>OY740781.1:107532841-108132841 GCA_963514005.1 Raja brachyura | reverse complement strand
CTTCAATTTTTACATGCATAGAATGCACGGCACTGCCTATTGGGTAGAGAATCTCAAAGGTGTGCAAATTTCCACAAACACATTTCTCCTCATCTGTCTTGCCAAACTCTTGACATTTCATGTACATGGTGAGATCATCTCTTGTTCAAGCTCATGGTCATTTAATTACAGACAGTCTATACCCATTCGACTCGATTCTTCCTTGTTGGTAGTTCACACATCCTGAGATTCAGATTTCCCATTTAAAAAGCCACCTGGATTGGGTGACTGACTGCTTTCAAGTTTTTAGCTTGTTTGCTGTTTAAATTAAGCAATTGTTGTCAAAGCTGCTGCACTAACAGATCAGCAAAAAGTTTAAAAGATCCTTTATTTTCTTTACAATTTTCTATTCCTTTTAGAAATCTTCGTCAGAAGATAAAAAGTAAGCGGAAGGCATTGCAAGCATCTCTAACTGGGAGCAGTGAAGTCAGTGATACTCAGGTAAAGTGTATGTATTTTAACGAAGTGTTATTTGGGTCATGGAGTGTTGAGGCAGCGAAGTTCCAGAACTGGTTGAGATAAACACAAAGGTCATTGAGTGATGGGCTTGGATATTGGTCAGTATATGATCTTCTCTACAAGGTGCTCCTCACCTGAGTGAGATTTGTGTAGTAGTGACCACAGTGCTATTCCAAACATGTGCCTTGAATTCCAAACTTTGTAAGGTACATTTTGACAAGAAGATATGGAGTGGAATTCTGCCTGTCCCTCCCCTATCACCAAGCTCAGCCAAGTAGATTTGGTTGGCTGCATTGGCTCCAGGTGCCTCAGCACTGAATGGAGATCCGATTTTAGAACAGTTCTTGGCGCAGTTCGGCACTAGCCTGTATACATTCTGTAAGAACCATTGGAGGGCCTTGGCTTACATTCCCCAATCTCAATCATTATTTTCTTGTAATATTTTTTTTATTTGAAGTAAATAGTTTACAATATATAGCTTACTTTATAAACTAACACCTTAATTCAGTATTACTACAAATAGCATATCAATACATAATATCTTCTATTTTTATGGAAATAAAGAAAAAGATATATAAAAGAATAAAGAAAAAAGGAAAAATAAAAGGGAATAAAAAAATTTTTTTTTTCGCACATATATCAATTAAAAATTAAAAAGATAATTTGAAAAACAATAATATTACATATATATATATATATATATAAACAAAAACTAAAGACATTGTACGAGATACTATTTCATTCAGAAATATCTCTAATAAATACACAATATTATCAATTATAGGTAAGTTATTCGCATCGGATCCATAGGGTGCCCGTCGAAGCCGTGATTCCAAGAATAGCTACTTCTCTAAATACTGTATATATGGAGACCATATCAATTCAAAAGAATTATACTTGTCCAAAAGGACAAATCTAATTCTTTCCAAATTCAACGTCTCCAACATCTCTGCTTTCCACATTTTAATTGTTGGGGATAATGTTCCCTTCCAAAATTTAAGTATCATTTTTTTCCCAATTATTAAACAATAATCAAAAAAATTTCTTTGATTAATTGTGAGTACCAAATTTGGCTCCGGGATTCCAAATATTATTAATTTTGGGTCTGGGTCAAGTTTAACCTTAAGGACTTCCGAAATAACTTTAAAAATTTCAATCCAATAAAAATTCAACCGTGGACATGTTACAAAACTATGTATTAAATTTGCTTCAAAATTCTTACATTTATCACAAATAGAGGAAAGGTTAGGAAAAATACTTTTTAATTTGGTTTTCGAGTAGTGTAATCTATATATAACTTTAAATTGTATCAATGTATGTCTGGCATTCAAAGAACACCAATGTATTCTTTGTAAGCTTTCTTCCCAAGTTTCTTTCGTTATAGGTAATCCAATTTCATTTTCCCATGCTTGACGATATGTTTCAGTTGTTGGGTTCTCTTTATCTAAAATAATATTGTAGATATAAGCTATAAGCTTATCCGTATTTGGATGTAAATTAAACACTTCATCTAATAAGCCTGGTCCTTTATTTTTATAGTCGTATGTGTTACATTTAATAAAATCTCTAATTTGTAAATACCTAAAATGATGTTGTGAAGGTAATCCAAAAATATCTTGTAACTCTTCAAATAATAATAATTTTCCATTTCTATAAAGGTGTTCTATTCTTTTAATTCCTAAATCCTCCCACAGTCTAAACCCCGCATCTAAGATTGAGGGTTTAAACAGTGGATTATTCCTAATTGATAACCTAAAAGAAAGATTATCCAGATGTAGGGTCTTAACTATCTGTTTCCAAATACGCCTAATATTATGAATGATAATGTTGTCCCTATAAGTCTTTTTTTGTACTTCCTTTGGTGCGAAAATAATCGACTCTATAGTGAAGGGTAAACAGTCTTCCTTTTCCATTTTTAGCCACATTGGTTCAACATCCATATTTACCCACCAAAAATTCATATTCTTAATCTGAACTGCCCAATAGTAATATAAAAAATTTGGAAGTGCCAGCCCTCCATTTATCTTCGACTTACATAAGTGTTTTTTACCTATTCTATGGCTTTTGTAATCCCAGACAAAATTATTAACTATGGTATCAATTTTTTTTAGAAAACTTTTTGGAAGAAAAAAAGGAATTGCCTGAAATAAATATAACAATTGTGGTAAAAAAATCATCTTTATAGCATTAATTCTACCGATCATAGATATAGGAAGTGTTTTCCAATATAAAATGTTTTTTTTAACTTTCTCTAATAATTGATAATAATTAGCTTTAATTAATAATTTATAGGATTTAGACACATTAATTCCTAAATATTTAAATTTATCTGTAACTATTTTTAATGGGTATTTTTGTAATATATTTACATTTATACCAGTTATAGGCATTATGTCACTTTTACTCCAATTAATCCTATATCCTGAAAATACACTAAATTCATTTATAACATTGAATAGCTTTGGAATACTACGTTCCGGCTTAGTAATATAAATCAGAATATCATCTGCATATAAAGATATCTTATTATTTGTTATGTCAGTGTTGTACCCATATATTTCGGGTTCTGATCTGATTCTTTCAGCCAGAGGTTCTATCACCAAGGCAAATAATAAAGGGGATAACGGACATCCCTGTCTGCATCCCCTAAAGAGATTAAATTTAGGTGATAATATTTGATTGGTTAAAATTCTTGCAGTAGGGTTAGAATATAATATTCTTACCCATTTACAAAATCCGTCCCCCAGTTGATATTTTTCCATTATATTAAATAAATATGACCATTCCACCTGGTCGAATGCTTTTTCAGCATCCAACGATATAACTGCTAATTCTATATCTCTCCTTCTTCTCGAGTAAATAATGTTAAACAAGCGTCTAAGATTATGTGATGAGTAACGTTTTGGAATAAAACCTGTTTGATCATAATGTATTATTTTGGAAATCACTAAACTTAGCCTCCGAGAGAGTACTTTAGTTAGTATTTTTTGATCAGTATTTAAAAGGGCAATCGCTCGGTATGATCCAGGGTCTTCCAGGTCCTTATCTAATTTAGGAATTAATGTAATTGTAGATTCATTTAAAGAGTCTGGTAATTTTCCTAACTCATAGGTGTGTCTGTACACTGTTTGTAATCTAGGTGAAAGTAGATCGTGAAATTTTTTATAAAATTCTGCATTCAGGCCATCGGGGCCCGCTGTTTTACCATTTTTTAACGATCCAATTGATTCTTCGATATCTATTACAGATATTTCAGCATTTAATAATTGCCTACTCTCAAAATTTAACTTATTAAAATGACATTTTTCTAGAAATGTTTCCATTTCATCTGTTTGCCCTGTTAATTTAGATGAATAAAGATTTTGATAATATTGTAAAAATGTATCATTAATGTCTTTTGGTATAGTCAACGTATTTCCCTGCGCCGATCTAATACTATGTATAGTTTTTTCATCGTCTAATCTTCTGAGTTGTCGTGCTAATAATTTTTGAGGTTTATCACCGAATTCAAAATGAACTTGTTTAGTTTGTTGGTATAATTTTATCACTTGGTCAGCATAAATTTTATTTAATCTATATTTTAATATTGCAATTTTATTACTCAACTCTTTTGAAGGGTGTATTATATTTTCACTATCTAATTGGTTTATCTCTTTTTCTAACTTTTGCTCCATCTTTCGATTTTCTTTATTAAAATGAGCTTGTGCTGATATTATTGCACCACGCATAAATGCTTTAAATGTGTCCCATAATAGTAATGAGGAAGTCTCAGGTTTATCGTTAGTTTCAAAAAATAATTTAATCTGTTTCTCCACATAGTTACAGCAGTCTTTATCCTTTAATATCTGTGTATTGAATCTCCAAATATTAGTTTTATTAACCATATCTTTTAATTTTATCTTAAATGTTAAAGGGGCATGATCTGAGATAATAATATTATGATACTTTGCATCATATGTAAAGGGGAGTAGTTTTGAGTCTACTAAGAAATAATCAATCCTCGAATATGTTCCAAATACCGGCGAGAAAAATGAATATTCCCGTCCGGTAGGATTATCCAATCTCCAAATATCTTTAACATTCAATGTCTTACTAAAGGAGTTTATAAGCTTGCTTGATTTAGAGAGAGCCTTAATTTTTGTAGAAGATCTATCCAGATAATTATCTAAAGTACAATTAAAATCACCTCCAATTATTAAATTATATTGGGTGGATATAGGAATACTATTAAATATTTTCTTAAAAAATAGTGGATTATCAAAATTAGGTGCATATATATTCATAAGAATTACTTTTTTTGAATGTAGTTCCCCTGTAATTATTAAATATCTACCCTCCTTATCCTCTATTAATGAATTAAGTTTAAAAGGTATACCTTTACGAATAATTATTGCAACTCCTCTAGATTTGTGTATAAACGAAGAGTGATATACTTTTGAAATCCATTTCGCGGTTAATCTATATTGAGCATCTTTTTTAAGATGTGTCTCTTGAAGAAACATAACTCCAGATTTCAATCTATTCAACTGAGCTAGTACCTTTCCCCTTTTAATTGGTTCATTGATTCCTTTAACATTCCAGCTACAGAAGGTGATTCCATCATCTCCATTCCTTACATTCATATCCTGCATTTTATTGTTAGGGTGGCTTTTTTTGGAGTAGCCTTCTTGGCTCCTCCAGCCCGACACTACACCCCAACTTCAGTCCGATGCGAATTTCCAATTCCGTTAAACCATATTCATTTAATCTGATTATATAAAATAGATAAAAGTCATAATTATATAATATATAATATAATATCAAGTATGTGTTATGCAAAAAATAACAAAAATAATAACAAATGTGAATATAAAAAAAGTAAAGGGTGAAAAAAAGGTGATCAGAAAAAAAAGAAACTACACTTATATAATGTGTAGTGAGTGCAAGTGAAAGCCACACTAACATGGCTACTAATCTAACGACTTCCGTATTAAAAAAAAAGATGTTAAATATTCCAGCTCTTATTTGAAATACTGTGTATATTGGGGTGGGGGTGCTAACTTTATTTTCTTAATAAATTTTTCTATTATTCATATTACTAATTTTTTGTTGTTAATCTCAGCTATAATTATTATCATAATTAGTAATACTATATGAGGGGAGTAAGGGAAATCAAACTAATTAGTAATTAATAATTAATAATTAAAAATTACAAATTAGTATTTATTAATTAATTAGTAAACATTATAAAACTACAAATCGATGTCCATTATTCCGCCTTTTTCTCAGTAAATGATTCACAGCCACAGGTCCATAAAGTTCATTCATCCACTACCCAGTTGGGTCTACTCCTTCTTCCACAGCGTCTCCTTCTTCTCCTTCTTCTCTTTCTTCTGCCTCCTTCAGTATTTTCCGAGCAAATTCCAGTGCCGCTGTATGTTTGGTGAAACGAAGATCCTTATTCTCGTAGGTAACTCTAAGTATTGCCGGGTACACCAAACCATATCTGATCTCCTTTATTCCTTTTATGTCTCTCAAGATGCGTCTTGTTTCTGTAAATAGAGCTCTTCTTTTAGCCACTTCGGCCGGGTAGTCTCTGAAGATACTGATGTTATCTCCTTCGTATTTCAGATTTCTTTTTCTTATGATTATCTTCATCATATCCTCAAAGACACTGTCATAAACCACCTTTACAATTACTTGTCTTGGTGGCGCACCCCTCCTAGGGACCGGTCTTAAAGCCCTGTGGGCACGGCCCAACAGGGGTTCTTCATCCAAATCCAAAATGTCCTTTAGGAGTTTTGCAAAGAATTTACGTGGGTCATAGTTTCCTTCGCGTCCCTCAGACAGACCTACTATGCGCAAATTCTTACGTCTTTGGCGCCCCTCCAAATCAATACATTTCTCATTAATTTTACGTAATAATTCAGAGAGGCGTTTGTTCTCTTCGTTTATCTTCTCATTCTCTCTCGCAGTTGTTAGAGCAGCATCAGTTAATTCTTTAATCGTATCATTTTGTTGATCCAGTACAGTTGACATAGGGCTTAACCTCGCCTCTATTTTCGCATCCATCATCTCTTCCATCAATCGCTCCATCCCAGCAATCTTATCAGTTGCCTCGATCAGTTGATTGTGTATGTCCTCCTCAATTTCTGTTTTCCAATCCGACATCATGGTTTTTACCATTTCTTTAACTTCTCTTGTTAATTCATCTTTGATATTTCGAATATCCATTTTTAAGGCCTTCATTTCATCCTTAGTTTCTTTATAATCTTTCTTCATTTCTGTTTGTGTTTCCTTCAGCATTTTCTTCATATCTGCCAGTAAAGACTTTTTAAAATCTTCCATTTCAGCTTTTCTTTGTGAAATCTCTTCTTGGGAGGCAGCCTGTCCCGAGCCTGAAGCTTTGGTGGGGCCTGCCTCCCTTCTGGAACTTTTCTTCGGCTGTGTGGGGGAGGAGGGATTCATTTTAAATTTCTTACCGGAGTCGCTAAAGTCGCGCGCCTGATGACGTCACGCAGCTTACAATCGCACCCGGAGCCGTTTAAAATCGATCTCCTGCGGTAAGTAGTGTTAGCAACCTCCTCTAACCCCGTTTTTTTTCCAGATTTTTTAAGAGCTGATCTGACGCTGTTCTCTCCTAGAACATGGCGCCATTATTTTCAATGTCACTTTTTTCAAATCTGAAAATTGAAATGTTCTTCATTGTAAGATTAGCAATAGGTTGAAATTAGCTGTGGGCATAGCATCCTTGCAAGTTCTGAGGTGGAGGTATAGGAATACAGATCCAAACCATGCAAAATCCTGACCTTAATCCAAACATAGCAATTCGCACTCCCACCCAAACTTGAGGACAGTAGCAGGTTCCTGGAGCTGGTTATGTTTGTAGAGAGATTGTGATCAATCTGTTTATTGTAAGGATATCTTTGGGTAAGTATCAGCTTTACAACATTGCAATGGTTTAGGTTATGACCCTTTGAAATTCTAGGCTGGCTGCAGCCCATTGATAAAAGTGGTTGATTGAAAGTTAACCGTTTTGAAATGTTAAATAGAAAAATAAAATGTAATGCAAAGTTTATTCTTAATTGGCAAGATAAATGTCTATATAATGTGATAATGTGAGGTACTTTGATTCCATTTCCACCACATTAAGTTATATTATTTAGAAAGGATGACTATCCATTGGAATTATCAAGGTATAGATGAATTTAGTTTTGCCCCATAAGTTTCAATATCTTTCAGTATGCAGTTCTTCTCCTCAAACCAAACACAGGCAGGCTTGGAAATTCTATAATTGAAAGACAATTTGAAAAATAAATGAATGTGTAGACATTAACTGAAGAAAGTCTGAAGCCAGTTTGGAAGCATAAACCAATTCAATAACCAAAGATTGTACAATAACCAAAGATCATGGAATTAAAGAACCAGAAAAGAGGGAGGCATTTTATTTTGGTGCAGCAATTTCTTGTTATCATGAATGCATTACTTGAAGTGGAAGCAACATTGATAATAAATTGGTGAAGAGAGCAAAATACATATCTGAAATCACATCTCCGTAGATTTATTTATCTAAAACAGCACTGCGTCTCGACCCGAAACGTCGCCTATCTCCTTCACTCCTTAGATGCTGCTGCACCCGCTGAGTTTCTCCAGCTTTTTGTGTAACCCACTGCATTCTTAGACTTGGTTTTCACACGCCATATTGTTTGGAATACCAGAACTTGAGTCAACATGGCTTCAAGTTCATGGTGTGCATATCTCTGATTTGTCTTGGGGTCACTACATTGATACAACTTACTCTGAAGTTGGAGGAGATTTGGCATGTCACTGAATTCTCTATCGAACCTCTACAGGTGGACAGTGGAGGGAATGCTGACTGGTTGCATCACAGGGCTGCCAATATTGGGTGAGAGTTGAGAGTGAGAAATTATGAGAGACCAAGCCAGAGGGAACATAACGACCGAGGGGTGGGGAGGGTGTGGGAGGGGGGTACAGAGCTTTTGCATTTTTCAGCTTGAAATTGTGCAATCTGGTGCATACTGTAGCGAGTCTTTTAACTTAATCTTGAATGCAATATTTATGCTTTAAATTGTATTAGCTATGAATAATGTTAGGCTAAATTACATTCCTAATTATATCCCACAGAAGAACCAGGCTCTGATCAACAGGTGCAGCACATGAATGATCTTAGTGTATTCATGTATGGAAATCAGATTATAATCAAGCACTTGGCCCATGTTGACCAACCTGGGTCTCACTGCACACCTAGTACTACTCCTGACCTTGACTACAGTTGCATACCTCCTCTCATTCCTGACCCCGAGTCCAGCCTTACACCTGTCCCCCTATTCTACCATGATCATAGCTGCTTACCTGCTTAGGTTCCCAGTACTGAACACTCCCATTGTCCCAGCTTTGACTGCCAGTACTATTCCAGACCTTGACTCTGAATGCACACTTGGCCTTGCTCCTAGCCCTTCTGCACTGACAATATACCTGGCCCACACATAAAGCCCCATATCTGACCCCCTTGACTTAACCTATTACGTTCAAGTCCACAGGTGCTTATCCAATGCGGTAATCTTTTATGGGGCACTTCACGGACCAAATTTTGTATAACAAAATTTGCTACATCCATTGGCTTCCTTGTTATCTAACATGCTAGTTGCTTTGTCAAAGAAGTCATCAATTGGTTGAACACAATTTATCATCCATAAAATTATACTCAGCTGCATAAGTATTCTTTTACCATTTCCTTCATTTTCCTAACAAACTGTCCTGAAGTCATTTTCACCCCCAATATTTTCAGTATTTTGCTGTCTTCCTCTCAGCTGGGACGTTTCCGGAATGCAAAGTCCAATAACAATATATATTTAAACAAAAATATTCAATTTAATGTGATCTTGAGAGTACGTAATATTTTCTGTGGTATTCATAACACAACAATGATAAAAAGATCTTTATTTTGATTACACCTACCAACATGCATACATTATTATATTACAGTTAATTTTTGGGCAAATTTTTGTTCCAATGCTCCCCATTCCCAATTACTTTTACATTGAAGTGATTGAAATCCAAGTGAAGTTTAAATGGCATCAGAAAAATAAAACCTCCGAAATGGATGATATTCATTACGTGGTTGGTTGGAATCAATATCAGCACAATTACTATATTAAACTTTGAATCCTCAGATGTCCTGGTTCAAGTTAAAGCCAAAGACAAATAATAACCACCTCACACATTCCCCTGCAAGTATCTCTGTCACTCTTTTAAAATATGCCCCTTCTTTGAACAAGCTCTTAACCATCGCATCTGAATCAGTTTCCATCTGATTACTCTCCTTGAGGATGTTCATCTACGTGTTCAATTAATGAAACAATGAGATTGGGGACATTTCTATTCAACCTGTCAAAGGAATTTGGGGGGGGGGGGGGGGGGGTTAGAAATAGTCAGTGAGGTAAACAAGCATAATAGTTGAGTGTCAAATGACAATAGTGCTACCTTCCCAATATTTAACTGAAGAAAATAATGGGTTATCGGGGCTGTATGTTGCGACAGACAGCCTGACACCTTGCATATTATTTTAATATTACACTTATCCCATCCCCCTGGATATTCTAGATTAATAAATTAAGATGTTGTCAACTAATTACAAATCAGGCTAATTACAAATCAATAACATTAGCCTATTCCGAAACACGAAGCGCTGAGCATTGGGATCCAAACATCACGGAACTGGCCTCAGCTGCCCGCTCACATCTGGCAGTGCTTTCCATCTGAACCAGGGGCCGCAGAGCGTTTTTTGAAAGTGGGGGGGCTAAGCGATCACTGATCACTGGCCTTGGGGGTACCCGGCGAGGCAGTGGAGCGACTGAGTCGCTCCACTGTATCAGTGTATTAGTGCATTGGATTTATTTATTTTTTTTATTTTTATTTTTATTAGAAGCAATTGTACAAGAATAAAACAATCAGCATATAAAATTATACAGTTATTGTACAGCTTCAATTTTCAACTTGAAAATAAGGGAAAAGAAAAGAGGAAGAACAAGAGAGAGAAAAAGTGAGAGGTGCAAAGATAGGACCCCCAGACTACCAAAGTAGTGTAGCCAAAGAGTGAATAAAGATGTAAGAGGAGAAGAAATAGAAAAAAGTGGAGATATACCTGCCTCTCGTCCCCCCCCTCCCCCCCCCCCCCCCCCCCCCCCCTCCTCACCCAACCCATAGTTGCATTTAAATCCAAAGTTGTGTTGCGCCATACTATCCTTGAAAAAATTCGGTGAAGGGTGTCCCTATCTTGAAAAATTAATCTGGTTTTTCTGCCAAAAAATGCCTAATATTTTCCAAATGTAATGTCTCCGACATGTTTGTAATCCACATCTTAACAGTAGGGACTGTTATATTTTAGTATTAGTGCATTGTAGAAGTATGATTTCAATGTTTTTTGTTTATTTTTAAGAGGTAGCTTTTTTAGGGCTATTCCAACATTTAAGAAACAGATAGACTGATACATGGATAGGACAGGTTTGGAGGGATATGGACCAAAAGTAGGTAGTGTAGCTGGGACATGTTGGTGGGTGTGGGCAAGTTGGACCCAATGGCCTGTTTTCACACTGTATCACTCTATGACTAACTTGTACCTCCACCATGCATGAATGCTTCAAAATCAAGTGGTCGAGTTTTATTGCCATATACTCAAGCATAGAAACATAGAAAATAGGTGCAGGAATAGGCCATTCGAGCCAGCACTGCCATTCAATATGATCATGGCTGTTCATCTAAAATGTACCTCTTTCCTATTTTTTCCCCATATCCCTTGATTTCGCTAGCCCCAAGAGCTAAATGTAACTCTCTCTTGAAAACATACAGTGAATTGGCCTCCACTGCCTTCTGTGGCAGAGAATTCCACAGATTCACAACTCTCTGGGTGAAGAAAGTTTGTCCTCATCTCAGTCCTAAATGGCCTGCCCCTTTATTCTTAAACTGACCCCTGGTTCAGAACTCCCCCAACATCAGGAACATTTTTCCTGCAGTTACAGTAAGTGAAAATCTCACAGGCAAGCAGGATGCTTTCTCCAACCAGCCCCATTTGAAGGCCACTATCTTCCACCGCTTCTAACCAGTGCTTGACACCTATTTCCGGCAGCCACTGGTTGTCCTCCAGGATGCACCGAGCCACAGCCTGTCCATGCCGGTCACCAGAGCGAATTCGGCATAGAGACTCACACGGCCGCGACACAATGCTTCCAATGCCACGGGACTCTTGCAGTGAGGCTGCTCCATGGCCAGAGCTGCAGCGAGCGACTCGCCAGCCCGGCAAACACTCGCCAACCCTGTCCGCATCTGCCCCCGCCGCTGCTTCTGCTTCCATCCCTCCCTACGCCCCGACTCTCCAACACCCGCGGCCAGGTTGCTCATAACACAGCAGCGTCTTGTCCAAAGCCGGAGGTATTGAAACATGTCCAGCCAAAAATGTGGGGTGGCTTCAGCCCCCACCCGGTTCTGCGGCCCATGTACCACTCTCCTGCCGCTCGCCGGCCTCGCTCATGTCAGCCACTTCCCGCAAATCCTTAAATTCCAAATGCTGCTGGGAGTAGGACGTGGCCTTACTTGCTGTGCTGGGTGACACTCATTCACTACTCATTCACATTCTTTCAATGTAAATTTGCATGGGGACATGGTTTGGAGGTGTGAGGTGGTTCGGTCAAATGAGAATAACAGAATAATAATGCTGCTGTCTTGTCAACAGACGCGCACACATGCAGTTGATATTAGTTTTGAAATTCTCATTGATCACAGAATTTCTCACAAGAACGTGAGAAATTTGTGATCAGCGTGAAAATTGGGCGAAATGCGTGAGTCTCACGCTCAATGCGTGAGAGTTGGCAGCTCTGCATCATGGCCTGGTTTCAAAACTTTAAGGCCCACAAATGAAACTAGTGGCTTACATGGCCTAGTCCATCACAGGTATTGAGCTCTCCACCACTGAAGGGAAAGGCAGCTAATATCATTAAAGACCCACACCACCCTGGCCATCTCATTGCTACGATCGGGAAGATGCAGAGCCTGTGAATCCTTCCCTTTCGGTTCCAGAATAGCTACTCATCAAACTTTGGGCTCTTTAATGACCCTGCAAAACCTCACTGCATCCCTACCTCTGCATTGATCAACTATGGACTTTGTATAAAGGTCGCCTTATGTACTCCTACAAAAGCATGATGACATTTATACAAATTGGTCATTAATGTAATTAAGCTGGAAATGATGCAAAAGAGATTCACTTGGATGGTATCTGGTTTTGCAGGCGTGAGTTATAGAGAGAGGCATTGGGTAGGCTGGGACCTTTTTCTTTGGAGCGTAAGAGATTGATGGATAACATTATTGTGGTGTGCAGAATCGGGAGGGGCATGGATAAGGTGAATGCCCACAGTCTTTTCCCCAGGATAGCGGATTTAAAATCTAAATGCCATTGGCTTAAGGTGACAGGAAGAAATTTAAGAGGCTCTGGCAACTTTTTCACTTTAAGGTTAGTCCATATCTGAAGTTTGCCTGTGGAGGCTATAGAAACGGGTACAATTACAAGTTTCAAAAGGCATTTGAACAGATGTATCTATATGGATGGGAAGATGAGCCAAAGGGCCTGAGTCTGTTGTGTACAGCTATATGATTTAATGTGGATTAATATGTTATAATTGATGTGTTCTGAATTTAGTGTCCAGTACATTGTTGGATGCTTTGCTAGAAATATTGAGTTTGTATTTCTGTTTTCACTGTTAATAAGTATATTTCAGCACGTTTTATTTGGACTGCCTCATGAAGGCAATCTGTAATGAGCTAGAATAGTATTATTGTACCCATTGGTACAGGGTGTTAAGTGTACTTGACCATTTATATGGAATCCATATTCTCACTGTTTGAGAATATCTCCAGTAACTGAGGCAAGGATTTTGTAAGATTTAAGTTTATTATTGTCACGTGTACCAAGGTATAGGGAAAAGCTTTGTTTTGCATTCTGTACAATCAGACAGATAATACTGTGTAGAATTCCAACAAGTCAAACTTCAGTACAATAAGTAAAGAGATTTAAAATAGTGAGGGATTGTATTAGATGATTGTGCATCCTCCTGTGGGGAGAGCACACGAGGAGTCACCATGATTTGGGGCCATCTTGCATCTCTTCCAGTTATAAACACATAATAAGTCATAAAGAGAATTCATAACTTTTTTTTTAATTGCTAGGGATTGGTTTCTGCAGAAATGGAAAACGGCACAAGAAATGAAAATGCTACTTTTATTGAGGTTTGTATCTCTTATGGTTCCTAAAATATTAAATGTATCAAACATAGACATAGAAAATAGGTGCAGGAGGAGGCCATTCGGCCCTTCGAGCCAGCACCGCCATTCATTGTGATCATGGCTGATCGTCCCCGAGCCTGCCTTCTCCCCATATCCCTTCATTCCACTAGCCCCTAGAGCTCTATCTAACTCTCTCTTAAATCCATCCAGTGATTTGGTCTCCACTTCCCTCTGTGGCAGGGAATTCCATAAATTCACAACTCTCTGGGTGAAAACGTTTTTTCTCACCTCTGTCTTAAATGACCTCCCCTTTATTCTAAGACTGTGGCCCCTGGTTCTGGACTCCCCCAACATTGGGAACATTTTTCCTGCATCTAGCTTGTGCAGTCCTTTTATCATTTTATATGTTTTTATAAGATCATCATTCTAAACTCCAGTGAACCATATAATCATATAACAATTACAGCACGGAAACAGGCCATCTCGGCCCTTCAAGTCCGTGCCGAACAACTTTTTTCCCTTAGTCCCACCTGCCTGCACTCATACCATAACCCTCCATACCCTTCTCATCCATATGCCTATCCAATTTATTTTTAAATGATACCAACGAAACTGCCGCCACCACTTCCACTGGAAGCTCATTCCACACCGCTACCACTCTCTGAGTAAAGAAGTTCCCCCTCATGTTACCCCTAAACCTGTCCCTTAATTCTAAAGTCATGTCCTCTTGTTTGAATCTTCCCTATTCTCAAAGGGAAAAGCTTGTCCACATCAACTCTGTCTATCCCTCTCATCATTTTAAAGACCTCTATCAAGTCCCCCCTTAACCTTCTGCGCTCCAGAGAATAAAGACCTAACTTATTCAACCTATCTCTGTAACTTAGCTGTTGAAACCCAGGCAACATTCTAGTAAATCTCCTCTGTACCCTCTCTATTTTGTTGACATCCTTCCTATAATTGGGCGACCAAAATTGTACACCATACTCCAGATTTGGTCTCACCAATGCCTTGTACAATTTTAACATTACATCTCAGCTTCTATACTCAATGCTCTGATTTATAAAGGCTAGCATACCAAAAGCTTTCTTTACCACCCTATCTATATGTGATTCCACCTTCAAGGAACTATGCACGGTTATTCCCAGATCCCTCTGTTCAACTGTATTCTTCAATTCCCTACCGTTTACCATGTACGTCCTATTTTGATTTGTCCTGCCAAGGTGTAGCACCTCACATTTATCAGCATTAAACTCCATCTGCCATCTTTCAGCCCATTTTTCCAACTGGCCTAAATCACTCTGTAGACTTTGGAAATCCTCTTCATTATCCACAACACCCCCTATCTTGGTATCATCTGCATACTTACTAATCCAATTTACCACCCCTTCATCCAGATCATTGATGTACATGACAAACAACAAAGGACCCAACACAGATCCCTGAGGCACCCCACTAGTCACCTGCCTCCAACCCGACAAACAGCCATCCACTATTACCCTCTGGCTTCTCCCATTCAGCCACTGTTGAATCCATCTTGCTATTCCTGCATTTATACCCAACAGTTGAACCTTCTTAACCAGCCTTCCATGAGGAACTTTGTCAAAGGCCTTACTGAAGTCCATATAGACAACATCCACTGCTTTACCCTCATCAATTTCCCTAGTAACCTCTTCAAAAAATTCAAGAAGATTAGTCAAACATGACCTTCCAGGCATAAATCCATGTTGACTGTTCCTAATTAGACCCTGTTTATCCAGATACTTATATATATTATCTCTAAGTATCTTTTCCATTAATTTGCCCACCACTGAAGTCAAACTAACCGGTCTATAATTGCTAGGTTTACTTTTAGAACCCTTTTTAAACAATGGAACAACATGCGCAGTACGCCAATCCTCGGAGACTATTCCCGTTTCTAATGACATTTGAAATATTCTGTCTATTTCTACACTAACTTCCCTCAATGTCCTTGGGAATATCCTGTCAGGACCTGGAGACTTATCCACTTTTATATTTTTCAAAAGTGTCAGTACTTCTTTTACTTTGAAACTCATAGTATCCATAGCTACTCTACTAGTTTCCCTTACCTCACATAATTCAATATCCTTTTCCTTGGTGAATACCGAAGAAAAGAAATTGTTCAATATCTCCCCCATCTCTTTTGGCTCTGCAGATAGCTGTCCACTCGGTCTCTCCAATGGGCCAATTTTATCCCTTGTTATCCTTTTGCTATTAATATAGCTGTAGAAACCCTCTGGATTTACTTTCACCTTACTTGCCAAAGCAACCTCATATCTTCTTTTAGCTTTTCAAATTTCTTTCTTAAGATTCTTTCTACATTCCTTATACTCCTCAAGCACCTCATTTATTTCATGCTGCCTATAATTATTGTAGATAATAAGCCTAGTCTTTTCAACCTTTCCTCATATGACAGTCCCGCCATCCCAGCGATCAATCTCGTGAACCTATGCTGCACTGCCTCAATCACAAGGATGCCCTTCCTCAAATTAGGAAACCAAAACTGCCTCAATCACAAGGATGTCCTTCCTCAAATTAGGAAACCAATACTCTAGATGTGGTCTCACAAGAGCCCTATACAACTGCAGAAGAACCTCTTTCCTCCTATACTGAAATCCTCTTGTTATGAAGGCCAACATTCCATTAGTTTTCTTCACTGCCTGCTGTACCTGTAGGCCAACTTTCAGTGACCGGTGTACAAGGACGCCTAGGTCTCGCTGCACCTCCTCCTCACCTAACCTAAACCCATTGAGATAATAATCTGCCCCCTTGCTTTTGCCGTTTTTTTCCCCCAGCTCCTGCACAATCAGTTGTCAGTTTTTCTATTATTTGCAAATATTTGTTGCACATTTACTCCCTATCTGGCATCACCTGGACCTGTCACAGTATCTGCATTTAGGTTACTGAAATTGTGTTAGAACATTGAACAGTGTACCACAGGAGGATTTCCTTCCTTCCACTATGTTTGTGCTGAACATGTTGTCAAATTTAATTCATCTCTTCTTTCTCTACCTGACCTTATCACTCCATTTTCTGCATAACCATGTGGCTATCAAAAAATAGACACAACATGCTGGAGTAACTCAGCAGGTCAGGCAGCCTCTCTGGAGAACATGGATAGGTAACATTTCGGATTGGGTCCCTTCTTCAGACTAACTATCTAAAAGCCTCTTAAATGCCTCTATCTTATCCGCTTCTACCACCACCCCAGAGCTGCATCTGCCACCTGTGGGTAAAACTAAAAAACAATTGACCTCGCATATCATCTTCAAACTTTCCCATTCTGACCTTAAAGCCAGACTCTGGTATTTGATACTTCTATCCTGGAATAAAGATTCTCACTACCTGCCTTATCTATGCCTCTGATACTTTTTATAAACTTCTATCAGCTCTACCCCTCAGCTTCTAAAGCTCCAGAGGAAACAATCCAAGTTTATCCATCCTCTCCTTTCAGTTAATAAGCTATAATCCAGGCAGAATCATGGTAGGCCTTTTCTGCACTCTCTCCAAAGCCTCCATATACTTCCTGTAATGGGGCAATGAGAAAGCTGCAACATAACTTCCTGACTCGTGCTCAATATCCTGATCGATGAAGGAAAACATATCTTATGGCTCCTTTATCACTCTATCTACTTATGTTGCTACTTTCAGGGAGCTGTGGACTTGGACCCCAAGATCCCTCTGTAAATCAATGCTGTTGAGGATCCCATCATTAACTGTACTTTCCCCTTACATTTAACTCCCAAAGTGCAACATTTCCCTGGATTAAAGTTCATTTCTCATTCCACCACCTATATCTATAACTGACCTATATCCCACTGTATGATTTATGTTGTTTTCATAGATTTAAAATTCTGCTCTGATTTCTTCAATAGTCTATACATTTTGCTATCTTAAAGTATGATGTTATATTGACTGTGTGCAATGGAAAATTAAATAACAATGTATGCAGAAGATATATTACCAAATGGAATGTATCAGTAATTAAAAAATAAACAATGCTGATCATTGGGAATATTTTTGTTCCATCGGAGATCCCATGCACTTCATCTTGGCAACGGATTTAAGAATGTATGAACAAATAAAACTGCAAATGCTGATGCTCCAAAACAAAGGTGGCAAAGGCACTCCGCAGCATCAAGGGAGAGAGAGAAAAGGAGTCAATGATTCCGTTCAATAACTTCACTAGAACTGAAAAAGCGAGGTCAAGCGTTTTAAGTTGCAAATTGGAGAAAGAAGAGGGACGAGAAAAGGACTGTCTGTGATAGGGTGCAGATTTGAACTTCTTGAGGTAATCACTACCATAAATATCTACAGTTAGAGACAGAATATGAAAACAAACAAAGTAACACATTGAAAATGAAACTCTGCTTATTTGAAATGATTTAATTACATTTTGAGTCCAAAAAGGTGTAAGATGCTCTGAAGTCTGCTCCTGGAACTTATGTTGCCAATTGTTGAAATAATTTATGCGGCCAAAGTAGTAAAGGGCAGAGTGAGAATGAGATGGAGAATTAAAATGGCATGGAAACTGAACATTTTCAACAACATTTTTAATTCGATCCAAAAGAGAGACTTAGAACTTTTAATTCTACTGTCCATGAAATTCTCCATCCTATATATTGAATGCTTGTCTCATTAAGGTTACAGGTCATGGCATTATGTTATTGCATAGGGAATTTATGGACCAGTTGGCTTGGGTTGGGGATCTTGGGGATGGAGGTTAAGATATGCCCATCAGCGAAGAGTCTACTCACACAGTCTTCACATCCAACCCAGTCCTCACCAATGAGCAATGTAATGACAGGCAGGGGGGTTTCTAGCTTGTCATCAATGAGATAAGTGAACAGCTGTGGAGGTTTTGTGGCCACATTCTGTGGAGGTCATGGGCACTTTGATTCTCAGCTCCCTCAAGAATGGAACTTTATAAGCAGCTGCAGCAGAACTTAATTTAACAGTGTCTCTTAATTTGCTGTTCACCACAGTATTCGAGATGTCACCCAGCCACTGTGCTGATGCAGAGATAATTTCAATTATTTAGATTTCAGGGAGGAGATTACTATCTAAATGGAGTCAAGTTGGGAAAAGGGGAAGTACAACGGGATCTGGGGGTCCTTGTACATCAGTCTATAAAAGTAAGCATGCAGGTACATCAGGCAGTGAAGAAAGCGAATGGCATGTTGGCCTTTATAACAAGAGGAATTGAATATAGGAACAACAAGGTTCTTCTGCAGTTGTACAGAGCCCTAGTGAGACCGCACGTGGAGTATTGTGTACAATTTTGGTCCCCTAATTTGAGGAAGGACATTCTTGCTATTGAGGGAGTGCAGCGTAGGTTTACAAGGTTAATTCCCGGGATGGCGGGACTGTCATATGCTGAGAGAATGGAGCAGCTGGGCTTGTACACTCTGGAGTTTAGAACGATGAGAGGGGATCTCATTGAAACATATAAGATTATTCAGGGTTTGCACATGCTAGAGCCAGGAAACATGTTCCCGATGTTGAGGGAGCCCAGAACCGGGGGCCGCAGTTTAAGAATAAGGAGTTAGCCATTTAGAACGGAGACGAGGAAACACCTTTTCTCACAGAGAGTGGTGAGTCTGTGGAATTCTCTTCCTCAGAGGGCGGTGTAGGCGGGTTCTCTGGATGCTTTCAAGAGAGAGCTAGATAGGGCTCTTAAAAATAGCGGAGTCAGGGGATATGGGGAGAAGGCAGCAACGGTGTACTGATTGGGGATGATCAGCCATGATGACATTGAATGGTTAATGGCTAGCTCAAAGCGCCGAATGGCCTACGCCTGCACCTGTTGTCCATTGTCTATTGAGAGGTTGATGTTCTTGGACGTTGGGGCATTCAATAATACTGGCTTCTCATCAAATCATGCAGACATGGACTGTATTTCTCTGTCCATGAGAATTCCCACTAATAATTCAGACCTTCAACTGAACAGTTTTCTATTTCCACACGTTAACTTGGCTTTGGATCGTCAAAAGATATTCCAGATGACCAGTACAGAAATTGTAGGATCCACACATTGGAGAAAGAACTTGATGTTCTCTACGGAATCAACAGGTGATTAAACCAACAAATATGCTGAAAACTGTTAGTTTTCCTGTTCTTTACTGGATTCAGTCAGATGAGTTAGGTGGGTTTTTGTAATTTCGGTAAATTTGCTGGATATTCATTTCTCTAAACTCAGATACAAAATATACTTTATCACCTTCATTTTGTGGTCAGTTTAATATTTTCCTGCAATCCATGATGATACCTGTAAGGTCCTCCTATATTATACCATAGTAAAGTGGCTATGTATGTTATTCTATGACTTTTATATTGGATATGTATATTAGTATTGCATATAAATTGCAGTGATCCAGTTGCTTTGCCAATTGCCTTCAGTCCCTCTCATTAGTCATATTGATTCACAGCTTTGTACAATTTGATTTATCTTTATCTCCTCAAAAATCCTGTCATTTCAGTATCCTTGCTATAAAACAAAGCATAACAAAATAGATTTTTTTCCAGAATTATGATTACACATAAAGGCTGTGATCTTTCACCAAGTATAATGAAATTCTCCAAATAGAAATTGAAATCGAAACCATTATTGGGTTTTTGGATGGGTTGCACTAGAAATAATCAAAAGTGTGTTATTGTCATTTGACCTGAAGCAGAGTATTGAAATATAGTAATAATATATCACTGTGGAGAAACACAGTTAGTTTGCGTGGTGAGGATTACAATCTTGTTGGAAAGTGTGCAGAATAAGAAGGGATAACTGTATAAAATCTACTGCACAGTTATTTCCATTTTGTTGATCAAAATGGTCCCAGACTTCAGTCTCCTCTCCTTTTAGATGGAAACCAAACAATGTTGTCTTGAAGTACACCATATCACGAGAATGACGAGTAATGAAAAAAAACATCTCCTGGCTCAGATTTTGCAAAGGAGTGCAAGTTTTGTATGTTTATGCCTGCAGTTTCTCCAGTGACATCAATTTAATTTCAACATGATGTTTGACCCAGTAAATCTAGATCCCAGTAGACCTTTACTCAGTGTTTGCATTTTCAAGGATGCAGATGTTTTGGTAAACAGATTATGATCATGTACACAATTTTTGTCAATGATAAATCCTTTAAGTTTCGAAGAAGTTGTTTTTGTTTTTCATTCATACGAATCGTATGTAAATTAAAACTGCACATAAAAAAAAATAGCAGAAGGATTTTATTTCTGAATTCTTTCAATAAACTAAATAATTATTATACACATTTCTGAATTAATTAGTTCTACCTCTTGGTGGGTAAACTAAATTCACTTTTTTCATGTTAATTGAAAATGTGAAGGTTATTGTTTTGAAACCATATTGCCTATCACATTATGTAGGAAGAAATTGCAGAAACTGCAGAAATCCAAATCGAAGATAGACACAAAAAGCCGGACTAACAGCGGGTCAGACAGCATCTCTGGAGAAAACACATGAACTATTTCAAAATCACCATATAACCCTAAGAAATGGCCTGCTCTCTATTTTTCAGAAATAAATTATACAGACAAAAAAAATGAAGGTTATTCATTGTAAATTGTGTTAGTGTCATGTATTTAGATTATTCTAACAACTGTTCAATGAAGATGCTATGGAAATTTGTGCTCATTTGGACACTTCTTCTTTACCCTTTGACAGATCATCTTGGCTGAACTGTGTTTTAAATATTCCAGAACACAGCCCTGCAACGTACCAATAGCCACTTTCAAACACTCTAAACTAGTTTCGGATGGGTAATTTTAGAACATAGAACAGTACAGCACCAGAACAGACCTTTTGGCCCATAATATCCATGCCAAATATGATGTTAAACTAATCTCCTCTGCCTGTACTTGATCCATTCCCTTCATACCCATGTGCCTATCCAAAAGTGGCTTAAATGCCATTATCAAATCTGCCTCCACCAGAACCTCTGCTAGCGCATTCCAGGCACCCACACCTCCCTTAAAAAAAGTACTGTGCATATCACCATCAAACTTTGGCCGTCTCACCTCTAGTATTGACATTTCACACCGGGAAAAATGTTCTGACTATCTACCTTATTTATGTCTCTTATAATTTTATATATTTCTATCAAGTTTTCCCTTAGCATGCAACATCCCAGAGAAAACAATCTAAATTTGACTAACCCCTCCTTATAACCCATAGCCTTTAATGAAGGCAGCGTTCTGGTAAACATCTTCTGCACGCTCTGCAAAGCCTATATAGCCTGCCTGTAAGATTGGGGAGAGCTGATATGGAATCAACGACAATATGAATGCATCAGGAAGATTTTTAAATCTTGCTTGCACCCAGGTTTAACTCTAATACATTAGGCTGTGCTTAAACCATCACATGAGAGACTGCTTTGTCAATATGCTCAATTACAGCAATATCATTAATGGGTTTCTGAGTTTAACTCCAGCTCTTCAGTTTCCTAGAACTTACCAATGAAAGCAAGGCAAGGAACGGCAAATTTATTTCACTGCATCTTCGGGTGCATGTGTCGAATAAAATTGCTTTTGACTTTGATTTTAATCAGGGGATTGAAGCCCATGGCAGATAAATGTGCCCATACGGCTGATACTTTCTTATCTACCTGTGCAAAAAGCGACATTTGTAGTTGCTTGTGCGTTACATTTTGGACGTCCATAGTTTCTGAACTGTCACATCATCCAGAGTGATATTTACACTCATCTGGACCTTTGATGATGACCAAGAGAGCAACTAGTGAAAGCAGTAGTCACCTGATGTGCACATCAGGTGACTACAGTAGTCACCTGATGTGAAGCTTGCCACTGGCACTGTCTTTCCCACAGGTGCGTAATGTCATTGACTGCATGTGTGCCATTTAGGACACCCAGGGTTAGTTATCAATCATAAAATAATTTTACACTTAATTTACGGTTAGTGTGCAACCGCAATCTATATATACTACATGTTTACACAATTCCATGACAGCCTCTGTGATGCTTTCATCCTGTGGCATTACCCCCCCTCCCCTCACCCCCTCCGAATCTGAGCCTCTGGTTGCACGTCACCAGCTGACTGTTACCTTTCTCTGAATTCCATATCTCTCTATTCTCCATAAATCTCCTGTGTGTCACTGTGCTCTAAATGCTCATCCATTACATTCATCATCCAAGCTTCAGGAGCCATGTGTCTTGCATGTACATTTCTGCATTATGGGAAGCTTTGCCAGAGTGTTACCTCCGCCAGGTGTCTCCAATGATTATTTTTCAATATTATAATATTCATTTTTGTTTTAACACTTACAATATTTTACAATATCCCTTTCTTCAGTAAATACTGATGGAAATTACTCACTTAATATCCCAACATCTTCCTTAACATCTATTATTTATTGTCCTCTTTTCTCAGGGCTTCCAGCTCCCATTAAACAGTGATCGTTGTATGTAGAATACTTAATATGCTTTATGATAATAATAATATTCTGCTTTTCTCCTCGTTCCATGTTTTTGTATCTGTCCCATATCCAACTTACTTTCCTGCATGCTCATCCTATCCTCATAACCATAGGGCTTTTGTGCCCTTTCCCATATTACTCAGTTTCTCAACTTTTTATTAATATCATGGTTAAACTCAAGATACTTTACTTTAAGGAGAGTTAACTTTCTTTATCTTAATTGGTTCATCTTTCCAATAATTGTAGTTCTATGCAACAATGTTTGTTCTGTCTTGTTCCCCATCTTTCCAATATCTTCCCTTTCCAAATTGGTGGCCTGTATGTACTAACTTGCAATCAAAATTGTGTATACTCTGCATGAACAACCATTCCTAGATTACTTTGAGTCTGAAGAAGGGTCTCGACCCGAAACGTCGCCTATCTCCTTTGCTCCTTAGATGCTGCTGCACCCGCTGAGTTTCTCCAGCTTTTTGTGTAACCCTCGATTCTCCAGCAACTGCAGTTCCTTCTTTAACACTCTAGATTACTTTCTTTGGACTTAAGACATACATTTTCCCAAATATGTTTTCTTTAACCTCACTTCAAAGGTTTAATTTTACTACTACTAAACTTGGCTTTCTCAATACCTTAGTTAAAACTAGATTTACATTGTGGTTTCTGCAGGATATTCAGAATGAGGATGAACAAGCGGAGAACCTCAAACAGACCATGAGAGCCCAAAGGCGACGAAGAAAAGCCCCCGTATGTTTTCATGTACATCTTTGTTTATGTCAGTTTTATTTCTAACCTGGTTTCTCTTCTAGAAACATAGAAACATAGAAATTAGGTGCAGGAGTTGGCCATTCGGCCCTTCGAGCCTGTACCGCCATTCAATATGATCACAGCTGATCATCCAACTCAGTATCCCGTACCTGCCTTCTCTCCATACCCTCTGATCCCCTTAGCCACAAGGGCCACATCTAACTCCCTCTTAAATATAGCAATTGAGAGATTACCAGATATACCAAATTGTTACTCCTCTTGATTTTAAACAAATTTAATTTTTTTGGAATTGCCGATAATTGTGAATTGGAAACGAATAGAATTCCGCAGAAATATCCATATCAATATACTTGCTGTCCTTTTCATCAATTCAGGCATAACCTCCTCGCTGACCATTCTGACCATTTGGTTGATGCACAATGGGACACAATTATTGCCCATGAGTGTTAGAGGAGGAATGATGTTATCTCAGTCAGGTTGGTGCGTTGCCACTAGAGCAAGAGGAAGGTATGCCCAGTTCTCCATGTTGTCGGATGTAGCATAAGAGTAGCCTGGTGGTAATTGGTGGTTTTCCCCCTTTCCTCTCTGAAGTGTGCACATGTGCGGGGCCTTTCCAGAGTATGCGCATGTGCGGGGTCTCGGGCAGGCGAGGCCTGCAGAATCAGTGATGTTTTCCACATGCTTTGAAGTTATGTATTACAGAAATTAGTTGCTTAAAGCTTAAATAAAGTTTAAGTCAATTACGAGTAGCATAAATGTTTCAATTGTCTCACATCAATTTAAGCAACTCATTTTCAGAAGATACGCAGTGTGACATTGAGATGGAGTAACTATTGAAACCACAACGCTTGGATCTGGATCCCAACTCACCTACTGCTGCAAAGGAATGGAAGCACTGGCGTTGTACACTAAATAATGTCTTTGAGTGTGGCGACAATGCACCAGACAAATTCAGGACATTAATAATCTGTCTCTTATGATGTATATGATTATATAGAGGAATGTACAACTTATGATTCTGCCATTGATATACTAAGCAGACTCTTCGTTAAGACACCCAATGTAATATTTGCTCGACACCTCCTTGCTACTCGTAAACAGAACCCTGGTGAGTCACTTGATCAATTTTTACAAGAACTTCCAAGACTTAGTAAAGACTGTGCTTTTAACGCATTTACAGCTGATCAATATCGACAGGAACTTATTTGAGACTCTTTTATCAATGGTTTGGCGTCGCCTTTAATATGACAGAGACTATTAGAAAACACAACCTTGGATTTACAGTCAGCTTACAATCAAGCTTACTCATTAGACTTGGCTCAGAAAAATTTAGATGCTTATGGTTCATCTAATGTGTATTATGCTGCAACTACTACAAAGGAATCACACCCAAGTACTAATATGGAGCAAGCTGAAACCATTTCTACTGATAAATGTGACCTTGCCGCAGCATATACTTATTCAAAAAGGAAGTGTTACTTTTGCGGGGGTAATATTCGTAATAGGGAGATATGTCCTGCTGGAGATGCAACTTGTAATAGTTGTGGCAAGAAGGGACATTATTCTAGAGTATGCAAGTCCAAAGCAACTATTAAAAGTGTGACTGCTGCCATGTATATGCCTTCTTTATGTGCAATTACAGCTGCATTTCCTCAGAGCTTGTCTGATGCAGCTACAACGGTATCCATCAATGGCCATACACTTAATGTACTACTTGATTCTGGCAGTTCAGAAAGTTTTATAAGTGAACAAGTTGTGTCTCGACTAAACCTAACTAATTCCTTCACATAGAGAAATCTCGATTGCTCTGACAACTCTCAATACTAACATTATTGGATATTGTATTGGGGACTTTATACTGAACAAAACTAGTTATAAACCTGTCTTGGTATTTTGAAAAATTTGTGTAGCGATATAATTTCTAGGTCAGGATTTTCAGAAACAGCACAGATCACTTCAAATAATGTATGAAGGAACTATGCCTGATCTTGTATTGTCAAAGCCACCAGTATTGTGTGGTTTTTCTGCTGCATCTCTTGAATGTCCTTCATTATTCACTAATTTATCCTCTAAGTGCAAGCCAATTGCTACAAAATCAAGACATTTTAGTAAAGATGACAGAAACTTTATCAACACAGAAGTAACTAATCTTTTACAAGAAGGTATCAGAGAACCCAGCTCTTCCCCTTGGAAGGCACAAGTTGTTGTGGTTAAGGACCCCTTGGAGAGACATAGAAAAAGACTCTGCATTGATTACTCTCAAACGATAAACCCGTTCACGGAGCTTGATGCATATCCATTACCTCGTATAGAAGAGATTATCAATACATTAGCTAAGTATAAGATATTCTCTACTTTCTCTCTCTATTCTCTTACATAAAAAGGGCTTACTGCCAAATTCTTTTGAAAGAATCAGAGACAAAATACACTGCGTTTGAAGCAAACAGGAAATTATACCACTACTGCAGTTCCTTTTGATGTAACTAATGGAGTGGCTGTTTTTCAGAGAGAGATGGACACATTTGTTGATCAGGAAAACCTTAAAGATACTTTCCCTTATCTTGATAATATAACTATTGCAGGAAAAGACCAAGCTGAACATGACAAAAATGCACAACGCTTTTTAGAAGTTGTACTTTCTAAAAATCTAATATTAAATGAGGCTGTGTCAATAACATAAGTGTCATCAATCAATATTCTTGGTTATTGGGTTGGAAATGATATAATCAAGCCTGATCCAGAAAGACTCCGCCCACTTTAAGAGATACCTGTTCCAGCTACATTAAACGCTCTACGAAGGGTTCTTGGTATGTTTGCATATTATTCTAAATGGACACCAGATGTTTTTCACAAAATTCAACCTTTGATTAGAACAAAATCTTTCCCCCTTGACACTACAGCAATTGGTGCCTTTGCTTCTTTAAAGAAACAATTAGAATCTGCAACATTACATGCCATCGATGAGGATCTCCCATTTGTTGTTGAATGTGATGCCTCTGATTTAGCAGTATCAGCATCTTTAAATCAAGGAGGACGACCAGTGGCTTTCATGTCTTGTACTCTCTAAGGTAGTGAATTGCACTACCCACCTGTCGAAAAGGAAGCTACAGCAATTATTGAAGCAGTGAGCAAATTGAGTCATTTCCTTGCTCGCCAGCACTTCACTTTGATGACAGATCGGCGTTCAGTCGCTTTTATGCTGGATAATCGAAAACAAACGAAGATTAAAAACAGTAAAATTCATGAATGGAGGATTGAATTATCTACATATAGTTATTCAATTTAGTACCGCCCTGGTAAGGATAATGTTGCTCCGGATACATTACCTCGAGCATTTTGTACCCCTTCTGTAAGAAGAACAAGCTTCTGTATTCACTGACCTTCACAATGGGCTGTGTCATCCTGGAGTCACTCGTATGTTACACTATGTTCGTTCCAAAAACTTACCTTTTTCTACAGAAGATGCGAAGATGACGTGTGCTTCATGTAGAATCTGTGCTGAATTAAAACCAAGGTTCTTCCGTCCTGAAGAAGAAAGATTGATCAAAGCTACTTAACCTATGGAACATTACCATCCTCCTCTCAAAATGTTTATATACTTACCATAGTTGATGAATATTCGAGGTTTCCATTTGTCTTTCCTTGTCCAAATATGTCGGCTGCTACGGTTATCAAATGTTTAGATCAACTGTTTTCATATTGTGGATTTCCAAGTTACATACATTCTGATAGACACTTCACTTTGATAACAGATCGGCGTTAAGTAGCTTTTATGCTAGATTGTGATACTGATTGGGATGATCAACCATGATCACATTGAATGGCGGTGCTGGCTCGAAGGGCCGAATGGACTACTTCTGCACCTATTGTCCATTGATAGGGGTACGTCATTCATGTCAAAAGATTTAAAGGACTAACTTTCTAATAGAGGAATTGCAACAAGTAAAACAACACCATATCATCCTATTGAAAATGGTCAGGTTGAAAGGTATAACGGAATCATTTGGAAAGCAGTGAAACTGACTTTAAAGTCAAATGACATACCAGATCAGCAGTGGGAATGTGTTCTACCAAATGCATTACACTCCGTCAGATCTCTACTGTCATCTGCTACCAATACTACTCCACATGAGTGGTTCTTTAACTTCAAACGGTGTTCTTCTAGTGATACTTCTTTGCCATCATGGGTGACCAGCCCTGGGCCTGTGTTGCTTCTTCGTTATGTCCAATCAAATAAGAATGAGCCCTTTGTTGATGAAGTTGAACTGACTGATATCAACCCTTCTTATGCAACTATCAAGTATCAGGATGAACGTCAGTCAACTGTCTCACCGTGACCTTGCACCATGTCCGTCTTCTCCATCAGCTCCATCACTCCTTGATTATATTAATCGAGAACTTCCTTCAACACTCCCATCAACCCCATGGAAACTTCTATAAGTAATTCTAAAATTGAAAATGTAACTAACAATATGAGTGAAGTTGATGCCCAAGCAATATATGTATCACCAACTATTGAAACGCCATTACGTCCTGATGCTCCAGTGCTGCGATGCTCATCAAGACCTTCTAAACCTTCTGACCGACTCAACTTATAAATAGGAGGGGAGTATGAAGTGTGTGCATGTGCGGAGCCTTTCCGGAGTGTGCGCACGTGCGGGGCCTTTCCAGAGTGTGCGCATGTGCGGGGTCTCGGGCCGGCAAGGCCTGAGGAACCAGCGATATTTTCCAGACGCTTTTAAGTTACAGTGGCTTGCAAAAGTTTTCATACCCCTTGAAGTTTTCCACATTTTGTCACATTACAACCACAAACATAAATGTATTTTATTGTGATTTTATGTGATAGACCAAAACAAAGTGGCGCATAATTGTGAAGTGGATGGAAAATGATACATGGTTTTCAATTTTTTAACAAATAAAAAACTGAAAAGTGTGGCGTGCAAAAGTATTCAGCCCCCTTTACTCTGATACCCGTAAATAAAATCCACTGCAACCAATTGTCTTCAGAAGTCACCTAATTAGTAAATAGAGTCCACTTGTGTGTAATCTAATCTCAGTATAAATACAGCTGTTCTGTGAAGGCCTCAGAGGTTTGTTAGATAACATTAGTGAACAAACAGCATCATGAAGCCCAAGGAACACACCAGACAGGTCAGGGATAAAGTTGTGGAGAAGTTTAAAGCAGGGTTAGGTTATAAAAAAATATCCCAAGCTTTGAACATCTCACGGAGCACTGTTCAATCCATCATCTGAAAATGGAAAGAGTATGACACAACTGCAAACCTACCAAGACATGGCCGTCCACCTAAACTGACAGGCCGGACAAGGAGAGCATTGATCAGAGAAGCAGCCAAGAGGCCCATGGTAACTCTGGAGGAGCTGCAGAGATCCACAGCTCAGGTGGGAGAATCTGTCCACAGGACAACTATTAGTCGTGCACTCCACAAATCGGGCCTTTATGGAAGAGTGGCAGGAAGAAAGCCGTTGTTGAAACAAAGCCATAAGAAGTCCCATTTGCAGTTTGCCACAAGCCATGTGGAGGACACCGCAAACATGTGGAGGAAGTTGCTCTGGTCTGATGAGACCAAAATTGATGTTTTTGGCCTAAATACAAAACGCTCTGTGTGGCGGAAAACTAACACTGCACATCACCATCCACACTGTGAAACATGGTGGTGGCAGCATCATGCTGTGGGGATGCTTTTCTTCAGCAGGGACAGGGAAGCTGGTCAGAGTTGATGGGAAGATGGATGGAGCCAAATACAGGGCAATCTTGGAAGAAAACCTGTTAGAGTCTACAAAAGACTTGAGACTGGGGCGGAGCTTCACCTTCCAGCATGACAACGACCCTAAACATACAGCCAGAGCTACAATGGAATGGTTTAGATCAAAGCATATTCATGTGTTAGAATGGCCCAGTCAAAGTCCAGACCTAAATCCAATTGAGGATCTCTGGCAAGACTTGAAAATTGCTGTTCACAGATGCTCTCCATCCAATCTGACTGAGCTTGAGCTATTTTGCAAAGAAGAATGGGCAAAAATTTCAGTCTCTAGATGGGCAAAGCTGGTAGAGACATACCCCAAAAGACTTGCAGCCGTAATTGCAGCAAAAGGTGGTTCTACAAAGTATTGACTCAGGGGGGCTGAATACTTTTGCACGCCACACTTTTCAGTTTTTTATTTGTAATAAAATTTGGAAACCATGTATCATTTTCCTTCCATTTCACAATTATGCATCACTTTGCGTTGGTCTATCACATAAAATCCCAATAAAATACATTTACGTTTGTGGTTGGAACATGACAAAATGTGGAAAAGTTCAAGGGGTATGAAAACTTTTGCAAGCCACTGTATGTATTATAGAAATGAGTTGCTTAAAGCTTAAATAAAGTTTCTGTAAATTACGAGTAGCGAAAAAGTTTCATTTGTCTCACAATACGCTCCGTTCCATCTTGCCATTTAGGTTCCTGTAACTTGTCATTATAACAAGTTGACAAGGATTCAGTGGGAAAATATTTTTTTCCCTCACAAAATGCATTGTTTTATTTTTGATTGATTGGAAGATACAGCATGGAAACAGGTCATTGACACTTACTTGTATTCTTGTTCCTAGCTTGTGGATGATGTTATTGATTTTAATCATGAAGAATCCCCGCAGGACATCACCAAAATCACTCGTCGTCAGAGATGTAAGATATCACAATCAATACAAAAATAATGCTGTTTACTACATTTTTATTTTGATGTATATTGCCCAGCTCTAAATAGTGGTGATTAATTTGTCTTCCAACTAGAGGATTCACTAGGATGATTGAGGCCCTAATAAAACAACGCCATTTGACATTTTCTGGATTTCTGAACACCAGAATTCTGAGGCAGATTGTGCTGCATCGGCCTCTGACTCGCGTTCATCTCCTGCAGGATGACAGCGGTTGCCCTTGACCTTTATCTCATTTAAAAACTATATTTTAAAAAGAACATTTATTTAATGAGACTAATGTTAGTGCTTTTATTAATTTGAAATAAAATAAAAGAGCATAGCACTTGGTTTCACTTTTATTTTTTAAAGAAGGTGAGTGACTCCATTTGATGTCAAGCCAAACATGCTTAATCACCAGTGCATTCGCTACATCCACGCTGCAGTGCAGGCATGGAAATCCAGAGCATGCTGATAAATGCGGGCTAATTGTCAGGAGAGTTTGGCCCAACATGCAACCTTTCACTGCTATGATTCATTATATTGGATCATAATAATTGGCATTAACCACCTGACCTTTAAGCAGTTATTCCCTTTGAATTCACATTTTTTATATGATATTTTTGTTTATTAAGCATTAACTATTTTTAATACCTTTTTTTCAAGCTGGAAAATTCTTGTGGAATGCCATGAGTGGCATAACTTGTAAGGCAGAAAGGATTAATATAACGGTTTTTATTTCTAACCTATGCATACAGACAAAATGTGGAGTGTTTCAAATGTATGTGCTTTGCAAAGTCAGGGTGGGGTATAGGTGGATTATGCTTGTGAAAGCAAAGAAATGATTAAGGCTGTGAGCAAAACAGAATGTACCCCACTTAGCACCCATAGTAACATTTTCCACAGCTTCTCACTGGCAGAATATTGTTTTAGCCTCCCAGAAAAACATCTGTGCGTAACCTGGGTAACTATTCTGAGAGGTACTGAGCAAAAATAAGGACATGAGAAAATAGGTGCAGAAATAGGCTATGTGGCCCTTCACGCATGCCCGGCTATTCAATATGTATGAACTATCCCAGACCTCATCTCTTCTTCTGTACCAGTACCCTGTGCCTCTCAATTCTGCCACCTTTCAAGAAAATATCTAGAACTTCTATTCAAGGATGTAGCCTCTACAATCCTGTGTAGAGAACTCAGAGAATCACCATTCTGTGCAGGAGGTTGTTCAAATGCTCCACAGCTTTAGATGATCGCCCCATTAAACCACACCATTAGAGATGCTGCTTTTAGAATCAACATTGGTTCTCATGCACAGATGTAAATGATTTCAAGCAGCAGCTGTTGACGTCTCCTTTATGTGCTGGCCAAAGTTTTCCCCACTGCAATCTCTTGGGAATTTGTGTTAATCATATATATATATAAATTGGCTGCTATGTTTTGTGAACACTCAATTGGCTGCAAAAGCTCATCAAGCCATATGAAGATTGGGCAAGGTGTATAAATGGTTGTATTTTGTTCCAGTAAGCAAAACAATTAAATACTATGTATTTGGTCATGTGGCAGTAAAAAACAGCTAAATTCCTATTTTCTGAAACAATGTTTAAAGCAACAAACTTGTTATGTGCCAGAAAAATATTAAATTGATTTGGTTGTTAATTAAATCACGCAAGGAAAGCTTTGGCATTGCCGACTACATTTTTACAGTATATTTCAGGATAAGTTGAGGTAATGGTAATACATCTGTGTCCCCAATTCAAAGAGAGGCTTCCTGAGGTACTATTAATTTACCCCAAACTACCTGTTGTTATAGCGGGAATTTTTGTTGGTATCTAGTCCACCAAGGGAACTCTGGGAGTCAGAGGTTATGGGGAGAATGCAGGAGAGTGGGGTTAGGAGTGAGAGATAGATCCAAATTTCTAATCCTATCACTTTTGTACTTAAGGAACAGCATGCACAATTTTGTGAACTATTTTTTCCTGATAATTCCGTATCTCAATTTACATGACATTTTGACTTAATCCACTCATATAAGAAAAGTATTATTTAGAGGATTTGAAAATGGTGCTGAATCTATACTAGTTATAACTAATTCTATTGGCCAACCTTTTAAAGGATGATGAAGCAAGGAACTGCAGATGCAGGTTAACACACAAAAGGTCACAACTCAATAGGTCAGGCAGTAACTTGGAAAAGCATGGATAGTTGGTGTTTTGGATCGTGACCCTTCTTGAGACTGAATTCAGACTTCAAAGATGATCCTCATGTGGGTTTTTCAATCTTGAAGAGGGATGAACTCAAACTGTTCTTTCGGCACAATGTATCTGTGATTGTCTTTCCCTTAATAACTGTTGTTAATTATCTCCCATCAGCTCTTCCTCCTCTTGGTGAGTGTACCCCAAGTACTAGTTTTGCTGAATACTCCATGCGAGAGAAAATGAGGGAGAAACTGAAAGCAGCCAGGGTACGTATTGTTTACAAAGGATAGATGTGAAAGTTTTAAAAATAACGACTAATAATTTTTGTTTAAATGTATAATTTTGGTTGGTGTCGTTTTGTTTTATGCTTTTTGAATAATTTATATTTGTTAAATAGAAAAATAGTGTAATTAATATTTTGTCATTGTATATAACTTACTATGCAAGGCTCAAGCTATGATCTTTGCATTGGTTGGACATTTTAACCAGGATTTTATTGGGTCTTTATGGGTAGTTCAGCTTTCTCAATATCCTTATATTCTTGCATGTTTTAGGCTTTCTATACAAATATACACATCCCAAACTTGCTGGTCAAGCTTTGTCAGCTATTCTCTGGCTAAACTTCTCTTATAGCCTATAAATGGGATTCTGTGGTGGAGTAGAAGACTGCTGTGATTTGTTTTTCCCTATCACTTGCAGTGGATGATCTGTTCATGTGTCATACACCAGAATAGGATTATATGCCCATATATTTATATGGTGATTGTAGGACTGTTACAATATAGGTTAGAATTAAATTGCATTTTTTATGTTTGGCATAATTTTTTTTAATTGTGTTTTGTAGGGGATTTTAGTGATAGTTTTTATTTTTAAGTAATTTAGCATGTTTACCTTTTAATAGATTTTAAAAGTTAACTATGACGTGAATTCAGAGGCAATAATTAATATTGAGAACATGGACAAATGTCAGAGCTGAGGTGAGGGCCTTATCAGCTCTTGAAGGTCACTGCTCTGGCCCATCCATCTGCCTCCCACCAGGGTCATGCAGTTTAGCTCTGGGGCCAGCTGAGCAGCAACATCTGGAGAAGGTTAGTTAGGTAGAATGGAATAGTTAGTGCAAGAGATGTGCTCTACTCAGGAAGATCTTTGCCGGTATGTCTGCAGTTGCAGTCATGTATAACACTTAAAAAAATGATGAATGGTTTTGTATTTTGCAATAGAAATTGCCTCTTACTGTTCAGACAATTTTGCATTTTTTTTAAAGAATATCTATTAGCCTTGTAGAAGATTTTTTTATGGCAGACTTGCCCAACCGATGATCCATTTATCTATGCCTCTTAAATACTTTTTATTTTTTTGTTACTCCAAGGTCTTTACTTTTGCGTAAACATCTTTAATAGGAACTGTTTCTGTAATCCATTTGTTGCTCGATTGCTGTTTGTATACTTGAATCTGACAAATGAATACAGGTGCTCTGAACTTGTGTGTAGGAAAGAACTGCAGATGCTGGTTTAAATGAAGATTGAAACAAAATGCTGGAGTAACTCAGCGGAACAGGCAGCATCTCTGAAGGGAAGAAATGCAGCATTTTGTGCCCTTCTCTGAACTTATGTTGGTTTGAACATTATTAAAGTTCTGATATTTCAGCATTTCACTATTGTAATATGAAGGTTTGTTTGCTTCTTTGTACTATTTTCCCATTTATGAACTGAATAACTATGCTTACAATTTCCGTTAATGTTTCCCATTTTGAATTTAAATCTTCAATATGGTCCAAATTTTGTTTATAGCATTAGCATTGAAGGAGATTGATGTCCATGGCTCTATTGAATTTAAGGTTAACTTGTTTAATTAGGCATAAAATGAAAATATCATCTTTTAGCTCCTTAAAATAATTGAAACTCACATTTAACCCTTAAATTCAATAGAGCCATTGGACATTCATCTCTTTCAATGCTAACGCCATAAATGTCATCTGGACCATTTGGGTGGACAGCTGTTGTCCTGGTGTGATGCTGACAGACCTGGAACTATCAAACTGATGTTCAGCCACAGGTTTTGTGGATAAAAAGAGATGGTTTGCATTAGTCTTGCAACAAGATTGAAGTGAAATATGTGAATGTGCATAGTTCAATTAAAACTCCCATTTTAAAATACATTGTCTAGTCTAAGGCTCAAAGCGCCCTTCAGCAAGAGGAAGAGAGTGCCTCTCGGTATCCAACAGACCTCAGAGACCAATCATCAATCACTCAATTTGATACTGAGGTGAGAAAAAGCACTTTAATATGTTAGTCATTCATTTTAATATAAGCTTTATTGTAATTTATTTTATGACCTCATCCCATTCTTAGCTTTCCATTGGCTTGTGTGAAGGAGCACTCTTTTCCCACACACAGTGTTACTGTATGTTCCCATTACAAGGTTGTGCCTGTGTTTGGGGGTTGGTGTTGAGCATGTCAATGATGTGGTCTGCCCAGTGTAGCTGACAGAGCAGTTATCCTGAGCAAGGACACTGACACTGGTTAGGTTAACTTTCAGGGCAATGGGAGGATTTTGTGGATGTTATCTTTGGTGGTATTTTTCTGGTGCATTAAAATGTCTGTTATAGATAATCGGGGTGTCTGAAGCATATAGGAGGACTGGGATCACTGCTACTTATTGGACCATGTGTTCTGTACACTGAGGTGATTATCTTCATAGATCCTGTCCCTCAAAAGCATTGCTAGCACTTTGAAGTCTGTGCTGAATTTCATAATCTGCTGATAAAGTGAGCCTTTAAATTCAGAGGGCAGTGTGATGCCGCAGGGACAGGTTGGTAGAGGAACTTGGTCTTGCATTGTTCAGAGAAAGAGCCATTGGGTTGCAAGTACAAGAATCACCTGAATACCACAGCTGGACTGTGGAGGTTTGGGTGTCCTAGGTTCTGGAGGCTAAATTGGCTAAATAATTGCATGCTGAGTTTGGAGGTGAGGTGCAATATTGTTAGAAAGAAGATTGAGAAAAGTGTTGGAGCAATGAAGCTGCCTTGTTCAATGTCAGCCTTCGCTGAGACTGTTCTGTTGTAGACCCATTGATTTGTGTCATGGCTTGCCGACAGAGATATCATAATCATGATCTTCAACAAAGAAAGAAGATATATCCAACCATGGTCACAACAGAGATTGTTCATGCAGTCTACCACATAGAAGATCATCATCAAGGTTCTTCACAATTGCCTTCTCCCAGTAGTTGAAGAGCTGCTTTCCAAATCTTCATTGAATGACAACTTCAGCATCATACATGGCTGACTTCAACCTCATTAAAATCTTCAACTCCATTCATCAGGAGGGACTGTGATATGACCTGGAAACTGACAAACCGGGTAGTTGTTTGTAAGTGCATAAAAAATAAGGGAGGGATGGTAGCTAGGGAGAGAATAGGGCACTTCAGAAACCAAAGTGATCATCTACGTAAGGAGCCACAGGAAATGGGTAAGGTCCTCAATGAATATTTCTCCTGTGTTTACCATTGAGAACAACATGAAGACAAGCAAACTTCGAAAGTTAATGGAGATGTTCTGAAGAAGTCTGCACTGCAGTCGAGGAAACGCTGGACATATGACTCTAATTATCTACTGGGTAAACAACCAGCATAATGAATTCAGCTGAGTTTGATCTGCTCTGGATTACAGCGGCCCCTTATTTAAAAATATGAACCTTTTAACCTGGCTCAGAGACTGAGTTTGTAATTCATTTAATAATTGTTGATTGTAGAGTGTAAAATAGCCTTGTTTATATTTCATAAAGAACATTTTTTTCTTGGTTAATAATCAGACCAGCATAAGCAATACTTTCTGCAGCGTCTGTGATCAGACGATGCCAAGTCCTACAAATTGGAGTCTGGTGGAGGATATCAGAGCCAGAATTAAGACCTGGAGTTCAAGAGAGCTTATGCATTGATGCCTGGGGGGGGGGGGGGGGGGGGGGGGGAGTTGTTGCAGAATCCAGACGGTGTCAGGGAATCAAAGGCCTGGAAGGAGATTATAATCAAAGTGGGAGGAGAAAGCTAAAATGCTGTTGAAGGGACCTTGAGAATCCAGGCATGGAAGGTCGGAACAGCTTGCAGGGTCCGTGAACCATGAACCAGTCAGTTCTGAGGGTCAGAAGTGTGAAGGTGGAGAGGAAGCTTTGTGGGAATGGAATGGGGGCTAGTGAGGTAAGAGCAACGGTGTAGACAATGAATAACCTGAGGAAAGTAAGTAGGTTAAAGGAGCAGTTTAACTGAGGCAGTTTTGCAGTGTCAAGCTGGGTCTTGGTCAGGAAGGCCACCTGTAAATTATGCAGAGTTAGTAGCACTATTAAACTTTTGTTCTACCAGTGACCAATGCCAAATATGCCTCTAAACAACAATGTCTAGTTTTCTCATTATTGTGAAAAATGGTTCATTTGTGAAGCAGTTCTAGTATGATTTCAAATTGCAGAATGCCATCTTAGAAATGATCATACTTTTCCAGTCTTCTGGTGTAGAATTTGTGTGTGTCACACTGAGGATTCTTCTCCCTGTGGTCAAGGTTGTTCGTTGTTCTTGCTGGGTTCAAATATGACTCTCCCTCCAGAGTGTCTCTTGTGTCTGAGGAAGGATGTGCTGGTGATGGAACAGAGGAGCTTTACAAGAATGACTCCATGAATGAGTGGGTTAGCATATGATAAGTGCTTGACAGCACTGGGCCTCTGCTCGTTAGAGTTTAGAAGGTTGAGGGGGAACCTCGTTGAAACTTCCACAATAGTGAAAGGCATAGATATAGTGGGTGTGGAAAGGATGTTTCCACTGGTGGGAGAGTCTAGGACCAGAGGTCACAGCCTCAAAATTAAAGGGTGCTCTTTTAGAAAGGAGGTGAGGAGAAACTTCTTTAGTCCAAGGATACTCTGGAATTTAGAAGGATGAGAGGGGATCTAATTGAAACATATAAGATTATTAACGGTTTGGACACACTAGAGGCAGGAAACATGTTCCCGATGTTGGGGGAGTCCAGAACCAGGAGCCACAGTTTAAGAATAAGGGGTAAGCCATTTAGAAAGAAGATGAGAAAACACTTTTTCACACAGAGGGTTGTGAATCTGTGGAATTCTCTGCTTCAGGAGGCAGTGGAGGCTAATTCTGTATGCTTTCAAGAGAGTTAGATAGAGCTCTTAAAGATAACGGAGTCAGGGGATAGGGGGAAATGGCAGGAACTGGGTACTGAGTGTGGATGATCAGCCATGATCACAGTGAATGGCGGTGCTGGCTCGAAGGGCCGAATGGCTTACTCCTGCACCTATTGTCTATTGTCTATTAACCTGTGGAACACATTGCCAAGGGATGTGGAGGCCAAGTCAGTGGATATGTTTAAGGCAGAGATAGACATTTTTAATTCGAATTGGTGGCGAGGGTTATGGGGAGAAGGCAGGAAAACGGGATTAGGAGGCAGAGATCAACCATGATTGAATGGAAGAGTAGACTTGATGGGCTGAATGGTCTAATTCTACTCCAATCATGCGTGTGAACTTGTATGTAAAATGGCATAGGCATTTTTTCCAATGATAATGCTTTAACTCAATGTTTTTGTCACCTGTTCAGGTGGATGAAGAATATGTGAAGAGACCAAGAGATGCTGAATCACCAATTCCTCCTCCAAGGGTTAGGTTTCGTGAGATAGCAAGTAGATTGAAGCCAAAACCAAAGGCAAGTCTTCGTAAACTAGTGGCACACTCTTTTTCTTCATGCATTGCATTCTATTTGTGCAAGATGTTAAACCAACTTTGGTTAAAGGTTCATCATTCTTAATTAGGTATTTTGAAGATGGATGATGCTTCAATGTGGCAGATGACAAGATAAAGGGAATGCACAAGCTGTGATTAATCTGGAGAGTTCATACAACATTCAATGAGGTGTTGTACAAATGTGGCACACAAAGTAATGGACTAAGGCGTTGGGGGGGGTCATACATTAGCACAGTATTGGTTCACAATGTAGTTCCTTACTCAGTCTATTGCCATGAGAGTGGTAGTGCACCAACTACCTAAATCTACATTGATGTTACAGATATCGGCCTTTGGTTTTATGTATTCTCTACAAATTTACTGGCAACAAAAATCCAAGTGGAAACTAAACTGTGAGGTTTCAAGCAATCTGCAACGGTTGATAGAACGTGAGTCGGCAATGAAAGTGCTGGATAATTTAAGAGAATGTGAGGCTGTTTACCTTGATAGAAAAAATAAACACCATGTACACCAAAATCTTGGAATTCAGAGAGATCTGGGTAGCTTTGTAATTGAAACGAGGACAGTTATTGTGCAAGCACAAGTATATAGCAAGTAATTAGGAAGGCAAATGGTATGAATGCTTTGAAATAAATGAGTTAGTTATAAAGAATTGATGCATTGTATAGATCTTTTGAAGTACAACTTTTATAAGTTGTACTTCAAAAGTACAAGTGTTTGGCTGCATTCTTAAAGATGTAACTGACTTGAAGACAATGCAATGAGATCATAGCTGATCTGCAACTCAGCTTTGTGGTTATCCAAGTTTCTGTCACTGACTACATTTCCAAACTTCACTCCTGAGAGGCTTGGCTCTCATTTTTAAACAAGGTTGTCTTGTTCTGTTTTTCCAAACAGCAGAAGTGGATGTACTCTTATCAACTCAAAACAAGACTCAAAAATGTTTAATCATCAAATATACCTGGAGTGATACAATGAAATTTTTCCTTGCTGTGACTTTAACAGGCATATTAACGCAACAACGCTGTAAATAAAAATACAGTAAGTTATCAGTTATACTATCTAACCAAACAATAATAGTGCAAGGCGAATTATGAAGTGCAGTTTGTAGTGTGGTGCTGAGGTGGGGTTTTGATTAGGGTTGTGCAGGTATAATGAGCAATTAGGAAGGCAAATGGTATGTAGCTGAATTGTGAGTGCTTTGGAATAAAAGAGCCTAATGGCTGATGGGTGGTAGCTATTCTTGAATGGAGAGGTAACTGTTCTCACGTTCCTGCACCTTCTTCCCAATTGTAGCAGCGAGATGAGAGTGTGGCCAGGATGGTGTGGGTCTTTGATGATACTAACTGCCTTCTTGAGGCAGCATTTCATGTAGATCCTTTGATGGTGGGATCACTACTGATGGAATGGTCAATGGTCATCACTTTCTGCAACCCCCGATATTATGGGGCATTCGAGTTACTGAACCAGGCCATGATACAGCCAGTCATTAGGCTTTCCACCATACACCAGCAGAAGTTTGATAGAATATTTGGTGATATGCCAATCTCCTCAAATTTCTGAAGAATATTATCAGTTTCCTGTAATATCTTGTCCTTTTGAATCAAAGCCAAACTGTGCACTGAATACAATCAAAGCTTCAATCTTTATCATTCTGATGAATCTGCAACATATGGCATGGGTAGGAAAGGGCAGAGGACGTGCAAAATGAATAACGGGAATTAGGCCAACCAGCAGAAGTGTAGGGAGGAACTGCAGATGCTGGTTTAAACCGGACTGACACAAAAAGCTGGAGTAACTCAGTGGGTCAAGCAGCATCATTGGGGAAAAGGAATAGGTGACGTTTCTGGTCGAGACTCTTCTTCAGACTGAGAGTCAGGGGATAGTGAAACGAGAGATGTAGCTGGTACTTAGGACAAATGAATGGAAGAAATGTAGAAAGCAATGATGATCAAGTAAATGCAGAGCCCACAATGATCCATTTTTGTCTGTAGGATAGTGATTTAAGAGTTATGCAGGCAACAGAGCTCAGCAGGACAACAGTAAAACTAGTATGATTAGGGCAGGGGAAGGACGGAGAGGAAGGGGATGCAAGGGTTACTTGAAGTTAGAGAAATCAATATTCATACTGCTAGGCTGTAAGCTGCCCAAGTGAAATATGAAGTTCTGTTCCTCCAATGTATGTTTGGCCTCACTCTGACGATGAAAGAGGCCCAGGACCGAGAGGACACTATGGGAATGGGAAAGGGAGTTAAAATGTTTCGCAACCGAGAGATCAGGTTGGCCGAGGCGGACTGAGCAGCCTGTTGATGACATTTTAATGATCAAGGGTAAAAGGACTCGTAAGTCTCATCAGTAAATTTGAATACGCTGATTGATTATATCATTTGTGCTGTTTCTAAAAGTTATCAGTGGGTAGGTTCCCAACATAAATTGTTTGGGATACATTAATTGTATCTCCTACCAATTAATGATTTGCCCACTTCCACTAATCTCTATAACCTTCTGCAAAAGTTTTCATACCTCCTTGAACTTTTACACGTTTTGTCACGTTACAACCACAAATGTAAACGTATTTTATTGGGATCTTATGTGATAGACCAACACAAAGTGGCACATAATTGTGAAGTGGATGGAAAATGATACATGGTTTTCAAATTTTATTACAAATAATAAACTGAAAAGTGTGGCGTGCAAACGTATTCAGCCCCCTTTACTCTGATACCCGTAAATAAAATCCAGTGCAACCAATTGCCTTCAGAAGTCACCTAATTAGTAAATAGAGTCCGCTTGTGTGTAATCTAATCTCAGTATAAATACAGCTGTTCTGTGAAGGCCTCAGAGGTTTATTAGAGAACTTTAGTGAACAAACAGCATCATGAAGCCCAAGATACACACCAGACAGGTCAGGGATAAAGTTGTGGAGAAGTTTAAAGCTAGGTTATAAAAAAATATCCCAAGCTTTGAACACCTCACGGAGCACTGATCAATCCATCATCCGAAAATGGAAAGAGTATGGCACAACTGCAAACCTACCAAGACATGGCCGTCCACCTAAACTGACAGGCCGGTCAAGGAGAGCATTGATCAGAGAAGCAGCCAAGAGGCCCATGGTAACTCTGGAGGAGCTGCAGACATCCACAGCTCAGGTGGGAGTATCTGTCCACAGGACAATTATTAGTCATGCACGCCACAAATTGGGCTTTTATGTGGCAAGAAGAGTGGCAAGAAGAAAGCCGTTGTTGAAACAAAGCCATAAGAAGTCCTGTTTGCAGTTTGCCACAAGCCATGTGGGGGACACAGCAACCATGTGGAGGAAGGTGCTCTGGTCTGATGAGACCAAAATTGATGTTTTTGGCCTAAATACAAAACGCTATGTGTGGCGGAAAACGAACACTGCACATAACCATGAACACACCATCCCCACTGTGAAACATGGTGGTGGCAGCATCATGCTGTGGGGATGCTTTTCTTCAGCAGGGACAGGGAAGCTGGTCAGAGTTGATGGGAAGATGGATGGAGCCAAATACAGGGCAATCTTGGACAAAATGTGGAAAAGTTTAAGGGGTATGAAAACTTTTGCAAGCCACTGTATACAGCCTTCAATTCTATCTTGATACTCAAGTTCAAGTTACATTTAGTGTCACATGTACCTATTAGTACAGTGAGATTTGAGTTACCAAACAGCCATACGAATAAAAAGAACACGATAGAGTTTAATATGAACATCCCCACACAGCAGTATCAACGCTGCCCACTGTGAGGGAAGGCAACAATGTTCAGTTGTCTTCCTCTTTGTTCACCTGTGGTCGGGGCCTTTGAGCCCTCTGCAGTCACCGCTACAGCGGCCCGATGTTCAGGCCCTTTCGCCCGGATGATCGGAACTCCGGCATCAGAATGGAAGAACATTCTCAGCGGCTTGGAGTTTCCGAATCGGCCGCTTCCTACCGGAGATCGCGACTCCCGAAGTCCACAGGCCGTGCTGGGCGGAGATTCAACACTGGTGACATTCGGCAAAAGATCCCAGGACTTCACGATGTTAAAGTCAGCGCCACCTGCGGCTAGAAACTCCGTAGAACACAGCTCCATGGTGTTCAAATCAGCAGGCCCAACACTCTGGAGCTTCAACACAGGCGATCCCAGTAAGGCATCGTCCCGCTCCGCGATGGAATTCAGTGCTGCGCTGCCACTGAAATTCTCTCTGATTTCCGGCAGGAAAGGGCGCGCCAAACCAATTGGTAGACCGCGGTGGGGGGGGAGGGGGGGGGAGGGCAAAGGTGCGATTCGGAGAAAAGATGCATCTCCGACTGAGAAACGGTTTCCCCCAATTTTCCCCCACCCCACACATTAAAAAGACTAAGAAACCTTTAGATACTTTTAGACATACTAAAAATAACAAAAAAGGGTGAAAGGAGGAATGGCTGCTGGCGAGGCTGCCATGCTTGATGGCGCCACCTGATAGATACTCACTGATGAACCAAAAATGTTTAAGGTCTTTAGTCAACTTCACTTGGTCTTTAATATTAATCGAAAAGCAAAGTCATGGATTGATAGGTATTGATAATTTGGTCCATTTTGCAACTTCATTTACAATTTTAGCATCTGCTCTTTCGTTTCCATATAAAAACTCATTGGTATACCGTTGCAAATAAAAGAACGTTTCCTATTGTAGTGTATTCAATTGAGCGCTTCCAGATGGTGACGCTTTAGTTGCCAAATTCAGATTTTTCAGTTAACAGTGAAATTGGATGTTTGCTTGTTACCAGATTTACTTGGGGTGATGTAATCTTAACCTTCAGTAATGATTTTAGCATTCAATTGTCCTTGAACATTTGTAACCAATTTTGTAAAACATTGCTTTGAACACTTCTATAATTTGTTAAATAGTGGAACATATGAAGATTTTTTTAATTCACCTTGTGAAGTGGACAGATTTATCACGTCCAATTAGATCATAACAATATTATCATACCTTCCTTATTAATATTTGTAATGTGGAATAACCACAAATATGTGCTTAATAAATGTTATCCTATCTGTGTTTGCTGAATTATTATTGTTAGCTCAATCCTGGCCTCTGGTGTTGTCTGCAGGGAGTATGTGAGTGATCTTGTGGGTTTACTATTTCTCCAGATTCCCCCCCATAATCACTACATTATGTGTAGTGGGTGGTTAATTGTTTAGGTTGTATTGGCCCTGCTGTGTGGGTGATTGGGGATGGAATTGATAGAAATGTTTTATAAATGGGTGCTCATTGGTCAATACAGATTCAGTGATCTGAAGGGTCTGTTTCTGTGCAGTCTGGTTTTGTGAAGGAGAGGTCTTGCCTGACAAATCTGCTGGATGGAATTTTTTAAAGAAGCAAATAGCAGGACAGACAAAGGAGAGTCCGGAGATGTTGTTTGCTAGATTTTCAGGAAGCCTTTGATAAGGTGCCATATGTGAGGCTGCTGTGGAAGATGAGAGCCCATGGTTTCAAAGGGCAGATACGAGCATGGATAGCAGGTTGGCGGGATGGCAAATAAGGGGGACTTTTTCTGGTTGGCTGCCAGTATCTAGTGGAGTTCTGCAGGGGTCGGTGCTAGGTGCGCTACTCTTCATGTTATATGTTAATGATTTGGTTGAGAGGATTGAAGCTTTTGTGGCCATTTGCAGATGATACGAAAATAGATGGGCAGATTGCGTGGAGAAAGCAGGGACTCAGCAGAAGGACTTGGACAGGTTGGGAGAGTGGGAAGAAAAGTGGCAGATGGAATATAGTGTAGCAAAGTGTAGAGTCATGCATTTTGATAGTAGGAATAAATTAGACTATTTTCTAAATGCAGAAAAAACCCAGAAATCGGAGGTGCAAAGGGACTTTGGAATGCTGGTGCAGGATTCCCAAAAAGTTAATTTGCAAGTCGAATCGGTAATAAGGAAGGCAAACACAATGCTGGCATTTATTTAAAGAGCCCTAGAATACAATTACAAGGATATAATGCTGAGGCTCTATAAGGCACTGGTCAGGCTGCATTTGGAGTATTGTGAGCAGTGTATGGCACCATATCTGCAGAAGGATGTACTGGCTCTGGAGAGGGTCCAGGCTACAAATGATCCCTGGAAAGAGTAGGTATCATATGATGAGCGTTTGATGGCACTGGGCCTGTAATTGCTGGATTTTAAAAGGATGAGGGGAAACCTAATTGAAACTTATCAAATAGTGAAAGGCTTGGACAGTGGATGTGGATAGGATGTTTCCACTAGTGGGAGAGTCTAGGTCTGGAGATCATAGCCTCAGAATTAAAGGACATTCCTTTAGGAAGGAGATGGGGAGGAACTTCTTTAGTCAGAGGGTGATGAATCTGTGGAATTCTTTGCCATAGAAGGCTGTGGAGGCCAAGTCAGTGGATATTTTTAAGGCAAAGATAGATAGATTCTTGATTAGTATGGGTGTCAGGGATTATGAGGAAAAGGCAGGAGGATGGGGTTAAAAGGGAGAGATAGATCAGCCATGATTGATTGGTGGAGTAAACTTAATGACCTAATGGCCTAATTCTGCTCCTATCACATGATATATTCCCAATGTTCATAAAATAGGGTAAAGAGATTTTAGCACAGGTATGAGGGTATAATTTAAGAATTATTCAAGTCCTATCAGCTTTTTGATAGATTGAAAGATACAGCATGAAAATGGGTCATTTGGCCAACGAGCCCATGCCAACATACTAGTTCTATGTTATGCCACTTCCTCATCACAGTGCACACTAGTGGAAATTTACAGAGGCCAATTAACCAACAAACCAGCATACGTTTGGGATGTGGGAAGAAACTGGGAAACCCAGAGAAAACCCACACAGTCACAGGGAGACTTGCTAACTCCATACAGACAGCACCTGAGGTCAGGATTAGTTGTATATTAATTGTATATTGACTCGGGGCATAAATCTGATCAAAAAAATTATACAATCTATCCAATACTATCAAATATTGGATGCATATGTCAGTAGAATATATTTGGACCAGGATGTGGGAAGCTTTAATTTATGCATTATTTTTACATTGGTTTGTTTGTAAGGTTGCAAAGGTTTTAATTAAGCCTTTGTGTTAGAATGAATACCATTTACCAAGATAGTTTATTTTTTACTACAGTATTAGTAACAGGTTGATAGATGTGATTTCATTTAACTTTGTTAATTTTTGTGTTATGGGTAGACAACATATCTAAGATTATATTCCAGTTAAGACCATAAAACATAGAAATAGAATTAGGCCATTCAGCCCATCAAGTCTGCTCCCACATTCAATCATGGCTGATGTTTTTCCCTCTCAACCCCATTCTCCTGTCTTCTCACCATAACCTTTCGTACCCTTGTTTATCAAGAAGCTGTCGATCTCCACTTTTAAAATACCCAATGTCTTGGCCTCCACAGCCATTTGTGGCAATGAATTCCACAGATTCATCACCCTCTGGCTAAAGAAATTCCTCCCCATCTCCGCTATAAAGGTACGTCCGGTTATTTTGAGGCTATGCCCTCTGGTTGTTGACTCCCATTATTGGAAACATCCTTTCCACATGTCCACTCTGTCAGAGCCTTTCATTATTCAGTAGAGCCTTCAAATGCTCCTCATACATTAACCAAATCACCCCTGGTATCATTCTTGTAAACCTCCTCTGGACTCTCCAACATCAACAAATCCTTCCTCAGATATGGGGCCCAAAACTGCTCACAGCCGTCATTAATGCAGTGGAATGGAATTTGTTGACTGTTTCCATTGCTGATATTGTGCAACAGTGGTTTTGTATTGCTAATGGAAACTATAGCATGATATAAACATGACAGAAGTCATGATTTTTGAGGCAAAGTGAACAGTACAGATGCTGGTTTTGACTGATATCGTCAAAGCTTTGCAAATGTAATAAGTACATGGTATATTTCTATACAACGTAGAAGGTGGTCACTTGTTACATTGAGTCCATGGCAACTCTCAGAGATATTTCATTTGCCCACTTTCTGTAACATATTCTCTCAAGTTTCTCCCCACCCCAATGGTCAATGGGGTGGGGAGAAACTTGAGAGCTGACCAATGGTCAACCTGACCAATGGTCAGAGCATTCTACTCCTCCCCAATGCTCTGACCAAGCACCAGGGATAATTTAGCGTAGACAATTACCCTAACTGCTACAGTGGCGCATCGGTAGAGTTGCTGCCTTACAGCTCCAGAAATCTGTGTTACATCCTGACTACGAGTGTTGTCTACTCAGAGTTTGTAGGTTCTCCCTGTGATCAGGTAGCTTTTCAGGTGCTCCACTTTCTTCACACACTCCAAAATCGTACAGGTTTGTACGTTAATTGGCTTTGGTAAAACTAAATTGTTCCTGGTGTGTAGGATAGTGCTAGTGTATGGGCTGATTGGTGGTTGGCATGGATTTGGTTGGCCAAAGGGCCTGTTTCTGTGTTGTAATCTCCAAATTCTAAACCTACAAATATTTGTAATGTGGAAAGAAGCCAGGATAAACTGAGAATCTGGCAATACTCAATCTATTCATTTTTTCCTTCAAAGAAACAAAATGACCAATCACAGACTTCTAAACCAATATTATTCTATATTTACAGGAAGGGTTTCCATCCGCTGAGGAGGCATACAACTTCTTCACCTTCAATTTTGATCCTGAGCCTGAAGATTCAAACGAAGGGTCAGAAGTGAGGAGTCAACCGCAAACTCTTCATGAGGTTGATCAGGGTGAAGAGGAAGCGACAGAGGAGGGTGGTGAAGAGTCCGCAGTCAGCAAAGATGAGGAAAAGGAGGAAGAAGGAAAGGTATAACATTGCTGAATTTCCACGGAAATACAAGTTGCCTCATGTTTCAGTAACCTACTGAAACAATTCTTTTTCAATATTTTGGATCCAAAAGTGACATACCATAGAAGACAAAGTAAATGATATTTTGGCTCAAGGTCTGTGAGCAGTGGTGGACTGCAGGGATCTGTGCTGGGCCCTCTGATCTTTGTGATTTTTTGCACACAGTGTGGAAGTCTATCAAAGGATATTGAGATATGGGTCAGTTACAAATATGAGTGGAGCAATGATAGATGCGTGTAATCTGAGCAAGTCAGACGTTGTACTTTGCGAGGTCGGCTATAAGAGGAAAATATACAATTAATGGCATGGCAGTTTTAATAGTTCCCTAGTTCCTTGAAAGTGGTAATAGTAAAGGTTTATTGTATGCTTGCCTTTGTTGATCCGGCGATTGAGTATAAAAGTCAGGAAGTCAGTGCTATTACAAGAATTTGTGTTCTTTTGTAGAGGGTGCAGAAGAGGTTTATGAAAATAGTGTTAAAGAAGGAACTGCAGATGCTGGAAAATCGAGGGTACACAAAATGGTGGAGAAACTCAGCGGGTGCAGCAGCATCTATGGAGCAAAGGAGATAAGAAGGGTTTCGGCCCGAAACGTTGCCTATCTTCTTCACTCCGTAGATGCTGCTGCACCCGCTGAGTTTCTCCAGCATTTTGTGTACCCTTTATGAAAATAGTGTCTGGATTAGAAGGCATTGACTACAAGGAAAGGTTAGGCAAACTTGGATTGTTTTCACTGGAGTATCAGAGGCTGAGGGAGACCAGATAGAATAGAAGTATATACAATTATCAGAGGCATAGATAGGGAAGATAGCCAGAACCTTGTTCACAGTGTGGAAATGTTAAAGATTAGAGAGCAGAGCTTTAAGGTCAAAGAGGGAAAGATTAAAAGATGCATGCGGGCAGGTTTTTGCTACACAGAAGGGTGAGTGCTTAGAACACGCTGCCAGGGATGGTGGTGGAAGCAGATACAATAGCTGCATTAAAGAGGCTTTTAGATAGACACATGCAGGGAATGCAGGCAAAGGAGATTGGTTTAATTTATTATCATGTTTGGCTCGGACATTGCGGGTTGAGGGGCCTGTTCCTGTGCTGTATTGTACCATGTATGTTCTCTGTTAACTTTCCTTGTTTCCAACATTTGCTGTCAAACTTCCTTTCAACAATTAATTAAATAGAAAATGAAACATAGCTACATTTTATTCTGTGCTAGTTATGCTTCGGTTTTTCAAGATTTTTGAAGGAGGAAAGAACTTAGAAAATAGCAATGAGTGGTGTCATTTATTAGTTACCTTCATTATAGTACTGTTGCAATAAAGCAAATCTAGATCACTATCTGAAGAGGTCTTGCTAGAAACACATGAGATTGTGGATGTTGTGAGAGGACAAAAATCAGCTCAGCTTCGTGTCCTTGGCACTTTATCTTTGGATGATTTATGTTCGGCGTGGATTCATTTGGCTGAAGGGCTTGTTTCTGTGCTGTATCACTCTGTGACTTATTCCCAGTAATCTGTGGCACTCAATCAGATCATGATATGGATCACCTTTCAAAGATTAAGCTGGTTTATAATGTGTAATGACTTATTTTTGTGATCCGTTGGTGTGCTTTCGGACTAATGCAAAGTGAAAACACCTTTTCCAGGCGAATAGTGAGGAACAATGAATTTAACAAAGTCAACATCCAAATTTATATGCTGCAGAAAGCAAAATTGTTTGGCTTCCCACAATTTACATGAAAATAAGGATCCATGGTTTTTGAAATGAAGCAAAGTTCTTTTAACTTTCATTCATAGAATGATATAATAACTTGGATATGAAATTGCTCAAATTTAATTTTAAGAAATTTTAAGAAATGGGAGGCATGGTGGCGCAGCAGTACAGTTGCCGCCTTGCAGCGCCAGGGTGCCAGGTTCCATCCTGAGACTATGTGACTTTGATATTGCTGCAAACAGAATTTTCATTACCTCACTGTAGTTTGGTTTAGAATAGAGAGACACCGCGGAAATGGGCTCTTCAGCCTACCGGGTCCGCACCGACCTGCGATCCCCACTACACTAGCACTATCCTACACACACTAGGGACAATATACAATTTTAAACGGCGGTCACGGTGGCGCAGTGGTAGAGTTGCTGCCTTACAGCGAATACAGCGCTGGAGACCCGGGTTCGATCCCGATTACGGGTGCTGTCTGTATGGAGTTTGTACGATTTCCCCGTGACCTGCGTGGGGTTTCTCCGAGATCTTCGGTTTTCTCCCACACTCCAAAGACATACAGGTTTGTATTTAATTGGCTTGGTAAATGTAAAAATTGGCCCTAGTGTAGGATAGTGTTAACATGCGGGGATCGTTGGGCCGAAGGGCCTGTTTCCGCACTGTATTTCTAAACTAAATAACGAAACAAAAAATTGAATTATAATCAATTTTAACAGCATGAACCTTGGACGTAAGACTTGATTGACATTGTTGCATTACAAATTTTCAATTAAGTCACAAAGACGCATGAAGGATGTACCAAAGCAGTTTAGTGTTTTAGTTTAGTTTAGAGTTACAGCACTGAAGATACATTTATTTGTCACATGTGCCAGTTGGCACAGTGAAATGTGATTACCATACAGCCAGACAATAAAATAAAGAACTCAACACACGATAGAGTTTAACATAAAACATCCCCACACAGCAGAATCAAACGTTTCCCACTGTGAGGGAAGCCACCCATGTCAGTCATATTCCTCTGTTGTTCACCCGTGGTCGGGGCCTCCGGAACCCTCCACAGTCGCCGCCACGGGCAGCCCGCCACTCAGGCCCGTTTGTCGGTATGTTGGCACTCCGACGTCGGAACGGGAGGCCAACCTCAGTGGCTCTGACATCCAAAACGGCTGCCGCTTCCCACCGGATTCCGCAGCTCCCGACGTCCCCAGGCCATGCCGGGCGGAGATTCACGCTGGCGGCCCTCGGCAAAGGGCCCCAGGACTCCACGATGTCGGTCAGCGTCGCCCGCGCCGGGAGCTCCGCGAACCACAGCCCCGCGATGTTGAAGCAGCGGGCCCAACGCTCCAGAGCTTCAAATGACGATCCAGGTAGGTATCACCCGCTCTGCCGAAGCTTTGGTCCGGTCCCCAATCTCCGGTGGGAAAGGCGCGCCAATCCAGTGGTAGGCCGCAAGGTGGGGGGCGAGGACGCGACTCGGAGAAATAGTTGCCAGGAAGCGACTGGGAAACGGTTTCCCCCTTACCCTTCCCCCCTCCCCCACATAGAAAAACTAAAGAATCCCCAAAACAAAACTGTTAGACAAACTAAAATTAAAAATAGATAGGAAAAAAACATACAGGCAGTAGGCAGAGGCGCCTTCAATGCAGCGTCCCTAGTGGACCTTGATGTTTGCATGCACTGAGTCCACACCAACCAACGATCCCTGCACATTAACACAAGCCTACACACACTAGGGACAATTTACATTAATACCAAGTATGCAAACCCAAGCCCATTAACCTACAAACATGTGTCTTTGGAATGTGGGAGGAAACCAATGATTTCGGAGAAAACCCTAGTGGTCATGGGGAGAACGTACAAACTCCGTATAGACAGCACCCGTAGTTGGGATCGAACCCGGTTCTCCGGCGCTGCAGGCCCTCTAAGGCAGCAACTCTAAACTAATCCTGTATTCAATCCGCAAGCTCTCCCTGGATTCCATCCGATCCTACCAGAGCAACCTACCTTGCATAACTTTATCAAAAGCCTTGCTGAAGTTCATATAGATAATAGAAACATAGAAAATAGGTGCAGGTGTAGGCCATTCGGCCCTTCGAGCCTGCACCGCCAATCAATATGATCATGGCTGATCATTAACTCGGTATCCCATACCTGCCTTAGCTCCATACCCCCTGATCCCCTTAGCCATAAGGGCCACATCTAGCTCCCTCTTAAATATAGCCAATGAAGTGGGCGGGCGTGACTCGCGTTGCAGCGGCCCCTAGAGCCTGTCTGTCTTTTTTTAATTTTTTTGTCCAGTTAAATGTAGTTGTTCGTGTTTTTTTTTGTATTGTTTGTAACTGTGTATATGTGGGGGGTGGGTGGGGGGAGGGGGAAGCTTTTAAATCTCTTCCCTGCACGGGAGACCCGACTTTTTCCCTGTCGGGTCTCCGTTGTCGTTGGGGCCTAGCACCGCTGAGCGGCCTCCGACCCGGGACGACCTGGGGGCTCCAGTCACTGAGCCTGCGGAGCTGCGGACTCACCGTCGTGGGGCTGGCCGGCCTCGGAGCGTTGGTGGCTCGCCGCTGTGGCCCGACTCCAGAGCTCCAGCTCCAGCTGCAGACCGGTGGACTATCGGGAGCTCGCGGGTCTGGGTGGGAGACCGCTCTCCGGAGCTCCCACAACACAGCTTCTCCAGCCCGTGTCGCGGGGTTGGAGCGACCCGGAGCTGGGCCATACATCGCCCGGCGCGGCTTTAATGGCCGCGGGACATTTCAGCACCCGCTGGGGGCTCCAACTGTGACCTTTGGGCCTAGAGCGGGGCCGTACATCGCCCTGGCGCTGCTTCAATGGCCGTGGGACTTAACACCGCCCGACTGGGGCTTTGACCTCGGGAGAGAAATGGTGCGGGGGAGAGAGAAGACTTTGCCTTCCATCACAGTGAGGAGGAGATTCACTGTGATGGATGTTTGTGTGAATTGAATTGTCTGTGTATTTTTTTATGAATTGTTCTGTTGTGTGGCTTGTAGAAACGGAGTTTCGTTTGAGCCTGTCTGAGGTTCGAATGACAAGTAATAAGAAAATCAAATCAAATGAACGCAGAGAGTAGTGCGTTCAGCCGAACGCACCATGGGAACTTCTCTCGCCCCTCTGCAAGAACTATACATCAGGAGGTGCAACTCCAGAGCCAATAAGATAATGGGAGACCCCTTCCACCCCTGCAACGGACTGTTCCAGCTCTTACGGTCAGGCAAACGCCTCCGTTGCCACGCTGTGAGAACGGAGATGATGAGAAGGAGTTTCTTCCCAGAGGCCATTGGGACTGTAAACTCCTATCTCACCAGGGACTAACTCTACTAACTTACTGCTCCACAATACCTCCCACAATTTTTAATATGAAAAATACCATGTGATTCTGTTTGTAGTTTGTTGGTTGTTTGTTTGTTTTTTGCACAAAGTCCACAGGCATTGCCACTTTTCATTTCACTGCACATCCCGTATGTGTATGTGACGAATAAACTTGACTTGACTTGGCCTCAACTACCTTCTGTGGCAGAGAATTGCAGAGATTCACCAACCTCTGTGTGAATTTTTTTTTTCTCATCTCGGTCCGAAAAGACTTCCCCCTTATCCTTAAACTGACCCCTTGTTCTGGACTTCGCCAACATCGGGAACAATCTTCCTGCATCTAGCCTGTCCAACCCCTCAAGAATTTTGTCTGTATAATATCTGTGGCGCTGCTGTCATCAATTTTCTTGGTTACTTCTTCACAAAACTCAATCAGATTCATGAGATGTGATCTCCCACACACACAAAAAACATGTGGACTTTCTCTAATCATCCCCTGTCTTTCCAAATGAATGTATATCCTATCCCTCAGAATCCTCCCCAGTAACTCTCCTACCACAGATGTTAGGTTCACTTGTCCATCGTTACCAGGCTTTTCGTTGCAGCCCTTCTTAAATAGAGGCACAACATTAGCCAACTTCCAGTCTTCCAGCACCTCACCATGTCTAACTTTGATCCACATATCTCAGCGGTCATATTACAATTTATTCTCAAGCTTCCCACGGTGTCCTTGGATTTCTATCCATCCCTTACCCACCCTTTCTCCAACTTAAAATTAGCTTGCTTTCTCTCTTCTCGAATTGTGACAGAGGATTTTTAACCAGACACATTAACTTTATTCCTCTCTCCACAGGTGCTATGGCTTTTTGATTTTATTTCCAATTTCCTCTTTTTTTTAAGATTCCCAGAAGTTTTATTTTTATTTATAATGTGGAAAATATGGTGATGTGTAACCATGAATGGCATGGTTCTGGTTAAATAATATTTTCCCATATGTTCTTGATTGTTTATCTCCCCCTTGACCGTGAAGGATTATTGTAGGAAAAAAAAACGACATCAAAGGGGCGGCAGATTGAGTACAGTCTTTCCAACTGATTATATGACTGAATGTTTTATTTTAAAAAATAGTGTTGGTGAAACGAGAAAAGAGTGTTGATATTTCAGATAAATGACCTTTTATCGGAATGTAAATGATTGATCACAAATGTAACTGCAATGAATTGCTGGCAAGCAAGGCTGTTTGTTGATTGTTGGTCTTGAGGAAAAAGTATTGTCTGGAAACTAGTTTGCTTCAACAACCCTATGTTTCTTTATTTGTTTTGATCAATTTATCACTAATCTAATTTTTGTGCTCTCACACAGAGCCTGTTATCACCACATTAACCCAGTATGCGAACAATTTAACAAACGGGAAATATATTTTATTAACACATTAAACATTAAAGATGTTACTTGCATTTCTTTTGAATGTCTGAACAGAATATTTAGCTTATCTAACAATCAAAATTAAAAACTTAACAGATGACATATGCTTTAGCAACCCTTCAAAGATGACCGAACTTTTCAAAAGCAAGTTTTATTTCTCCAGTAACCTATTTCTCCCTTTATGCAGGTAGCGGACCATACAAATTCACTCGCAGCTCCCGTATTATATTAAAATTAGTACTCATCATCTGAATTTAGACACAATTCACAGGGAGATTGTTGGAAAAACTGAGATACAGCATTGTGTTCTTACATGTGCATTTCCACTCAGAATCATAAGGTGGAACAGAATCCGGAAGTTTGACAATTCTGACATTTTGAGATTAATCTAGAGTCATTTATTCAGTCTTGCAACTTGCAGTGTATTTATTTATGACTGGAACTATTCACAACATTCTTTGCAAGCCAACAGCCGCTTTGCATTCCTCACAACATGATCGCAAATAATTGAAAGCCAATGCTATTATAATGAAACCATGTGAACCAAGGGAAAGTCACATCAGGCTTTTCTCCAGTTGGCAGCTTCTAGGTTGTGGTTGGCAGAAGAATCCGATTGTTTTGCCAACCAACTCTCCTCCGATCCAATTATTCAAATTGAAAGAAAGATACAGCATGGAAATAGGTGCTTTGGCTCATAGGTCCACGTCGACCATCGATTACCCATTCTCCCTGGTTCTATGTTATCCCACTTTTGCATCCACTCCTTGCACACTAAAGACAATTCATTACAAATCTGCACATCTTTGGGATGTGGGAGGAAACAGATACACCCGGAGGAAATGCACGTGGTCACAGGAGAACATGTAAACTCCACCCAGACAGAACCTGAAATCAGAATCAAGCCTGGGCCTTTGGCACTGTTAGGCGGCAGCTCTGTCAGTGTGGCACAGGGGAACTTGAAGAGAGTGAAGCAATTTATTCAAAAGTATCAAATGTATAACTATTGCATTATTCAGGTCATCGTTTGGTTCAAAGTTATGTGACATGATCGAGTATTGGGCAAGGCAGAAGTCTTAGGAGTTACAGTTCATTATATTTCTGCCATTTGTCCCCACAGAAAACGTTCCAACTTTGTTTAAAGGAGTTATTATCTTTATTGGAGTTCTGTCTATTATATTCAAATATTTCTTTAATTTTAAGAGGCTAGAAGCGATATAAAGCAAAAAGCTTCAGGAAGCATGGAATTCCAAATTGACAAATCAAGTGTTTCAAATATAGCAGCTGGAAAAACAAAACTGAAGTCGATGTAAGCCTCAGCATTAGAAAATGTGTTATGTGTTTTGTTTTGATAAGTGTTCAAATACTGGAAAATAAAACAATGTTCTTTAATTACTGCAGGAAGAGGATGAGCGGCTTGTGAATGATGATGATGAGGATGACTATCTCTTTATAATTGATCAGACAGCTCGTGATTTTCTCATAGTGAAAGCTCCTGATTATGAAGGCTACAACAATCGACGGCAGAAAGATAGAAACATCCTTTTTATCCCCAGTATTCTGTCAGGTAATCTATTTTGTATGTCATTTCTTTTGAACATTTCCATTTTAAAAGAAAAATGGTGCCTAGACATTTTATTTAGCAAACATTAAACATGGAAATAGCATTTTGTGATGATTTCAATCGTCTGAAATACTACTGGCCAATTACTTAGTGAAGTTGTTAACCTATTTAAGTCAAAATAATAAATCATTCCTTCACCAAAATTTTAGGAAGTTGAATCTTAACAAGTTACTTAATAATAATGTATAGTGCCCAGTAATAAGTGGAGTTCTAATATTTATGTAAACATTCTCTATTATGAATATGCTAGCAGATACCCTAGCAGAAATATTTAATGTTGAAATCCTTCATTTTTTTAATGTCTTCCCTTAAACGGATTACCAACAAATAGACAATCTCTATGTTAAAAAAACAAACTACTGAAGGACTTCAACAGATCAGGCTGCATCTGTGGAGGGAATTGGACAGACGATGTTTCGGACTGAAGGAAGGTCCCAGCCTGAAATGTGGTCTGTCCATTCCCTCCACAGATGCTGCCTGCCTAAGTACTCTAGCACTGTGTTTACTCAAACTTTCATAATCTACAGTCCCTTGTGTCTCAGTCTTTTTTTATGCTTCATTCTGATGTACAGTATCTACATCAGAAAAGGTTCCTGAAAACATGCAACCAAGGTTTCTTGAAGATGAAGGCATATATGTTGGAGAAAAACCAAAAGTTTCCAAATCCAACCAAAATATTCTTGAGAATCGACTACTTAAAAATGAAGAGGTAGGTATTAATAGCAAAAGGATAACAAGGGATAAAATTGGTCCATTGGAGAGACCGAGTGGACAGCTATCTGCAGAGCTAAAAGAGATGGGAGAGATATTGAACAATTTCTTTTCTTCGCTATTCACCAAGGAGAAGGATATTGAATTATGTGAGGTAAGGGAAACTAGTAGAGTAGCTATGGATACTATGAGTTTCAAAGTAAAAGAGGTACTGACACTTTTGAAAAATATAAAAGTGGATAAGTCTCCAGGTCGTGACAGGATATTCCCTAGGACATTGAGGGAAGTTAGTGTAGAAATAGCCGGGGCTATGACAGAAATATTTCAAATGTCATTAGAAACGGGAATAGTCCCCGAGGATTGGCGTACTGCGCATGTTGTTCCATTGTTTAAAAAGGGTACTAAAAGTAAACCTAGCAATTATAGACCGGTTAGTTTGACTTCAGTGGTGGGCAAATTAATGGAAAAGATACTTAGAGATAATATATATAAGTATCTGGATAAAGAGGGTCTAATTAGGAACAGTCAACATGGATTTATGCCTGGAAGGTCATGTTTGACTAATCTTCTTGAATTTTTAGAAGAGGTTACTAGGGAAATTGACGAGGATAAAGCAGTGGATGTTGTCTATATGGACTTCAGTAAGGCCTTTGACAAGGTTCCTCATGGAAGGTTGGTTAAGAAGTTTCAACTGTTGGGTATAAATGCAGGAAGATGGATTCAACAGTGGCTGAATGGGAGAAGCCAGAGGGTAATGGTGGATGGCTGTTTGTCGGGTTGGAGGCAGGTAACTAGTGGGGTGCCTCAGGGATCTGTGTTGGGTCCTTTGTTGTTTATCATGTACATCAATGATCTGGATGAAGGGGTGGTAAATTGGATTAGTAAGTATGCAGATGATACCAAGATAGGGGGTGTTGTGGATAATGAAGAGGATTTCCAAAGTCTACTGAGTGATTTAGGCCAGTTGGAAAAATGGGCTGAAAGATGGCAGATGGAGTTTAATGCTGATAAATGTGAGGTGCTAAACCTTGGCAGGACAAATCAAAATAGGACGTACATGGTAAACGGTAGGGAATTGAAGAATACAGTTGAACAGAGGGATCTGGGAATAACCGTGCATAGTTCCTTGAAGGTGGAATCACATATAGATAGGGTGGTAAAGAAAGCTTTTGGTATGCGAGCCTTTATAATACAGAGCATTGAGTATAGAAGCTGGGATGTAATGTTAAAATTGTACAAGGCATTGGTGAGACCAAATCTGGAGTATGGTGTACAATTTTGGTCGCCCAATTATAGGAAGGATGTCAACAAAATAGAGAGGGTACAGAGGAGATTTACTAGAATGTTGCCTGGGTTTCAACAGCTAAGTTACAGAGATAGGTTGAATAAGTTAGGTCTTTATTCTCTGGAGCGCAGAAGGTTAAGGGGGGACTTGATAGAGGTCTTTAAAATGATGAGAGGGATAGACAGAGTTGATGTGGACAAGCTTTTCCCTATGAGAATAGGGAAGATTCAAACAAGAGGACATGACTTTAGAATTAAGGGACAGAGGTTTAGGGGTAACATGAGGGGGAACTTCTTTCTCAGAGAGTGGTAGCGGTGTGGAATGAGCTTCCAGTGGAAGTGGTGGCGGCAGTTTCGTTGGTATCATTTAAAAATAAATTGGATAGGCATATGGATGAGAAGGGTATGGAGGGTTATGGTATGAGTGCAGGCAGGTGGGACTAAGGGAAAAAAGTTGTTCGGCATGGACTTGAAGGGCCGAGATGGCCTGTTTCCGTGCTGTAATTGTTATATGGTTATATAGTACAACCAATATTGGGTATACTTTTCCACATTTCTCAAACAAAAGTTGCCCGTTATTATAATCTACGAACATCTGAGATATCTAAAGATATTTAATTTTGTCGTCAAAGGGAAAACGATGGTTTGGAAGCGATGGCAGAGTTATAGCCTTGGCTAACCCAATTAAACAGACCAAAATCAGACCACCTATTTTTTCACCCCATGATGAAGTGGATCCTGCAATAGAAACTTTATATAGAAAGGTAAGTAGCCCATTGTGTTTGTTTGTTATCTGACCAGTTTTAAAGCATCAAACATATTTTCTGACTGAATGGCTATCGAGCCAAATATTGATGAGATTTTAATAAAGTCTGTTTCAGACTCCAGGTAAGAACTGTTTCTGGCTGCAGTAGATAAAATGTAGGATTATAGCTTGATGGGAAGACCTGCAAGTTATAGTTTGTTTCTTCATTTCTTCTGTGTGTGAAGAGGAAGAGAGAGAGAATGGTATAGCTCAGTTACCTTTTATCTACTTCTCATGAAATGCCATCAACCTGAAACATTAATGCTGGTTCAAACTCTGCCTAACCTGCTGAGGATTCCCACCATTTTTGGTTTTGTGTGAAAATATGCACTTTTTTAACGTTTTCATACCGTATATATTCATACTTAAATTTTGTTATGCTGTTTCTAATAGGACTCCATAGTGACTCATCAAAAAATATTAACACTCAAAAGTGAATATTTCAAATGGCCATTGGTCACTTGGTATCATCTCACATGCCAAATAGTTCCATGTATTTCAAGACTCATTTATATACTGAGTTTCCATAAATAACGTATGTATGTATTGCGCTATATCTGTAGCGATGGATTTAATCAACAATTCCTTTTGAAGAAAGTATAAGAGCAGTGCCCTGGCTTATTGGATGTGTGTTCTCAATAAGAATAACTGGACTATGATATCCTCAATATAAATCTACAGGAAATAATCTTTACCAATTACTTTTGTGCATTTGAGGTCCCTAGCCGTCTCAATAATATGTTTTTTCCACATAAATACAGAAAAAAACTAAAATGGAAAGACTTGCAATTCCTAACACATGCTCTATTTAAAATAGCAATTAAATCAACAACATGTGAGCTTTATGTTTGCAACTTGATTGTCTTAACTCTCAGTAAATATGAAGATCTTGAGACTTGCTGGGTGACACAACCTAGAAAATAGGTCAGTGATCTGGACATAACATCATTTCCTTGTGGTGGGTTTGTTCTTGCGTGTCTGTACCTGCACTTTAGCATAAATCCCAGTACCACCAATCAGCAAAATTGAATCTAGTGCATTATTAATTGGGGAAATGGAAAATACTATACCACCATGAACTTTTTGATATTTTGATAAATTTCGTGGATGCATGGAATGCACTGCCGGTGGTGGCGGTGAAGGTGATTACAATTGTGGCAGTTAAGGGGCTATTAGATAGGTGCATGGATGCGGAGGGATATGGAAATATATGAATCATGCGGAGGCAGAGGAGATTGGCTTAATCTGGCATAATCTATAGTCTCCTTTAACTGGCTAGCACGCAAACAAAGGCTTTTCACTGTACCTCTGTACACATGACAATAATACACTAAACTATTTCTGTGCTGTACTTTTCTATGTTCTAAGAGCCGACTCACTGATTTTTGATTTCTGATTTTAGGCCGAGAGGTCGAGGTACAATAGTCAATATATCGCTGGTTCAGGTGAGCCACAGGGACATTTTCAACTGGACGTTGATGTTGCTGGTATTGTTTTCAGCCACCACCCAATGTTCAGTCGTGAACATGTATTAGCAGCCAAACTGGCTCAACTGTATGATCAGTATCAACTTCGACAACAGAAGAACCTTGCCAACCTTTACACTGACAAGGTATGAATATTTTATCACTAAAATTACTGTATGTTCCTATAGTCGTGTCAGAAATAAGAATAAGGAATGAAACACCCCCAATTTAAAGATTACTGATGGTTTATATATTTGCAGGAGTGTTGAAATTTCAGTTTGAACTTGCAGGGTGACATCAGCAGATAGCCCAATATTACAACTGAGCGTCAAGATGTGTAGTTGCCCTTATCTAAAGAGTTAATTTCAATTCTTATTTTTGGTTTAATGTACATGTTTCTCTGCAATAATGTTCCACATGCTTGCTGAATTCAGAAATAGTACTGGCTCTGAAATTAGAGTTGACACATTCAAGAGGCACCCTAACGTGGATTGATCTCTTTGATCAGTGTGTGCAAACTAATTCATTTAGGTATATGTGGTGGTCTAAATCTGATTGCTTCATAGCATTTTAATCAATTTATCAGTTACCATGTGCTTTATGTTAGATTTTGATGCACATAACCAGTCTTGGGCATTACTTAAATGTTTTTGTCATTTAAAAAAATTGTTCGACATGCTAATATTTAATGGGGGACATGACTTAACACTTCAAAGGTTCAAAGGTCTGTTTATTGTCACATGTACCAATTGAAGTACAGTGGAACTCGATTGAAACATACTATTGTTTATTGTTAGGCATTTATATCAGATTATCCAGAATTAAATTATTTTAAAGAGTATATTTGTATTGGTGTATTATAAGTTGTTCAAGAATCTATCCGTCTCTGCCTTAAAAATATCCATTAACAGCCTCCACAACCTTCTGTGAGAAAGAATTCCACAGATTCACCACCTTCCAACTAAATAAATTCCTCCTCATCTTCCTAAAGGAATGTCCTTTAATTCTGAGGCTATGACTTCAGGTCCTAGACTCTCCCTCTAATGGAAACATCCTCTCCACATCCACTCTATCCAAGCCTTTCACTATTCGGTAAGTTTCAATTAAAGACCTCCTCATCCTTCTAAACTCTAGCAAGTACAGGCCCAGTTCCGCCAAAGGCTCATGGGCCCTCATCTTCTTTAGCAGCCTCATGTGTGGCACCTTATCAAAGGCCTTATGAAACATAGAAACATAGAAATTAGGTGCAGGAGTAGGCCATTCGGCCCTTCGAGCCTGCACCACCATTCAATATGATCATGGCTGATCATCCATCTCAGTATCCCGTACCTGCCTTCTCTCCATACCCTCTGATCTCCTTAGCCACAAGGGCCACATCTAACTCCCTCTTAAATATAGCCAATGAACTGGCCTCAACTACCCTCTGTGGCAGAGCGTTCCAGAGACTCACCACTCTGTGTGAAAAAAGTCTTTCTCATCTCGGTCTTAAAGAATTTCCCCCTTATCCTTAAGCTGTGACCTGGACTTCTAGGTAATCTAGGTAAACAACATCCACTGACTTTCCTTTGTCTGTCCTGCTATTTACTTCCGTAAAGAATTCTAACAGATTCGTCAGGCAAGATCTCCTCTTCACAAAATCATGCTGACTTTGGCTTATTTTATCATGCGCTTCGGAGTACTTGGAAACCCATCCTTTATAATGTGCTCTAAAATCTTACAAACCACTGAAGTCAGTCTAACCGCCTATAGTTTCCCCTCTTTTGCTTTGCTCCCTTCTTGAACAGCAGAGTAACATTTGCAATTTTCCAATCCTCTGGGACCATTTCTGACTAGTGATTCTGGAAAGACCACCACTAATGCCTCCATAATCTCTAAAGCCACCTCGTTGAGAACCCTGGGGTGTAGTCCATCTGGTCCAGGTGACAGGGTTACACAAAAGGCTGGAGAAACTCAGCGGGTGCAGCAGCATCTAAGAGATAGGCGACGTTTCGGGTCGAGACCCTTCTTCAGACCAGATTTTCAGATTTTCAGATTCTTCAGACCAGTCCATCTGGTCCAGACCAGATGGACTACTTTCAGACCTTTCAACTTCCTTTCTATGGTTTATGTTTGTAGTTGTGTGCACTAAGGAAGGCGGTGAACAATATTGCAGACGGCCAAGGTGTGCAGAATCCAATGGCACTGCGCAGACTTGTGGAATATAAATCAGAGATCCGGTAAGGAAGATCTGTGTGTGCTCGAGTTTTTACATATTAATAACTTTGTACTTGTATTTTAAGTTTCAGTGGATGCAAATGTGAGACAATCATTAATCCAGTCCACTAATCTTAACAAAATATAGTATGTATCAGACAGCAGGACATCAGGGGTCAGGAACATGGGTTAGATTGGTGCCAGAGACAGGGAAAATTCATTATACCACATTGTGTAGCATGTTTAAAACTAAGTGAAATTAAAGGTTGTTTTGGTATTACTTGAAATAACCATCTAGTGCAGGGGTGGGGAACCTGCGGCCTTCTAGGCCATTAAGTGCGGCCTTTTGAATGAATCCAAATTTTGTAGAACAAATCCTTTTATTTTTATTAAGATGTTTTTGTTTGTCTTTTATTATTTTTATTTTAATCTTAAAATAATTGTATTTAAAATACTAAATACCGACCCGACCGACGGCTACAATTAAAACATTAGTAAGTCATGAGGGCTATTTTAACAAAATAATGTCCATTTTGAAGTATATCTAATTTAAGTTTCTTGGATGCGGCCTTATTAGATTACAGCTAACTTAATGCGGCATTCCAACATGAAAAGGTTCCCCACCCCGATCTAGTGGTTCAGAATATCTGTAAGTCTCAAGACCAAAGTCCCAAGATGCTGGATTATCAAAATGTTACAATTTTTGTAATGAAATAGTAGATTGGATGTGAAGAAGAGGTAGGTATAAATGAGGAATAATTTTCCCATAATTTCGTGTGTCCTTCCCAAATGGAAGGTGCTGATATGTTATCCAGTCCAGTCTGCTGCTGAGAGAAGCACAAAAGCCATTCAGTGCAGTGTAATTTGCCTGCCTCCATCATCACATGTTATTGGAAGGGAAACCTCTGTGACAGGAGGCAGCGGGCCGTGGGCTAGAGTCGCTGAACATCCACTGCAGCACCTTCAGGCCACAGGGTCATAGATTCCCATCGACCTGACAGATCATTTAGAGCAGCTATATCCAAATTCAGTGGTTAACTGTGAATCCTGTTCTTGGAAGATACATTGTACACTGCAGTGCTTAATATTTAATATCCCTTATTATACATGTGGCAAATTCTCTGTGTTAAATATTTATGCTGGTTGTGTTTGATCGTGTGCCGACGTGGCGTCGGAGGACGAGAAGCCGAAGCAAAGAAATGGAAGCCAAATAACCGAACGAAAATGAAGCCGAAATGCCAAATAACCGAAAGCATACGAAGCCGAAATGCCAACTAGCCAAAAGGGTAGGACGCCTAAAAGCAAACTCACCAAAACGCCAACTCACTGAAAGGCTGCGTCGCCTACAAGCCAACTCACCGAATGGCTGCTCTGCCGAAAAGTCAAATAACGGACATGACGTCGAGGGTGGGGGGGGCGGGACCTGTCAGTGATTGGTCCAGACCCCCACGTCCATCACATCACTGGCCGATGGAGACGGGAGGGTGCGGGTCATTTTCCCACGCAAGCCATAGGTGACTGGGCACTCTGACCCCAAGCACCGAGTTGTAAGCGGCCGAAGGAGCGCATCCCTCGGGATATCCCCCACTCTCCCACGTCCACCCTCCACCTCGTCTTCCCCATGCGGCCGCACTGTGACGGGCTGTGTGTCGGAGGGACATAAATTCCCTAGCGGGCCGAAGACAAGTGCATGACAACGAACAATTTTACCTCCTCCCATTCACCCCCCCCCCTCCCCGGCGCTTGACAACAAGAAGCACGTTTTATTTATTGTTTAAACACAGTAATACCATCTGGTTGCCTGCGTGATGCACACTAGCTCCCACGCTCAAAACACCAGATAATCTGTAATCTGTTTTAACCGAAGATGGACACAAAAAGCTGGAGTAACTCAGCGGACAGGCAGAATCTCTGGAGAGAAGGAATGGGTTGCGTGGGGTAGGAGTTGGAGGAGATGAAATTGTTCATTGGCATGGACATTCGTCATCGGCCCGCCAGGGAATTTGTCCCCCCGCCCCCAGTTTTAAAAGCGATTTACTATGGCTGCCAATGCCCCGAGCCGTCTGTCCCCTTGGCCAAGGTGTGTGGTGAATCGGTGTGGGTGTCGGGGCAAATCCCCCGGTGTGGTTTGGGGTCCGGTGGTCGGGGGGTGAATCACCCTGGTGTGGGGGTAGGGGTCCGATGGCAGTGCATCGCGGTCAGTGACTCTGGGTGGGCGGAGGGACCAGCCTGTCCCACACCTCTGCTCCACCCAGCGCTGCCGACACACGAGGCGGCCGTGGCCGTGGGAGAGTGGGGGATGTCCCGAGGGATGCGCTCCTTTGGCCGCTTACAACTCGGTGCTCGGGTTCAGAGTGCCCAGTCACCTATGGCTAGTGTGCGAAAATGACCCGCACCCTCCCGTCTCCATCGGCCAGTGATGTGCTGGACACGGGGGTCTGGACCAATCGCTGAGAAGTCCCGCCCCCCCCCCCGGCAACGTCATGTCCATTTGGTAAGTTGGCTTGTGGTGACGCAGCCTTTCAGTGAGTTGGTGTTTCGGCAGAATGGCCTTTCGGTTAGTTTGCTTTTAGGCATGCCGCCATTTCAGTTAGTTTGCTTTTAGGCATCCAACCCTTTTGGCTAGTTGGCGTTTCGGCTTCGTACATTTTTGGTTAGTTCGCGTTTCGGCTTCCTTTCCGTTCGGTTATTCGGCTTTCACTTCTTTGCTTCTGCTTTTCATCCTTCAACGCCACATCCAGGTACCGTGTTTGATATCAGGCAGGTGGTGGCACCATCAGTTTAGCAGTGTTCAGCTTCTGCACAGGAGATATATCTGGCAGGAGATGGCTACAACAACAAAATAATTTCCTCATTAGAGGATACACACTGATGGATCTGTAACTTGTAAGGTTATGGACGAAGACGTGGAAGTTACCTAAATAGTCTTTTTTTTGGGTGCGCATGGGCAGAGTAGCCGCCTTCTGTCCCCTTCTATTTTCTCTGACTGTGCAGCACAAACCTGGTGTGGCCCCACAGGTTTTGGCAGATGCTGGTCATTCTGATGAATGAACACATATAGAGACAATTTTCATCAGACAATGGACTTGCCATACCCATGATTTGTGTGTTATCACTACGGATACATTCACCATAGGAATGGGGAGTGATCAAGAGCAGCAGACAATTTTTTTTTGTTTCTTTTGTCTCCCAGCAACACTGTGACTAATTATGTTGCACCAACTGTTAAAGCAGTCAAGAAGACGGCTCAGCGTAAAGCAGGATTACATCTGAGGCCATCTGGAGCTTGTAGCTTAATGTCATACCTGGCAGCGTGTTAGCTGAATAGCTGTAGGGAGAATGCAGGTTAAAGCACAAATGTCACTTGAAGCAGTAATATTAACCAGAATCACAGAAAATAACTATTGTCTGAAACAGGATGTTTGAGTGAACAAATCTGTGGAAAACCTAATGTTGCTGCCAAGTGGAAATAGCAAACAAATCTAGTTACTTGAGTTATTTAGTTAACGTGTTTCATGTTTTTCTTTCATAATGCTGGAATAAATTGATTCACAAACAGGATCAGTTCCTGTGGATTCGAGGGTAGCTAATATTATCCCACTTTTTAAGAAAGGCAGGAGAGAGAAAACAGGGAATTATAGACCAGTTAGCCTGACATTGGTGGTGGGGAAGATGCTGGAGTCAATTATAAAAGATGAAATAGCGGCACATTTGGATAGCAGTAACAGGATCGGTCTGAGTTAGCATGGACTTATGAAGGGGAAATCATGCTTGACTAATCTTCTGGAATTTTTTGAGGATGTAACTATGAAAATGGACAAGGGAGAGCCAGTGGATGTAGCGTACCTGGACTTTCAAAAAGCATTTGATAAGGTCCCACATAGGTGATTAGTGGGCAAAATTAGGGCACATGGTTTTGTGGGTAGAGTGCAGACATGGATAGAAAATTGGTTGGCAGAAAGGAAACAAAGAGTAGGGATTAACGGGTCCCTTTCAGAATGGCAGGCAGTGACTAGTGGGGTGCCGCAAGGCTCGGTGCTGCGACCACAGCTATTTACAATATACATCAATGAGTTAGGTGAAGGGATTCAAAGTAACATTAGCAAATTTGCAGATGACACAAAGCTGGGTGGCAATGTGAACTGTGAGGAGGATGCTATGAGAATGCAGGGTGACTTGGACAGATTGGGTGAGTGGGCAGATGCATGGCAGATACAGTTTAATGTGGATAAATGTGAGGTTATTCACTTTGGCAGCAAAAATAGGATTACTATCTAAATGGTGTCATGTTGGGAAAAGGAGAAGTACAACGGAATCTGGGGGTCCTTGTTTATCAGTCAATGAAAGTAAGCAGGGTACACAAAAGGCTGGAGAAACTCAGCGGGCGCAGCAGCATCTAAGGAGCGAAGGAGATAGGCGACGTTTCGGGCCGAAACCCTTCTTCTTAATGAAAGTAAGCATGCAGGTACAGCAGGCAGTGAAGAAAGCGAATGGCATGTTGGCCTTTATAACAAGAGGAGTTGAGTATAGGAGCAAAGAGGTCCTTCTGCAGTTGTATAGGGCCCTAGTGAGACCACACCTGGAGTATTGTGTGCAGTTTTGGTCCCCTAATTTGAGGAAGGACATTATTGCTATTGAGGGAGTGCAGCATAGGTTTAAAAGGTTAATTCCCGGGAGGGCGGGACTGTCATTTGTTGAGAGAATGGAGCAGCTAGGCTTGGATACTCTGGAGTTTAGAAGGATGAGAGGGGATCTTATTGAAATATATAAGATTATTAAGCGTTTGGACACGCTAGAGGCAGGAAACATGTTTCCGATGTTGGGGGAGTCCAGATCCAGGGGCCACATTAAGAATATGAGGTAAGCCATTTAGAACGGAGACTAGGAAACACCTTTTATCACAGAGAGTTGTGAGTCTGAGAAATTCTCTACCCCAGAGGGCAGTGGAGGCCTGTTCTCTGGATACTTTCAAGAGAGAGTTAGATAGGGCTCTTAAAAATACCGGAGTCAGGGGATATGGGGAGAAGGCAGGAACGGGGTTCTGATTGGGGATGATCAGCCAAGATCATATTGAATGGCGGTGCTGGCTCGAAGGGCCGAATGACCTACTCCAGCATCTATTGTCTAAACAGTACTGTATATTGTGTACGTTTGTTTTCTGATTTTAAAGTAAATAAAATATATTTTATTTATCGTGATCAATAAACATTGAAACTGAAATGTTTTCATGCAAACATGAAAAGAAAGGTGTCTACATGTTTGCAGAGAATATAACTCTTACCGTATGTCATTATAGCTCTTTGGAAAGCAACCAAAATGAACACCTAGCGAGAGAGTTTCTCTTTAAATAGAGTCAGCCAACAAAGAGGGCAAATATCTGGGTTAAAATCTTTACATTTATTACAGTAAAACGAGCTGAAATGCAGATGTAAACCAGCTCTGGAGGGAGTGCTCCCTTAAGGTTTAAACTTGATGCGATCTAAGTATTTTTTTAAATCCTAATATTCCTTCACAGAGCCACCCGAAGAATGTGTCACCTGGAACAAGAGAAAGATCGGACCCTGCTGAAGAATATTATTAAAGTATGGAAAAATATCAAGTCACTTAGAGAGTTCCAGAAATTCACCAACACATCAGTGAAACTACATCTTAGAAGGTGAAATTATTTTTTTTAAGTTTCCAATCTTTTAAAATGTAATGAGATAGTGTAATGTGAATTCAGTCAATTGATCCCTCTTCTCTCTCCTCTCTCTCCTTCTTCCTCTCACTTATATCTCCCCATCCCTTCTTTCTCACCTCTATCCCTTCTCTTACCATTTCCCCCTCCTCTCGTCCTGCTCCTCAACCCACTCCCCTATCTTCTCTCCACATCCCCTCTTTTCTCACTTCCAACTCCCCATCCTCTCTCTTCCTGCTCCCCCATTCCCTCTTCCCACTTCTTCCCCATCCCCTCTCTTCCTGCTTCCCATCCCCTCTCATCCCACTTCCCGATCCCCATTTTTTTTTTCTCTTCCCATCTCTCTTCGCACTTCCCCATCACCTCTCCTCACGCTGCCCCATCCCCTCATTTCCTGCTCCCCCATCCTCTCTCTCAGTTAAGTACAGATGTCAGAGGTTATGGGGAGAAGGCAGGAGATTAGGGTTCTTCGAAAAACGCAATCAAGTTAGTTGTTTTGGATCGCCTCCCAACAAAGTTATGCTGACTATCCCTGATTAACTTTGTTTTCCAACTGAAAAATGTTTTCCAATAACTTTAGGAAGGGAGAGATAGATCAGCCATGATTGAATGGCGGAGTATACTTGATGGGCCGAATGTCCTACTTCTCCTCCTATTCCTTGTGACATGGCCTTCCCACTCCCCCATCATCCCTCTTCTTTCCATTCTCTTATCCCTGGCCATTTCAATCCACCTTCTTTCTCTATCCCCCCCCCCCCCCCCCCCCCAACCCCAACTCCAACTCCCTGTAAGGAGAAGAATAATTCATTTAAAAACATTTCTAAAATGAGGGCCATGGTTTTCAAAATGAGGTTATTATGGTCAAAATTCATAATTAATTTTGATGCACGATGTTATAACCGATTTGGCAACAATGTAATTGGAAATGTATGGAAAGATTATATTTTGATATGGATCATAGAAATCTTGACCCGCATCATCTGATACTTTGAGGTTATATTGATTTTCCACTTATTTTGGTATAAATTACCATTATGCCTATGATGTGGAGAGTGATTGAGTTGACTTAATCTGGGAGTAGTATGAATGCTCTATTTTAGATGTGCATATTGAATCAAATTTTGGAAACCAAATCTAAACAAAGCCGATGTTATTATTTCATCAGCTTATACTGTAATTCCCAGACATATCCAAAAACAGAGCAATTGCCGCCAGGACACCATTGTTGGAGGATATTCTTTGTACTTCCCATTTTTGAAGCACAATATTAGTTATATTTGGTCTATTTGAAGCCTGCCGCCTGACAGAATCTACCAGGATCATTACCCAGCCACTAACTGACTGAAACCCACTGAAAGAGTGGAATTTCTTGCCATCATCTGGGCATCTTTAGCAAAACCAGCACATAATGACCATGATTAAACGCCCTCTAAAATGTGGTGATGAGCCACCGAAGCCCTTGTGGTGTTGACGATCCGATGGTGCCAGTGTTCAAGAAGTTCCAGGATTTAAAGTCAGCATCAATGCAAAATATAAATATACAATTGACTTGGAAATAGACCACTCGAAGTACACTCGAACAAGAGATGATGTTCCATTGTCCATTTTTTTGATTGATTGAAATATACAATGTGGAAACAGGCCTTTCCGCCCACCAAATCCACACCCACCAACAATCACCCTTTCACACTATTTCTATGTCACCCCACTTTCACATCCACTCCATATACGTTAGGGGAGATTTACACATCCCAATTAACTACAAACTGGAACATCTTTGGGATGTGGAAGAAAAACTACACAATCACAGAGAATGTGCAGACTTCATACAGATAGCACCCTAGGTCAGGATCGAATGACAGTCTCTGGCTTTGCGAGGTAGCCAGCAGCTCTACCGGATCGCCATTTAGGTCTGGACTTTGACTGGGCCATTCTAACACATGAATATGCTTTGATCTAATCCATTCCATTGTAGCTCTGGCTGTATGTTTAGGGTCGTTGTCCTGCTGGAAGATGAACCTCCGCCCCAGTCTCAAGTCTTTTGCAGACTCTAACAGGTTTTCTTCCAAGATTAACCTGTATTTGGCTCCATCCATCTTCCCATCAACTCTGACCAGCTTCCCTGTCACTGCTGAAGAAAAGCATCCCCACAGCATGATGCTGCCACCACCATGTTTCACAGTGGGGATGGTGTGTTCAGGGTGATGTGCAGTGTTAGATTTCCGCCACACATAGCGTTTTGCATTTAGGCCACAAACTTCAATTTTGGTCTCATCAGACCAGAGCACCTTCCTCCACATGTTTTCTGTGTCCCCCACATGGCTTGTGGCAAACTGCAAACAGGACTTCTTATGGCTTTGTTTCAACAATGGCATTCTTCTTGCCACTCTTCCATAAAGGCCTGATTTGTGGAGTGCACGACTAATAGTTGTCCTATGGACAGATTCTTCCAGCTGAGCTGTGGATCTCTGCAGCTCCTCCAGAGTTAGCATGGACCTCTTGCCCGGCCTGTCAGTTTAGGTGGACGGCCATGTCTTGGTAGGTTTGCAGTTGTGCCATACTCTTTCCATTTTCGGATGATGGCTTGAACAGTGCTCCGTGAGATGTTCAAAGCTTGGGATATTTTTTTATAACCTAACCCTGCTTTAAACTTCTCCACAACTTTATCCCTGACCTGTCTGGTGTGTTCCTTGGGGCTTCATGATGCTGTTTGTTCACTAATGTTCTCTAACAAACCTCTGAGGCCTTCACAGAACAGCTGTATTTATACTGAGAATAGATTACACACAAGTGGACTCTATTTACTAATTAGGTGACTTCTGAAGGCAATTGGTTGCACTGGATTTTATTTAGGGGTATCAGAGTAAAGGGGGCTGAATACTTTTGCACGCCACACTTTTCAGTTTTTTATTTGTAAAACAATTTTCAAACCATGTATCATTTTCCTTCCTTCACAATTATACGCCACTTTGTGTTGGTCTATCACATAAAATCCCAATAAAGTACATTTACGTTTGTGGCTGTAACGTGACAAAATGTGGAAAAGTTCAAGGGGTATGAAAACTTTTGCAAGCCACTGTAGATGGTAGAGTCATTTGCCAAACAATTTGCACATCGCTCTTGTAGCCACATTAGTCATAAGCAGGTACAGTTAAGTTTCAGATTAATGATGATACCCAATCGATTGGGAAGAGGTGATTTGTTGATGGGGAAGCCATTGAAAATTAAACGCAAATGATTACTGGAAATTATTGTGTTTGAAATTTACATGGTGTCATTTATATGAGGATGTAGTAATAGGTATAAAACATCAGTTCATGCCTTGACCATAACATTTCAAGGTCATACTATGGGCTGCTTCAGTCACTGAAGCAATGGGAGTGGAATTGAACATTGCGCAATCATCAACTGATCCTAGTTCTGTCTCTATGATATCAAAATGTTCATTGTTGCTGATTGCAACAGGAGATGGTTGAGTCCAAGCAAATCCGGAAGGATGCCTGCAATAATGTGTTGGGCCTCAAACGAATGCTAACAACCGCAGCCATTTTGTTTTAAATATGACTGCAGCCCTTGCGGAATTTTCCCCTTTGATTCCCATTGACTTCAGTTTTGCCAGAACTGAATGCCTAACTTTGTTAAATGGTGCTTTGATGTCAATGGCAATTACTTGCATCCTGATTCTACAATTAACCATTTGACCACGTTTGAATAAAGCCTGGGATAATGCCTGGATTGAGTGATCTTGGCAAAAGCCATAAGTATCGAAAGGGGGGGATATGGTTAAATGCTACTTGAAAGCTCTGTAATCTGGCTCTAAAGTTTCCGAAACATCCACAAATTTTGTAGATCTGTAGAAAGCTGCAGATATCTCATTTGGAGAGGTTGGAGTAATACTTAACTCACAACTGATTGAATAAGCTATGGACTATTGAAGCAGGGAAACTCCATTTATCCACTTTTTTTTGTCTATCATTTAATAAAAATTATAATTTATTTGTTGGTATAAATTAATATCCAAGATCTCAACGTCTCTTTCAAGGTCAGCACTTATCATCTATCTCTAATTACGCCACCTTGAGAAGAAGGTGGTCACCCACCTTCTTGAACTGCTAAAGTCATCCTTGCCAAGGTAATCACACAATTCTGGTGTGCAGGGATTTAGACCCCGTGGTGAAGAAGTTCCAGCAATTTATTTCCAAATCAGTATGTGCATAATTTGTAGGGGATTTGCAGGTGATGATATTCCCATGTGCCTCCTGCCGTTGTCCTTCTTGGTGTATAAATCATGGGTTTATGAGGTGCTGTTTGAATAGTCCAGGCAGGAAACTGCAGTGCAATTTATAGGTGGAGGTACATGGTGGAGTAGTAGTTGAAGGAATGAATGTTTAAAGTGGCTGTTAGCAATCCAGTCAAGTGGTCTACATTGTCATGGGTGTTGTTCAGCTTCTTGAGAGTTGTTGATACTGCAGTCATACGGGCATGTAAAGGGTATTCTATCATGCTCCTAACTTGCTCATTAATGGTGGCAGGAAGGTCTTGTGATATCAGGAGTCACTCGTTGCAAGACACCCAGCTTCTGACCTGCTCTTGCAGTCAGTAATATTTTTGCGGCTAGTTCAGTTGGGTTTCTGGTTAGTGATCACCCCGAGTTGTTGTTTTTAAGAAGGAACTGCAGATGCTGGAAAAATCGAAGGTAGACAAAAATGCTGGAGAAACTCAGCGGGTTAGGCAGCATCTATGGAGCGGACAAAAATGCTGGATTGATGCTGCCTCACCCGCTGAGTTTCTCCAGCATTTTTGTCTACCCGAGTTGTTGTTGGTTGCTGCCAACCAGCTGTTCACCAGTGTCTGAAAATGAGGCCCAAGATCAGACTGTTTGGATCTCCTGTACTGCTCTGCCATTTTTTACCTATTTCTAACCTGATGTATTTAATGGGAATAAACATGTGTGACCTGTTATTCATGTTAAAGGCAGGAAGCCAACAGAAAAGCCGACGAAGTAAGTTATGAACATGAAATCCAGGCTGAGATTGCAGAACTACTGGAAGACTATCAAGAAGTCTACGATAGTAAGATGGAGGATTATAAAATAAAGTATGAGGAATGGAAATCCTGGAGAAAGGCAAGAGTGAGTATTTGTTTTGATTTGCTGACAGGTCATGTGCTTCAATTAATCATAATTAAAGTCAAATCTATTGGCACTAATAAATAATGTTTGATCAAAACACACATTTCATTCCATACCAGTAATGCCCCAAACTAGGAGTCCAATTTATCTTACAATTTCTTCTTTGGTGATGCATGTTTTTACATGAATGAATGTTTAATTCCAATGCAAAGATGAAGGTGGAATGAATTGTTATGTAAACAGGCCCATTCATTTCTTATTCAAATAAAATACTGCAGATGCAGGAAATCTGAAATAAAAACAGTATCTCAGAAGTACCCATAAATCAGATAGTATCTATTGGAGTTTTGGTGTACAGCTGATTGTGCTGCTGCCTCACAGTTCTAGAGACCTGGGTTCGATCCTGACTTTGGGATCTGTCTATGTAGAGTTTGTGCATTCTTCCTGTGATCACATGGGTTTCCTCTGGGTGCTCCACATCCCAAAGACATGCGAGTTTGTAGGTTATTTGACCTGTGTAAAATTGCCTTAATTTGTGGGGTGTGGATGTGTAAGTGGGATCACACGGAAGGAGTGTGAATGGGTGGTCGATGGCAGGCCTGGACGTGGTGGGTTGCAGGGCCTTTTTCCATGCTGAATCTGCAAATAAAGAGCCGAGGTCAGGTTTCAAGTTAATGACCTTTCATCCAATGAACGCTTTCCTTAGTGCCTGTGTCAAATTGTAACAATGAATTTGGTGCATGAGGCAGTGAGGAACTGAAATAAAAACAGAGGGTGTTGTAAATATTAACCGTGTATCTCTCTCCGCAGATGTTCCCTGATCCATAGAATATTTCCAGCTTATTTTTTTTTTTCTTTCATTTTGTTTCCCTTTCACCGTACCCATCAAGTGCCACCAATTCTAGTTACCCCAGGAACTGTTGAGGGAGTAGGTGGGAGGGGGGAGCTGGATTTCCCAGTTTGCAAATTGAAAATCAGGTCATGAAGATGGTATAAATAATTGGGAACATCATGGGTTGTTATTCTCCCTCTCTGACTTCTATAATTGCCTCTGGTTTGTTGGCTTTAGGCATTTTAGGATTAAGCTGAAATCTTAATATTTAGAAAAAGGACAGTTACAAAATGGCGACATTTATTTTGTCTTGATTTCTCAACATGCGACGAAAGGTGCTTAGTTGGTGTTGGGATCAATAGATGATAACTGAGAAATTGGCTTGGCTCTGTTCCCTGACAGAAAGCAAAGAAGAAACAGAAAAGAACTGCGGGCGAGCAGCAGGATGACGACACGGATGAGAGTTTGACGGCTGAAGAATTTCCGAAGCCTGATCCTCCAGAGCCAGTTGATCCTTCGGTCATCGAAGAGCAAGTCCGGGAGACAGCCGCCAGAATCTATCGGAAGCCCGGAGAACCCTTGCTGTATCCTGAACTGAGCATGACAGCTACAGTAACCCCCACCAACCAGTGCCCAAGGTAAGTCTCAATACTAACGTTCAGTGGTACGTCTGCCACAATTAGGAGCAGATCAGGGCAGAATATGGTGCAATACCACGGTCTTTATATTAAAAAATATAAAACCTATTTAAAAAACATTAATGTCTGAGCATACTGTCCTAGAAATTGATTAGCAGGACTCCCAGAAATCAAGGCGGAGGGAGTTCCCTCCACCACGGGTACCATGTAATCCCTTGGTACTTGCTCCATGGTAGAATAGTTGGCGACTAAACTGTCTCCCCCACCTGGTTTGCCGGGTGAGAAAGGGGCAGTGGGCCCCCAGCGAGAGCAAAAACAAGACCTCCCAAAGGGTGGACAAGCTCCTAGCAACCCAACGACAATCCACACCGGTAGAAGTTGCGATCATTGTTGTACATAGCATTGTAAAGTAAAAAGTAAAGTATCCTTTATTGTCATTCAATCAACCTTTCGGTCTGAACGAAGTTTAGTTGCCTTGCCTTACAGTCATACATTGCATTGCCTTGCAGTCAAGCATTTGCACTGCTTTTTAAATGAAAATAATCCAACAGCAAATGTAAGTACTCAGCCGATCAGGCTGCATCTGCAGAAATAGAAACAGGGTCAATGTTTCAGGTTGGAGATCTGTGAAGTAGTAGTCAAAGTCATTCTCAGCTTCATAGAAACATAGAAAATAGTTGCAGGAGTAGGCCTTTTGGCCCTTCGAGCCAACACCGTCATTCAATACATTAACTGGCATTGTGATATGTTACTACTATTTTTGGCATCAATTTCAAATTATAGTGCATCTGTTTTTCCTGTAGTTCTATATTTATTTATTTATTTATGCCTCATTTGGAAAGGAGATTTTAATTTTTGAAAGCTTCTGTTGAACTTGTGAAACGTACACTTTGCTTTTCACCTGCTGTAGAATGTTGAGTTCTCTTGAAGCCAGCACATTGTTCCTCTGTTTTAAATACACTGATATGGGCACTCCCTAACTAACATAAGGGTTACATTCCATGGACCCTTTTGGAAGTCAGAATCATCAACTCTAGCTGTTAGGGCACTTCCTGCGGCGCAGGGCCTTTTTGGTTAGCATCACTGCCATTGCTGGCTTGTTTCTGATGTAAACATGAGTGGTCATACAGTGTTGTGGAAGTTACAAACTGCCTTGATTGCACTTGACTGAACACAGAATTGTTTAAGTTCTCGGTTACGGTATTTGCCTATTATGTAAGTCAGGGAGTTTCTGTATTGAAAAATCTGTGATCCCCTGTACTTCAGCCCAAATTAGAATGTATTTATTTTCTTCCCCAGAGGAGAGCAACTGCGAAGACAGGATGCACAGCGATGCACTCTATTTGCTAAAGTTCTCTTTAACAACAAGGAAGTTTCCAGGACAAGTAGCCGAATATTGGGTGTTGATTTTAGGCTTCATTTTGGGCAAATCTTCAACATGCAGATAGTCAACTGGCCAGAAAGTATAAAAATTCAGGTATTTTTATGGGAACACTTCCTTTGAGCGAACTAATATTCTTTAGTGGTGATATTTACCAGAACATTGAGTGGATGTCTTTAATTTCCCTCTTTTGCAGCCGTGTGGTTTGCATTTCTGTTTTCCCATTCTTGTTGTAATTGGTTCCAGCCAGGAACATCATAAGACCGATGAAATAGGTTCACCATATGTACTCTGGCAAGTCCTTTTAGTATTTTATGTAGCTCAAATATTTAGGTTCTCACCTCCCAAACCTAATAGACGCAAATCTCCTATGAACTATTTGCATAATTATTCTGTAACCCCAACATCCTCAAGGTGTTTTAAGTCCTTCCAGCGATTCAGGATACAGTACTGAATGCAGTATTCTTGAGTGTCTGAGAAAGGCTCCGTACAACTAAATAATTGGACAATATGCCTGTCACCCCACCCTGGTCCCAACCTACACAAATGGCTCTGCCATTTATAGCACCACTGGATATATAAGCTGTAGACATCAACAACAACCTCTTCATGAGATGGAGAGATCCACCACTGGTGACCTGGCCTGTGGCAATGGATCCTTGTGTCCTGTCTAGTCTACCCCAATGGCTATTTGATCGATTAGAGTCATTTCAAAGCAATTCACCTAATTGTGGTGGAGAACATGCCCCAATCAGCATCAACCGTGATAGACTGGAAATTATTGAGAGCTTCTAGTTCCTTGGCGATAATATTATTAATGATCTAGGGTGGATCAACCACATTGAAGCAACAGCCAAGAAGGCACATCAACACATCTATTTCCTTAGGAGATTGAGGAAATTTGACATGTCCTCAATGACTCTCACAAATGTCTACCGATGCACCATAAAAAGCATACTGTCAGATTGAATCAAGATTCAAGATTCTGCACTTTATATTCCCCGTTGCTCTACCTATTGTACTTGAATTTGATTTGACAGTATTTTTGTAAAATATTATCTGACATGATTGGATTGCATATAAAAAAATCTTTTGACTGTACCTTGGTACTTGTGGCAATAATAACTCTAAACCTTATATCTATGCAATAATATATGTGTTTCTACTTCAAAACAGATTTAAGTACTAGAAAGAACAAGCCATGGCCCAGGACACAATGAGATGTTGACAGGGCCCAGTGCACTTCTGACCTCCTGCCATATCCTTGGATTCAGACTGAGAATAGGGACATTCCAAACCTACTGAGCAGAGGGGTTTGACACACTTTATAAGTGGCCCTCTAGCTTTATACCAACCTCTGCTGGCACATCTGGCAAGGCCCCATTCATTTGCAAGGTGTCACTAACATTCACTGAAGGATCTCGACCCAAAACGCCACCTATCCATGTGCTCCAGAGATGCTACCTGACCTGCTGAGTTACTCCAGCACTTTGTCCGTTCTTTGTTTCTACATAAATAATTATACAGCACTGAAACAGGCCCTTCAGCCCAACTCATCCATGTGGACAGGTTTTATAACTGGTGTAGGAAAGAACTGCAGATCCTGGCTTGAACCGAAGGTAGACACAAAATGCTGGAGTAACTCAGCAGGACAGGCAGCATGTTTGGAGAGAAGGAATTCCTACTCTCCAGAGATGCTGCTTGTCCCGCTGAGTTACTCCAGCATTTTGTATCTACCTGGTTTTATAACTGGGCCTCTCCCATTTTCCTGTATTTTACCCATATCCCTCCATATTTCTTCTATACATGTATATGTCTAAATGCCTTTTAAATGTTGCTGTGATACCTGCCTCTACAGCTCCCTCTGGCAGCAACTTCCATATGCACACCTCCACTTACGTGAAGAAATTGCCCCTCTGATTTCTTTTAGTTTTTTTTTCTCCTCTCATCTTAAACCTATGCCTTCTAGTTCTGAACTCCTCTACCTTGGGAAAAGGACTGACATTAACCTTGTCTATGGTGCTCATGATTTTGTATACCTCTATAAAGTCTATAACTATTACAGCAGGGTGCTGCTCTAAGTTTAAATGTGCTATCTTCAATGCATTTTACAACTATTGCATGGTATCCCAACTCTTGTATTCTGATGAAGCAGTTTGTGTTTTATTTTATTTCAATTAATCTTAAGTGAAATGTAAATTAAGTGTTTTTAAATTTACTGTATTTAGTTTTAAATTTTGCAATTTATTGAGTTCTTTTAAGACAATTGGAAAAGTTTTGAAAGATCCGAGCCATAAATGGTAAATGGAAATAACACCCTATTCAAAATGGATGAATAGGGCTGAAGTGCTTGTTTCCATGTCGTATGACATTATAGCTCTGATTTTTAAAGTTGTTCAATTATATCTATTTATTCCACAACATCTGAGATATTTAAAAAACAGAAAAAGGTCTTGTGACATTGTGAGCTCTCAGACATTATCGGGGAAGTTTGTGGGCGAGCTCTCGTTTTCTGCCTCCTGAGACCTAGGTGCCACTTGCTGTATAAACCGCACACAAACCCATGTAATTGCTACTAGCTAGCGGCCCTTCATTCAGTCACCACCAGGCAAGCAGCATAGGTTGGCTCAATCTATCACATTCCTGCACTCTGCACTGAAGTTACAGTGGCTTGCAAAAGTTTTCATACCCCTTGAACTTTTCCACATTTTGTCACATTACAACCACAAACGTAAATGTATTTTATTGGGATTTTATGTGATAGACCAACACAAAATGGCGCATAATTGTGAAGTGGAAGGAAAATGATACATGGTTTTCAACTTTTTTTACAAATAAAAAACTGAAAAGTGTAGCATGCAAAAGTATTCAGCCCCCTTTACTCTGATACCCCTAAATAAAATCCAGTGCAACCAATTGCCTTCAGAAGTCACCTAATTAGTAAATAGAGTCCGCTTGTGTGTAATCTAATCTCAGTATAAATACAGCTGTTCTGTGAGAGGTGGCTCTACAAAGTATTGACTCGGGGGGGCAGAATACTTTTGCACGCCACACTTTTCAGTTTTTTATTTGTTATAATATTTGGAAACCATGTATCATTTTCCTTCCCCTTCACAATTATGCACCACTTTGTGTTGGTCTATCACATAAAATCCCAATAAAATACATTTACGTTTGTGGTTGTAACGTGACAAAATGTGGAAAAGTTCAAGGGCTATGAAAACTTTTGCAAGCCACTGTAAGTTCATGTAACCACACTATTCCCAATGAGAAGAATAACATTTAAGATGACAGATTTGTTAGTTTAGAGATACAGCACAGAAACAGGTCCTTCGGCCCACGCTGATCAGCAATCACCGCATATTAACACTATCATACACACACTAGGGACAATTTTTACATTTACCAAGCCAATTAGCCTGCATACTTGTACATCTTTGTAGTGTGGGAGGAAACCAAAGATCTCGGAGAAATCCCACGCAGGTGATGGAGAGAAAATACAAACTCAGTACAAACAACACCCATAGTCTGGATCGAACTTGTGTCTCCGGCGCTGCATTCGCTGTGAGGCAGCAACTCTACCGCTGCGCCACCGTGCCGCCCTGTATATTTAAAATATACCACTTTAGTTGGTTTCTTCAGTCAGGGGATATTCTGTGTTGACAAAAGTAATACAACTTTGCTTTTTTGTATGTTCATGTGTTTCTTCTCCCTTCTCTTATAGATATTTCAAACCATAGGGACAAGCACCACAAAGATAGAAGTCTTTGTTCCGATCCCAGAAACCAGTATCCTCACAGGGAGTGCTCCAATTGATGAAATTGAGTTTAGTAGTGATCAGCGTGTGATGTTTGACCATGAAGGTGTTGGCAGCGGTAGGTTTCAAGTGTAACATTTTAATCCCTTCAGTAATTTTACTCAATGTGAAATAAATGGTTAGCAAATTGGTATATTTCCATCCTGTTCCCTTTCCTGTTTCAACCACCCCCCACCCACCCCTTCCTCATTCTAGCTAAATATTTCCACGAGACTAGGTATTCTAGGAAGTAAAAACATAGCATTTTGGTAAATATATCAATGCTCTGAAATATAGTTGCATAGCACTGTCTCTCTTTATTCGTTTTTTCCGATAATCACCATATCTAGATCATTTTTGGCACATCAGAAATGTGTGTAGTACTCCCAACATGACTCGGTTTTCTACGATGGCTACAATAACACAACACTAACTTGGGACTCCTCGGGAACCCTGTAAATTAATTGTTATAGTTAGCTTTGATCCTTCAACTTCCCTCTCCAATGCAGTCTCCGACCTGCAACATTTTAAACTGATGAAAACAAAATGCTGGAATAACTCAACAGGTCAGCAGAATCTTTGGAGAACAAGCAAAGGTAAGTTTTAGACAATAGACAATAGGTGCAGGAGTAGGCCATTCGGCCCTTCGAGCCAGCACCGCCATTCAATGTGCTGGCTGATCATCCCCAACCAGTACCCCGTTCCTGCCCTGATTCTACTATTTTTTAAGAGCCCTATCTTGCTCTCTCTTGAAAGCACCCAGAGATCCCGCCTCCACCGCCCTCTGAGGCAGAGAATTCCACAGACTCACCACTCTCTGTGAGGAAAAAGTGTTTCCTCGTCTCCGTTCTAAATGGCTTACTCCTTATTCTTAAACTGTGGCCCCTGGTTTTGGTCTGGACTGTTCTTCAGATTGAAGAAGGGTCCCAGCCAAAAATGTCATCTATCAATGTCCTCCAGAGATGCTTGACCCGCTGAGTTACACCAGCAATTTGTGTCCTTTTGTGTAAACCAACATCAGCAGTTTCTTGTTTCTACATCTCAAAGCTGATCGCACCATCCCTGTAAGAACCCTGATCGCCACATTTCTCCCCCTGCACTTAGCGCAGTGTCTTACAACAGGCCCTAATCCTTACACATCCTCCCACAACAAGCAAAGAAAGGCCACAACCATGTTTCTGGCCAATAACCTTTCCTTTCACCTCTTCCCTCTACTTCCAAATCCCATCCTTGGTCACTGGGATCACATTTTTATATTGGATAAGTGCAATGACCATAGGTGGCACAAGTTGCTTTCTTGCAGCGCAATAGACCCGGGTGCGACACTGACTACGGATGATGTCTGCACGGAGTTTCTACGTTCTCCCTGTGACCGCGTGGGTTTTCTCAGGGTGCTTTGATTTCCACCCACACTCCAAATACATTAATTGGCTACATTGTTCCTGGTTTGCAGGATAGAACTGGTATATGAGTGATGGCTGGTTGGCACCAGACTTGGTGAGCCGAAGGACCTGTTTCCACGCTGTATCTCTAAATGAAAAACTAAACTGAACTAAACTTTATTTCAAAACATTTTGCGGAATAATTGATGAACAAATGCATCAGTTTCCTGAATTTTATGCTGAATTATCCGATGAATCAGATGTCATTGACTTTGATTATTTGAAGCAGAAAATATTTTAAAAAGTTAGTCTTTGGTTGTCATCTTCTTCCCGGTATAGTATATTCAAGGAGAGATCTTGACAAGACTCGGGTCTATTTCCTTCTCTTTTGCACACCAGAGTTTCCAAATATAGTCCTTTTTCCTCCCTGCTTTTTGTAGATGTTGAAAAGACGCTTGCAGGGGCTTGGAGGAGGTCCACCAAACTGTCAGCCAAACAAGTAGTTTGTTTAACGGTCGATGTTGACATTGATGTTAGAGCATGTTTTCTTCTATTCATGAGCAATAAACTTGCATTGTTATAGCTTCTCCAAGCTTCTGATATCCAAAAAGATTATAAAATGATTGAGTTCTTTTATAGAGCTTAGAACTATTTGACATCTAATGTCAACTATCTTGGAAAAACTTCAAGAAGGTTTTTCTGTTAAGTTCAATAAATATTCCATAAGTGTATTTCTGTTTACTTCCTATATCATTTCTATCATGTATTTGGTATATTATTTGTCTTCTCTCTCCAGCCCCTATAGCTTGAATCAATATAGTATACGAACTTCCAGCTTTGTTCACCACATGAGAATCAAATGAGTATTTATAATTGCCAGAAGGCCACCACTTCAAACATTCTTTCTGACCAACGGAGGGATTTATCCCAGAGAATTGCTTTGCTTCATACTAACTTTAAAATCCGCTAGAATATTACTACAGTAAACCCTCCCTATAACGGGCCATGGTGGGGGTGGGGGGGTTGGATGATGTCAATTATTGATTGTCTGCTATAACCAAGTAAGGTATTAACATTGTATGTAGTTGAAACAAAGAACTGCAGATTATGGGAAAGGAGTTGGGGGGGGGGGGAGGGGGGGGAAGATAAACTGAGTGGACAGAGCGACAGGAGGAGGAGGCAGTGGCAGTCGAACGGGGAGCGGACAAAGCCACCACCGTCAACAAGAAGCAGCAACAGGTGAGAGGGGAGGGAGCCCCATGATGACCGAGCGCATCTTGTTGATGGCTTGAAGAAAACGCTGTCCACAGGCTACATCACGAGCCGCAACAACGATTGTGTCATCGGACCATGCATTGGTGAAGAAGGGCTTACTGGTGCATCTTGCGCGTCGGGAGTGGGGTCGGAAGCCGGGGCTCAAGGCAGTGTGAGCCTGGGGAGGCATCAGCAGGTCCATTTGCTATATCTGATATCCGTTAGGAAAGGGTCCTTTAAGACAAGGGTTTGCTGTAGTTCGGTAATGTGTGCCAATATTTTTCTGCTGTTGAAAAAATTACCCTAATAATTTTTCTTTGCTCTCTAAAGATAATGTAGTCTTTGTAACATAATACTAGTTTTTATTGTTATGTTAATTCCAGATCTAATACTATCCCTCTAGTCTGTTTTCAGTTAATCACTGAGTCAAACACTCTTTCTTTATTCTTATACAACTGCAGGGACGGTGTCAGATCTACTCTCTCGAGCCCTCAGTAGTCTCATGTAAACAGAACAGGAAGAAACAACCGACATGCCCAAACAAATTACTTACACTTTTAAACCCCTAAACGGAGGCGGAGACACAAAACATTTGAGAGCATCTTTACAAATCTAGACTTGATGGCAACTTTTAATCACATGACCCTTTTGCACCTGGTGTCCCTTTGTCACCTCAGCAGAGCTTGACCTTTCTCACAGAAACCTGCCATTTCCAAAGTACCCAAACCCCTGCATATCTACAGTTACATGGACAAAGTATTTAATGATTGTTCTTTGCATCCTTTATTGTTTTCACACATTATATCAATATATTGTTAATATCCACTTTTTGGGATTTCATCCAATATAATAAATTAATATTCACAAACACATGGTTAGCAGAACAAAATATTTATTGCACTTGAAAAACTGTGCCATTATCCTAATCCAGTTGCTGACCTAATCTGATAAATTTTCAGAAAGTTAATTAATTTTACACCTTTGCTTTCCCTTTGCTTTCAGGAGTGCCATTTTCCTTCGAAGCAGATGGAAGCAACCAGCTGATCCTGTTGACTTCAGGCAAGCTAGCCTGTAGTGTGTCCTGGGCAGTGGATGAGAACGGTGTGCCATTGGTGCCTCCTGTGCTTCATCAGAACTATGGGATTCAAAGGTAAACCTTTCAGCTTAGTTTGAAATATTTCCCAATCCAGAGGCAAAGTTACCATTCTTCATTTGTGTGGTATAGTTGAAAATAATGAATAATGCAGACTATTAACCATGTGTAAAATTACAATATTAAAAACATGGAAGCTTATTTTCAAAAGAAAATATATTTTCATTATAAGGTTCCTGACGTGACATGAATGATCATTTGATGTCACATTATTCACCTTATGATGTCACCTTATTATTTCAACCTGTTACATAAGATACATCAAATGGTACATCTGCACTTCAAATAGTAATCTGGCAGTGTAGATTGATTCGCACTGATTGCTATTTAAGGGTGGTGAGAGAAAGAATGCAGGGATTTCTTGAAATTAGAGAATCAATATTCATACCTCTGGGTTGTAATCTGCTCAAGTGAAATATGAGGCATTGTTCCTCCAATTTACATGTGGCTAGTGGTAGGACCCCTTTGGAGGTGGGGAAAATGTCAGTGGATCGTGTTGTATGTGACAACTGATAGGGTGAAAGTTGAGCTCTCGGGGGACTTTTTCCCCTATTGCAACTTGGGAAGGGGGATCAAGAGCAGAGCTACAGGATGCCGTGGAGACATGTGAGGGCCTCATTTATGATAGACGAGGGGAACTCCCCATTCCCTAAAGACACCTCATCGTGCGTGTAGATGCGACAGACACGGTGGAATTGGGAATAAGGGATAGAGTCTTTGCAGGGCAGGGTGGGAAGAAGTGTAGTCTAGATCGCTGTGGGAGTCGGTAGGTTTGTAATAGACATTAATCGATAGTCTATCTCCTGTGATGGAGACGGTGAGATCAAGAAAGGTGTCGGGGATGGCCCAAGTAAATTTGAGTGCAGGATGGAAATTGTTAGGGATGTTAATGAAGTCCATGTTCTACATGGGTGCAGGAGGTAGCCCTGCTGCAGTCGTCACTGTAGCGGAGATAGAATTCACGGATAAGGCCAGTGAATGCCTGGAACAGGGATTGCTCGACGTTTCTTATTACTAGAGAGCATAAATGCACAGTATTATCTTTAAAGCCCATGTGTTAACCAATGTCTTTCAGGGAAGTAAATCTGCTGTCCTTGCCTGTCTGAGCTCAAGTGATACAGCGCTACAACAATATGGTTGACCCCTAGGTAGCTGATCCGACCTGTTCAGCTGCTCAATTCAATGACAATTGGGGATGGGCAACAATAGTCAACTTTACCAATGACAACCGCATCTAGCGATGTACAGAAAAATAATTAATTCAAGATAAGGTGCAGGCAAATGTGTTTTACCTGGACAAAAATGTATTATTCTTTCTGAGTTATTCTTGCCTGTATCAAAGGTCATGCACAACATAACATTCTCAAGGGAGGGAGCCAGTACATAACCAATACAGCTGGGGGGGGGGGGGGGGGGGGGGGAAGGAGAGAGACAAATACATGATAATGTCCAATTTTTGAGTTAATTTAACTTGCTTTCATGTTTTTATTTCTTCAAGTGACGCTAACACTTTCCCCAGTAAGTTTTGGCCTGTTAAGTCTATGTGGCTTTGATTGGATATTTATCGTTTAAAAATTTGCTGCTTGCAAATCAACCTTGTGTAACATTTTTCATACATGTATATAAGCACTCTGAAACACCTGGATGCCATATCATCTATTGGCGCAACTGGATTAACAGACACAAAAAAACTGGCTAAGTGGGCAGCAGAGTCGAGGCTTGATCCAAATGATCCCAGCAATGCAGCTTTGATGCAACTGATAATGGTAAGAGGACTTAACTCAAGGAATCTCTTTATTTGTTTTAACCTGAATGATAAAGATTAATATTTATTGTGTTCCAGTCCCTCCAAGATACAATGGACGTGGTGTTAACTGTGCCATTCTAATATTACAATCTCAAATGCTTTGTTCCTTCAGGTACAGTGTTTCTTACATAGGCCACGCTTTTGCCTTCTGTGATTGGAGAACATTAGCTTTGCTATCCCTACCGTTTGGAATTCAATCTGTACACACATAAGCATTGTCGCTTTTCCCTGTGTCTTTCTGCATCTCTGACCCTTTCAGAATATCTCAAAATCTATGCCTTTTATGAGATTCTTACCTTGGTTCATGATGTAGCAATTTGTGTTTATGTATATATATATATGAGAGCGAGAAGATATGTATATTGCAAGACAACCAAGGTGCTATATAAAATATGTCACACTTCTTGCAATATATATACAGTAATCTTTATACTCTCTTCTTGAAATAAATGTATAAACTCAAGTTCTTGCTTTTGTAGTCTGCAACAAATGGTGAGGAACCAAACAAAGATTACTTCAGGCTTGATCACCTTCAAGAAGAATTTAACTTTTTATCCGAAGAAGCTTTGAACAAATCCAAGCGATTTCGACTGTTACAACTCCGAAATGAGGGAGTGACAGAGTTCCTTAATTACAAACAAATTCCCATTAAGGATTCAGAGATTTCTGAGAAGATTTTCCAGGTAAGATTAATGGCATTTCACGGGTGTGATTTTGTAAAAACACTCTATCTCCAAAGGCATATAGTAATCTAACGGCAATGGTATCAGATTATTCACTAGAATAATGCCTTCAAACCCCTCCATGACAATTAATCTAGAGTTGAAAAAATCTGATATGTTCCACACCAGTCAGCAGGTAACATGACAGTGGTAGTTATTTTAAAACAGCCTCTTATCCTAGATACAATGGATGTGGAGAGGATGTTTTCAGTAGTGAAAGGCTCTAGGACCAGATGGCACAACCTCGGAAGACAAAGAGGTACATAGAAACATAGAAATTAGGTGCAGGAGTAGGCCATTCGGCCCTTCGAGCCTGCACCGCCATTCAATATGATCATGGCTGATCATCCAACTCAGTATCCCGTACCTGCCTTCTCTCCATACCCTCTGATCCCCTTAGCCACAAGGGTCACATCTAACTCCCTCTTAAATATAGCCAATGAACTGGCCTCAACTACCCTCTGTGGCAGAGAGTTCCAGAGACCCACCACTCTCTGTGTGAAAAAATTCCTTCTCATCTCAGTCCTAAAAGATTTCCCCCTTATCCTTAAGCTGTGACCCCTTGTCCTGGACCTCCCCAACATCAGGAACAATCTTCCTACATCTAGCCTGTCCAACCCCTTAAGAATCTTGTAAGTTTCTATAAGATCCAAGTACCTTTCCAAGTACGTGGCCAAGTAAGATAAGTACCTTTCAAAAGGAGATGCTGAAGACATTCTTCAGCCAGAAGGTGGTGAATCTGCGGAATTCATAGCGTTAGATGGCTCTGGAGGTCGTCATTTGGGTATTTTTAAAGCTTTTTAAAGATTGATCATTTCTTGATTAGTAAGGGTGTCAAAGGTTACGTCAGAAGGCAGGAGGTTGGGGTTTGGAAAAGAGATCGGATATGATCGACTGGTGGAGCAGATTCGAAGGGCTGAATGGCATTCTTCTCCTTTCTTATATATTTCACAGAAGGAAACTAACTATCCATATTCTATAGTCTGACACACTTGCAACTCCAACTCAGTCTGATGAAGGGTCCCGACCCAAAACATCGCCTATCCATGTTCACCAAAATGCTGCCTGACCCACTCAGCATTTTGTGTATTTCTTTGTAAACCAGCATATACAGTTCCTACTTCTTCATCCCTGTAGTTCTGTTAGCTGTTTCCCTTCATTGTCAGGATGTGGGCATCACTATCAAAAATTTTACCTTCAAAGAGTCAGTGAAGTGCACCACAATTCACAGATTTAACCCATGCAGAGAACCCAAACAGCTTTCAAATGATCACCCTATCTGAAAGAAGCCTCAGATGAATATTTATCTCAATGTTATATGATTGGAAAATTGGTACTTTAGTGAGCAACCTCTCAAGCACACTAGATGCCAGGTATATTCCAGGCCAGCCAGCAAATATGAGCCACAAACATCAAGTACTGTCTTCAGATATAAATAATAAGTATGTTACTAAAACACTTTTTTATGGATCTTAATTTCTCCTCAGTGGATTACTATATTTTATTCAGCAACTTCGTAGTGTAGTGCTTTGGGATACCAGTGTGAATGAAAGAATTGCAGATGCTGGTTTACACCGAAGATAGGCACAAAATGCTGGAGTAACTCAGCATGACAGGCAGCATCTCTGGATAGAAGGAATGGGTGACGTTTCGGGTCGAGACCCTTCTTCAGACTGAGTCGGGGGGGAAAGGGGGACAGAGATATGGAAGTTACTCCAGCTTTTTGTGTCTATCTTTGAGATACCAGTGTTCAGTTTTGATTCCTGGCATTTAATTTCTGGCCTCATTCACAGTCTTCGATCCATTAAAGGTGATCCCATCCACAGAGCAAGAGATTAAGCAGATGATTCGATGGCTCTCAGTTATGACTATAACAGCCAGAGGACCGTAAAGATTTGGTAATTTAGGAAACTATTTGCAAATCAGCTTAACTTTATGCGAGGAACATTGTTTTGTTTTTAATCCCCTCTCTAGGAATACAAGAAGAAACAATGTGACAGAGAGACATTTGATCTGACAAGCCACCTCGATGTTCATCGAGCAAAGGTGGCGAAATACCTGCTAAAGGTAATATCAAGTCACATTTATTTATATAGCACATTTAAAAAAAACAACTCTCATTGACCAAAGTGCTTTACATTTGTTATAAAAGTAGTATTCACAAGCTACATACATATATACAAATAGCCCTCACTCAGAGGACGTCAGGAAAGGCTTGGGAGAACAGATACGTTTTTAGACTAGACTTAAAGGAGTCGATGGAGGGGGCAGTTCTAATGGGGAGGGGGATGCTGTTCCACAGTCTAGGAGCTGCGACCCCAAAGGCGCGGTCGCCCCTGAGTTTATGCCTAGACTGCGGGACATTCAGCAACCCCAAGTCGGCCGATCTGAGGGACTTGGAGGTGTTGTAGTGGGTGAGAAGACTTTTAATGTAGGTGGGTGCAAGCCCATTGAGGGCTTTGTAGACAAAGAGGAGGGTCTTGAAATTTATTCGGAACCGCACAGGGAGCCAGTGGAGAGAGGCCAGGATCGGGGTGATGTTGTCCCTTTATCGGGTGCCCGTCAGGAGTTTCACTGCGGTGTTTTGGACCAGTTGCAGGCGGGACAGGGAAGATTGGCTGATGCCAGTGTAAAGGGAGTTGCAGTAATCTAGGCGGGAGGAGATAAATGTACGGATGATCTAATGGCATTGAAACAGCTAGATATTTTTGGGATTAGAAAAGGCTTTCATTTTAAACTTAAAGATATGCACTTCATTCATTGAATGGATACTGACCATCAAGCCTTTAGCTCAATTTACAGAGAAGGATTCAATTTACAGTCTTTTTCATCTTTTGTAATCAGTTATTGTGTTTGATATTTATACAGGTAGTTTTTTTTTTAATATTGTGAACTTAGTAACAGTTCAGTAATACAGTACACATCTTAAACTAAAACGAATATTTATTAATGGTAGATAATGTACACAGAATACAAATTGTTAGATGTAGTAACGTCTAAAAACCCAAGTTGTCGTGACCAGCAGGAATAATGGCAGAATCAGTCCAGCAAGTAGGATGAAGATGACAAGAGAGATAGGTCAGCAAATTACAACTGGATTAAGTAGATCATTTTATACTTCAGAGGGCATACTTTTAAATTTGCACTGTTAAACACACAGGATAATGGAGACCGATCATTTAGTGTCACTACTTTAAAGTAAATAATCAACATATTTAAAAGTAAAGTGTGACTTTTATAGGGCCAACTGCGGTAAGTGCCATTGGTTAGACATTTTACTGAAGATGCGTTTGTGCAGAGAGTTAATGGAAATGGGAAACAATAAGCATTTAAGGTTTCTCTTCAAGATCTGAGAACATAGATATGTTGGAGATGGAGCATGAAGTCAAATCAGATTAAGAGTTAAAAAAAGAGAAGGAAAAAGAAATTGGAATACAAGCGGGTATGAGAGTCAAATAGAAAAATTAAAGCAAATATATGAAATCTACTTTTACAAAATTAAAAGATTAATTTTGAATGAAGAATATAAACTATATATTTTCTGGGTAAGAGAAGATGAGCATGATTTATGCAAGACCAGCTAAGGTTTTGACATTTTCATCTCGCAATATATCCCTTGAATAGAATGAAGGAATGAATGAATGAATAAGTTTATCGGCCAAGTATTCACATTAAAGGAATTTGCCTTGGTGCTCCGCCTGCAAGTGACAACATGACATACAGTGACATTTAGGAATGATACATAAAACATTAAACATTAATAATAAAACATTATTGATTAAACATGTGCATTAAATAAAATACCAGAGCAAAAGGAGGCTACAGATTTTTATGTCTGGCTGTAGCAGCTTTGACAGCCCGGAGTCGCCTTCCAGAGGGAAGTGATTCAAAGAGATTGTGGCCAAGGTGAGAGGGATCAGAGATGATCTTACCCGCTCACTTCATGGCCCTTGCAGTGTAAAATTCATCAATGGAGGGAAGGTTGCAGCCAATAACCTTCTCAGCTGATCAGACGATTCGCTTCACCTCCGGATGTCATGCTTGGTGGCTGACCCAAACCATACCATGATGGAGAAGGTGAGGACAGACTCTACGATGGCCGTATAGAATTGGACCATCATTCCCTGTGGCAAAATGAGCTTCCTCAGCTGCGGCAGGAGTTACATCTTCTGTTGTGCCTTTTTGACTGTGGAGTCGATGGTAGCCCCCCATTTAACATCCTTGGAGATGATGGTTCCTAGGAACTTAAAAGTCTCAACATATGTGGTGTTGTTGATGGTGAGTGGTGTCAGGGGAGGGGGAGCGATCCTAAAGTCTACTATCAATTCCACTGTCTTAAGACCATTCAGCTCCAGATTGTTGCGATGGCACCAGGACACCAGCTGTGTCCCTACCTGTCTGTTGGCAGATTCCTCCCCATCCTGGATCAGTCCAATCAGGGTTGAGTCACCACAAACTTGTAGAAGCTTGACAGAGGAGTCAGTGGAGGTGCAGCCCTTGGTGTAGGGAGAGGAGAGGGGAGAGTACACAGCCTTGCGGTACTCCTATGCTGAGGGTTTGCGGGTCCGAGGTGCTTTCCCAGCCTCACATGCTGCTTCCTGTCGGTCAGGAAGCTGGTGATCCACCGACAGAGGGGTTCAGGCAAGTTTGGAATGCTGTAGCTCTGGCACAATAGTGTTGAATGCAGAACTAAAATCAACAGACAAAATCCTCGCATAGGTCCCCTGGCGTTCTAGGTGCTGGAGGATGAAGTGCAGACCCAGGTTGACTGCTTCATCCACAGATCTATTGGCCCAATATGCAAACTGCAGAGGGTGCAGCAGGGGGTTTGTGATATTTTTCTGCTTGGCCAGCATAAGTCTTTCAAGGGACTTCATGACTACAGAGGTCAGTTCGACAGGCCTGAAGTCATTAAGACCAGTAATCCTTGCCTTTTTGGGTAAAGGGACAATAGTGGAAACTTTGAAGCAGGCAGGGACAGTACAGGTTTGCAGGGATTGGTTGAAAATGTCTGTGTAGACTGGTGCCAGTTGTTTGGCACAGTGCTTGAGGGTAGAGGGGGAAACATTGTCCGGTCCTGGAGATTTCCGTTTTTTCTTCTGAACAGCCTCTCCACCTCCTCTATTTTTATTGTTCTAGGAATTTCTAGTCATGTAGCTGTTGAATCAAAGAAAGATTGCACATGAAGAGGGGCAATTTGGCCCTTTGCAGCTGTGTGCAAGCAATCTGGCTGATGCCATCATCCAGCAAATTATTTTCATTTCAATAACAACCAATTTCCTTTTGAATTCCAAGATTGAAGTTGTTTCCTCTTCTCTTCCTGGTTGTAATTCCTGCTTCAAATTCGAGTGATTTACTATGCAGAAAAGTCTTCCTGACACCTTCCACCAAGGGGAATGATTCTGCTCATTTCCCCCTGAGTATATCCTTCTTGATTGTAAATGTCTACCAGAATCTTTGTAACCTTTTTTGCATTTTTGAGGAGCACAACCCAAATTATTGAGGCACTCCCGACAAGTCATTTATCCCGAGAACCCTTCTAATTTTCTGCAGCCTCTCTCAGATTTACTTTTTTTTTTCTAAAATAGTGTGCCCACAGTTAGATGCAACACTGAAGTTATTGCAGAGAAACTGCATGATTTAACAACATCCTTGCTTTTGTACTCAATAATTATTTATAATTACTTTATAAATAAAGCCTAAGACCCCAATGCCTTTTAAACCATTTTCTTAATTTGCCAGAGCATTTTCAACAATTTCTGAATTTTAATACCTCATTTATATTGTCTCTTTTCATTCTTCCTATCGTATCATTCTGTTTGTTGATTTTAATTTTTTTCCGCAATGTGTTTGCCTATACTGTTATCCCATTTATAACTATCCTCACAATTCATTCGACATACAAATTTGTATCATCAACAGGGTTGAAAATGTATTGTCTATCCACTGGTAGACACAAAATGCTGGAGTAACTCAGAGGAACAGGCAGCATTTCTGGAGAGAAGGCATGGGTGACATTTCGGGCGGAGACCCTTCTTCAGACTGATGTCAAGGGAGTGGGTGATACAGAGATAGAATGCAGTCGGAGACAGTAAGACTGGTGGGAGAACTGGGAAGAGGGAGGGGATGGAGCGAGGGAAAGCAAGACTGCTTGAAGTTAGAGAAGTCAATGTTCATACCACTGGGGTGTAAGCTATCCAAGCGAAGTATGAGGTGCTGATCCACTAATTTGCGCTGGGTCTCACTCTGACAATGGAGGATTGGGAATGACAGATTGGAAATGGGGGAGGAAGTTAAAGTGCTGAGCAACTGGGAGATCAGGTAGGATAAGGCGGACTGAGCAGAGGTGTGAGCGAAATAGTGAGATTAAATGAGAACTTACCTGTTCGAAGTTTGATCTTTATTTTATGAGGAGTTACGATGAGGGATTACGTGAAGAAGCCCCGCCTGGCGCTGGATCGGCATACTTCAAAGCAGCGGCATGAAAAACACAGAACCAATAGCCGAAGTAAAATAGTAAGGCTCAAAATAGACTAGAACTACCAGATGATCATTTACATTATGAGGGTTGGGAGTGGAGGGCACGTAATCCCTCATCGTAACTCCTCATAAAATAAAGATCAAACTTCGAACAGGTAAGTTCTCGTTTAATCTCACTATTTTACTTCGGAGTCACGTGAGTGACTACGTGAAGATTTTAAAGCTGTGTTTTTTATGTCGTAAATTCATTTCATACGACTCTCTGTTTAGTCAAAACAGTAGTGAGTAAATAGTATTTTAACACATTGTTACAATTTATGTAATAAGTCCTTTAATTATAAAAAGAACAACTTTTGTTTAATAATAACCCCTCTATCGCAGGGGAAAATTACAAAATAATGTCAATGGTAACATAAATCGATAATATAAATCGATAATATAAAACAAAGCAAGCATTTAAAGAGAACCCAGTACTGCGTGTCCAAATCCTGGCACCGTGACAACAGGTTTATTGTAGAACTTTGAAAAAGTTTATTCTCCAGACCACCCTGCGGCCTCTAAAATTTGATCGAGTGGTACGTCCTGTACCTTCGCTGCGGACGTAGCTGCCGCCCTAGTGGAGTGAGATTTAAACACATCAGTGTCTATTCCTGCTAGACCCAAAACCTGTTTTAACCATCTAGAAATGGTTTGAACTGAAACTTTTGTATGTGTTTTTTTGTGTGTTATCAATAACGCTTTCTCAGAACCTCTGAGATTTTTGGTTACCTCAATGTATTGAGTTAAATGCTTAACTACACACAATGTTTCATCAACAGGATATGCTTTAAACATTACCTTCATTCCAGTTCTTCCTGGTCTGCTTTGTTTGATCAAGTCATAAACATAAAACACAATGTTATCTGTATTCACATGCATGCAATCCAACTGTAACAATTGCAAAGTTTGTACTCTTTGAGCTGATACCAATGCCATTAACATAACCACCTTGAATGTTAATTTCTGCAAATACATTGAATTAATTGGAGTCCATTGTTTAAGCAAAGTGAGAACAATGCTAACATCCCAAATTTCTGTATATCTGGGCTTGGGAGGATTTTTATTGAAAATGCCTTTCATGAATCGGGATAATAATGGGTGAGACCCAACTGAATCCCGATCCGAATTTTGTCCTAAATAGGATGACAATGCACTCCGAGCACAATTAATGGCACTATAACTGGCTGAATGGGAGAAGCCAGAGAGTAATGGTGGATGGCTGTTTGTCGGGTTGGAGGCAGGTGACTAGTGGGGTGCCTCAGGGATCTGTGTTGGGTCCTTTGTTGTTTGTCATGTACATCAATGATCTGGATGAAGGGGTGGTAAATTGGATTAGTAAGTATGCAGATGATACCAAGATAGGGGGTGTTGTGGATAATGAAGAGGATTTCCAAAGTCTACAGAGTGATTTAGGCCAGTTGGAAAAATGGGCTGAAAGATGGCAGATGGAGTTTAATGCTGATAAATGTGAGGTGCTACACCTTGGCAGGACAAATCAAAATAGGACGTACATGGTAAACGGTAGGGAATTGAAGAATACAGTTGAACAGAGGGATCTGGGAATAACCGTGCATAGTTCCTTGAAGGTGGAATCTCATATAGATAGGGTGGTAAAGAAAGCTTTTGGTATGCTAGCCTTTATAAATCAGAGCATTGAGTATAGAAGCTGGGATGTAATGTTAAAATTGTACAAGGCGTTGGTGAGACAAAATCTGGAGTATGGTGTGCAGTTTTGGTCGCCCAATTATAGGAAGGATGTCAACAAAATAGAGAGGGTACAGAGGAGATTTACTAGAATGTTGCCTGGGTTTCAACAGCTAAGTTACAGAGATAGGTTAAATAAGTTAGGTCTTTATTCTCTGGAGCGCAGAAGGTTAAGGGGGGACTTGATAGAGGTCTTTAAAATGATGAGAGGGATAGACAGAGTTAATGTGGACAAGCTTTTCCCTTTGAGAATAGGGAAGATTCAAACACGAGGACATGACTTTAGAATTAAGGGACAGAGGTTTAGGGGTAACATGAGGGGGAACTTCTTTACTCAGAGAGTGGTAGCGGTGTGGAATGAGCTTCCAGTGGAAGTGGTGGCGGCAGGTTCTTTGGTATCATTTAAAAATAAATTGGATAGGCATATGGATGAGAAGGGTATGGAGGGTTATGGTATGAGTGCAGGCAGGTGGGACTAAGGGAAAAAAGTTGTTCGGCACGGACTTGAAGGGCCGAGATGGCCTGTTTCCGTGCTGTAATTGTTATATGGTTTGTATGGTTAACTCAAATGCTCATCAAAGTGTAACCCAGCAAGGAACTCCAAAACATTTGAAATGTTTGCAGTATGATAAGATATCTTTGACTGTGTACAAAAAGCTTCCCATTTCCTTATATGCGACATATATTGTTTTTTAGTGCTATTTCCTCCAAGCTGCATCTATAGCATCCATGGTCCTGTCCGACAGTTCAAACTCTTGCAATGGTCTGGTCAGAATCTGCAGATTAACAAATTCATATGATCATGCAATGGATGAATTTCTTTTGTTACTGGTTGTGTCAACAGTTTGTCGCAACTGGGAATTGTCATACATGGTTCAATAATCATTTTTAGCATCAATGGGAACCATGACTGCATGGGCCAATTTGGCACCACCAAAATGCCTTTGGCAGTGTCTTGCGCTATTTTCTTGAGACATTGCCCAATGAGACAGAATGGGCGAAAAGCATAAAAGAACATATTCCCCCAGTGTAGCGAGAAAGCATCCACCGCTACTGCCCCTGGATCGTGTTCCCAAGACACGTATTTCGGCAATTGGTGATTCAATCTAGATCCAAACAGATCAATGTCCGGTACTCCATACCGACTGACAATATTTTTGAAAATTTGTGGATTTAACATCCATTCTGTATTGTCTTTAAATATTCGTGATCTTTTGTCTGCCACAACATTGTCTCTCCCCGGGAGATAAATAGCTGAAAGCCAAATATTTTTTGCCATACACCATTGCCATATCTGGTTTACCAGATGATCACATGATATTGATCTGACACCACCCATGTGATTGATATATGCCACAGTTGTGGTATTATCTATTTGTATTTGGACATGCAAATCCTTTAATGAAGAGCAATAAGCTTTTAATCCATAAAATGCTCCCAGTAGCTCCAAATAATTAATACCCTATGTTTGGTGCAACAAATCCTCTTGGCCAACCCATCTGCCTCCACAGCTGGTCTCATTATCCGTAGCCCCCCATCCGAGAGAACTTGCATCAGTTTGCAAAAACACTACTGGCTGATGAACTAAAATATTCTTAGCAGCTTGTGGAACATTCTCAATCCACCAATGTAATTCTGATAAAGCTTCCTTAGGCAATTGCATTGGCCTATCAAAATGGCCTGCTCGCTGAATTAGCGCTTTAGTTTTTGCCCTTTGAAGATTTTGGTAATGTAGACGACCAAACTCTACTGCTGGAAATGCTGCTACCAATTTACCAATAACCTTGGCAACCTCTCGGATGGAGGGATAAGGTTTGTTAATCAGGTTTTGACACACATTTGTCAAATCTAACACCTTATCCATTGGTAAAGTTACCAACATGGTAACTGAGTTTATCACAAACCCCAGATATTCAATGGTTTGGGATGGCTGTAACTTAGATTTTGTTGGATGGATCAGGAAACCCAACTTCTCAAACAAACTTATAGTTGCTGAGACTGATTTTCCAGCTGATTCCTGATTAGCATTGACAATTAAAATGTCATCTAGATAAGCCATAACGATGTGTTTTTGTGCCCTTAGCAGTGCAAGTGCTGGCTTCAACAATTTTGTGAACAATCTAGGTGCTGACCTTAATCCATTAGGCGAAGCTTTGTATTGCCACAGCTGTCCCATCCATTTACACTTTAAATACCTGTGAAAACTATGATGAATTGGGACCGAATAATATGCATCCTTCAAATCTATTGTAGCCATATAACAGCCTGTCGATACCAACTGCATTGCAGTGTAGAATGTGTCCATTTTAAAATGTTTATACTGGACAAATGTATTCAAAAGTGTGAGATCTAAAATGATTCTACAACCCCCATATTTCTTTGGTCTAAGGAAAATATTTGATACAAATTGTTGTGGATCCTCTCCTGTTTTCTCAATAACTCCTTTTTTACTCAAATTCTTAATCTCTTTGTCAATTTGAATTTTCTCAAGATCTGAGAACATCAAAGAATGACTAGGCTCATTCTGCCCCAATGGATCCATACCTTCCACAAAATCAATGGTAGATCCTAGCACAGTATCTAATACAACACGATCAGCTGTTATATTGTCCCATTCCTTATAAAACATTTGGAGTCTACCACAATCTGTGGCTCATCCCAACATTCCTCTTTAATAGGATAATGTTTATGTACCTCTCCAACTGGACGAAATGATCTCCTTTTCCCAATGAATGGGCGTACATTCGGCGTGTTGGCTGGAAGTTTTTCCTTATCATACTCCTGCCTCGGCTTGTACCAGCTCCAAAATCAAATCCCCTTTTCATATAGCCAGTCCATCTCTGGCCAAAGCTGAAGGGTTTCATACGACCAAAAGTCTTTGCCTCTTCATCCATTTCTTTAATTTGCTTAGACAAATCCTCTCCGAACAAATAATCAGGAGTTTGAACATTGCTTGGTTTACACAACCCTGCAAATCTTGGATGTAGCAGAGGCCGAATGGCAATCTTCCTCATGCAATTTATCTCAAAAAATGAGTTGCAAAATAAAGCCAACATATGTTTCTGCACTTTGGTGATTCCACAACCTTCCACTTGTCTACCAAATGCAGTAATGCCAGCTGAAATCAGCTTGAGGACTCTTTGAAATCAAATCTCCTGCGCCCGGATTATCGATGACATTGGTGCCCAAACAGCCAGATTCACCATAGGTACCTTCAATGAGGCACAATTGATAGGTGTTTTATACATTTCTGCTGTCTCAACCATAACAGCTTCTTGAAGCGGGTGAGAGACCATATAATTAATATTGGCCGCCAGGTTTTCTTCCATGGCCTCACCGCCTCCTCCAGGTATAGCAAAACTTTGTGCCACATCAGGCACACCTGGATCCATATAATTGTATTGTGGTGTGTACTCCGGACCGCAATCACCACTTTCAGGGTCTGTCTCATACAGCCCTGGTACTCCTGAAACTTGTTCAAAGGAAACTTCCTCCAGTCCAATCCCAGGCACTGGAGTTTCAAATTTCCAATTCAAACTGGCACCATATTCTTGATATGGAACCCCCTCAGGGGCTGCCTGGGAATATTCTGGGTTCTTAGACCCTTGGTTGATAATAGTTTGAAGCATTTTCTCCATTTGGTCCATTCTGAGCCATAAGGCTTTTCCATCTGGACCTTCTGAATCAGATTCATCAGAACCCACAGGCCTTTCAGATTTTCTTTTACATTTTTTAGGCACTGGGTTTTCCTCCAAAGTTTCTGTTTGTGGAGCAATCAAAGCCTCACTAACGGGTATTTCAACGGCCACCGGTATCGGAACCGGCTCCGCAATAAACTCTTGTCCCGACTCATCACCCCGGGACGCACGTTTTACCCTCTGTTTTTTGGCTTTCTCCATTTTGTTTTTTGCTAACTCCTCCTGGTTTACCCACCAGGCACGGAGTTCTGGAACCTCGCCCTAAAATTCCGAAAACTCTCTTACCTGCGGGCCGGTTCTTTACCGCTGTGTGGAGCTGCACTCTGCAGCTTTTTCTCTGCCGATAGCATCGACGTAATGCCGATCCAGCGCCAGGCGGGGCTTCTTCACGTAGTCACTCACGTGATTCCGAAGTAAAATGATCGTCGAGCCTGCGCTTGGACTCGTCGATATAAAGGAGTTGACACCTGGAGCAGCGAATACAGTAGATGAGGTTGGAGGAGGTGCAAGTGAACCTCTGCCTCACTTGAAAAGGCTGTCAGGGTCCTTCGATGGAATCGAGGGGGGAGGTAAAGGGACAGGTATTGAATCTCCTGCAGTTGCTGAGGAAAGTACCTGGGGAGGGGGTGGTTTGGGTGGGAAGGGACGAGTTGAGCAGGGAGTTGCGGCAGGATCGGCCTCTGCAGAAAGCAGAAAGTGGTGGAGATGAGAAAATGTGGCCAGTAGTCTTTCCTCTGACTGGTTAGCACACAACAAAAGCTATCTGCTGTATCTCAGTACCCATGATAATAAATTGAACTCAAACTCAAATTGTACAGCCAATAAGATTTGCCTTTAAGAATGCCATGCTAGTTTTCCTTGCTCATTCTTTGTGGAATTAGCAGCTAATTTGGAGCTTGACTATTGTTTCTAGAGGTTTCTTTTAGCAAAGAAATGAGGAGACATTCTTTCATCGGAGGGTGGTGAATCTGTGGAATTCTTTGCCAAAGAAGGCTGTGGAGGCCGTCTGGATATAGACAGAGATGGATAGATTCTTGATTAGTACAGGTGTCAGAGGTAATGGGGAGAAGGTAGGAGATGGCAGGAGAATGGCATTAGGCGGGAAGGATAGATCAGCCATGATTGAATGGCAGAGTCGTTTTCATTTCTACTATTCCATATGACCTTATGATAATTGACTGGTTTGTAGTTACTGTAGTTACATCTGTTCATATTTATAGATTACAAAGGATTTGGTAATAATTGTCAAACTATTATGTTGCAGAATTTGCATGTGTGTAGGGAGTGCATTCTGAAATTCTGTGAAAGTTCAAAATTGAAGAACAACATTTGATAAATATTTGTCTTCTTAGGTTCGAGACTCTGTAACAAGCAGGTTTCTGCTGGCAAAGCATCATTATACCTTACCAGATATGGTTATTGAAGAGGCAGTACCCAGCATAAGGTAAATAAAATGTCATACTCTGTTTAAGTAAGTAAGTAACCTGCATTTATCTTCTGCTTTGGATATAATTAAATATTTTGTTAATATTAAATATCCAGAGGTCATTATTTGTTTTTTATCATTTTCTCTTCATATGGTTTAAGAACCATTGCACATTGAAAAGCAGGAGAAATACCTAGGCCAATGTATGCCTTGGAATGTAAAATTCCCCCTCAAATGACCATAATATTAACTATTGCTGTAGCACTTTAAGACTTCTAAATTGGAACATGAGTAGCAACGATGTAGAATGAATGAGTGAATGAATGAATAGGTTTATTGGCCAAGTATTCACATACAAATAACTTGCCCTGGTGCTCCACCCGCAAGTGACAACATGACATACAGTGACAGTTAGGAATGACACATAAAACATTAATAATAAAACATTATCGATTAAACATGTGAATTAAATAAAATACCAGAGCAAAAGGTGGCTGCACATTTTTGGTTATTAAGTAGAGCTACTACTCGTGGAAAAAAAGCTGTTTTTATGTCTGTCTGTGGCAGCTTTGACAGTCCGGAGTCGCCTTCCAGAGGGAAGTGATTCAAAGAGTTTGTGGCCAGGGTGAGAGGGGTCTGAGATGATCTCACCCACTCGCTTCCTGGCCCTTGCAGTGTACAGTTTGTCAATGGAGGGAAGGTTGCAGCCAATAACCTTCTCAGCTAAACGGACGATTCACTGCAGCCTTCGGATGTCGTGCTTGGTGGCTGAGCCAAACCAGACCATGATGGAGAATGTGAGGACAGATCATCATTGCCTGTGGCAGATTGTGCTTTCTCTTGCCGCAGGAAGTACATCCTCTGTTGTGCCTTTTCGACTGTGGAGTCGATGGTGGCCCCCCATTTAACGTCCTTGGAGTTGATGGTTCCCAGGAATTTAAAAGACTCCACAGATGTGACTGTGGTGATGTTGATGGTGAGTGGGGTGAGGGGAGTGGGAGCTCTCGTAAAGTCTGCAATCAATTCCACTGTCTTAAGGGCATTGAGCTCCATGTTGTTGTGATGGCACCAAACAGGCAGTGAAGTACTGATTGGGGATGATCAGCCATGATCACATTGAATTTAGGTGCTGGCTTGAAGGGCCGAATGGCCTACTCCTGCACCTATTGTCTATAAAACGCCAGCTGTGCCACTTCCTGTCTGTACGCAGATTCCTCCCCATCCTGGATCAGTCCAATCAGGTAGACATAAGTGCTGGAGAAACTCAGTGGGTGCAGCAGCATCTATGGAGCGAAGGAAATGGGCAACGTTTCGGGCCGAAACCCTTCTTCAGGAGATCCTTCTTCCTTTGCTCCATAGATGCTGCAGCACCCGCTGAGTTTCTCCAGCACTTTTGTCGACCTTCGATTTTCCAGCATCTGCAGTTCTTTCTTAAACACTCAGTCCAATCAGGGTTGTGTCGTCCGCAAACTTGAGAAGTTTGACAGAGGAGTCAGTGGAGGTACAGTCATTGGTATAGAGAGAGGAGAGGGGAGTACGCAGCCTTGCGGTGCTCCTATGCTGAGGGTCTGCAGGTCCGAGATGTGCTTTGAGAGTAGAGGGGGAAACATTATCCGGTCCTGGAGATTTCCGGCTTGTCTGTTTTCTGAACAGCCTCTTCACCTCATTTTTATTCATGATGATGGAGAGGTGATGTTGTGCAGCATGGAGGGGTGGGTAATCGGGTGTTAAGTGACGATTGGAGAGGGGTGGGTGGGAAAGGGTCCAGTCTTTTCAGATTGGAGTCTTGCTTTAAGTATGTGTGAAGTGGTGAAGAAACAAAAAAACTGTAGATGTGGTTAATACCAAAGATCCTATAGCGGAGCAAGATAGACCAATCCTGCTAAATGCAATGGGCTGACGTGTAGTACGCAACGGAGCGGAACGTGGGCCTTTTTTTCATCCATTTCAGTAACCCGACCCGACTTTGTAAATCCCTCACGGTGTTGCGGGGGAACAGTTTGTGTGTGTGATATAGGGTTAGATTCATAATTCTGTTCATTCATAATTCTGTTAAATTTTGTTAAAGATTAATATGTTAACAAATTATGATTCTGTTAATTGTCTTTTTAATGTCTTTTTAAAAACTTTTCTTTTTAAATGGCTCATGTGCTGTGTTTTTGTATTACATTTGCACTCTGTAATTCATCTAATTACACTCACAACTGCAGTATTTGGAAAAATAATAGCAATATGAAAATTCCAGTTGCTCTTTTCTTGGACTGTTCCTTAATGATTTTTTTGTGTCTAAGGAATTGTTTTTCAACATTAAAATGGGTCTGGTCTTCCCAATAGCCAGAGAGTGGAATGAGATCTGTCTGTAATGGTGGGATTATCTAAATTAAGTATTTAACAAAATAAAATTTGTTTTGAGCTAGATTAAAAAATGATGTATAACTTAAGGATGGTTTTATTCACCTCAGTCTTAAATGACCTCCCCTTTATTCTAAGACTGTGGCCCCTGGTTCTGGACTCCCCCAACATTAGGAACATTTTTCCGGCATCTAGCTTGTCCAGTCCTTTTATAATTTTATATGTTTCTATAAGATTCCCCCTCATCCTTGTAAACTCCAGTGAATACAAGCCTAGTCTTTTCAATCTTTCCTCATTTGACAGTTCTGCCATCTCGGGGATCGATCTCATTTACCTACGTTGCACTGCCTCAATCACAAGGATGCCCTTCCTCAAATTAGTAGGTCAGGCAGCATCTCTGGAGAATATGAATAGGTGACATTTCATCGAGTCCCTTCTTCAGACTGAACACTCCAGAACTGAGTAGTAAGCCTTTTCCATAGAAAAGCTTTGACATCTAGTTTAGCCGTTCCCCCAAGTTTGCAGCTCAGGGTTTGTAAATATTCACAGGCATCAACAAATATACAAAACATGTTTTAACCGTTAAGTTGCTTTGATTTTTTAAATAATTAAAAATCCTAACCCACTGGAAAAGGTATTGATAATTAAGATACTTAAATGACCTCAATTACATAAAAAGTAAATTACAATTTTACTTACTTTTCCCATTTATTTTCATCTTCCCCATTTAAAAAGAAATACATTTGCTAGATTTATATCAGTTCTAACTTGGTACAAGCTCAAAGCAGAATATTGGCACTATTATTGGGGACTCTGTGGAAGACTGTGCTCCATTGAAGATCTGAATGGCAGATCGCGGTCCTTCAAGTGGTAATTAGCTGTGATGAAGTTGAGGTTGACAACCTACTTGTGAAATTCAAAATTTGTTCATAAGTTCAGGCGGTATTTTTGTGCAGAACTATTGGCTCTTTGCCGTAGGATTCAGCCAATTGGTCTGGTTATTTTTACACCCTTGTCAGGCATGTTCCAGGTGTTTATATTGGCCAAAATAGAGATATATAAAATGGAGGATCATTGCATCTGTTTGGTCAATTTCTGTGTAGAATATAGAATAGAATAGTTTCTTTATTGTCATTGTAACATGAACCATGTACAACAAAATTTAAAAATGTCAACCAGTCAGTGCAACATTCAAACATAAAAGCTAACGGTACATACAAGGTAAAATATTAAAAAAGATAAACAACTAAAATAAATATGAAATATGAAAATAGCACGCATAAACACCCAACCCGACATCCTTCTGTCGATTTCACAGTGTACCTCCCTTAGTCCCCGCGTTCCTTGGCGGCTACATTTAGTGCCTTTATAGCAGTGGGGTAAAATCTGTTTTTAAGTCTGTTTGTCCTTGTCCTTGTAGATCTGTACCGTCTGCCTGACGGCAACAGTTCAAACAGGGAGTGTCCGAGGTGGGAAATGTCCTTTATAATATTCTGGGATTTTTTGATGCAGCGGGAACTGTGTAAGTCTTCCAAGGTAAGGAGAGGGCAGCCGACAATCCTCTGGGCGTTGTCAATGGCCCTCTGGAAAGCTGAAAGCTGCAAGTCAGTGCCAGGAAGTCTAGGTCCTACATTGAAATATCAGACAAGGTGAGGTTCAGCTGTCCTCGCTATTGTTAAAATGTATGAGGACTCTGTAGAAGAGCTCAAAGGTGTTGCAGATGCATTAGCAGGATTGGCTGGCTGCAGAAGGGTTGTAAATACTGTTAATAATGTTGCAAGGTGTTTGCATTACTGTTTGGCTGAAGTGTGAAGCCTTGTTTGAATTGTTTATACTCCCCAGGAGTATGAATTGTTTATACTCCCCAAGAGTACGTGGGTCAACTGACTAAAGGGCCTGTCCCACCAGCATGCGACTCCATGCGGTGAGCGCGACCTAACGTGGTCGCTTAAGCCGTCCGGCCTCGCGGGGCCGGTCCCACTTCGAACGCCGGAGCCGTATGGAGTTGTGCGAAGCTGGTCCTGACATCGTGCGGGGCTCCGAAAAACTGACCGTGTTCCAAAATTCCGCACAGCAACGGCCTTGCAGCCCGCAGCCACCTCGACACATTACGCACCGCCTCATGTTGTGCCTCCATGACCCTTTCTATATGTGCCTCCGTGCCCCTCTCTGTGTGCCTCCGTGGCCCTCTCTCTGTGTGCCTCCATGCTCCTCTCTGTGTGCCTCCGTGACCCTCTCTATATGTGCCTCCGTGACCCTCTCTATGTGTGCGTCCGTGACCCTCTCTCTGTGCCCCCGTCACCCTCTCTATGTGCCTCCGTGACCCTGTCTGTGTGCCTCCATGTCCCTCTCTGTGTGTCCCTCTCTGTCCTTGCAAACTTACCGCGGACTTCGGTCCAACTTCGCACCACGTCGCGCCACTCACTCGACCTCCACGCGGCTCCCGCTGCCGGTTTGGTCGCGCTCGCCACATGGAGGCGCATGCTGGTGGGACCGGCCCTGTACGGGGATCACCCAACCTCCGCGCGGCCCCCCGTTTCCAGTTTGGTCGTGCTCACTGCATGGAGTCGCATGCTGGTGGGACAGGCCCTTTATTTCCGGAAGCTTCTGGAGAAACATTGTAATTGGGTGCTTCGTAATTGGGTTGGGGAACTGTCAATAACACCTTAATGTAATCAATATCTGTGATTGGTTTGTAGTGGTACCACCCCCATGTAGATCTGCCCCACAGGGTTCGATGACCTATGAAAGGTAACCCCCATGAGGTTCATTGTCCATCATCTGGAGAGGCGCTTGGGACTGCGTAACCTTTTGAAGGTGTCTGGTTGCACGAGGGTGAAGGGCTTGGACAAGCAGAGACCAGGATAGATCCCGCTGTGTGGTTAGGTATTGTATGGGGAATTTGTTATTGTTTCATAAAATAAAGGTTTAGTGGTCCAGTGCTTGACTCGGTGTTTTTACTGAACTAGACTAAGGGGGATTAGCTCTAGGAGCAAAATTACACAGGCACCCTTCACACTCTGTAAAATAAAATTGCCGCGTACATTATCCCCTTTAATCTTCCCCCCGCTCATTTAAAGCCATCCTTACCGTTTATTTTGAAATCCATTTTATGGAAGAATTAACTTACCACATTGTACTTCACTTCTAGCATTTGAATGTCATGTTACTCATTGCAAGGACGAAGTGAAGATCATTCACCGAAACTTGATTTGTTCTTTTCTGTTTTAATGTTCTTCTTGTCCATTTATTTTCAGAATTATCGGTTCTATTGAAATGCTCATCTGGTGTTCTGTGCACTGAATATAATTAATTCAACATGTTACATTTGAGATTATAAGAACAAGTCAATATTTTTGTCTTTTTTTCTTAGCTTAATGAAAAGTTACCTTGTAAAGGTCATGCTGACTGAGAAAATGACTCCTGTAAAATCAAGAGTTGAACTATTTGCTTTTTGCATCATCTGCTGTTATTGTATTTACTTCTAAAATTATTTCAAATTGATATACATTTCGCAATTATTGCGTGAGCTTTAGCCTATTGAGGTTTTTTGTGGTAACTGTTTCTATCAGCTGTGTACACAATTAATATAATGTAATAATTCCATTAGTTGTGTAGCTATATTGCAATGTATCATTGTCATTTCCTCAGTCTGAGAGGTTTAGCCTTTTTGCCAAAAAGAATCCAGTGGTTAATAATGTTTATAATGACTCCAGTATTATGCTATGTCTATAATGACCTTATATGTGTCCTGTATCATACATCTGAGATTCACGGATGCCATAATTACATCGCAAAGCATATACTCCTAGTTTTATAGGTCTTCTGAGGCCATTGCAATAAGAGTTGAATGAAATCCTGCATGTAAGTTATGCACCATGTGCTGATCAATGGACCAGTAAACTGAGATAATTCGTGATGGATTCAACAATTATTCTTGGATTGATCAATTAGAAGCATATTATGGCATTATTTATTGTCTCATGTTACTGCTTGTCTGTTTCCTGAATGTTTCCCGGGTTTATAATGTAAACAGTAACTGTATCCAAGACAAAAGGAATATTTATTGAAGGTAGAATTGAAGTTCAGAATTTTGCATGAAGGCTTCATGCTGATGTTCCATCTGCTAATATTATAGTAACATTAATTTGGATCTGAAGGCTCAGCACATTGCCAGATACAGTTTATGTCTTGTTTCTGGGCCAAAGACATTAAGGATTTTTAGGGGATTAGTTTTGTAAACTTAACTCCAGCACTCTGTGGTTTGCTCAAGATTCTAGTATCTACATTTCCTTGTGTCTCTGTCGGTACAGGTCTGTTGGGCCAAATGACCTGTGTTTCTACTGTATGACTCCCTCACCCTAAATGACAGTCAGTGGAGCTGCTGCCTCACAACTTCAGAAACCCGGGTTTGATCCTGATCTCGGGTGCTGTCTGCATGGAGTTTGCATGTTCGCTCTGGACTCTGTGGGTTTCCCCCAGGTGCTCCAATTTTTCCGTCATGCCAAAAACGTGTGGGTTTGTAGGAAAATTGGCATCTGTAAATTGTCCCTGGAGTGTTATAAGTGGATGCATAAGTGGGATAACATGTAACTATTGTGAAACGGCAAATGATAGTCGGCGTGGACTCCATGGGCCGAAGAGCCTGTTATCATGCTCTATTTCTAAAACTAAAAATTAAAATATTGAAAAATATCATAGTAAAATCTGAAAACATAACACAAAACTCATTCTCTTTCTTGGTTCCTTTCTAATACTTTTTCCTTAAACCTAGTTTAATACCTTGATTCTTGCCTCTGATCGTAACAACTATCTTTTGTGCAAAGTACTGTGTCTGTCTGCTTTAGTGTTGGTTTATTTTCATATATCTTCATGTCTCTTTATTTCTTGCACTTTCTGTACAGTTCTGGTGAATCACGGTATGTTACGTTTTTCTCATCTTTCCTTTCCATGTTATCGCTTTGGCTCATATTAACTGTTTATAATTATTAGAACATTTTATATAATTTTCATTAAAATTGAAACCAATTTTTTTTTTGATTTTGTATAGCTTCTTAAATGTAGCTAAGTTAAAACTATCTGGAAGTTTAAAAAATGTGATGAGAAAATTGCAATTTTTTTTAAAATATGCTTTATTTTATAGTATGTTAGGTATCAATCTGTTCAGACTGGCGGAACCGAGGAGGCCACTTAGACCACGAAGAAAAGAGAGGAAGAAGGTCACGGCCCAGAACCTTTCTGATGGAGATATTAAACTTCTGGTGAACATTATTCGAGCCTATGACATACCAATACGTAAATCCATGGGAAGGTAGGAGAAATCTCCTTGCAGTATTGTTTTTGTTTTTAAACTCTTCACACAAGTAAATATTGGTGGAGACAAATTATCATTAGTTGTGTAGCTATATTGCAATGTATCATTGTCATTTCCTCAGTCTGAGAGGTTTAGCCTTTTTGCCAAAGGCTTTTTATCTTTCTTTATAAAAAGGACTCTGAGTATGTTTGTTTCTAGATATGCCGAAAAACAAATAATCAAATAAATGTTTGTCTTAGAGTTGTACAGCATAGAAACATATGCTTCAGCCCATGGCCCATCTGTGCCGACCTATACTAATTTCACCTGCCTTCCTCATTTAAGTATCTTTCCAGATGCCTCTTAAATGTTCGTACTATTTTTGGTATTCTTTCTGCAGACCAGCACTAACTTCCAGATCTGCAAGATCCATTAGTGAAACATTTCCAACCTCTCAGCCACCCCAGATATCAGCTCAAAGCCCGGAGTGGTTTACTGACCAGGTATGAAACTATCAGAAAATATAAAGGTATATGGGACCTACTTGTGACCAGACATATTCTCAGAGATGCCATCTGTTAAGTGACTAGTCAAACCAATGAATCTTCTACTCTCTCCAGTTAGTTGAATTTTGATATTCTTTTGATAGACATAAGAGTCTGCATTTGCAAAAATCTTGAGAAAAACATACAGTGCTGGAGGAACTTAGCGGATCAGGCAGCATTAGTGGGTGGATTTGAACAGACTGATTGGACTGAAGAAGGGTCCCGCCCCAAAACATTGCCTGTCCATTCCCTCCCCAGATGCTGTCTGACCCACAGAGTACCTACAGTTGACATGTTATCCCTGGCACATTTGCCCATGTTTATACCATGATCCACATCAATATAACTGTGGAAACTAAATTATTGTCTCTGACAATGGAGGTCTCGGACAGAAAGTCTGAAGTGGGGTCTCGACCCGAAAAGTCTCCCATTCCTTCTCTCCGGAGATGCTGCCTGTCCCACTGAGTTACTCCAGTATTTTGTGTCTATCTTTGAAACAAAGTTAAACATCAGTTTTGACTCAATTTATTTGTTTAATTTATTTTCCCTAGTTCTAAATGCAAGTATATACCAAATCAATTCACTCAATGTGAGAACCATCTTGACATTATTAATCACTATGCTCAGTCCCTTTACATTTCTAAATTATCAACTAATGAAAACCACTTGCCCTGCAGTTTGGCCCCTTCAAGGATTTTACTGTATGATGAACTCTGCTAATATAATAAAGCCTAGATAAGTGACCACAGATCAAACGATCCCAAAATTCGGCACTCATTCCCCTAAATCTCTCCTCCTCCTCCATGGCCTTAAAAACCCAATGTCTGCAATGTCTGTGCAGCTTTTTATCATCTACCCTAATATTTCTTATGTGGGGCAGGGTAAAATTCTGTTCAATAAATTATTTACTTTGTACCTTGATTTTGTTGAAGTTCCTTTAGAAATGCAACTTGCGCATTTGAAAGGTGCATTTAGATATTTCTGCCATTTAGTTCAATTAACTCGCATGAATGCTCAAATAATTTGAAGTTACACAGTCTTGTAATTTTCCCTGCTCTGGGTGGTTTTGTTTATAGATGTTGAGTGTAAGCATTATTCAGCTAAGGATGTTCCTATGACATCTTATGACAATGTCAGTATCTTAAACATTCTAATAATTGGAATACGTTTTGTCAAAGGTTTCAGTGCATCCTTTTGTGGAGGTTTCATTTCAACGTATAGGCCGTCAAACTGCTACTCTAGATGGCCCAAACCCTAACTGGAATGAAGAACTGGAACTCCCATTCAGGTAACACATAACGAAAATTGATTCGGTAAGCACAAGGTAGTGATTGTGGGAGATTTCAATTTTCCAAAAATAGGCTGGGAAACACATTCTGTAAATGGGCTGGATGGTTTGGAGTTTGTTAAATGTGTGCAGGATAGTTTTTTGCAGCAATACATAGATGTATCGACCAGAGAAGGGGCAGTGCTGGACCTCCTGTTAGGAAATGAGGCAGGTCAGGTGACGGAGGTATGCGTTGGTGAGCACTTCGGGACCAGTGATCACAATACCATTAGTTTCAATATAAGAGAGTCAGAACTGGACTTAGGGTTGAGATTTGATTGGAGAAAGGCTAACTTTGAGGGAATGCGGAATGATTTAAAAGAAGTGAATTGGGACATTTTGTTTTATGGGAAGGATGTAGAAGAGAAATGGAGGATATTTAAAGGGGAAATTGTAAGAGTACAGAGTCTTTATGTCCCTGTTCGGTTGAATGGAAATAGTAAAAATCGGAAAGAGCCATGGTTTTCAAGGAAAATTGGACACTTGGTTCGAAAAAAGAGAGATATCTATAATAATTATAGGAGGCATGGAGTAAATGAGGTGCTAGATGAGTATAAAGAATGTAAAAAGAATCTTAAGAAAGAAATAAGAAAAGCTAAAAGAAGATATGAGGTTGCTTTGGCAAGAAAGGTGAAAGTAAATCCAAAGGGTTTCTACAGCTATATTAATAGCAAAAGGATAACGAGGGATAAAATTGGACCATTAGAGAGCCAGAATGGACAGCTATCTGCAGAGCCAAAAGAGATGGGGGAGATATTGAACAATTTCCTTTCTTCGGTATTCACCAAGGAGAAGGATATTGAACTCTGTGAGGTAAGGGAAAAAAGTAGAGTAGCTATGGAAACTATGAGATTCAAAGAGGAGGAAGTACTGACACTTTTGAAAAATATAAAAGTGGATAAGTCTCCAGGTCCTGACAGGATATTCCCTAGGACATTGAGGGAAGTTAGTGTAGAAATAGCAGCGGCTATGACAGAAATATTTCAAATGTCATTAGAAACGGGAATAGTGCCGGAGGATTGGCGTACTGCGCATGTTGTTCCATTGTTTAAAAAGGGTTCAAAGAATAAACCTAGCAATTATAGACCTGTTAGTTTGAAGTCAGTGGTGGGCAAATTAATGGAAAGGATACTTAGAGATAATATATATATATAAGCATCTGGATAAACAGGGTCTGATCAAGAACAGTCAACATGGATTTGTGCCTGGAAGGTCATGTTTGACAAACCTTCTTGAATTTTTTGAAGAGGTTACTAGGGAAATTGATGAGGGTAAAGCAGTGGATGTTGTCTACATGGATTTCAGTAAGGCCTTTGACAAGGTTCCCCATGGTTGGTTAAGAAGGTTCAATCTTTGGGTGTTAATGGCAGAGTAGCAAGATGGATTCAACAGTGGCTGAATGGGAGATGCCAGAGAGTAATGGTGGATGGCTGTTTGTCAGGTTGGAAGCCGGTGACCAGTGGGGTGCCTCAGGGATCGGTGTTGGGTCCACTGTTGTTTGTCATGTACATCAATGATCTAGATGAAGGGGTGGAAAATTGGATAAGTAAGTATGCAGATGATACTAAGATAGGTGGTGCTGTGGATAATGAAGTAGATTTTCAAAGTCTACAGAGAGATTTGGGCCATTTGGAAGAGTGGGCTGAAAGATGGCAGATGGAGTTTAATGCTGATAAGTGTGAGGTGCTACATTTTGGCAGGACAAATCAAAATAGGACGTACATGGTCAATGGTAGGGAAGTGAGGAATGCTGTGGAACAGAGGGATCTAGGAATAACTGTGCATAGTTCCCTGAAGGTGGAATTGCATGTAGATAGGGTGGTAAAGAAAGCTTTTGGTGTGCTGGCCTTTATAAATCAGAGCATTGAATATAGGAGTAGGGAAGTAATGTTAAAATTGTACAAGGCATTGGTGAGACCAATTCTCGAGTATGATGTACAATTTTGGTTGCCTAATTATAGGAAGGATGTCAACAAAATAGAGAGAGTACATGGAGATTTACTAGAATGTTGCCTGGGTTCCAGCAACTAACTTACAGAGAAAGGTTGAACAAGTTAGGTCTTTATTCTTTGGAGCGCAGAAGGTTAAGGGGGGACTTGATTGAGGTCTTTCAAATGGTGAAAGGGATAGACAGAGTTGACGTGGATAAGCTTTTCCCATTGAGGGTAGGGAAGATTCAAACAAGAGGGCATGACATGAGAATTAAGGGACATAAGTTTAGGGGTAACATGAGGGGGAGCTTCTTTACTCAGAGAGTGGTGGCTGTATGGAATGATCTTCCAGCAGAAGTGGTGGAGGCAGGATCGATTTTAACATTTAAAAGTAAAGTGGATAGGTATATGGACGGGAAGGGGTATGGTCTGAGTGCAGGTAGATGGGACTAGGAGAAAATAAATGGTCGGCACGGAATGGAAGGGCCGAGAAGGCCTGTTTCCGTGCTGTAATTGTTATATGTGATATGGTTATGAAGGCCAAATAGATCCATCTGATTTCCCTGCCTTCGAGAATACCAATCTCTAAAGTTTAAAATGTCCACATGAAAAACAGTCAGGATTATTGTAATAAGGTTATTTGTATAGGAGACCAATAAAACCTTTTCTGGGTGACTGCTAGTAATTAGTTGACATTGGGTCTGCTAATATTCACGTTATTGTTAACGATTGGGATGATAGAATTGATGACTTTGTGGCCACATTGGCAGATGATACGAAGATATTGTTCAACGAGCAGAAAATATGCAGAAAGACATGGACAGGTTGGGAGAGTGTCAAAAAGAAGTGGCAAATGGAAAACAGTTCAGCATAGTGTACTGTCATGCACTTTGGTAGAAGGAATAAAGGAGTAAACTACCTTCTAAATGGGGAGACAATAGTAAGATTAAACGAGAACTTACCTGTTCGAAGTTTGATCTTTATTTTATGAGGAGTTACGATGAGGGATTACGTGAAGAAGCCCCGCCTGACGCTGGATCGGCATACTTCAAAGCAGCGGCATGAAAAACACAGAACCAATAGCCGAAGTAAAATAGTAAAGCTCAAAATAGACTAGAACTACCAGATGATCATTTATATTATGAGGGTTGGGAGTAGAGGGCACGTAATCCGTCATCGTAACTCCTCATAAAATAAAGATCAAACTTCGAACAGGTAAGTTCTCGTTTAATCTTACTATTTTACTTCGGAGTCACGTGAGTGACTACATGAAGATTTTAAAGCTCTGTGTTTTTTATGTCGTAAATTCATTCCATACGACTCTCTGTTTAGTCAAAACAGTAGTGAGTAAATAGTATTTTAAGGCATTGTTACAATTTATGTAATAAGTCTTAACCATAAAAAAGAACAACTTTTTAAAATAATAACCCCTCTATCCCAGGGGAAAATTACAAAAAGAAAAATTGATAAATGATGTCAATGATAACATAAATCGATAATATAAATTGATAATATAAAACAAAGCAAGCATTTAAAGAGAACCCAGTACTGTGTGTCCAAATCCTGGCACCGTGACAACAAGTTTATTGTAGAACTTTGAACTTGGAGTGAGATTTAAACACATCAGTGTCTATTCCTGCTAGACCCAAACCTGTTTTAACCATCTAGAAATGGTTTGAACTGAAACTTTATATGTGGCTTTTTGTGTGTTATCAATAACGCTTTCTCAGAACCTCTGAGATTTTTGGTTACCTCAATGTATTGAGTTAAATGCTTAACTACACACAATGTTTCATCAATAGGATACGCTTTAAACATTACCTTAATTCCAGTTCTCCCTGGTCTGCTTTGTTTGATCAGGTCATAAACATAAAACACAATGTTATCTGTAGTCACATGCATGCAATCCAACCGTAACAATTGCAAAGTTTGTACTCTTTGAGCTGATACCAATGCCATTAACATAACCACCTTAAATGTTAATTTCTGCAAAGACATTGAAGTAATTGGAGCCCATTGCTTTAGCAAAATGAGAACAATGCTAATATCCCAAATTTCTGTATATCTGGGCTTGGGAGGATTTTTATTAAAAATACCTTTCATGAATCGGGATACTAATGGGTGAGACCCTACTGAATCCCGATCAGAAATTTGTCCTAAATAGGATGACAATGCACTACAAGCACAATTAATGACACTATAACTCAAATGCTCATCAAGTGTAGCCCAGCAAGGAACTCCAATACATTTGAAATGTTTGCAGTATGATAAGATATCTTTGACTGTGTACAAAACTTCCCATTTTGTTATATGCGACATATATTGTTTTTAGTGCTATTCCTCCAAGCTACATCTATAACAACCATGGTCCTGTTCAACAGTTCAAACTCTTGCAATGGTCTGGTCAGAACCTGCAGATAAACAAATTCATATGATCATGCAATGGACGAATTTCTTTTGTTACTGGTTGCGTCAACAGATTGTCGCAACTGGGAATTGTCATACATGGTTCAACAATCATTTTAAGCGTCAATGGGAACCATGACTGAGTAGGCCAATTCGGCACCACCAAAATGCCTTTGGCAGCGTCTTGCGCTATTTTCTTGGGACATTGCCCAATCAGACAGAATGGGGAAAAGCATAAAAGAATGTATTCCCCCAGTGTAGCGAGAAAGCATCCACCGCTACTGCCCCTGGATCGTGTTCCCAAGACACGTATTTGGGCAATTGGTGATTCAATCTAGATGCAAACAGATCAATGTCCGGTACTCCATACCGACTGACAATATTTTTGAAAATTTGTGGATTTAACATCCATTCTGTATTGTCTTTAAATATTCGTGATCTTTTGTCTGTCATAACATTGTCTCTTCCTGGGAGATAAATAACTGAAACCAAATATTTTTACCAATACACCATTGCCACATCTGGCTACCAGATGATCACATGATCTGACACCACCCATGTGATTGATATATGCCACAGCTGTGGTATTGTCTATTTGTGTATGGACATGTAAATCTTTAATGAAGAACAATAAGCTTTTAATCCATAAATGCTCCCAGTAGCTCCAAATAATTAATACCATATGTTTGGAGCAATAAATCCTTTTGTCACACACATTTGTCAATCTATCACCTTATCCATTGGTAAAGTTACCAACATGGTAACTGAATTAATCACAAACCCCAGATATTCCATGGTTTGGGATGGCTGTAACTTAGATTTTGTTGGATAAATCAGGAATCCCAACTTTTCAAACAAGCTTGTAGTTGCTGAGACTGATTTTTCAGCTGACTCCTGATTAGCATTAACAATTAAATGTCATCTAGATAAGCCATAACGATGTGTTCTAGTGCCTTTAGCAGTGCAAGTGCTGGCTTCAACAATTTAGTGAACAATCTAGGTGCTGAATTAGCATCTAGTTGCCCAATTAACCCATTAGGTAATGCTTTGTATAGCCACAGCTGTCCCATCCATTAAACTTTAAATACCTGTGAAAACTATGCTGAATTGGGACCGAAAAATATGCATCCTTCAAACCTATTGTAGCCATATAACAACCTGTTGATACCAGCTGCATTGCAGTGTGAAATGTGTCCATTAAAATGTTTATACTGGACAAATGTATTCAATTGTGTGAGATCTAAAATTATTCTACAACCCCCATCTTTCTTTGGTCTGGGGAAAATATTTGATACAAATTGTTGTGGATCCTCTCCTGTTTTCTCAATAACTCCTTTTTCACACAAATTCTTAACCTCTTTGTCAATTTGATTTTCCCAAAAGCTGAAAACATCAAAGAATGATTAGGCTAATTCTGTCCCAATGGATCCATACCTTCTACAAAATCAATGGTAGATCCTAACACAGTATCTAATACAACACGATCAGCTGTTATACTGTCCCATTCATAATAAAACATTCGGAGTCTACCACCAATCTGAGGTTCATCCAAACATTCTTCTTAATAGGATGAATTTATGTACCTCTCCAACTGGATGAAATGATCTCCTTTTCCCAATAAATGGGTGAACATTCGGCTGTGCTGGCTGGAATTCTTCTTATTATACTCCTGCCTCGGCTTGTCCCAGCTCCAAAATCAAATCCCATTTTTATATGGCCAGCCCCACTCTGGCCAAAAGTGAAGGGTTTCATAAGGCCAAAAGTTTTTGCCTCTTCATCCATTTCTTTAATTTGTTTAGACAAATTCTCTCCGAAATAAACCAGGAGTTTTAACATTGCTTGGCTTGCACAACCGTGCAAATCTTGAATGTGACAGAGGCCGAATGGCAATCTTCCTCATACAGTTTATCTCAAAATGAGTTGCAAAATAAAGCCAACATATGCTTCTAAACTTTGGTCATTCCACAACCTTTCACTTGTCTTCCAAAGGCAGTAATGCCAGCTGAAAACAGCTTGAGGACTCTTTGAAATCAAATCTCCTGCCCCCGCATCATCGATGACATTGGCGCCCAAACACCCGGATTTACCGTAGGTACCTTCAATGAGGCACAATAATAGGTGTTTTATACAATTCTGCTGTCTCAACTATAACAGCTTTCTGAGGCGGGTGAGAGACCAAATAATTAATGTTGGCCGCCAGGTTTTCTTCCATGGCCTCACCGCCTCCTCCAGGTATAGCAAAACTTTGTGCCACATCAGGCACACCTGGATCAATATATTTGTATTGTGGTGTGTACTCCAGACCTCAATCACCACTTTCAGGGTCTGTCTCATACAGCCCTGGTACTCCTGAAACTTGTTCAAGGAGACTTCCTCCAGTCCAATCCCAGGCACTGGAGTTTCAATTCCCAATTCAAACTGGCACCATATTCATGATATGGAACCCCCTCAGGGGCTGCCTGGGAATATTCTGGGTACTTAGACCCTTGGTTGATTAAAGTTTGGAGCATTTCTCCATTTGATCCATTCTGAGCCATAAGGCTTTTCTTTCTGGACCTTTAGAATCAGAGTCCTCAGAAACCTCAGGCCTTTCAGCTTTCTTTACATTTTTTTTAGGCACTGGGTTTTCCTCCAAAGTTTCTGTTTGTGGAGCAATCAAAGCCTCACTAACGGGTATTTCAACGGACACCGGTATCGGAACCAGCTCCGCAATAATCTGCTGTCCCGACTCTTCTCCCCGGGACGCACGTTTTACCTGCTGTTTTTTGGCTTACTCTATTTTCTTCCTAACTCCTCCTGGTTTACCCACCAGGCTACGGAGTTCTGAAACCCGGCCTAGAAACAAAAACCTCTCTTACCTGCGGGCCGGTTCCTTACCGCTGTGTGGAGCTGCGCTCTGCAGCTCTTTCTCTGCCGACAGCGACGACGTAATGCCGATCCAGCGTCAGGCAGGGCTTCTTCATGTAGTCACTCACGTGACTCCGAAGTAAAATTCAGATATTGGAACTGGAGAATGCTGGTGTAGGTTCCCAAAAGTTTAATAAGCAGGTTGAGGGTGGTAAGGAAGGCAAATGCAATGCCAGTATTCATTTGGCATGGAAACTACAATATAAAAGCAAGAATGGCAAGGATAGCAAGGCTAGAATTTTGAAGACTGAGGGGGGATCTTATTGAAACATACAAAATTCTTAAGGGGTTGGACAGGCTAGATACAGGAAGATTGTTCCCGATGTTGGGGAGGTCCAGAACAAGGGGTCACAGTCTAAGGATAAGGGGGAATTCCTTTGAGGTGAGATGAGGAAAATATTTTTCACACAGAGAGTGGTGAGTCTCTGGAATTCTCTGCCACAGAAGGTAGTTGAGGCCAGTTCATTGGCTATATTTAAGAGGGAGTTAGATGTGGCCCTTGTGGCTGAAGTGATCAGGGGGTATGGAGAGAAGGCAGGTACAGGATACTGAGTTGGATGCTCAGCCATGATCATATTGAATGGCGGTGCAGGCTCGAACGACCGAATGGCCTACTCCTGCACCTATTTTGTATGTTTCTATAAGATAACTGGTGTGGCCACATTTGGAATATGTTAGCAGTTTTGGGCTGCATATCACAGGAAGAATCTGCTGGCAGTCTGAGGGTCTAGAGAAGATTTACAAGGATGATCCTGAGATTATTTGGGTTAATGTATGAGGGGCGTTTGATGGCTCTGGGCCTGTACTCGCTGGAGATTAGAAGGATGATGGGGATCTCATTGAAATGCAGTGAAAGTGAAACCATACCTGGAGTATTGTGCGCAGTTTTTCTCCCCAAATTTGAGGAAGGACATTCTTGCTATTGAGGGAGTGCAGCGTAGGTTTACAAGGTTAATTCTCGGGGTGGCAGGACTGTGATATGCTGAGAGAATGGAGTGGCTGGGCTTGTATACTCTGGATTTTAGAAGGATGAGAGGAGATCTTATTGAAATATAAGATTATTAAGGGTTTGGACATGCTAGAGGCAGGAAACATGTTCCCGATGTTGGGGGAGTCCAGAACCAGGGGCCACAGTTTAAGAATAAGGGATAAGCCATTTAGAACGGAGATGAGGAAACACTTTTTCCCCACAGAGTTCTGAATCTGTGGAATTCTCTGCCTCAGAGGGCGGTGGAGGTCAGTTCTCTGGATACTTTCAAGAGATAAGCTCTTAAAGATAGCGGAGTCAGGGGATACGGGGAGAAGGAATGGGGTACTGACTCAGGATGATCAGCCATGATCACATTGAATGGCGGTGCTGGCTCAAAGGGCCGAATGGCCTACTCCTGCACCTATTGTCTATTGTTGCCGTCCTTAGATTTTCTTTAATATATATGTTTCCATTGCTATTTTGATATTAATATTTTGTATTTCATCTATAAGTGTCTTTATGATTTTGTGGAGTTGTGCTAAAAAAGCAGTTCACTGGACAATGTGGTAAGAGCAAAAGAGTGTGACTAAATGGATCGCTCTTTCAAAGAGCCAGCTTTAGAACTGGCCAGAAATAACCTCTTATAATTCAATGTGCAAGAATGGTCAAATGAGATGGAGGAACTGAGTGGAATCCAGGTTAGCCGGAAAGTGGTGTTAGGTAAATTGAATGGATTAAAGGCCGATAAATCCCCAGGGCCAGATAGGCTGCATCCCAGGGTACTTAAGGAAGTAGCCCCAGAAATAGTGGATGCCTTAGCGATAATTTTTCAAAACTCTTTAGATTCTGGAGTAGATCCTGAGGATTGGAGGGTAGCTAATGTAACCCAACTTTTTTTTAAAAAAAGGAGGGAGAGAGAAAATGGGGAATTACAGACCAGTTAGTCTAACATCGGTAGTGGGGAAACTGCTAGAGTCAGTTATTAAAGATGGGATAGCAGCGCATTTGGAAAGTGGTGAAATCATTGGACGAAGTCAGCATGGATTTACGAAAGGTAAATCATGTCTGACGAATCTTATTGAATTTTTTGAGGATGTAACTAGTAGAGTGAAGGGCGAAGCAGTGGATGTGTTATACCTGGACTTTCAGAAGGCTTTCGACAAGGTCCCACACAAGAGATTAGTATACAAACTTAAAGCTCACGGTATCGGGGGTTCAGTATTGATGTAGATAGAGAACTGGCTGGCAGACAGGAAGCAAAGAGTAGGAGTGAACGGGTCCTTTTCAGGATGGCAGGCAGTGACTAGTGGGGTGCCGCAAGGCTCAGTGCTGGGACCCCAGCTATTTACAACATATATTAATGATTTGGACGAGGGAATTAAATGCAACATCTCGAAGTTTGCGGATGACACGAAGCTGGGGCAGTGGTAGCTGTGACGAGGATGCTAGGAGGCTGCAAGGTGACTTGGATAGGCTGGGTGAGTGGGCAAATGCATGGCAGAATGTGGATAAATGTGAGGTTATCCACTTTGGTGGCAAAAACAGGAATGTAGACTATTATTTGAATGGTGACCGATTAGGAAAAGGGGAGATGCAACGAGACCTGGGTGTCATGGTACACCAGTCATTGAAAGTAGGCATGCAAGTGCAGCAGGCTGTGAAGAAAGCAAATGGTATGTTGACATTCATAGCAAACGGATTTGAGTACAAGAGCAGGGAGGTTCTACTGCAGTTGTACAGGGTCTTGGTGAGGCCACACCTGGAGTATTGCGTACAATTTTGGTCTCCTAATCTGAGGAAAGACATTCTTGCCATAGTGGGAGTACAGTTAAGGTCCATCTTTCCTGGGATGGCAGGACTTCCATATGGAGAAAGACTGGATAGACTCGGCTTGTACTCGCTGGAATTTAGAAGATTGAGGGGGGTTCTCATAGAGACTTACAAAATTCTTAAGGGGTTGGACAGGCTAGATGCAGGAAGATTGTTCCCGATGTTGGGGAAGTCCAGGACAAGGGGTTACTGTTTAAGGAAAAGGGGGAAGTTTTTTAGGACCGAGATGAGAAAATCATTTTTCACACAGAGAGTGGTGAATCTGTGAAATTCTCTGCCACAGAAGGTAGTTGAGGCCGTTCGTTGGCTCTATTTAAGAGGGAGTTAGATGTGGCCCTTGTGGCTAATGGGATCAGGGGGTATGGAGAGAAGGCAGGTACAGGATATGAGTTGGATGATCAGCCATGATCATATTGAATGGCGGTGCAGGCTCGAAGGGCCTACTCCTGCAACTATTTTCTATGTTTCTAAGATAGGAACTACAGATGCTGGTTTACACCGTATATAGACACAAATGCTGGAGTAACTCAGCAGGTCAGGCAGGAGAAAAGAAATAGGTTACGTTTTGGGTCGACACTCTTCATCAGTCTAATGGAGGGTCTTGACCGAAACATCACCTATTCTTTTTCTCCAGAGATGCTGCCTGGCCCAATGAGTTACTCCAGCATTTTTTGTCTATCTTATAATTAAATACTTTTGGAAGATTATTCTTCAGTTCTTAAGGGATTGCCATTAAATATGAACGATGGCAGAGTTGTAAATTAATACCCTGTAATAATCATTTATTTAATTCTTAATTCCAGAGCACCTAATGGGGATTATAGTACTTCCAGTCTGCAGTCCGTTACAGATGAAGTTTTCATCAATGTTTTTGATGAAGTTGTTTATGATGTTCTAGAGGTAAACTTGAAAAGTTTTTTATTAATTATTTACCAAAATAATCCCAATCAGAATAATCAATATGTAAAGTTTTTCTAAAATCCATTCTGTGTCTTTAGGATGATAGAGAGCGTGGAAGTGGCGTTCATACCCGCACTGAGAAACACTGGTTGGGTGTTGTGCATATCCCATTTACTACCATCTACTCCCAGTCCAGGGTAAGGGCATTTCACTTTTATTTTCTTGTAGTGTTTTTGTTTACGTGCTGGGACAAATCTGTGGGAGAAATATGTGCTGCAAATTGATGTATCTGACAGCTACTTTATACAATTTGCACAAGTACAACAGGGCAGATTTCGGGTGCATGTTTATGCATGTTTATTTTGTGGCTGCCACAGCCTTATCGTTTGTGACCTTTAGAAATTATAGTCTTGCAAATTATGCAGCTACACGCAATTCTTAGATGAGTCGCATTTAATTTTGCACCATCAATTGTCCATGATAAATAAGACGCAAATGACTCTTTTGTTATTTCCTTATCCCAGCCTCCCACATCTTCAATCGATTTTTCCTCAGCTGTTTTATTGACATTGACCTACTCCTACCAAAGCAGATGTTTTGCTTTCAGTGATGCAATCAGTGAACAGGAATCCAATTTTGCCAGACTTGGTTAAACACTTAGGACAAAGCAATTAGTTTGGAAATTTCCTCTGGAGGGATTTTGCAGAGATCTGGAATGAAATCATTTTTACACCCACTTATTCTCTGCCTCATTGTATTTGTTTTTCTTGCACCATTTTGTTAAAGATGTCTGATGGCTGGATAGCGCACACAGGGATTAGTTATTTGGCTAGCATTGCAAACACCAACAGACTTCAATGACCCTGAATTTAAAATGTATTAGCTCAGTTCCCTACTGTGGAAATTGTCAAAGAAAAATCAATTGTCAGGCATTTTGTTCAATTACATAATATGGGAGTTTTCCCATGGTGGAGAATGATATGCATAGCCCCTTTGTTTTGAAGGTGCACGTTTCTGATCTCCTGGGTTTTGCTAGCAGTTCTGGACAGAACTGCTAGCAAATCTCCATGCAAGTGTAATGGTCTGAAGTCCGTGCAAAGCATGACCAGTAATTTCCCAGCTGTCCGCTGTCACCGAACTCTGCATCTTCTGGCCGCAGAGTGGAACTTACTGAGATCTTCCAGCATTCCCCACCCCCCTTTCCATTCCATTCCTATTATAGGACTTAAGCATTTCTAAATGGGTTAATGCTTTAGTAAATTTTGTGTATTGTCCTTTAGATTAAATCTTAAACCAACATCCCAGGGCATTTAATGGATCTATTATTAAGAATTAATCAATTCGAGGAAGTAGAAGTGCTATTTCAGCGTCTTGGCTAACTTTCCTCCCTCAACTAACACCAAAATAAACCTTGCACGTTCACCTCTTTGCTAGCTATTGGGTGCTTTAGTTTAGTTTTAGTTATGTGACTGGACTAAGTGGGACCCATGTTCACACGGGAAGACTGGCCCCCCAAAGCAATATTCCACATCTGCACCAATTCCAATATTGGTGGCCAGTGGGGTGGGGGGGGGGAGGCTTTCTGGAGCGCTGGTATGGGTTCTTGGGGTGGCAGCTTAGTCCCCCAAGACTGATGTGCTGGCAGCTCACTCATGGCTGGTGGGCTGGCAGTTGCCTCACAGCTATTCCTTGAAATTCTATTTCAAGCAGGATGCAAGGCCACCAAATTCAAATCCATTTTCCTACCATTTCAAACAGGATGCAAGGCTACCAAATTCAAGTGCAGTTTCTTACCACTTCAAGCAGGGTGCAAGGCCACCAAATTCAAATGCAGTTTCCTACCACTTCAAGCAGGGTGCAAGGCCACCGAATTCAAGTGCATTTTCCAACCACTTAAAGCAGGGTGCAAGGCCATCGGATTCAAGTGCAGTTTCATACCATTTCAAGCAGGGTGCAAGGCCACTAAATTCAACTGCAGTTTCATACCATTTCATGCAGGGTGCAACACCACTACATTCAAATGCAGTTTCATAACATTTCATGCATGGTGCAAGGCCACCACATTCAAATGCAGTTTCATACCATTTCAAGCAGGGTGAAACCACCATAAAACCACACAAAACACCAAACTCACAGTTCAGTAGATATTCAGTTTGTTCAGTTGATTCACAGCTCAGACAGTCATGACCTCTCCCTCCCCCATCATGCAGAGACTGAGCCGCACCCACACTTCTGGGTTTTATAACCCCTACCACCGGAAAATGTGTGGCCTTCATGGCATGATTGACAGGAAAGAGATTCTCAACATTTTTTAAACATTAATAGCACTTTTATTTGTCATTGATGGGAAGCATCCTCTGCACCTGATGAGTGGAGGGGGACTGAGTAAGATGGCCAAAAATCACAGCCGTAAGTGGTAGCATTTTATCTAAAATCAATATAAAGTGCAAAGTTGTCAAGTGCACCCAAGCCACCATTTGCAGTGCCTTTTACTTCAACCCAAAGCACCCAAGCCACCATTTGCCGTGCTTTTTACTTCAACCCAAAGGACCCAAGCCACCATATGCAGTGCCTTTTACTTCAACCCAAAGCACACAAGCCACCATTTGCAGTGCCTTTTACTTCAACCCAAAGCACCCAAGGCACCATTTGCAGTGCCTTTTACTTCAACCCAAAGCACCCAAGCCACCATTTGCAGTGCCTTTTACTTCAACTCAAAGCATCCAAACCACCATTTGCAATGCCTTTTACTTCAACCCAAAGCACCCAAACCACCATTTGCAGTGCATTTCACTTCATCCCAAAGCACCAAAACCACCATTTGCAGTGTCTTTTACTTCAACCCAAAGCACCCAAACCATCATTTACTGTGCCTTTTACTTCAACCCAAAGTACCCAAACCACCATTTGCTGTGCTCTTTACTTCAAACCAACCATATTTTCATTTTCAAACCACATTAAGGGCACTGAAGGTCAGTAAAACCACACTCACAGTTTAGTAGACATGTGTTCACTGTTATTCACAGCTCAGACTGAGAGACATGACCCTCTCACTTCCCCCATCTTGCAGAGACTGACTGAGGCACAACACTTCCGGGTTTTATAGTCCCTTCCACTCCCACCAGCAGGGGTAGCAGAGAGAATGTCAACATTTTTTAAAACATTAATCAGGCTTTTATGTTTCATCGATGGGAAAAATCCTCTGGCAAGGTGGCCAAAATGACGGCCGTAAGTGGTGGCGTTCTCTCGGAAATCAAATTGCAGTGAGTCAAAAGCGGTCAAGATCATACTTTTAGTAATATAGATATAGCATGGAATGCCGCCCAGGATATCGCGGAGAAATGTGGTGGCGAAGCCTGCCTGAGTTGGTGGAGCCTCACGGAGATAATGCAGACACCTCCCAGGCAACAGTGGAGAAGCCTCAAGGGCCGGAACCTCGGTCAGAGCCCTGTGAGTCGACAGAGCCCACAGCTGGGACCTGGATCGGTGCCACAGAGGCATCAGGAGGGGACCTGGTGGCAATGGTGGAGAGGTCGGTGAGGTGGTCGATGATAGAGACGGCTGACCGACGAGGACAGACCATGCGGGAGTGAGGAGGACCAAAAGAGGACCCGGCGTTGGGGGGACCGCCGTGAGGGAGGGGGAGGGGGGGGAGAACAAAAGCGGACCTGGCGCGAGACTCTTTGTAAGCACCCTTTATGTGGCGACCTTTGCATACCTTGGGTATGCATGCGAAGAATTTCGCTGTGACTTGTCACGTGACAAAAAAATATTCATTCATTCAAAGGACCCTTCGGCCCAGCAGATTCACGCCAACCATCAATCACCTGCTCACACTAGTTCAAGAGAGTTTACTGTCATGTGTCCCAGATAGGACAATGACATTCTTGCCTGCTTCAGCACAACAGAATATAGAAGGCATGAATACAGAACAGATCAATGTGTCCATATACCATTGTATAAACATATACACACGTTATCCTACTTTCTCCTCCACTCCCTAAACATGAGGGCCAATTTTAGAGGCAAATTAACTGACAACCCTGCATGTCTTTGGGATGTGGGAGGAAACTGCAACATTCGGAGAGAAACCATGCAGTCACAGAGAATGAGAACATTCCACACAGGTCAGGATTGAACCTGGGGTCTCCGGTGCTGTGAAACAACAGATCTAACAGCTGGACCTCTGTGCCGCAATGTGCCCGCCATTTCTTCATTTGAACCAAACCAATTTTTTACTGGCACTCTTAAGTCAATTTCTTCGGCAATTTTCCAATAGCGTTTAAATGATCTGTCTTGTAGATTGATGGAACCTTCCGAATTAATACACCCCCGGTCCTCCTTGGATACAGCAAAGAGCGCAATCTAGCCAGTGAAAGAGGATGGGAGGCAGTTCGGAGCCTAAGTGAAGGTTCTTATCTGTCTCTCTTCATTACTGTTGAACCTCATCTTGTACCTGGAGAACCTGTAATTGAAAAGGTAATGTACATTCTTAATTTAAAACTGCTTCCATCAAGATTACCTTCAGCTTCCTTGTCAGACCATGTTATGTCTGCCATTTACAATGTTAAATCCAAATCAAATACCAGTTTTGTTTAAGTGTATATATTTTCCAGAAAGGTCAACATAAAAATATAATTGGTGCATTCTGCAGACATTACAGCTGAGAGATGACAACTACATGCCAGTTTGATGCAGCACAGTTGGTGGGGTTGGTGATCATTGGGACTGTCATACAATATGTTTTCATTCCACACACATTTATTTTCCTTAGTTTTCCTTAGAAGCTCACTAATAAGATTCAGACCAGAGAGAGAAAAAGAGAGTGTGGGAGGTGAAGAGTTACATGAGCACGAAAAGAGGGGAAGTACAGTATTTAGATACAATAAACAAATTAGATGTGCTGGATAAGGGGTAAGTGGTCTGGATAAAGGCAGCTGTAGCTCAAGAGGGGAGAAAGAGTATATATCACATGAACAAAGGAGATCCAGGAAAATCATTGCAATAACCACATCATTGAGCGCCTCTAAGGAGAATGTAGGCTGAGTGTAATTTTCTGTTTGCTTTATTTTTCCAGTTTTAAACAGTTTTTAATTGTAACAATAATTGGCAGTGGAACCAGAAAAGTTATTTCATTTTCTTTCTGTTTCTGAAGCTACATGCTGAGACATAATAATTGATGAAAAGAGGCAAGATGATTTATCTGGAGTCTTGGCAAAGATAAAATACGTATTTACCCTCTGGAAGGTGATGATTATTCGGGGGTGGACAGCTGTCTTGTGACTGATTGCAATTTTCTTTATTTTCCACAAACACCGTGCCACACCAGTTGCTCGAGTGCCAAATTTGGATATGGGAGTTCACTCAGTCTTTATTTGCTCCAAAGTTAATAAGTAATAATTGTTTGGTAATGAGGAGAGAATAGGGACGACGGAGACTTTAAAATCCAAAACAACTACAGACCTGGAGGTACTTGCCCGGGTTCAACATGTGCTGAGGCATACCGTCATAGATACGAGATCACTGTCTATTGGTAATAAACCTCAACAGATTGTTCCTTCACCTCCCCACTCCAGATTATTTCCTACGTTGCAGGCCAGTAGGGTGTTGTATTCTTTGCCTCAATGCACAGATGTGTCCTTTAAAGAAGGATTGTTCCATGAAGCATGTCATTCTAGTTAAAGTAACATTAAAAGAGGCCAGATGAAATACCACCTGGCACTTTTGTTTTAGAAACTAAAAGTAAATAAAAATCTTTTAAAATCCTTTGTATGCAACAATGCTTCCCTTCCCAATCGTAAGTAAAACATGAATGCATTGATCTGTGCCAGCTTAATTTTAAGTAGTCTTTTAACTTGTCCCTACCTGTCTATGAACCTGTCTACCTGGTTTAATTGTATCAGGTTCAAAGCTCAACGCATCATCCAAACCTACACATACAAAACCAGATCAAGCAATGCCGAAACCGGCTGTCCAGGTTATCCACAACTCCAAGGTCTTCAGATGAACAAAGCAAACTATGCTTGGTTCTCAGTCACACACCAGGTCCCTCCCTGCACAAATAGACCTTTCATCTAATAATTTCATCTAATAATTAATCTAATAATTTCAATCTAATAATCTGACAAGTCACAGTGAAATTCCTTGCTTCCTTGATTTCACTCGCTGCTCACTCTTCAGGTTACACTCCCCTTGCCCTCCCTCCATCACTCTCCATTTTCCACAGCCTCTCCTTTCACAGTCTCTTCCCCCCACCCTGCCTCTACCCCGCCCTGCTTCTTTCCCCTGTCCCAACAACGTCAGGTAACAGTCTGACTGGAGCTCTGCAGGGATGTCCTGATGTGCAATTTCAAGGCAATTCTTGCAATGTGAACACTGAACTTCCGCTCGTAGGGAAAATTGGACAAATTGACTTATTTAGTGTTCAGGAATAGTTATGGCACTTGGTCGAGCCAAAATCTGAGGAGTGCTGAACTAGTAAAAGAGGATTAATCCATGTCACCATTTTATATCATCGATATTCGCCAGTGTGTTTCAGGTAGCCAGAGAGGATTTTATTTGCTATCAGCAACTTTGCAGCTTGCTAATGAATGACTCGCAATTCTCATTTAATAGTCACATTGTATGCATATCTCCCATTAATTTTCTTTGCTCTACCATTAATATCCTCTCCTATCCTTGCAGAATTGCCTGCAATTTGGGCAATTGCAGTATTATGGAAACACAAATAACTGCAGAAACTGGAATCTAGAGTAAAACACAAATTGCTGGAGTAACGCAGCAGATCCCAACCCAAAACGTCACCAATCCATTAATTGCACAGATGCCTGACCCACTGATTTACTCCAGCACCTTGTGAATTGCAGTGTTTTATTAGTTTGGTTTAGTTTAGAAATACAGCACGGAAACAGGCCCTTTGGCCCATCGGGTCTGGCCGATCAACGATCCCCGCATATTAACACTATCCTACACCCACTAGGGGCAATTTTAACATTTTATCATGCCAACTAACCAACATATCTGTACATCTTTGGAGTGTGGGAGGAAACCGAAGATCTCGGAGAAAACCCATGCAGGTCACGGGGAGAACGTACAAACGCCGTACAGACAGCACTCGTAGTCAGGATCGAACACGGGTCTCTGGCGCTGCATTCGCTATAAGGCAGCAATTCCACCGCTGCGCCACCGTGCTGCAGTGTTTTATTAGTTTGATTATTGCGATCTTTGCAGCAGCTACAATAATAGTGTACCACCACATTGAAGCAATGAAGGAGAGGTTCATTGTTATAGGTGTTGTCCTTCAGAGGTCCAATCTTCCATGTCAGATGGAAAAAACAATCTTATTGTTTTATTGAAAAAAAGAATAGGGGAACTCTTCCAGTGTCCCAGCAAACATATAACTTTTGCTTAACACTGCATTTCCTCTGTTCATTCCAAGAGTTCTCCCGAGTGTGCCCTGATTTGAACTCGGAGATTTACGGTAATGGCCACTCGTAGGTACTCGGGGCTTTCGTGGACATTTTTCACCTTGTTGAAAAATCTTCACGAGTCTTCCCGTGCTTACCTGCCATTAGCAAGTCTTCCCGAATACCTGCCGTTAGCGCAAAGAGACGTCCCCGAGCTCCGGCGTACCCGCTACGTTCATTCTCCGTGCTTACCACAAGTTTGATTTTTTTTTAAACTCCGGAGAGCTCTTGGAATGAACTCGTACCGTGGGACAGGGCTTTTACAATATTGACTTCATTTTCATTGGCCGGGTTACACGTTTGAATGAACAATCTGGACACAAAACAGCCATTGGGAAGTCTACCATGATGCAAATCAGGAAGAAATAATCATGTTCTCCAAATAGGGAAAAGAACATGCATTAAAATTGGAACTTTCTGAAGAATATTCTGGGCGTAATTAGTAAGAAATGATTTTTTATTTTTGCACCGCTTTGTGATATTACAACCAGTAGCACATGTATGGGAAATGTGGCCATATGCTGCATGTGATTTTTCAACTGTTGAAAACGATAATTAGCAAATCACCCAGTGGAATCATAAAGTATAAGATTCCTAAAAATGATCCAATTGTATTTTTCCTTGTCTGTGTAAAATGGCCTAGAGTATGGAAGTCTGTTCCCATCTTTGTAGATTCTGAACTTTTAATTTAATTTGTTCAGATTTCTTAACTGCAATCTGGATGCCTACAACCTGTCTGCTTCTCGCATCTTATATCTGTCTCCATTTTCTTTTCTTTCTTTTGCTGCTTCTTTGCAGATGACTGAGATGCTGAAAAAGGTAAAATAATAATTGCCTTGCAGACCTAACGGCTTGATCTTTTAATGTAAACATTTTAAATATACGAGCAAAACATCAATGGTTCGGCTTGAAAAATTGGTTTCAATCTGCATTTTACCTCAGCATATTGTACAATCAATATTTTGAAGAAAACCTGTATAATTGATTAGTTCATTCACAAAATAATACCTGTCAGAGTGGATGATTGAATTTTTAATTAATCATTTCTTATGAATCGTTCTACTGATATATCACGGGTTCTGTCATGGCTGGTCTTTAAAACATACTTATTGAAACATCCTAACTTTTCTGAAATTTTCAGTTTGAATCTCAGGAGGATGAGAAACTACTGCAAAGAGCTGACAAGTTCCAGAAGGAAGTCACCCAAAAGTTTCCAAATCGTCGATGTGTTACAACCGTCACTGATCTCACTGGCAAAATGGTTTTTGTTACAAGATACATTAAACCACTTTTTCCACCCCAGGAGCTGCTGGATGTGCTACCTAATAGTTCTGAGGCCACGATGGTGAGTCTTGTTTAGGCAATAACTTTGATTATACTGTAGATGTTAAGATATTTAAAAATATTCTTCATAGAAATAGTTCAGCAGATTTACAGATTCATTTACCTGTAAAGTAAAGAGAAAATGTAGGCCTACCTTTCAGCTATGTTTCCTTTAAGTTAATCTTTTTCATTTGGTGACACCTCTTCATTGATTCCCAACGTAAGGATAAAGTTAGTTTCTTACCAACAGTATCACCAATTTTCAAAGTGTTTAAGTTCATCTTTAGTCCCCTGCACATCCTTTGTGCCTTAATGGAGGTCATTTTAGTATTTCAAGTCGCCTCTGCTAACATTGAATGAGGAAATTTGGGGGGATTTATGAGCAAAAGTTTAATGCAAGAGTTTGGAGCGTAATTGTCAACATAATTGTCAAAAATTATGGCCGCTGTTTATCAGAAATAATAACGCTTACACATATTGTAAACTTTTTGGCAGAATTTGCCTCCCTTTTTGTGCTTATTACTTTAAAAAAAATCCTTTGTTTATAGTTAATTGCATACTCCAGAAACATTTTTAATCACATTCGGCATTATTGAAATAAGCTGCTTAAATATAACATTTAAGCACATGAATTACAGTGAGGCAGCTTAAAATCATTTCAGCAAATAACTTTGAATTTATGTGAACATTTTTAAAAGAGTCCTATTTTATAGCCACATAAATTGCGTTGTATATGTGTTATTGGCAAAAACACGATGATTTTTTTAATTGAAGCTAAACCATATTTTGATTACTCCATAATAGAATTTATTTTTAACCTGATCCTCATCAGGAAATGACTGCTTAATCTTATCTGTCCATATGTTTTAGGAACTGTTGGCCCGTTATGTCTCTCTGATTCCCTTTCTACCAGACAGTGTGACCTTTGCTGGAATCTGTGACTTATGGTGCACTTCAGATGTAAGCAATTTTATAACTTCATTGCTCTAACTCTGGATTTTTTTGTTCTTAGTTTTATCATTTTCTAGTTATAATATACTGTTGGAGAAACTAAGCAAGCTTTAGGCTTTTGGCTGGCGCTATTTTGGGTATGAACTCCAACTCCAACTAATCACAGATTGTTTCGTAAAGAGATATTGCACATGCTCATTCTAGCACATGTAGTTGTCTCCTAACAATATATTTTTACCATTGAATCAAGTCTAAAGTAGTAATACATAAATTCAAATTGAAATTATTGCATTGAATGATCGTCGGAGATAAAATGTTCATAGAAATTTAAATTGTTAAAAGCTTAATGATGGACTATAATTCTGCATAAAGTAGAATCTTTATTGAAAAGCCTAAAGGATAGCTGACGCATGTATGCATGTGTGAGGGAAGGAAAGGGACTGTCTAGCTACCAGGCTTCATGTTGGTGGGATGAAATGCATTGATGAGATAAAGGTCAAACAATGGAAACCAAGAAATGACAGCATTCATCTCCATAAACGCTTCGGATGCCAGAAAAGGAAATCCTGATGTGTGCACATTCCACAAAATAATACAAAATTACACCCATTTATCTTTTCGAAGGCTGACATGCCTGAAGGCAGAAAAGGAAATCTTATAATATTTTTAATTTTGTGCATGGGAGGCAAGAGTGTTTATAATATTCCAGAAACCTTGATGAAATGCACTGCACTCAATATTACACAACAAATTCTACTTTTCTCGGACGCCTCCCTCCATTTTTTTTAATCTCACCATCTCCATCACAGGAGACAGACAATCGACTGACATCTGTTACAAACTACCTGGCTCCCACAGATATCTGGACTACACTTCTTCCCACCTTGCCTCTTCCTAAGACTATATGCCCTACTCCCAATTCCTCCATCTCTGTCCCATCTGCTCCCAAAATGACGTGTTCAAATACTAGGACATTCTATATGGAATGGGGGTTCCCCATTTCTATCATAGATAAGGCCCTCACAAATGTTTCCTCTGTACCCCATAGTTCCGCTGTTGCTCCCCCTCCCCCCAGTCGTAATTGGGACAGACTCCCCCTAGTCCTTGCCTTTCACCCCATCAGCCATTGCATACAACACATCATCCGCCAATGTTTTCGTCATTTCCAACAGGATCCCACCACAAATCACATCTTCCCATCTCCACCCCTTTCTGCTTTCCACAGAGACCATTCCCTCCACAAATCCCTGGTTCACTCATCCCTTTCCACCCAAACCACTCCTCTCAAGGGACTTTCCCCTGAACCACAGGAAATGCAACACCTGTCCCTATACCTCTCCAGGTACTTAATCCAGGAACCCTGACAGTCCTTTCAGGTGAGGCAGAGATTTACTTGCACCACCTCCAACCTCATCAACTGTACCGGGACTCCCTGTGGGGGCTCCTATATATCTGCGGGACCAGGCATAGACTTGGCAATCATTTTGCTGAACATTTATACTTATAATCCGCCTTGGCCTACATGATTTATCACTTGCCATACAATTTAACTCCCCTTCCCATTCCCATACTGACTTTTCCATCCTGGCCTTCCTCCGCTGTCAGTGACGTCACATGAAAATTGGAGGAACAGCACCTCATATTTTGCATGGGCAGTTTACAATCAAGCAGTATGAATGTTGATTTGTCTCATTTGTCTCATGTCGCATATCCCTTTCTCTCCCTCCCCCACCCTAGTCTCCTATCTGTTCCATTGGTCGCATCCTTTTACCCTTCTCATTAGCACATCTTCCCCAGCCAACAATGGTGTTGGCCATTATGGACCACTTTTTGATCCTTGTGTTATTTTCAAGTGTTGATCTATAGCCAAATTAGCATGTTACCTTACATGTCACTTAGCCTCTGGTAGTGGCTGACCTTAAAAACGTCTTGCAGTTTAGAAGGCTGAACTCTTGCCCATTGCAGGCCGTGTCCTTTTTTAAAAAATTAATGGCCTGAATGCTGTGTTTAGATGCCATCTAATTATAACATAGTGCGCTGGTGCAGGTGAAACAAATTAGTCTCTACTAATTAGTACAGTTGTCAGGGGTTATGGGGAGAAGGCAGGAGAATAGGGTTGAGAGGGATAGATAGAACAGCTATGATTGAATGGTGGAGTAGACATGATGGGCCAAATTGCCTAATCCTGCTCCTAGAACTTATGAACTACTGTCAACTACTATTCAGTCTATTGTGGTTTGGGATGGATTTTTTTCACTACAGTGATAAGATATTTTCTTTTAAACTCAAATTGTTTTTTTTTCAATCAAAACAGCAATTCCTGAACTTACTTGCTGGTGATGAGGAGGAACATGCAGTTCTGCTCTGCAACTATTTCCTAGCGCTGGGAAAGAAAGCTTGGCTGGTGATAGGGACTGCCATTCCTGAGGTAAAAGGCAGCTGCTTCTTCTATACAATGTTCTGCAGAGTTTCCATAAAGAGATGAATCCTTCAATCAAATTATCAAGGAAAATGATTACTACAATTTAAATTATAATGACAGATGAAATAAGTTATGAGTAGAGGATCGAGGAGGTTAAGAGTTTAATGATTATGATCGGGTAAATGCTCAGCACCTGTTTTCACTGGTAGGGGAGATTAAGAATAAGGACAACTTTAAAATTAGAGACAGGCTTTCACAAACCATCTGAAGCACTCGTTCATGCAACTAGAACCTAGTTCATGCAACTAAAGGAACTTTCTTTTTACTCAGTTAAAGTACTGCAAGATGTATAGATGCAATTACGACACAAATCAGTCAGAATCTAACTGGAGCGGGGATAGCCTCGAAGGACTGCATAGGCTGCATGATTTCTTATGTTCCTGTCCTTGTACAGTTGTAACATAACATCCTAACTCTTGTAAGCAGTGCCCTGACCAAACGCCTTGTTCACCACGCTGTCTACCTGTGTCTCCACTTTCAGGGAACAATGTTCTTGTACCTCTAAGTCTCGGGTTCCACCACACTTCCCAGAGCCGTAACATTTATTGTGTTAGTCACCCCTGGTTTAACATGCAAAAATGCAACACTTCTCATTTATCGTGGTTAAATTCTATCTGCCAATTGTTTGCCCGTTTTCTAGATTATGTTGATCCTGTTGCAATCTTAAGTAACCACCTTCACCGTTAACAAAACTACCAAGTTTGGTGTCATCTGCATTTTATTTATTGGTGGATATGTAGCAATTAGAATTAAACTATATTCACGTGGTTGTGGGCCTCCCTCGATCATGACTAACCATAGGTGATGCATCTTAGTTGTTGGCTGCTTGCTCCAAACCTCGGCCAGAGCAGCGTCGCTTGTGGCTGAAGAGACCAATGCGGAATGACAGTCTCGGTCTCTGTCTGCACGAGGTCTGGACGGGGCGTCTTGCTGACATCGATGCGGGGGTTCCCCTGCTTCTTGGTAAAACCTCTTTGGTTGCAGCTTGATCTTGCAATTATACCAAGGAGTGGTCTGTGTCGCAGTCCGCACTGTGGTAGGAACATGTGTGGAGAACGTTCTTGATGGCGGCATGTCTGACTAGGATCAGATCCAGTTTGAGCGTGGATGTCTCCGGGAAACGTTGTGCTGGGGCCTTGTCTGGAAGTACGAGTTGGCGATGCACAGATCATGGTAAGTGTACAGCTCAAGCAGTCGCTGTCTGTTCTCATTCATTTTGCCCACACCAAACTGCCCAAGGCAGGAAGACCAGGATTCATGGTCTGCGCCCACTCTGGTATTGAAGTCGCCCAGGAGAACAAGTTCTTCCTTTCTGGGGATTGCAAATTATTGCAAATTATAGATGTGCAATATACGTGTTGCTGCTTGCATTTTGCAAAAATCATAATGATCATTTAACATTTTCTTGTTTTCTTCCATATTTAAAGAGCCCCCTGTTGCTAAGTTATATTTTTATCTTTTCACATTTTTAAAACTTTCACTAAGAAACACTGCACACATTTATTTTCAGGGTCCAACAGCATATGTGCTGAGCTATGATCACAACCAGTATGTGATCTGGAACTCTACTACCGGACAGTACTATGGACAATTTGATGCATTCTGTCCCTTGCAAAGTGTCAGCTGCTTGGTTAGTGCTGAAAACGTAAGTTTCATTTAAGCACATTCCCCGATATAATAATGAAATCCAATGAACTAATCCAGTTATCAGTGTCTCAAATCCTAAAAGTTGAAGCAGTCTTTATTGATTGAGCTTAATGTTAAAACTTATTAATTTTAAAGCCTTGTTTGCTACTTAAACTTCTGGAACTTTGCTTCTAGAAAAAAAAAGGGTTGATTTTGATTCTAACTTGTGTTTTCTGATCTGTTCAAGAAGTTTCTTTTGTCTCTGCTCATTCATTGATTATTGATTTTCTAGGTCTGGTTCAATGTGCAGAAATATCAAACTGTTATGAGAATTAATTTTGATACCAGCAAGTCAAACTTGTGGAAGCCATTTTTTTCACGAAGCTTTCCATTTCCAGGCTTATCAAGTGTTCAGGTGAATATTTTGTAATTTCTTTTTAATATGGTTACAATATTTGCATGAACTAATAGAAATATTATATCACTGTTCAGGATAGGGAAGTGACTTTGTTTTTACTAAGTTATGGCACACTGGCACAGTTGATAGAGCTGCTGCCCCTCAAGTCCTGAGACCAGGGTTCAATCCTGATATTGAGAGCTGTCTGTGTGGAGTTGGCACGTTCTCCCCGTGACCACGTGGGTTTCCTCCAGGTGCCTCAGTTTCCTATTGCATCCCAAAGACGTGCGGGTTTGTAGGTTATTTGGACTCTTTAAATTGCCCCCACTGTGGAGGGCATGAATGTGCAAGTGGGATAACATAGAACTAGTATAGACACAAAAGGAATTGCAGATGCTGTTTTTTTTTAAAAGGACACAAAGTGCTAGAGTAACTTGGCGGATCAGGCATGATCACTGAAGAACATTGATGGGTGATGTTTCAGGTTGGGACCCTTCTCCAAATTGGTGTGAATGGGTGATCAAAGACCCTGTTTCCATGCGGTATTTTTCAATTTTACCATATATTGCGTACGTACATGTGTGCGTGCGAGTGGAAAGCTAGGTATATAGTCAAGGGTACTCTGAAATACTTATAGCATGGCTGCAATACATCTAGATTATGTGTTTAATAGTGACAATTAAGGTAGTATTTTACTGTCATGCAACAGAAAGTAATTGACAACATAAAGTCATTGTCAGTGATGGGAGAAAAGTTAATGTAGAGATTGGTTTAGCAGTAGAAAGTATTCAAATATAAGGTACGGAGATTGCAAAATACAAAGATGCATGCATGTATATAGATATTTAAATGCCAAAATATTGCATTAAGTATCAATGTAAGAGGATAAAAATAAGTGTGATGCGGGCACACAATGGGGTGGATGGGAAGAGAGGCCTGGGTTCAATTGAAATCTCCTTCAAAATAACTATTGCAGGTAGATAAAAGATACTAACAAAAGCAGTGTTAACCTTCCTGACTCCCAGTTGCTCAGCACTTTAACTCCCGCTCCCATTTCCAATCTGACCTTTCTGTTCAGCGAAACGATCGCCAATCGCAAATTGGAGGAACAGCACCTCATATTTCGCTTGGATAGCTTATACCCCAGCAGTATGAACATTTACTTCTCTAATTTCAAATAGCCCTTGCTTTTCCTCTCTCTCCATCCCTTCCCAGTTCCCCCACCACTCTTACTGTCTCCCACTACATCCTATCTCTGTCCCACCCACTCCCCTGACATCAGTCTGAAGAAGGGTCTCGACCTGAAAAGTCACTCATTCCTTCTCTCCAGAGATGCTGCCTGTGCCGCTGAATTACTCCGGCATTTTGTTATTACCTTCAATTTAAACCAGCATCTGCAGTTCTTTCCTACACCGTAAAGCAGCAACTCTACCGCTGTGCCACGGTGGCTGCCCACAAGAAGTTTATAAAATTATGAAGAATTTTGATAAGATGTGGAGCAAAGGTCTGATTTCCTGTGACTGGGAACAACAGTCATATAGTTCTACAATAACGCGTGTCCATCACATGATTTTAATATAAAGTGTGTAATGAATTTGGAAACACTATTAGTGTTGTGCAGACTGATTATAATATGATTTTGATTGTAAAGTACAGAACCACTTAAAAGGTACTTTGGAAATTGACAAACAGGATATAAGGTACTTGGAAAAAATATCAGTTGGAAGAAAAACCTCCTTAAGGCCCTGTCCCACAATGCGAGTTTACCCAAGAGCTCTCCCGAGTTTAAAAAAAATCAAACTCGTGGTATTCTACGAACTCCTACGACCTTCCACGAGTATGTTCACAAGCTCCTACGAGCTCCCTCGCATCATGGGACAGGGCCTTAATGTGTAATCTTCCCTCAGTAACCAGATGCCAATGTCTCTTAAGAACTCAGTCTTTCAATTTCACTGCATACCTTTTGAACTTGACCAGCAATCATATCTATTGATACCTGTGTAATGATACGCAATTGCGACAATGTAACATGCAGCATTTAGCTTGCACTAACAAAAATAAACTCATTGCTATTAAAAGTAACCTTTACTTTTGAAAATATCTGGAGGCAAAATCATACCGTTCTAACACATTTGAACCTCTGAAGCGAGTTGTCTTGGGAAGTGTCACTTTCCAGCAGAACTTCCTATACAGGAGTTCTGTAGATAGTGGTGTGAAGTGATCCACATTCTTCAGGTGTTTGACATCCAACCTGTACACTAGTTTAATTGGAAACTCTGACTCTCTATTCACATGTTCTTTTCTTTTCTGTCTTGTAGCCGGATGAGCTGGTTTACCACCACACCGACAAGGCAGCTGCAGTAGAACTTCAGGATAAGTAATGCAGATTTGTTAGTGTTTGTGTTTTTAATCGCTTTTTACTGTGTAAAATATGAGTTATATAGCATTATCAAACAAAAAATAACAGCATGAATTGTTATCTAGATATTTTTAAATGAGAAAGGCACTGGAACTTTCAGCGTTACCTAATATTGATCACTGAAGTACTTAATACATATCAAACCTAAAGAGTCTTTCACCTAAACGTGTTAAAGAATCCTTCAATGTTACATCATCAATTTTGGCCTATTTGCTGATGTTCTCTGCAATTATACTAGGATTGAAAAGATCTTGAAAGAGAAGATAATGGAATGGAGACCAAGACATCCCACCCGCTGGAACAGATACTGCACGTCTACTCTACGGCAATTCCTGCCTAAACTTGAGCTGAGCCAAGGTCGAGAGGGTGGAGATGACCATTGTGCAGAGCTGCAGAGTCTGTTGGGCGATTATAGGGTACTGACATTTGAACCTCACAAACAGCAGAAGCCAGAACTAGGAAATGTTTGATTTGGCAGAAATGTTATATTTTTGTTTACAGAACAAAACATTGAACAAAATATTGTGCCGAACATAATGCCAGGATAATCTCATCTCATCTGCCTGCATGTGATCCATATCCCCCCATCTCCTGTCTTTATCAAACTCCACCGTCAGATCTGCCTCCACTACCACCCCATGTGCATATCTATTAGTCTCTTAAAAGCCTCTATTGTATTTGCATCCACCACCACTGGCAACATGTTCCAAGCACTCACCACCCTCCCAGCAAAAAAACTTCCCAGCATATCACCTTTAAACTTTGCTCCTCCTCTCACGTTAAAGCTATTCCCTCATGTTTGATATTTCCACGCTAGGAAAAGGGTTCCGTCTACTACATATATAACCTAATACTTTCACCTATTAATAACTATTTACAGTTCACATTATTATTTGCTCCTTTAGTTCATTTGCAAGTAGTACTTGGCAAATTATGCAAGGTACTTTTCAAGTTGTATGGGCTTCTCACAAATCATACAGCTTAATGATAATTAATTATAATGCTGAAAAAGTTCTAAGACAGTGTTAAAGGTCCTAAGATAGTGTTGAATTATCCTTAGCATGTATACATCAACATTATGTTTTTGGTGTAAATTTCTACGAAACATGCATAATTTGCATAAATTGCAGAAGGAATTAAATCATAGAAACATAGAAATTAGGTGCAGGAGTAGGCCATTCAGCCCTTCGAGCCTGCACCGCCATTCAATATGATCATGGCTGATCATCCAACTCAGTATCTCGTACCTGCCTTCTCTCCATACCCTCTGATCCCCTTAGCCGCAAGGGCCACATCTAACTCCCTCTTAAATATATCTAAATGAGCTGGCCTCAACTACCCTCTGTGGCAGAGAGTTCCAGAGACCCACCACTCTCTGTGTGAAAAAGTCCTTCTCATCTCGGTCCTAAAGGATTTCCCCCTTATCCTTAAGTAATCAACTTTTGCTCTGCTCTCTAAATATCATTCCGCAACTCAATTCAAGAACAATGTCATTTTTCTTTTTCCTCTCAATTTATTACATAGAAAATATTAAGAATTTAATCACATGGCAAAACAAGCCCAATAATTTATTTGTAAAATAACTCAAAATCCTTTGTCATTTATCTTAACATTATCTTTCATCAATCACTTACAGCAAATACTTTTAAATTGTTTTGCAAAACAAGCACTAATGTAGCAAGTATTAGACATTTCTGTTACCTCATTTATTTCAGTTTGTTAGTGTGGTATTCTGTCAGGCGCAATCTGGTGATTGTTTCTGAGGAACAAGAAAAAACTAATCTTAAGTAACTTGTAGTCTTTTTCTCTCTCTACAGATTTCTGGGTTTCCTATTCACATGTCTTTCTCTGAATTGAAGCCAGTCATTGAAGCTGTCCACAGCACTGGTGTCCATAACACAGAGACCCCTCTGGCAGAGTTTGCTTTGGCTGTGTACATTCACCCATATCCCAACAATGTTTTATCTGTATGGATTTACGTGGCATCCTTGGTCCGCAACAGATGACATACACAATGAACTGCAATCCCTGCCATCTTAATGTCAGCAGGAAAAAAATATTTGTCCGTGGTGTCTTTGCCTTATTGAAGTTGACAGTACTTTCGGATTTGAGTTCACTATATTGCCGATGAGATATAGAAAACCATACTTACCACTGTTTTAATCATGTTCAATTTTATTTCAAAGTTCTATAACTTAATTTTATACTGCATATTTATTGCACCTTCATGTAAAATGTGACTGCATAAAACCTACAAGTCATTCCTCATAATGCAAACAATCCTGATTTCTTCCCCTTTCTTGCATTATAGTGAACTTGTCAATTTTGACAGGTTTAATTTTAAATCTAATTGAAAACTTAGATCTGTGACAGTCTGTGCTTTGCAACAGAACACAGCTGATCAGAAAAAATATAATTTCAAGAAATAAATAGAATGGAAGTACTCAACAGGTTAAGCAGTGTACGTGGAGAGAGAAACATATATAATGTTTCAGATCACTTACTTGTCATCAAAACTGGTCAGTTCTGAAACCAATTGGAATACCAGAAGCTGTTGAGGACTACAATGTGTTCATCGGTAGAGGAGATCCAATTTCTTGAACATGCCTTGAGCTTTCTTGGGACAATGTCAAGACAGAGATGTCAGAGTGGAGGGGAGAAATAAGCTATTTGTTGCTACAAACATTGGAAGTGATAATCATAGTATACTGTTTGTATGCAAGTCAGATCATTTTTTATTTTGTAAGGTAAATTGTTGCAATTGCAGTTAAAATTCTAACCTTAGTCTTCAATTTGTGATTTTTTTTCCTTTTCTCCTTTCTGTTATAGTGTAATGTTTACATGTTTAAACTTAATCTTAATAACATTCACTGCTCTCTATTTTCTTTCATATTTCTCCTGCCTTATGTTCGCTTGGAAGACATTTTAATCCTAATTCCTCAATTTAAAAATATGGTTTTGATTTTTATTCCTAAATGAAATTAAAAGGACCATCATTTAATAAAACAGATCTCCAAACATAGGAAAAAATCCTAACCACCGGAAAGCCAAGCCAAGGACACAGTGCTTAAGGGCCTGTCCCACTGTACGAGGTAATTCAAGAGTTCTCCCCTGATTCGAGCTTGTGTAATGTACGTAGCGGGTAAGTAGCGGCTCGTACGAGTAAAAAGTAACCTTTTTTTCATCACAAGTATTTTTTTACTCGTGTCCATTTTTCACAGTGTTGAAAAAAAGCCACAAGTTTACCGGATTTCCCGAGTACCTACCGTAACTGGTACGAGCCGCTACGTGACATCCACGAGCTCCTACGTACCCACTACATACATTACACGAGCTCGAATCAGGGGAGACCTCGGGAGAATTCTTGAATTACCTCGTACATTGGGACAGGCCCTTTACTGGCCAATGTGCTTCCAGGAATTGAAGTTTCTGAAATAGTGCATTGCTCTGTAACAATTGAGATCTATCTTGGAGTTTGCATCAAGTGTGCATCAACTGTATGCACTTGACGCTATAATTACTTTTCCAAAATGGGGTTAACTCCCAATATTTTCACTCAAGCCTGTGAAAACAAACTCAACCACAAAGGTGGCAATGATTCAATATAATAGCACAGCAGGAGCAGTTGCATTCAACCATTGGCTGGAATGTGACTTTGTCATGGGGCGTAGACCAAGTGAACATTTCTTCCAGGGTTTGTTGCAGCAGAATAAACAAATTAATTGGTTGCACAGGTTTACTATTAGTCAAGGACAGATCAATGCACTTGGGTTGAGATCATTTTAATTGTATTTAAAATATTGAAGGGGTTAGTTTAGGGAACAGATCCGATGAGGCTTCAGCTATTAGTCAATGTAACTGCAAGCAATTAATAATGGTTTGTGTCAGTGGGAGAATCTGAACACCTCCCAAAATGGGAGTGGCCTCTGGAAACCTGCCATTACACTCAGGGATGAGGATATAATCATGTATAGAAATTACCTTGAGCAATATAAAAGTAATTCGAAATTAATTTAGGGTTAAAATTCCACAATATTTTGTACGGTTTAATTTAATGATGTCCAGAATTTGTAATCATTTGCACAGAAATCTTTAAATCTTGTGAAAAATATGGACCACTGTATAACCATCTATCTATTTAGTTTAGTTAATGGTGGTTAATTTAGTACACAGGATGTGACTTCATTTCTAGGGCTTGATAACTGTAAAACAATTCTGTTTGAATACTGAATATACCAAATTGACATTTTGCATTTGAGTAATATTTTGTAAAAAGGAAAAAATATTAGTGCAATACTCATGTAATACCAAGACTGATGGATTGATTCTTTCACATGATAGATATTTTGTAACAGAAACAGATTTAATAATACAAATTTTAAAGATGCTTCTTTGTACTGTTCTGCAACTTATAATACAGTAAAACAGTACAAGATACTAAACTAAGAATTACCCTCAGATTTTCAATAAAAGGACCATTATTTACATTAAACGAGCAGTGCCTGAAATCCCATGCTGTTACTTATTTACATGTTTCTTTGATTATCCTTCCAAATAACTATCAGTTTCCAAATTTTAACATGGTCTCTTGAGTTGCAGCAATAATAGTGTCGTTCACAGCCTCACAGCCCTCTGTGTAAACTAGGACATGTCATCTGTTCCTGTCTTGTATAGTATTATATAATTCTACATGTCCACTATTCAAATATTTTCCTATCCACTCTTCCTATCCTGCATTAACATATTTAAACCTCTATTAAATATCTTGTTCCAATAAAAAACAACCACCATTTATTTTCCTTGTTGCACAACTTGCAAGATATTGTTGCTGGAATATCCAACCTTGTATGTGGTGAGCAAGTATTCCCAACAACAGAATCATGAAGATTTCACACAGATGCATTTGAATCCAGTATGTGTCCCATTCAATTTGTTATAAACTCATTGTCTACTTGTTATTTTAATATATTTTATGAATTTTTATATTATGACATAGTTATGATTGCCTCCACTTTTGTACTTTTATACAAAAAACGCTAATGTTAATATTTATCAATCTTTGTAATTATCCATTGCCAGAATTGTTTGCGAATAAATTAATTTAACATATATTTGTGTGTGCATCTATTTGTAATTTGTATTCACACTTTCATTTTGGATTTCATTGTGACTTTATTTTGCTAAAAGGGAAGAAATTTTGGATGGTGAAAACTTCCCGCAGTTTATTTTGTTTTGCTGTTAAAATTACATATTCAGAATTATTAAATAACATAAGCAGTTATGGGGTTTGTACTTTCACAGTACTCAAGTCATAGAGATACAGCATGGAAATAGACCCTTCAGCCCACCACATCTGTGCGAATAATCAACCTACAGCAATCCTTTATTAATCATGTTTTACTCTCCCCACCTTCTCGTCACTTTTCCTAGATCCTACCATTCATCTAAACACCAGGAGCGACTTACAGACAAAAAATAGCCTATTAAGGGCCTGTCCGACTTGGGCATCAGTTACGCGTCAAGACGCACTCGCAAATGATGCCCAAGTGGGACAGGCACTTTAATCCGCAGGTCTTTGGGATATGAATGGAAACCAGAGATCCTGAAGAAAGTTTGATTGGTCACAGAGAACATTTGCAAATTACACACAAACAGGGGTCAGGATTGAACCCGAGTCACTTGTGCTGTGAGACAGTGGCTCAACGAGTTATGTTGTTTTTAGTTTTAGAGATACAGCATGGACACCGACCTGTTGACTGACCCTGTTGATGCTGCACCATCGATCAACTGTTCATAGTTGTTCTGTTCTTCCACTTTCTCAGCCACTCCCTAAACTTTAGAGGCCATTTAACCTACAAACATATTTGGGATTTAAGAGGAAACTGGAGCACCCGGAGGAAACTCATGCAGTCACAGGATGAACATACAAACTCCACACAGACAGCACGCAAGTTCAGGATCAATCCCGAGTCTCTGGCATTGTGACGGGGAATGTAAGGGGAAAACTCATAATTAAGGTTACTGTAAGTCCCTTAACAGCATTGATTTACAGAAGGATCTTGGGGTCAACGTCCATCACTTCCTGACGATAGTATACATGCCTTCAGAGATTGAGGCATTTGAGTACGAGTCATGATGTCACTTTTTGGACTTGGTTAGGATGCACTTGAAGTATTGCACGCAGTTCAAGTCACCCCATTACAGGAAGGATGTGGGGGTTTTAGAGGTGATACCACAAATAATTTTACCATAATAATTCCTGGATTAGTGGGTATTAGTTACAGGGAAAGGTTGGGCAGACTTGGATTGTTTCCTCCAGAATGTGGAGGTGGAAGGGAGGCCCAAGGAAATGTATACAATCATGAGAGGCACACATAGGGTGGACAGTCAGAACCTTTTCCCCAGGATGTAAATGTCAAATACATAGGGGAATGCCTTTAAAGTAAAATGGGCTAAGGTTAAACGAGATGTGCAGGGCAAGTTTTTACACAGAGCGTAATGTGTTCCTAGTATACGCTGCCAGGGATGGTGGTGGATACAGATACAATAGAGGCATTTAAGAAATGTTTAGATAGACATGTGTAAGCAGGGCATGGATTATAGGCAGGCATAAGCTAGTTGGTCTTGGCATCATGTCCGACTCATCATTGTGGGCTGAAGGGCCTGTTCCTATCCTGTACTGTTCTATGAGGCAGCAGCTCTATCAGTTGCACCATTGTGCCACCTAGTTTTCAATGAAGTTCGATGTGAAACAGTGCAGCACATGGAGAGGACAATGGACATCCTGGATAATAAGGAATTCCTTAAACATAAGAAAACCCCAGGTAATAAGGGTAATGCTGGCCTGGATGAAAACTGACTGTGTCCTGTTGCAGGTAGACAAAAACGCTGGAGGCACTCAACGGGTGAGACAGCATCTATTGAGAGAAGGAATAGGCGACAGTGGTATCACCTCTAAAAACCACATATGACTATGCAGTGTCATAGTGAAGTGAAAGGCATCAATGTTGTGCAGATTAATGGTAAACTGGAAGATTAGGTATCTCAAAGTATGGCAAAAAAAATTAAGAGGGAGAAGATAATGAGAATAAACTTGTGGATAGAAAGTGCTTCTGCAGGTGTGTAAAAGGGAAAATTATATTCAAGGTCAAATTGTCTCCCACAGAGGCAAAGAGCTATTGGGAAGGAAGAACGGAAAACAATCTCCATTACAGGACAAAATAGACACAATAGTAAACCGATAAGGCAAAAGGCCAGAAAGTGCTTTAGCCCTGAGCTTGATGGCCTGAATCCTGGGGGCTGAAGCAATGGCTGCAGAGTGAGTGAATGTAGACTCAAAAAACCTGGAGTAACTCAGCAGGACAGGCAGCATCTCCGGAAAGAAGGAATGGATGACATTTCGGGTCAAGACCCTTCCTCAGACCTGACCAGTCTCAACCCGAAAAGTCACCCGTTCCTTCTCTCCAGAGATACTGTCTGTCCTGCTGAGTTACTCCAGCTTGTTTTGTCCATCTTTGGTTTAAACCAACATCTGCAGTTCCTTCCTAAACAGTAACGGGCCTGTCCTACAAGCATGCAATTCTATGTGGTGAACGCGATCAAACTAGAACCGGGGACCGCGCGGAGGTCGGGTGATCCCCTGTACAGGGCCGTTCCCACCAGCATGCGCCTGCATGCGGCAAGCGCGACCAAACAGGCAGCGAGGGCCACGCGGAGGTCGGGTGAGTGGCACAACGCAGCGCAAAGTGAGGCGAACTTGGAGTGAAGTCTAAGGTAAGTTTGCCAGGACAGAGAGGGGCACACAGAGAGGGCACAGAGGCACACACACACACACAGAGGGCCACGGAGCCACACACATAGAGGGTCACGGAGGCACCTACAGAGAGGGTCACGGAGGCACGATGTCGAGGTGGTGTGTCATGCGTTGAGGCGACTGCGAGCCAACAAGCCGTTGCCGCGTGGATTTTTTGAACATAGTCAGTTTTTCGGAGCCCCGCACGATGTCGGGACGAACTCCGCACAATTCCACATGGCTCCGGCGATCGAAGTGGGACCGGCCCCGCGACGACGGACGGCTCAAGTGACCACGTTAGGTCGCGCTAATCGCATAGAGTTGCATGCTTGTAGGACAGGCCCTTAAGTGAATGTTTTGGTTCATTTCTACCAAACATTCTTTAGATTCTGGAGAGGTGCTAGACCTGAAAAACTGGAAATGTACTGTAACTCAGGAAAGGAGGAAGATGGAAACAGGAAGACATAAGCAAGTTAGTCCAATATTGTTGGGGAAATGCGTAAATTTCATAAAGCTAATCATTCGAGTCAACATGCTTTTTTTTTAAATGGGAAAAATTGTTGAACAGATTTGGTACAGTTCTTATATGGTATAACGAACAATGAACAAGTGGAGGACCAACAGATCTGATGGATTTAAATTTTCATAAGGCATTTGTTTACTGAACAAGGAAAGAGTGCATGGTAATATATTGGCATGGATATGGGTTAGCTAATCAATAGAAAAAAGGATAAGTAGATGATTTTTCGATTAGCAATCAGTAACCAATGAAGTGTCACCAGCATCGGTGCTGAGACCCAACTGCTTATAATCTACATCAAACACTTGAAGGAACCAAAAAAGAAAGTGCTTGAGAAACTCAGTGAGTTAGGCAGTATATATGCAGAGACAGATAACCTTTCAGGTTAGGACACTTCTGAGTTCCTCCAGCACTCTTTTTTTCGCTCAAGATTCCAACATGTGTAGTCTCTTGTGTCTTTACTTGAAGGCAATATAGCCAAACCTGCTGAAGATACATAGATGGGCTAGCAAGTAATGAAAAGGACATAGAACTGTGAAGATGTATGGGTGGACGAGTAACGTGTGACTTAACTATCTATCTATATATTACTAAAACTCTCATCTTGTATGTTTCTATCTATCTATCTATCTATCTATCTATCTATCTATCTATCTATCTATCTATCTATCTAAGCGCACATATGTGATCCCGGAACTACGCCAAAATGGTATACAATGGCACTAAAATTTTCGCACCACCTTACTCCACCCGAAAATGACATCACAATAGGATCTCAGCTGACAAACAACAGTGTTCCACCCAATGCAATTAGAGATTTTTTACATTGTTGTAAGGAGAGGGTAGTGGGGGATGGGTAGAGAAGCAATTTTACTTGAACATTGTATTTAGTGGGAGAGGGGAGAGGTGAGGGAGGGAGTGACTGTGGGTAGGGAAAGGGAGAGGTGAGGGAGGGTGGGGAGGAGGAGAGGGTAGAGAAGTGGGAGGGTGAAGAGGAGGGGGAGGGAGTGTATGAGCAGCGCCTGCACAGTTGGGGCTATGGGTGAGTGGTGGAATATTGTGTTGGGGGAATGGATGAGTGGTGGAAACGGGTTGCGTTGGGGAAACTGGTTAGTGGTGGAATATTGCATTGAGGGAATGGGGCCCAATGGCTCAGTGGGTAGGGAGGGGAGAGGGGTTATGGAGGGTGGGAGGGAGTGACTGAGGGTATGGAATAACTGAGGGTAGGGGAAACTAGAGGGAGGGAGAGGTGAGGGAGGGAGTGGGGGAAAGGGGAGAGAAAAGGGAGGGTGAAGAGGAGGTGGGGAGTGGGGATGAAGGGAAATGAGCTGCGCTTGCACAGATGGGGGCTCTGGGTGAGAGGTGGAATATTGCAGCGGGGGAACAGGTCTCAACGGATCCCACTTGGTCTAAATATTGCAAAATCTCTCATCTTGTTTGTTTCTCTGCGTGCGTGTATGTCTGCCCATGTGATCCCAGAACTACGCCAAAATGATACATGATACCACTAAATGTTTTGCCACACCTTACTAACAATTGTCCTGCGGTGGTTTGTGTCAAATTTTGTTCAGATTTATGTTATAGTTCACAAGTTATTGACATTTAAATATTTACAAAACCCTGCTTTGAGAACAATAACTTGACAGATGCTGTGGCAGTTGCTGGGAGATTCTGGCAGTTTGCAGTATGAAGTCACAATGGGATCACATTTACATAACCTGCCGTGAACAGTGCACCACCTGAAAATGAATTCACAAAGGAATGTGAGGAGAGGAGAATAAATGTTATTTAAATACTGTGTTTAGTGGGGAAGGGAGAGGTGAAGAAGGGTTGCATTGGGGAAATGGGTGAGTGGTGGAAAATTGCGTTGGGGGAACGGGGCCCAACGGGTCATGGGGTAAGGAGGGGAGAGGGGTTATGGAGGGTGGGGGGGAGTGACTGAGGGTGGGGGAAAGCAAAGTGATAGGTGAGGGAGGAAGTGGAGGCGGGGCGGGGGTGTTGTTGTTGTGGGCTATGAGTGAGTGGTGGAATATTACGTTGGGGGAACAGGTTATGTTGGGAGAATGGGTGAGTGGTTGTAACAGGTTGCATTGGGGGAACAGGTGAGTGGTGGGTTGTTGCATTGTGGGAACAGGGCCCAATGTGTCCCACTTGGTCTAGTATATTACTAAAATTCTCATCTTGTTTGTTATTATGTCTATGATTCTCTCTGTCTTTCTGTCCATGTGCTCCCAGAACTCTGCCAAAATGGTACATGATAGTGCTACAATTTATGGACCACCTTTCTCACCATTGTCCTGTGGTGTGTTTTTATCGTTTTATTCAGATTGATGGTATATTTTACAAGTTATTGACATTTTAAACTTTCCAAAACCCCACTTCGAAAAAATCTCTTCCATCTGCACTGGCAGTTAGCAGCATACAACGTCACAATGGGATATGATGTCACAAAGGAATTTAATTTACATAAACTGCCCTTCAGCAGTTTTCCACCCCACAATGACATCACAATGGGATCTCATTTACATTAAAAAATCAGTTAAAAAAAACACAGCAGCTTCCACCTCATAATGACATCAAGGGGAGGCAGGGAGGGGAGAGGGGTTATGGAAGGTGGGAGGGAATGACTGTGGGTAGGGGAAAGGAGACAGCATTATTATCCAGTTACTAAGTAATCAGCAACTCACCGTATTTTACCCAATGTCTCTACTATTTATAACATGTCCTGGCATTATAACAAGGAACATCCGTGTGCTCTCTCGGGCATTGTCTTCTGCCATGAAGGCCCCTACACAAAAATTTTTTAAATAGGCAGTTACCCAGTCACTCAAATTTGTGCAAATGTAAGTGGGCAGTAGAGGAATGAGATCTCCTGTCCATGTTCCAGGACTTGGAAAATATGATAATCTTTGTATTTGCATGTTTTTGTTTATCAGTGTTATTATGAAGAAAAGAGCTTGGGTCACATCCATTGTGTTAAGGTAACCGATAGACTGATTCCAGATCTGTCCAAAAAGAGGGAGTGGTTCAAAAACACAAGGCATGCATTTATTTCTCTTTTTTTTTTCCAAAACATTGGCTTCACCTTGAATAAGATGAGGACAATCAGAGTTGTCAATGCTTTTCATTGAGGTTCACATACATTTTTAGAACTGTAACATTTCATGTGCACAGCACAAGCAAATTTGAAATCAGCAAATGTTTATGGGAAAAATGAAATAGCATAGAAACATAGAAATTAGGTGCAGGAGTAGGCCATTCAGCCCTTCGAGCCTGCACTGCCATTCAATATGATCATGGCTGATCATCCAACTCAGTATCCCGTACCTGCCTTCTCTCCATACCCTCTGATCCCCTTAGCCACAAGGGCCACATCTAACTCCCTCTTAAATATAGCCAATGAACTGAGCCTCAACTACCCTCTGTGGCAGAGAGTTCCAGAGACCCACCACTCTCTGTGTGAAAAAAGTCCTTCTCATCTCGGTCCTAAAGGATTTCCCCCCTTATCCTTAAGCTGTGACCCCTTGTCCTGGACCTCCCCAACATCGGGAACAATCTTCCTGCATCAAGCAATGTGCAAAGATCAGTATTCCCGGCATCTGACCTGTGCGTAGGCTTTTGTGGCAGCGTGCCCCATTTCACAGTGTTACATTTCACATATCGTAATAAATTGTTGCTTGATTATACTGTCTAATAATCAAGCTCATCTTTTGAGATAATACATGGAGGAAGAAGAAGTAAGAGGAAGTAGTTTATTAATACCTATACAATGAGATGTTTAACATTTAAAATGCAAACTTGATGCAATGTACACTCATAACTAACCTTACAGGGTTCCGAATTATGTTCAGTACTGCGGCTCTGCGTATATTACAGGATTTCTTGCAATTCCATGAAAAGCTGCCAGGTGAAGATTTGTAAATTTACATAATCGTAATTGAGACAGGACTGAAAGAGGGCATTTGATATCCACGAGTTTGTTCATGCACTTTCAATGGCTCTTAAATGAGTACAGAGATTGTTTATATGTAGTTACCGAGCCATTGTCTTATCTAGAACTCCATCCCATGTGTTAATTACTCTGAAATGAAGGACAGATTTCTGTCGGAGAAGATAATTTTTTAATTAGGATTGTGGCTAAGTGAGCGGAGGACTGTGCATTCTTACGTTAGAATCATTGTGAGGTGAGCTTTTAAGTTAGAATTGTTGCTAAATGAGTTTTTAAGTTGGTCATGACCCAAAACATCACTTATTCATGTTCTCCTGAGATGCTGCCATCTTGTTGAGTTACTCTGGCCTCAGTCCTGGATTGAAGAAAGGTCTCGAACCGAAACTTCACCCATTCCTTCTCCCCAGAGATGCGACCTGTCCCGCCGAGTCTATCTTCAGTCGTAGATTGCCCATTACACAGAACTGATACAAGTCTCCAGGGTGGAAGATTGCAACCTTCACGTGGTCCACCCTGTTTCGACTAATACAATCAACTCGATGTGCACAAACAGAAGCTCAAATAGAACAAGTTGTCCTCCAACAGCAGGAGGAGGAGGAGGAGGAGGAGGAGGAGGGGGAGGGGGAGGGGGAGGGGGAGGGGGAGGGGGAGGGGGAGGGGGAGGAGGAGGAGGAGGAGGAGGAGGAGGAGGAGGAGGAGGAGGAGGAGGAGGAGGAGGAGGAGGAGGAGGAGGAGACGTCGTCGTCTCCCACTCTAACTCTGTTTAATTTTGAATTATGTTGTCAATTTATTTATTTTTGATTTTTAAAGATACAGCGCAGAAACAGGCCCTCTGGCCCACCTAGTCCGCACCGACCAACGATCCCCACACATTAACACTATCCAATGCTAGGGACAATATTTACCAAGCCACATCGCTTACAAACCTGTATGTCTTTAGAGTGTGGGAGGAAACCAAAATTCTTGGAGGAAACCCACTGGGTGAATGGCAGATCACGGAAAGAACGTAGAAACTCCATACAGACAAGCACCCGAAGCCAGGTTCAAACTCCCGTCTCTGGCACTGTAACGATGTAAGACAGCAACTCAACCACTGCACCAACGCTGAATTTATTTGCTTTCTTGATTTCAATTGTTATCACTAGAACTAGATTTAATCTCAGGTACTTTTGCAAGAATAGATAAAGGAAACTTTTATTTATTTTACCAAAGTTTGGGCTGTTATGATTTAGACAATGTGTCATAGGATCATGTTGAAGAGAGGATTCTATTTATTCTACGCCACTGTTCAGTTCTCCACAAATGTTATTCATCCAACTTCTTGGCTGTTTCTCTTAATATTTTTCAAGGTATTTAGCCATTTTACCATTGAAATAAATGATGAATTCTCCTTTCATGCAAGGGGAAACATGACAATAAAATAAGGTAATAAGGTTGACATTTAAAACTGAAATGCATTAACAATTCTTCTGTGAGAGGATAGCAAATCTCTGGATTTCTCTGCCCTGATGTATTGGAGACCATATGTAAGATGGAGATAGATAAGTATTTGAAAGGTATCAAAATCTAAGGATACAGGTACAGAACTGGTACAAAACTGGTACAGAAGAGGCTTGCTTAAATTAGCCTTGATATTAAATGGCAGGCCAGGCATGAATTGCAGATGGTCTAATTATTCCATTAATTTGCAGACAAACACCGATTGGAAGTATGCTTTCGGTACAGAGGTGCACCTAAAGGTACACGGAAGGCACAGACAAAAGTGTAAGCAGTCTTTAGAAAAAAAACCCTGCAGTGTTGTGGAGCAGCCAGGCAAAGGAAAGCATTTTCCATGTGGATGATATTTTTAATCGTGTACTGTATTTTGAGTGATCTTTCTAAGAGTACAGTTAACTTTAAACGTAACTGCATATTTTCAGGATGCAAGGAGTGTCTTGATAAGTGAGTGAGCTTCATTCTAGTCTAACAGCAAGGCACCAGTACGTAGTTCTGCTGCTGCTGTTGGTGGTGCTGATGCTGCTGATGATGATGAAGACATTATATGCTCTTCCCATATTGCTTATTTGCATATTGTGCATAAATGCACCACAAACCACATAGTTTCAGAGGAAAGAACTTTAATGAAATGTGAAGATTCACACAAGATGCTGGAGTAACTCAGTGGGACAGGCAGCATCTCTGGAGAGAAGGAATGGGTGATGTTTTGGGTCGAGACCCTTCTTCAGACATCTGCAGTTCCTTCCTACACATGAATGAAATCTGGTTGCTTTTTAGATCACACCATTGCTGATATCATGTGGAGTTCATTGGCAAAATGTTGGACACCTACCAAGCCATCTCTTTGGATGCCTGGAGTTTGGTCAGACAATCCCTGAATCGAACGCAGTGGAGTAAGTTCCTCACCTAGCTGGGGCACAATGACCACGCTGCTATGGAAGCTGTGCACCCGGGAGTTGCTGGAGATGGCCAGCGGGAAAGACCCTACTCCTGGCGGCCCTCGAAGCGACCCTGACCTGACCAAAAGTACTGGATCAGAAGCCCAAGCGAAATGAGGACCCCGAGGACTTCTTGGAGAGATTTAAGGATGTGTATGGCTTGCACGCTGGGGACCAGAACTTTAACACCGGTCAGAAATCTCCCCAGTTCTGTTCTACACTAATGCACTGCTTGCCCGACGGCGTCTGTACCAGCGTTAAGACTAACAATCTGAATTGGACCGGCCTGACCACCCCTGATATGTGCTGTGCCATGCCGTATGTGCATTATGGAAGAGTGGAGAAGCTAGGGACCCACCAGCAAAGGTAAAGACGGAATATGTTATCACCCAAGTGCAGCCGCCGCAACCCAAGGGACCTCCGCCCGTGGATACCCGAGGATACCAGATGGAGCACTGGCCCTGCGTCCCGGTATGGATGGATAGCCAGCACAACACGTACCCTTTCCCTTGGAGACATCCAAACGGACCTAATGATCCCTCATATGGACCACCATATGCAACACGCGGATGGAGCAACCAGCAGCCATCTGGAGGAAAAGGATGGAGACCGAGAAAACCCATGACTTGTTATGGATGTGGAGGCAAAGGTCACATGCGCCGAGATTGTCCAAGTGGTAACCAGCAAGGAGGAGGACGAGGAAGGGGTAGAGGACCCCCAAACCAGGGACAATACGGACAACCTGGACAGCAAGGCCAACAAGGAGGGTACACAGGTCCCTCTCCCTCCTTCCAAAGAATACACCAAAACCCCTTTGAAAACTGACCACCAAAGATGATGTCGGCATCCCCAACAGGAAGGAACGACAGTATCCCGGAGCCACACCCGAAGATGATAGTTAATAACGAACCACACTCCTTCCTTGTCGACACCGGAGCAACTGTTTCATCAGTGCAGTGTTCCTTAGCCATCCAGACTACTGGACAGCGTGAAATGTTACAAGGCTTTGATGGAAGCCCACACCCTTATCCCCTAACTGTACCAGTACCTGTCCAGTATGAAGGAATCCGCCTTATGCACCAATTTGTGGTGACTAACTATCTGGACATTAATGTTTTGGGACGAGACCTACTTTGTCGATTACTGCTTCAGCTTTTATGTCAGCCGCATCCCTTAGAGATTGGACACGCTCAACATCACCAGTGCTATCACCATCGAACACCCCAGTGATGGACCCTGGACTTGGAGGACCAAGAACACCATGTCACACTTGCATATGATGCGAGTGGATCCAACTCGAAATTGGAGCAATTCTTTGGGCCCCATGAGGGCAGTCAGTGGTCCATCACCGAGTTGGCTACCGTAACCAGTTGGGAAGGAGAAGTGTTGGCAGTGTCGATATCTATGTCCATCTGGAGGCAAGGTCCTGGCATCGCACCTCATGTTACGCTAAATGTATACCTTGCATATACCGCCAAAGATCTCGGACCAATGATTTTTCAGGCCTTGGAGGGATCAGATGAAAATATCCAAGGCCCCCAGCAAGTTACCTCCGATGTGACCATTACCTATTCACCCACCCGACCTACTTAGGAGGGTACCTTGAGACACCATAGGGGCCGAGATATTGTGGAATTTACCTATCCGGAAGAATGGGCAGATGATAAGACTCAAGTAGGACTTACAAATGTTGAACCAGTCCTGGTGCAGGTCAAGCCTGGTGTAGCCATGCCATCTATACGACAATATCCCTTGAAAGTCCAGGCCATACCCTGTATCGAAGTGTTACTCAAAGGACTATTGGAACATGGTATTTTGATCGCATGCCAGTCCTGCTGCAACACCCTGATTCTCGCAGTCACAAAACCATGCAAACCGAATCAGTATCGGCTAGTCCGGGACCTGCGGGCCATCAATGCCATAGTACAACCCCTGCATGCTCTTGTTCCTAACCCAGCGCATATTCTCGCTACCATCCCGGCTAAAGCAACAGTCTTTGGATCGGTGGATCTCCAACATGCCTTTTTCTCGATTCCTTTACATCCGGACTGTCAGACCTTTCGCATTCACCTATAATGGACAACAGTATACATGGACCAGATTGTCGCAGGGCTTTGTAAACTCGCCGACCCTATTTTCTCATTGTCTGCAACAGCAATTACAAAACCTGCAGTTACCTGAGGGGTCTGCATTGATCCAGTACGTCGATGACCTTACAGTGGCCAGTGAAACGGACGAGCAGAATAGGGAGGCTATAATTTTGTTCTTGAACTTTGTAAAGGCATTGGGGTACGTTGTGTCCCCCTCCAAAGTACATGTCGGACAAAAGGAGGTGAAATTCCTCGGAGTCATAATCTCATCAGATGGTCGTCGGTTGGACGAGAGCCGCACAGACCCCATTTACAGGACACCGCCCCCCACGTCAGTCAGGGGAATGCGACAGTGGTTGGGAAAGATCAACTACTGCCGTCAGTGGATTCCGAATGTGGCCCTGGACATAAAGCACCTGATCCCTTACACCAGCCAGGAAGGTACCTTTGTATTGTCAGATGAAGGCTTGACCGTCTTCAATAATCTATGACAGGCCCTGTAGAAGGCTCCCGTGTAGGGGTCAGTATGATGAGACAGGTGAAAAGCCTTTATATGGGTTCGTCTGAATCTGAGAAACCTATCCCAACCATGAATGATGTACTACTCTTACAGGGGGGACGCCGCTGTTGATGTTATAATGGAATGGGAGCAGCTGGGCTGTCGGAAGGCTGACTCCGGGCTGTGGCTCATGCCGGCCGGACAGACCTGTATGACAGACCAGCTAGCAACCTGGGTCATTGATTGGCTACATCTAGCCACTCACTGTGGGGCCACCTTGCTAGTAGACACTCACTTACAGGCATGGTGGCATCCTCGGCTTAAGGTTTTGGCAGCCCAAACTAGCGCACGGTGCCTCACCTGTGCTGCACACAACCCTGGTGAGGGAGCTGTCTGCCAGACGGGTCGTACTCCATTACCTATTGCTCCGTTTGAAACCTTACAGATGGATTTTAGTGATTTGTCTAAGTGTCAATCTTATAAACATATGCTTGTTATTTTTGATGTGTTTTCTAGGTGGATTGATACAGCTTCTACAGTGGTGGCTATTTTGTTACGGCAGTTTGTTCCTCGCTTTGGGGTTCCAAATACCATTAGTTCGGATAACGGCTCTCACTTTATTGCTGCTATTAATAATGAATTGTACCAACAGCTGGGCGTAACCCAGCAGCTGCATTGTGCTTATCGCCCACAGACTGCAGGAATGGTGGAACGCTTGAACCAGACCCTGACGACCAAGCTGGTGGACTAATCGGGCTGCACCTGGGTTAAAATGTTGCCTGTTGTTTTGTTTCAGATCAGTCATTCCAGCAGGGAAGACAAGGTTGTCTCCTTCAGAGATCATCTATGGTCGACGCCTGCGCACCCCCTGGATGGACATTTCCCGGCCACAATGACATTGCATAATATGACGGAGGAGATGGTCTCTTACGTCCTTGCCCGTACAAGGGCCCTGCGTGAGATTCACGGCGAGGTCAAGGCCGCTTATGTGGGCTACATAGACTTTCCCGTTGAGGGACGGATCACCCCGGGTTCTTATGTGTTGATTAAGAATTGGGTTCGTAAGGACACCCTTTCTCCTCGATGGTTGGGCCCCTTCCAGGTTTTCCTTACCACCCCCACTGCGGTAAAGGTGGAAGGACGATCGGCATGGGTGCATTTGCACCATTGTAAAGTGCTTGGTGACACCAAGCAAAGGGGGGAGGTCGAGGTCAGGAAGAGGGAACCGGTCCACGAAAAGTATAGTACAAATTAATTTTGCACGTTCTTTTCTCTTTTCCCCTCCCTTGTGTTCGCAGATACGAAATAAACCGCTAAGATGAGGGTCTACGTGGCATTAATATGTGTGACGGCCACAGTAGGGTTAATCGGTTTCGGTTGGAAATGGACAAAGCCTGAATACAGACGGAACGAACGAGAAAAGAAAGGGGAACGAGAAAACTCCAATCTATTTATTCGGGCACACAACGAGCTGTTGAGGAAGGGGCAGGTGGTTTGTTATCCACAAATGACATTGGTTACCTTCCTGTTTACCCCATGCCCCATGCAGGGCATGGGGGCAGAACTGAACGATTGGTGAAGTGCCAGGATGAAAAACCGGTCCCTGTCAAGTCCGTTATCATCAGCTATGATAGGCTTCTCGCTCCACCGGATAACTGCTTACCTGTACCGTCGTAAAAGGGAAATGTATGATGGGGGTTCAAGACAGGATTAGCAATATCACCCAACATCAGAAAGAGATTACCACCTTTTTGGATGGAATAAATGAAAACCAGGGATGGGGGAATTGGGGATTTGGGGGATTATATAACTGGATTATCAGCATGGCCATCTATGCTGCTATAGTAGTTACTTGCTTATTTGTGAGGATTGCCATTGTGAAATGTATTATAGCCCGATTAATGGCGGCTTTATCGGGTTTGGGGACCACCCCCGAAGAAGCTAAAAATTCTGTACGAATGAAGATATTACAGCGTGAGCAGGAGAGACTGTTCCCCAACGACAGCGAAGACGATGAAATGAGTGAGGAAGGCGAATTGAAGAAAAAGGGCCGGACGGTCCAAGAGGCCGTGGCCAGGGAACTAGAAGGTTACGAGATTCGGCAAATGGGACTTTTTAATGAACTATGAGTGTTGCCATAAGAATGGCAAAAGGGGGGAATGTGAATGTAAATCTTGAATAAACGCTGTAAGATTGTTCTGTGAAGGTAAAATGCTTTGGCCCGGTGGACAGGATTAAAACATAAAATGTCTGCTGACCAAAGTTGCTGACTATGTGGCTGCAGGTTTCAGGAAGTTGTTTTCTCAGGTCATGAGAAATTGTCCTGCTGTTGCTACATATTCACCCGCACCCGTCTGACTGAGATGGCTGGCGTTCAGAAGGCTGACGAATATACAAACTGCGGCACCCAGAAGGCTGAGGAATGTACCTGTCTGAGCTCTAGTACTGTTCCACTAAATAACATCTCCCTTTATGTACGTGTCTGTTATCTTGACCATTGTATATGTGTCTGTTGCTTGATTGGGTAAATATGGGAGGCATAAGCCATAGCATTAAAGTATATAAAGCATTATGAATCAAGGTATAGAGCTTGACTCTTTGCTAGGTTGCTGACCTGTGTAAAGACTCCTGCCGAATAAACTTACGTTTAAACCAACCCAGGTGTCCGGTCGATTATTGTCGAAACAACCGATGTAAGCGAAAACCGAGTTCAACACCAGCAGTTAATTATTAACGTATTTTCCCTCTCTCATTTGCCATCATGCGGTGATACAATCCACATAATCCAGTGGTGCTAAAGTGTTTCACATTTATTCCACGGGTGTTGTTCAAATAGGAGACCCAAAGAATTCAAAATGCTGATGTGGATATTGGTTCTGGTTAGAATCCTATTGAGGGTTTGCTTAGCTTCTGGACATTCTGAACATGTTGCAGCTAGGTCTTGGCAGGGACAAGGTACTCAGCATAACTTGGAAGAGATCATCATTGGCAGATGCTACAACTATATCAGAGTAATAAATCCTACTGTGGGGTAAGAAAATGGTTTCTTTTTTTTCTTATATATTCATAAAAAATCAGTTAACTATGATCTCAAAGAAATAACCACTTGTCTCTATTACAGCTTTTAACTGTTCCTAGTTATATTCACGACAAAGTTGACAGTGTGTTTTATCCGTTAAAGCCCCCCTGTGCTGGGGGGGCTATGTACAAAGCAGAACAATATTTCCAAACTTGAAATGATATAAAGTGAAAGCTGAGAATGCATTTCAGATCTCCAAAGGGCTCTTCTAATCAAGTTCTACCAACTGCAATAGATATTGAATGTCCGAACTTTGTCTCTCCCCCGAGTTGAAAGGTTGTCTCCATTCATGGATTTTATTTTCTGCCCATAGTTCTTTGGATGAAACCTTATTAATACCCTATGAAAGTGAAATAAAATTGTATTCATTGACAAGCTATTATTTAGTGTTCCCTCACGAAAAATTAAAATGCTTCTCCATTTCACCGATCAGTTTAAATGTGTTCACATGTTCAATTATTCTGTTTCTAATGAAAGGTTGATCAGGAATAGACATACTTATAGACTGCAAAGATTCGAGACACTGGAACAGTCCAATTAAATATAATTCACGGAAAGAAGGTCTGGCGTTGATTTATCTGTGGTGTAAATACCTCCCGCGTTCCAGCATAATATTTGGCTCCGGTTCATAAGAGGGAATGGGATTGTAGTGAGCATGAAAATTAGTGCACATTTATGCAGCTGATATTGGTATTTGCAGTTAAAATGAAAACAAATTGCAGATGTTAGAAATCTGAATCAAAAATACAAAATGCTGGAAACATTGAACAGATTAATAGAGCAGGAGAAATAGAGTCAATGCTTCAGGCCAAAGACTCATCATCAGATCTTTATAAAAAGATTTGAAAAGTTAACTCTGTTTCTCTGTCTATAGATGCTGCCTGACCTGTTCAGCATTGGCAGGATTTTCTGTTTTGCTCTTCAAGTAGTTATTTAGGTTCTTCAAGCATTTTATGACTAATGCTACAGAGGTTTAGGGAGTGAATGCAAGTGAACAGACTACTTTGTTTTTATTTTCCAAGGAATGTGCTAGACAATCACAGACATTGTTAATCTCAGGAAACAACTCAAATTGTTTTTGTCCAATTTTAATGTTACACCCATTTTCTTTGCTAGAGGTTATATAGAGGCTGCATGCCTGAGAAATACATAGCCAAGCCATTTCTTTCTCTCTCCATCCCTCCTGCACCCTAACCGTCCTGCAAGTTTCATTGACATCCTGTTAGTTGCGCTGCTTATATGCCTTCGACATCACCTCCTCCACAGCCAACAATGGACCATTGTGGGCTCTACCCTTCCTTGCTCATCGGTGCTGGCTCTGATTTGTTCTTTTCATACCTTTCATTCATTTGTTCTGAATACCTTTTCATACCTCTAGTTTCCCTCTCCCCTGACTCTCAGTCTGAAGAAGGGTCTCGACCCGAAACATCACCAACACCTTTTCTCTAGAGATGTTGCCTGGCCAGATGAGTTACTCCAGCATTTTGTGTCTATCTTCAATGTAAACCAGCAGCTACATTTCATTCCTACACCTTTCTAGGTTTGCGGTCTTGCTGTGGATGTGTCACTGTTGGAAAAAATGCCATCTGCAGTTGGTAAACTGGAGTCCTCCAGGTGTGAACTTCCCAGCACATTAGTTGGAGATTCAGCAGTAGGTTTCTTTGCTTATCCAAAAACAAATTAACCAAAAGAAAGATTAGCAATAAGAGAACTAAATGTTGAAAGTGTTGGTAAAACGTTAATGAAAAGAGAATAAACTCTCTTTTACATAGTTGCTGCAGAAATCACCTTTTCTTTGGAGCTAGCCACATTGTTCACTTGCATTGCCCATCAACAATTCAATTTCGACATTTTATTTCTACAGTTTTGTAATATAACTTAATTTAGTCTTTAATGTTTTTCACCTGTGATCAATTATAAACAGGATGTTAACTTTTTTAGAAAAATTATTTTACCATGTATTTGATGGTGATTCAGACTTTAGTCGAGATTGGAGTTATTTAGAAGTTTATTCGTTTCTTCCCACATTTCATAACACTGGAACACACACCTTTTCAAAAGAGCAAATTTTAGAAATTCATATGATTTGTGTCTGATGTGGTTAATTAATTCTGGCTATTAAAACAAAGGGAGTAGACATGCTGGAGTTGTGCATCCAATCTAGATTAGAGGGCATAGTTTCCATAAGAGAGGAAATTTGAGGATTTGAGTATAAGAGCAGGGAGATTCTACTGCAGTTGTACAGGGTCTTGGTGAGGCCACACCTGGAGTATTGTGTACAGTTTTGGTCTCCTAATCTGAGGAAAGACATTCTTGCCATAGAGGGAGTACAGAGAAGGTTCACCAGACTGCTTCCTGGGACGGCAGGACTTTCATATGAAGAAAGACTGGATAGACTCGGCTTGTACTCGCTAGAATTTAGAAGATTGAGGGGGGATCTTATAGAGACTTACAAAATTCTTAAGGGGTTGGACAGGCTAGATGCAGGAAGATTGTTCCCGATGTTGGGGAAGTCCAGAACAAGGGGTCACAGTTTAAGGATAAGAGGGAAGTCTTTTAGGACCGAGATGAGAATATCATTTTTCACACAGAGAGTGGTGAATCTGTGGAATTCTCTGGTAGTTGAGGCCAGTACATTGGCTATATTTAAGAGGGAGTTAGATGTGGCCCTTGTGGCTAAAGGGATCAGGGGGTATGGAGAGAAGGCAGGTACAGGATACTGAGTTGGATCATCAGCCATGATTATATTGAATGGCGCTGCAGGCTCAAAGGGCCGAATGGCCTACCCCTGCACCTATTTTCTATGTTTCTATGTTTCTAAATGTTTTAAAGAGATGTGCAAAGCAAGTTCTTTACCCAGAGACTGATGCGTGCCTGGAACATGCTACCACAGGTGGCAGTGGAGGCATATACAATAATGGCGTTTCAGAGGTTTTTGGATAGGCACATTTATATGCAGGGAATGGAGGGATAAGGATCATGGCATACAGAAGAGATTAGTTTAGCCTGACATTATGTTTGGTGTGGATCTAGTGACCTAACCAGCCTGTTCCTGTGCTGTACTGTCCTATATTCAATGTTCCTTGTAAACACGCATTTCTAGTATTCAAAATATAGTAAAACATTGATAGTTGGGGACTAATTGCCTGGAAACACCAAAGGTTTGACATCTGGCACATTTGTTAGCTAGGGGTGCAAAGTCTGAGCTAGGAGTTGGACATGCAGTCAGTACATGCAATTAGAGGCAAGGATCCAGACTGTGAGGGGGGGGGGGGAGGGAGGGGGGGGGGGAGGGGGGGGGGTGCAGCCAGTGACAGTGAACTGATCGTAGACCAAGTCTTCAGGGAGTGAAGTCAGAGTGGGGAACACGGGTGATCAGGAACCTGGAGAGATCTTCAGCTGGAGCCAGTGTCAGAGTGCTTGCATGGTGCAGCTTAGTTTGACAATATGAATCTCACTGGGGCTCAGCATCCTGCTGCCTTTAAACTCAACGGGTTCACTGGAAAATTTCTCATATTCTGTGTAAATTGTAAAAAAAAAGTGAAATAAAAGTGCATTGTTTTATTCATTGGAGTGACATTGAATATTCCAGAAAAACAGTTACTCTGCACCACCAAAGTTCCATGCGGGCTGGATTATCAACTTCTAGGAATATTGTACTCGGGAATGTTACAGACAACAATTTACTTCATTTAACAATTATTCTAGATTAATGTAATGCCTTTAACAGAATAAAATAACCTGAGGCTTGTTGCATGATATTGTTGCAAAATTTTGAGTCATATCTTTGTTTTCTTATCCTTCTTGAGCCGTGTTCCTCCCCATCTTTGCATCCACATCCAGCTGAAATTTCACCTCCAATTCTGGCCACTTGCACATTTGTAACTGCTGTCATTGTTTGACCCATGTCAGTGCTTTCAACTGGCATGGGCCCAAACCATGAAATCCCCACAACCACCACCAACCCAATAATCCTTCCCCCAAAAAAGGTCCCTCAGATCTTACTTTTACCACTAAACTGCTACTCAACACTGTAAATAGCTTGATGTCATGAACTGTCCTGAATCACAAGAAAAGTAAAGGCACTGCATGAATCCTATTTGTTATGTATTTTGTTCTTCAGATGTTCTCGACTTTTCTTGGAAACATAATAGATGCTGTTTTTCTTTATCTGACGCACTGGTGCAATGGTTTGAATAATGTGTCAACTTGGCATTTGCATCCAAATGGTTAAGATATTTCAATACTTGCTGATTTTATATAGCTACTTAATTGCTATAATGGGCGTGGGTGGACATATATTAAATTGCTGCTCCCAATATCAACAACTGGAATTTGGTAGCATCACCTCAACAAGAGCCAACCTGCTTGTGATTCTAAAAATACCCAACTCATCAAGCTAAGGATGAACTGTTCCACATTATATCGAAGTTGCTCTGTGATTGAATATATTCATCAAAGGAGAAGCCAGAATGAACAAAGCCATTGTTGTTTATGCAGTAGCCTTTCCATTTATGATACTCTTCATACCTACCTACCTCTTTGGCTAGCCCTTTGGTCTTGGATGCAGAAAATGTGCTAGATAGTATCTTACTATGGATATAGCAAGAGAGGTGGTGGGTGATCACCAGAAAGGGTACTACGTGTAGACACAGTGCAGGAGTCCCCTGTGGTCATACCCCTGCCGTGAGGTATACTGATTTGGATACCATGGGGGAGGGGGTGGGGAAAAGAGAGGATCGTGGCAGCAATCAAGTCTATGGCATCACAACAGGGGAGAGAAAAGCCTCAGGAAGTGGTCGTGGTGGAGGATTTGTTACTGAGGGGAAGAGACACGTGTTTCTGTGACAGAGTGAGATTCCAGATTGGTCTCTGATGCCAGGATCAAGAATGTCTCAGAATGGGTAATGAATATCCTGAAGGGGGATGGAAGAACGGTCAGTGATTGTAGATTGTAGATGCTGGGACTAACGACTAATGTAGAAAGATGAGGTCCTGCAGAATGAGTTTAGGTAGATAGGGAAAAGGTTAAAAAGCAAGACCCCTAAAATTGTAATGGCAAAATCACTCCCTGTGTGACCTGCTCATGTGTGTATAAAATAGGAGGGAAGGGCAGATGAATGCATGGCTTAAGTACCGCTGCAGGAGGGAGGGCTTTAGGTACATGGATCATTGAGATCACTTCTAATGCTGGTGCGACCCATGCAAGTACCGTGAGTTACACCCAAACAGGAGGACACCAGATATCCTTGAAGGGAGGTTAGTTTACAATAATCAGGAGAGATTAAATAATTTGGAAAGAGGGTTGTAAACTAAGTAGCAATATGGCAGTGTGGATCAGAAAATATAATTAAAATATTATATTAATATACTTACATTAGTAGTGTATAAGTATCCTATTCTATGGTATACTTTATATACCATTAGTATATAATACTAATATTATATTAGTAATATTAATAATACTAATTATTAGTATTTTACTATTTAATTAATGTTGATTAGTAATACATACTATTAATACACTAATATTAATTATTAGTATAATTACTATTGTACTATTATGGCTTAATTATTTCCTGTTATTAAGAAAACTAGGATCAACTACTGAATGTGAAAATATATTTGAGATTGATCATTTTATTTCAGAGAGAAGAACTGCTCGGCAATCTGGGAAGCATTTCAAAAAGCCTTTGTTTATAAAGACCCATGCAATGTCAGTCCTACAGATTATGAGGCTTTTATCAGGCTGGCATTTCACAAGATACCCCAAAATAAGGTGAGGCTAATTGATAATGCAAAATGACTTTAAAAAAAAGACTGCTTAAGTAACAAAAGAGATTTTCTATTTCTTGTAATATAAACATACCCTCAACGCTTGCATTTTGGAGTTGTAAAATAAGCAGTGGAATGGAGTTAAGAAGAATTACTTCTGTTATTTTTAAACATTGAAAGCATTGCAGTTTATTATGTTGTATTATTCAATTTAGGCCTGGAAAAGTATAATATGGCTGTATATTAGAGGAGCATCAAGCAACATAAAAGTTAACAAATTTCTTCCGTAGTCTTGGAGAGCAAAGAACATATGCTCTCTGTATGAAGGAACTGCAGGTGCTGGTTTAAATCGAAGATAGACACAAAATGCTGGAATAACTCAGTGGAACAGGCAGGCTCTCTGGAGAGAAGGAATGGGTTACGTTTCGGGTTGAGACCCTTCTTCAAAGTCTCGCTGAGCTGCCTGCCTGTCCCGCTGAGTTACTCCAACATTTTGTGGCTAACGTATGTTCTATGTTCTATTCTATGAACATATTCTATGATATTTCCAATTGCAAGCATGATTTTCCTGGAAGTTTGACGACACGAACATTGACTGGCTGTATTCCAGGCTACAATGGGAGGAAGGAAAGGAGATTACTTAAACATAGAAACATAGAAAATAGGTGCAGGAGGAGGCCATTTGGCCCATCGAGCCAGCACCGCCATTCATTGTGATCATGGCTGATCATCTCCTATCAATAACCCGTGCCTGCCTTCTCCCCATATCCCTTGACTCTACTAGCCCCTAGAGCTCGATCTAACTCTCTCTTAAATCCATCCAGTGACTTGGCCTCCACTACCCTCTGTGGCAGGGAATTCCATAAATTCACAACTCTCTGGGTAAAAAAGTTTTTTCTCACCTCAGTCTTAAATGACCTCCCCTTTATTCTAAGTCTGTGGCCCCTGGTTCTGGACTCGCCCAACATTGGGAACATTTTTCCTGCATCTAGCTTGTCGAGTCCTTTTATAATGTTATATGTTTCTATAAAATCCCCCCTCATCCTTCTAAGCTCCAGTGAATACAAGCCTAGTCTATTCAATCTTTCCTCATACGACAGTCCTGCCATCCCAGGGATCAATCTCGTGAACCTACGCTGCACTGCCTCAATCACAAGGATGTCCTTCCTCAAATTAGGAAACCAAAACTGTACACAATACTCCAGATGTGGTCTCACCAGAGTCTTATACAACTGCAGAAGAACCTCTTTACTCCTATACTGAAATCCTCTTGTCATGAAGGCCAACATTCCATTAGCTTTCTTCACTGCCTGCTGTACCTGTAAGCCAACTTTCAGTGACCAGTGTACAAGGATGCCCAGGTCTTGCTGCACCTCCCCCTTACCTAACCTAATCCCATTGAGATAATAATCTGCCCCCTTGTTTTTGCCGCCAAAATGGATAACCTCACATTTATCTATATTATACTGCATCTGCCACACATCTGCCCACTCACTCAACCTGTCCAGGTCACCCTGCAATCTCCTAACATTCTCTTCACAGTTCACATTGCCACCCAGCTTTGTGTCATCCGCAAACTTGCTAATGTTGCTCCTAATTCCCTCTTCGAAATCATTAATATATATGGTAAACAGTTGCGGCTCCAACACTGAGCCTTGCAGTACTCCACGCACCACTGCCTGCCATTCTGAAAAGGACCCGTTCATTCCTACTCTTTGCTTACGGTCTGCCAATCAATTTTCTATCCATGTCAACACCCTACCCCCAATACCATGTGCTCTAATTTTAGTCACCAGTCTCCCGTGCGGGACCTTATCAAAGGCTTTCTGAAAGTCTAGATACACTACATCCACTGGCTCCCCTTCATCCATTTTACTTATCATGATCGCCATTTTCATATTTTTGTTGGCCAAACGTGAGATGTCAGATGATTGGAGGGCAGCAAATATGGTATGTCAAGAAGAGCAGCAGGAAAATCCCGATGACTACCAGCTTGTGTGTCTAACATCATTAGGGAAGTTATTTTTAAAAATAAGGAGTAGAATTAAACTGCACTTGGAAAGACAAAGGTACTCACAAGTGACTCTGTTATGTGGGAAATCCTGTCTGACCAATATGTTTGAATTTTTCAGAGGTAACAAAATATGTTGATTAGTTACAGTGCAGCTGATGCAGTCCACACAGACCAGTAAAGGCCGACAAGAGATTCTGATCCAAAAGGTTAGATGGCATGGAATTTAAGGCAAGTTGGGAAATTGGATCCAAAATGAGCTTTGGAGATAAAGGGTGAACGTGGAGAGTTGTTTTTTCATTGGATGCCAGTTACCAAGTGTGTATCAAGAAGGATCATTGCCAAAACTCTTACTGTTTGTCATATACAGTAATAATTTGGATCGAAATGTAAGAGGCACGATTCGTAAGTTTGTAGATGACATATCTTGTAGTTTGTAGGTGCAGCTTTTGATAGTGAGGGGGATAATATTGGGCCACAGGTTCATAGAATCAAAGAGTGATACAGTTTGGAAACAGGCCCTTCGACCCAACTTGCACACACCGACCAACATGTTCCAACTACACTAGTCCCACCTGTCAGCATTTTTTCCATATCCCTCTAAACCTGTCCTATCCATGTACCTGTCTAACTTTTTCTTAAATGTTGGGATAGTCCTTGCCTCAACTACGTCCTCTGGCAGCTTGTTCTATACATCCACCACCCTCTGTGTGAAAATGTTACCCTCGGATTCCTATTAAATCTTTTCCCGTCACCTTAAACCTATGCCCTCTGGTCCTCGATTCACCTATTCTGGGCAAGAGACTCCGGGCACCTACCTGATCTATTCCTATCATGTTCTTATACATCTCTATAAGATTACCCCTCATCCTCCTGCACTCCTAGGGTCCCAGTCTACTCAACCCTTCCTATAGCTCAGACCCTCCAATCCTGGTAACATCCTCGTAAATCTTCTCTGTACCCTTTCCAGCTTGACGACATCTTTCCTATAACACAGTGCCCAGAACTGAACACAATAAAATAGTGAAATGAAATATATTTGTGACAATAAAAATAAATATTTTACTTCGGAGTCACGTGAGTGACTTCGTGAAGACCCCGCCAACACGCATGTGCGGCATATCGTCGCGCGCATTTGCTCACGGCAGCTGGGGGGGGGAGTGCGCTCCCTCAACCGGCTCCTTCAAAAGGTAAGCAGCTGCAGGTAAGTCTACCCTTAAGCTGGTTCGTTGTGGTCTGTATTGTTTTTGCAGGGCCATGGAAGGAGGAAGGTGTGTAAAGAGTCGCGTTCAGCGAGTTAAGTCCCTGGAGCTGCCCGCTACATCGGGAGCAGCAGAGACACCACCGGGGAAGAAGTCGCGGAAGTCGGGGAGCTCTGGGCAGCTGGTCAGACCCGGCACAACCCCTCTGGCAAAGAAGAGGGTGTCCGCGCAGGAGCAGGGGCTGGGAGACCCTGACTCCAGGCCTCCAGTGCCCAAGTCCAGGGCTGGAGGTAAGACACGTGGGGCTGTTGGAGCAAGCGTGTCTGCGGGTGCATCCCCCCCTTTAGAGGTCCCTCGTGGGTAGAACAGGGGGGAAGCCTCGCTAAAGTCCAGCCTTGTCGGTGCGGCAGGCAGGGACAAGCCACTGGGTAAACCTGCGAGGAAGCAGACCAGTGGCAATGCTGGCGTGCCGAGGATCCCTGTGGGGGCAGGATGTACCGGCACACCACTGGAACAGGCTGCCGTAGTGCGGGACGGTGGCAGCAAAATACGGTCCAGCACCCCTGCCGAGGCGGGTATAGCAGACCATGCGCCGCCACATTCCCGTTTATGTGTGGAACACTATGGTGGTAAGCCCGCACGGACATCGAGGAGTCTGGCTTCTGGTGCAAGCACTGACTCAAGCCCTCTTCCCTCCCACCAGACAGAGGGGCCGCTGCTGTCCAAACGACGGCGGACCAGCGGTATGTCCGTGCGGGAGTCGCACAGCCCCGCTGGAGCGGGAGCTGGCGACTTCCTGGCAGTGCATTCCGTGAGGGTGCTGACAACTGCCGGAAGCCCCAGTTCCTCTGGAGAGGCTGGGGAAGACGACCAGTGGCCCGCGTGCAGCGGTGACGGTCGTATGGCCCAGTTGGAGCGGATGGTGGAGGTGCTCTATCAACGGGACCTGGAGCGTCAGGAACGGCAGTCCCAGAGGTCTGGGAGCTACGTACAGCCGCCACCTTCCATCTCACCATCGCTTATTGAGAGCCAGCAAGGAAGTATGGGTGAGTCTGAGGAGGAGCGAGAGCTCGAGGACCCACAGGGAATGTTGGAGGCGGTCTCGAAATTTGGGAGGCTACAGCAGGGGACCTATTACATCCCAAGATAGCGGCTTCGGTTGATTTCGGTTGATTTCCTGACTACGTACCAGCTCCAGGATACCGTGCTCACGGAAACAATGGCGAAATATAAAGCACCAGCGAACTGCAACTCCCTCAACGTTCCGAAGGTAAATACAGCTATATGGGGGAACATGTCTACCAACACCAGGATCAAGGAGGGCAAGCTCCAGAAGATCCTGAAACTGCTGACGGCAGGTATCACGGCCTTTGCTCGGTCTCTGGATGCCACGAGTGTTTCCGAGGAGCAGCAGGATGCACTAGCTCTCTTGTGCAACACCCAGTTTGAAATAAACTGCTTTAGGAAAAGCTCCATCCGGCCAAATTTAAATCCCAAGTTTGCGGGATTATGCAGCACCTCCACCGCACCACCACCAAGGCAGCTGTTTGGGGAAGACCTGCCTAAACGGGTGAAAGAGCTGGACGAGGAGGCCAAGACTGTGGGGATGATGAGGCAGCCTCAGTCATCTAAGGCTCAAGTTTACACTAGGCAGCAGCCACATTCCTCGGTCAGGTCCTGCACACCGGCGGACAAGGTCCCCAGAACATACCCGCAAACAACATACTCCACGCCAGGGCCCCAACAGCAGAAGCCTTTTTTAGTCCAAGGCCAGCCCAAGCCGGCTTGGATGGTGCGGCAACAGGGCCACGCCACACGGGGAGCAAAACCACCACAGTCCAGACCCCGGCGCTAACCTTGGAGGTAAGGGGGCTTGGTTCCTTCCACAAAGTAGCAATAGTATCCTCACCGGTTGGGGGACGGCTACGGGAATTCCGGTCTGCCTGGGATACCATAACTACGGATCCTTTTATTTTACAAAGCATTCAGGGTTATGAGATAGAGTTTATTAATGGCAGGGATCCCCCTTCGCAACATGAGCCTAGTCGCAGATTTGCACTCTCTCAATTAGAGAAGGAGCGGGCTCATGTTGAGATACTACGATTGGAAGAAAAAGGGGTAATACAGAAAACGACACATGAACCACTGGAGTTTGTATCCAACATCTTTACTAGAACCAAGAAGGATGGAGGCTGTCGGATTATCATCGACTTAACCCAGTTGAATGCTTTCGTACAATATACCCATTTCAAAATTGAGACGTTTGAGACAGCCAAGCAGTTGGTCAGTCACGGGTACTTTATGGCTTGCATTGACCTGAAGGATGCATACTATACAGTCCCTATCGCTAAACAATATAGAAGGTTCTTGAAATTTGTCTGGGAAGGTCAATTATGGCAATATAAAGCTTTGCCTAATGGGATTACAACAGCGCCGAGACTATTTACTAAAATTGTTAAACCTATATTGGCACATCTTAGGAAACAAAACCATATCATAATGGCATATTTAGATGACATATTCATAGCGGGGGAAACCCTAGCGCTAGCCCAGCTGGCAGTCTCAGCCGCCATCTCTTTGTTTCAAAGAATGGGGTTTATAATCCATCCAGACAAATCCAAGTTCAACCCTTCGCAGGTCAAGGACTATTTGGGGTTCACTATAGACACTAACCAGATGAAAATCACCGTCCCAATTGACAAAGTAGTGGACATTCAACACGCATGCATCAGTTTAATTGACAGCAACAGGCCAACCATTCGGCAGGTTGCAAACGTAATTGGGAAGCTGGTAGCTACGTTCCCAGCTGTAAATTATGGTCCATTGCACTACCAAAAATTACAAAAAAGCAAAATTCTGGCGCTAAAATTGAATGCCGGACATTTTGACAGACCTATGCAACTGGCCATAGGGGAAAAAAACGAGTTGAAATGGTGGGTTCACGGTATTAGATTAAGTTCCAAACCCATCATTCTCCCAAATCCAACAGTTCTGTTGCAAACTGATGCAAGCGCCCAAGGCTGGGGAGCAACTGACACCGTAACCAGCTGCGGTGGTAGATGGGACGCTCATGAGTTCACCCTTATCTAAGTGCAAGGCATTAATTATCTGGAGATGCTGGGGGTCTTTCATGGGTTACGGGCATATTTCAATAATTTGCGTCATGCACATGTCCGCCTTCAAATAGACAATACCACGGTGGTAGCCTATATAAATCATATGGGTGGTATCAGGTCAGTATCTTGTAATAATTTGGCAAATACAATTTGGCTCTGGTGCATCGAAAGGGATATTTGGATATCAGCAACGTACCTCCCGGGGATACTCAATACAGTGGCGGACACCAGGTCACGAGTGTTCAATGATAACATCGAGTGGATGCTGAATCCCCATGTGTTTGCTGAAATTGCAACAAAATTTGGTATGCCAGATATTGACCTATTTGCGTCTAGGTTGAACCATCAGATACCAACATATGTATCGTGGGAACCAGACCCTGGGGCAGTGGCGTTGGATGCTTTTTCGCTCCACTGGGGGAAATGGTATTGCTACGCATTTCCCCCATTCTGCCTCATCAGCCGGGTATTGCAGAAGATCAAATTGGACTCTGCGTCAGGCATTCTGGTAATACCCGACTGGCCGACACAACCATGGTACCCGGTGGTCTCCCAGATGTTAAAACATCCTTGGGTGCAAATTGCAAACAACCCACAATTGGTAACTAATCCTGTCACTGGTGAATCACATCCGTGCCATGGCTATCTAAACCTGTTGGTCTGCAGGTTCTGAAAAGGCCTTTAATAAACACCGGGATTTCATCGAGGGCCATGGATTTAATCGCTGCATCGTGCAGAACATCTACCAGATGGCAGTACCTGACCCAGATCAGGAAATGGGAACTATACTGCTCAAGGAAGAATGTTTCCTATGATTCTGCCACGATACCTGACGTCCTGGAATTCCTGGCGGGCCTCCACTACGATGAAGGACTCAGCTACAGTGCCATCAATAGCGCCAGGAATGCGCTGTCCTCGTACCTTCCGGTAGGAGTGGGGACCAACAATCTGGTGTCAAAGTTCATGAGGGATGTATTTAATACAAACCCTCCACGGCCCAGATATAACGTTGTCTGGGATGCAGGAGTGGTCCAGTCCCTTTTAAGATCATGGTCTCCCATGGCGGGGTTACCACTTCACTGACTCACCCTAAAGGTGGTCATGTTGATGGCACTCACGTCTGCTCAGCGGGTACAGACGCTTCAAAAGTTACGCATTGACAATATGCTCTCTACCCCTGGGAAAGTAACATTTTACGTTGCAGAGTTGCTGAAGCAGCATAGACCCGGAACTACGGGGCTGCAATTGGAATTCCAGGCGTACCCCACTGATGCCACACTCTGCACAGTCGCCCACCTCCGTTACTACATTGAATCAACCCGGTCAATCAGGAACTCAGAACAAGGACTGCTTATAAGCCACAAAAAACCACATCACCGGGTGACAGTGCAGACGATCTCCAGGTGGCTCAGGGAGGTGTTGGATGCAGCAGGTATTGACACTCACATTTTTAAATCTCATTCCACCAGGGCTGCATCCACATCAACAGCGAGGGCCATGGAGGTGCCCATGGATCACGTCCTCGCTACAGCAATTTGGGCCAGTGAGTCAACCTTCCAACGGTTCTACCACAAGCCATTGGCCGGACCTGCAACATATGCGGATGCAGTACTCAGGGCTGCTCCCTAATATCATTTGTCCCCAGACAGGGGGTTGTTTATGATTTGTTTTTAATAAATATCCATTATTTTTGTTTTCAGCTTGTCCAGTCTGGATTGCATTAACAAACTTCCTCCATCAGGATTGCGGCAGTGTGGTAGCATGGACATTGTCCAGGGCGAGTAATCACAGAACTTTGAAGTCTTCACGAAGTCACTCACGTGACTCCGAAGTAAAATAGTAAGATTAAACGAGAACTTACCAGTTCGAAGGTTGATCTTTATTTCATGAGGAGTTGCGATGAGGGATTTCGTGCCCTCCGCTCCCAACCCTCGATCATTATGTTCAACTGGTTAGTTCAAAGTTTAATCTTAATATCCTTACTTTTGGTCGGGTCTGTGATTCCACACCGCTGCTTTGAAGGATGCCGCGCATGCGTGTTGGCGGGGTCTTCACAAAATCCCTCATCGCAACTCCTCATAAAATAAAGATCAACCTTCGAACTGGTAAGTTCTCGTTTAATCTTACTATTATATTGGTATAAATTGGTAAAGTGACAAAGCCAGATAGAATTTAATCCAGATAAGTATGAGTTGATGTGAGTTGGGAGAACTAATAAGGGTAGGACATATGCATGAATAGTAATGTGCTAGGGAGTATTGGAGTACAGATCCGAGAATCCCTGATAAGGTGGTGATGTAAGCATATGAGATAAACTTGGCTTATTTTGCTGAAACAAACCATACAACAGCAAGGGAGTTGTGGCATAGATTTACAAAACTTTGGTCAGATTGCAGCAGGGGTATTGTGAACGTTTCTGGTCACCACGCTGTAGGAAGGACATGATTACACTGGAGTGGGGGCAGAGGAGATTCATCACTAGAGCCAGGATGTTTAGGCAATAAAAAACACTGAAATAGGCAGGCAAAAAAGCATAATAAAATTACAAAAATGGCACGAAAAAGGCATTTATTGGCAAAAAAAGGGCATCAAAAGGCATTTATTTCCTCCACCAAAATATGGTTTAAAATGATAATACAAAGGTATACTACATTAAATGACCAAAGTTGCCAGGTGGCACATAATTGCTGGCATTTTTTTCAAATTATCTGGTATTAAACTATGGCGTCTGTCAGACAGAATATGCTTCAGTTTTGAAAAACTTCTGTCTACCTCAGCTGAGGTCACTGGTGCATATCCAAAACAAGCTACAGACTTAATATTCATGTCGATATCTTGGGTATTACAACTACCTTTGCGAACTTTAGCTATGTTTTGTATTTCTTCAAGATCTTTGTTAGCCAAAATCACTCTCTCACATTTTCCTTGCATGTCTTTACCTACATCGCCAGGAACTTTACGAATATCGTCAGTTATTTTGTTGAAAACCTACAAGTTATTCATTAATGTTTCGCCACATTCCTCATGGGAAGTGATAGCTTGAGGGAAGTTTGCAAAATTGGAAGCAATAAACACACGATCGCAGTGGAGGGACTTTTTCTGCATGATTTCACTGACGATTCTGACTGCAGCAGATTCTTCTTCTTCAAAACAGTTGACGATTTATTTTATCTTTTCCAAATTTGAAGCATAGTAAGGTGCAGCAGAGATTCATGTACCCCACCTAGTCAAAACGGGCTGAGGAGGTAGCGGAATCTCAGGTGCCATTTCCTTGAACAACTGCACACATGACGGTGCTTTGAGGAAGATTTTCTTGACATTGTAAACTAAGCAATCAACATTTGGAAACAAGCTACTTATGTGCTTGGCAATTCTATGAAGTCCTTGAGCTAAGCATGTCAAATGCAACATTTTGGGGAATAAAACTTTACGTCATAAACAGAAGAGCATTCTTGTGTTTTATACCTTGTGGCCAAAGTACAGCGAGTGAAGATGTAAACAACTGAGCAATAGTTGAGCTGTTTGACTTCTCCAATATTTCCGATGTCAACAAATGGTTGACCTGCCTTTTTCACGATCGAGTACCTAAATCAGCCTTTTTTTGCCGTTTTGCTGAAAGGTTGTGCTATTTTCTCTAGTTGTCCCGTGGAAAACTCGAAGGTAGACAAAAATGCTGGAGAAACTCAGCGAGTGAGGCAGCATCTATGGAGCGAAGGAATAGGCGTTTCGGGTCTGAAGAAGGGTCTCGACCCGAAACATCGCCTATTCCTTCGCTCCATAAATGCTGCCTCACCCGCTCCATTTCTCCAGAATTTCTGTCTACCTTTCTTTTACATAAGTGGAATGTTTTATAGACTTGATTTCATTTCCTTTGAGTGGAGAATACTAAGGGAAGAACCTGAGAAAGGTATGCACAATTTGGAGGGGCAGGGGTTGACTGAAGTGCACAGCCAGAGGGAGTAGTGGAAGTGGGTATTCTCATAACTTTCAAAACAGTATCTGGAAGTGCACTTGAATTGCCAAGACAAAGATGGCTGCGGACCATGACCAGTAAATGGGATAATGTAAATGAATATTAATGGCTGGCATGGACATAAAGTGCCTCTTTCTGTGCTTTATGATGATATGACACTAACTCTTGATTACAGGCCTTATTCTGGGAAAACACCAAGCTTCTTGTACACAGATATGCAGATAAAACCAGAAGGATGATGCCCCTAGGTGACACTCTGATTGGCTTATTGGCAGATGACTTGGACTGGTGTGGACAGCTCGACGCTCCAGGTAAGTTGTATAGTTCCTGCTCCAATGTGCATTCTTATAAATAACGCTAAGTTGGGTTTCAATTGACGAAAACAAAATGTAATTAATTGTGTAATTAAAAACATCAATCAAGTTAATAATATAATATCTATAGTTTGGATGTTTCCCATATTTTTAAACAGTCTACCCTCGTTATTACCCCTTTATCTTGGATTTTGTTGCAGTGGACGGAGCGTTCCCACAGTAATCAGACACCGCTGTCTCTTTAAGAACACAGGCCACTAATTATATTGCAGGAGATTATTGAAATTGACAAGCAATTGCTTCTATCAACACTTGAGCAATGATACTCTATTAAACAATGTAACAGCCTTTAGTATTTTTAGCTTGCAATTTAAAAAAAAACATTTTTTGCTGTTAAGCAGTATTTGAAAACAACTTGTTTCACAGAGTCAACTTAACACCTTACTCGGATATAGGGGACACCCCCCTTCCCTCACCCCCACAGTATTTTTAATTAAGAACTGTTCAAAATGCAAAGTGCTGAAGTAACTCAGCAGGTCAGGCAGCATCTGTGGAAGGAATAGATAGGGGATGTTTCTAGTTCAGACCCTTTTCCATTATTTGTATAATATGCACATTAATCACTTTTGATGTGCATTATAACTGAATCTGAAATTTATGCTTTCCTTTCAACATGACATCCTGGGATGTCAGGACTTTCATATGAGGAAAGACTGGATAGACTCGGCTTGTACTCGCTGGAATTTAGAAGATTGAGGGGGGATCTTATAGAAACTTACAAAATTCTTAAGTGGTTGGACAAGCTAGATGCTGGAAGATTTTTCCCGATGTTGGCGGAGTCCAGAACAAGGGGTCACAGTCTAAGGATAAGGGGGAATTCCTTTAGGACCGAGATGAGGAAAACATTCTTTACACAGAGAGTGGTGAGTCTCTGGAATTCTCTGCCACAGAAGGTAGTTGAGGCCAGTTCATTGGCTATATTTAAGAGGGCGTTAGATGTGACACTTGTGGCTAAAGGGATCAGGGGGTATGGAGAGAAGGCAGGTACGGGATACTGAGTTGGATGATCAGCCATGATCACATTGAATGGCGGTGCAGGCTCGAAGGGCCGAATGGCCTACTCCTGCACCTATTTTTCTATGTTTCTATGTTTCTATGTTAATTGTGCACCAAGACTTGTAACAATGCTTTGCCTACAGCCGTGAGTCACATTTAGAGGTAAATTTAAGATTTTATGAGACTATGACTCTCAAAGATAGCCATTCAAACTGTAATGTCTGTGTTTGTTCTTTAATGTTTTTGGATCTAAAGTGCTAATTGCGATATTTTGTATTGTGTTAGCCTTTGCACAAATCGTTGGAATAATCTCTGTGTACCTGCCAAAGAAAATGGATCCAGCTACCCTTATCTTGTCCCATAGTTTGTCTAAATCCTTAACAGTTCAGTTGATACCAAATGCAAAGACCAGTGCTATTATTGCAATAGTCTGATCTGCTTTTACTTACCATATTCACATTGTTTTACAGGCATCAATTTTCAATCCTGCCCTTCAACAACTGAATGTGAAAATAACCCAGTGAATTCTTTTTGGATAATAGCATCTGAGACTGTAAGTTATCATCAGAAAAAATATACCTATTTTTACAATCAACCAACATTTCCTTTGCCTCTTTCAAAAAGAGCAGAGTAAATCCTCCCTCTTTGTATTATATCCACATCCTTACCTTTGAATATTTTGCACAATTTTATATTTAGCTGTTCCATTACAGTTGTATATTCTATTTCTATTCTGCAGTAAGAAACAGAATAGGATTGAAAACATGTACTTCATAAATTGATTTTCATATTTGTCTAAATGTGGATCTAATTTAGGGTGGATGGTGTCTCAGACACTGGTCTCATCATACCCATGGAGAACCTGAACAGAACACATGTTGGACAGTGAACTATGTCCGTAGTGAAATTCTAAGATCTTTTATGGTACCGTAAGACCATATGACTTTTCTTCCAAAAAATTGGAGGGTCTTATTCTGAGATTTGCGAAATTGGAGAAATGGAAAGGAAAATAAGGATATGAATAACAGAGGGGGGAAAGAAAGAGAGAGAGCACAACAAAAGTCAAAGAGATATTAACTACCTTGCTGAATCTATTCTCTATGACGTTGATGACCTTTCCATCATGTGATGCCAAAAAACACAATATTCTAACTGCAGCCAAAGAGCTGTTCTCTTCTATAAATCGTTTCTATTCCTTGTATCCTTTATAAAACTGAAAAGCTTGGTGATATTTCTATAGCTTCATATTTCTGCACTCATAACTTCAAGAAATTGTGAGGTGTAATGAATTACCGAAGCACACATTTTTGAGAGGTAAAACATGACTACGTTTTTGCCAGGATATCATTCAAACCCTTGTCCTGTTGTGCATTATTCAAGCCATCTGGCATCAATCAAAGCGGGTTTTTCTTGGTTCATGGTTACTTGGTCCTCCAAAATATTCCAACTGGAATTTAAACTGGAGGTGGTGAAGGGAGGGGTTTAGCCAGAGAGGGTTATTGGGAAGAAAGTGCCACTTTAAATTTAGTTGTATCTGGCTAGGCAACCGTGGCTTGGTGGAGATTATTCCATGCTTTAATAGTGCGTGGAAAGAACAAATTGCTGTACACATCTGTCTTTGAGGCTGGGACCACAAATTGGATCGAATGCCCCCATCTGCTTCTAATTGGTTTTGGGTTGGTGTAGGTCTTGTGATCTATGTCTAGCTGACCATTTAACATTTTGTAAAAACAGGTCAAACGGTGAGCTTCACGTCTGTCTTGGAGAGGGTTCCACCCCAGAGAATTCAGAGGTTTGGTGACACTCGCTTCTCTCTCGTAGGTGTTAGTAACAAATCGAGCAGCCTGTCTTTGGACACGTTCGATGGATGAAATGTTTTTATCTGTGTATGGGTCCCAAGCTGCAACTGCGTAGTCCAGATGAGGTCTAACGAGGGTGAAATACAGCTTCTCCTTGATAGAAGCTGAACAATGATGGGAGTTGCGCCTCAGGAAGTTTAGGATACCTGTTGCTTTTACTGTTACATGATGAGTCTGACCATTCCAACGTAGATCATTCTGCAATTTGATGCCAAGATACTTGGCTTGTTTGGATTCTTCAAGGGTGACACCAAGTATGTTGTAAGATGTGACACCTGGATTCCTCTTGCTGGTGACATGCATGGTTTCACATTTGGAAGGGTTGAACTGCATGCCCCATTGTTGTGACCACTCGAGCATAGTATCGAGATCCTTTTGGAGAGCATCTTCATCATCAGCTGACTTAATTGGATGGCACAGCAAACAATCATCAGCGAATAGTCTGGTCGTACTTGCGACTTTTTCATGGATGTCATTGATGTGAAGCAAAAATAGGCGTGGGCCAAGTACTGTACCCTGGGGTGTACCACTCAACACTGGGTGCCAATTGGAGCTCTTTCCGTTCACACACACGCGCTGAAGACGTTGTGTCAGGAAACTGGTTTTGATAATAAAGCGGGTTTTGATCATTAGATGGGTGTCTGCTAATGGAACTTTCAATGTAGGTTTGAGAGTGTTGAGCTCAGAGTCCCAGCTCTGAGCATTTTAAAATTACGCTGCAAACTAACCTTAGGCTGCAGCCACAGAAAGATGACAATGTTTTATGTACAGGGAGCAGAGCAAACCAGCAGCTCATCTGGAGAGTCAAAAGACTGCAGCTGTGGAATTCCCGAGTAAAAAACAAAGTGCTGGAAGAACTTAACAGGTCAACAGGTCAGGCGGTATCTGTGAGGGATTTTTAATTGACTGAAAGATATAAAATGGAAACAGGCCCTTCAGCCCATTGCGTCCACACCAACCATCGATCACCCATTCACACTATTCTTACTTGACCTTACTTTCACATCCACTCCCTACACACTAGGGGCAACTTAAAGAATCCAATTAACCTACAGATCCACACAACTTCTGAAGATGGGAGGAAATCGGAGCACCTGGAGGAAACCCATGCGGTCACAGGGAGAACGTGCCAACTCCACGCAGACAGCACCCAGGGTCAGAGTCAAATCCAGATCTTATGCTCTGTAAGGCAACAGCTGTGCCACTGTGTTACCCTTAGGGTAATGGGCAGATGGCATTTCAGGTCAGAACCCTTCTTCAGATGAAAGATCCCAACCCAAAATGTCATCTATCCATTTCCCTCCAAGAATGCCATCCAAGATGCCCTACATAAGCTAGTTTCATGTGTTTGGCCCATATTCCTCTTAGCCTTTCCTATCTACATATCTGAACAAATGTCTTTTAAAAGTTGTTATTATACCTGCCTCAAATATTTCCTCTGACAGCTCCTTCCACATAACTCCTCTCACCTTAATCCTATGCCCTCAAGTTCTTGATTTCCCTCTTGGATAAAAACTATTCATTTACTCTATCTATTTCCCACATGATTTTCTACACCCTATATTCACCCATCAGCCTCCTGTGGTCCAAAGAATAAAGTCCTAGACTGCCCAATCTGTCCTATAGCTCAGGCCCTCAAGTTCTGGCAAAATCCTCTTAAATCTTCTTTTTCTACGGTACGGTGACCAAAACTGAAGACAATACTCCAATTGACCGCACCAGTCTCGTACAATTGTAAAATATTGTTCCATTGTCTAGACACAATTCCCTGACAGATGAAGGCCAGTGTGCCAAAAGCCATCTTCGCCAATCCTGAAGAACATTACACTTTCCAGTATTAAACTCCATTTTTGCCTGCTCACTCAACCTAAATCTACCCTGATACCAAGTCCAAATACTTTTATCACAACATGCTAACTCACCTATTTTCATGCCATCAGCAAACTTGGATACCTTACATGTTGCCTCCACCTCCAAGTCATTAATATAGAAAGCAAATAATTAACGGCTAGAACTGATTCTTAGAGAACTTCACTATTTACATCTTCCCATAATAAAAAAGTCCCAGTTATTCCAACTCCAAATCTTCTTTACAATAACCATATAGTTGTTCTTGTTTGGAGCAGGGACCATGGTAATATGGGAAGCAAAAGGACAGCATCACATTAAGAGATACTGGGGTCATGTACATAATAAGGTGATGATTGGAAACTCAGGTAGCTCAATGTCAATGTGATCAATGGAATGGGGGGGATAGGCATGAGGGAGGTGTTGAGGAAAAACACCAAATAAACGTGTGCCAGAGCATTAACACAGCACCGGCTGGGTGGGTGGCAAGTGTGCCAACATTTAGTGAATGTGGAGGTATGGGATCAAGAGTGGGTGGAATGGATGTTTGAGAAGAGATTAGGGAAAGCACCACATTTGGCTGGAAGGAATCGGGGCAAGAACAGCACTTGGATTCCAGAAATGTTTGGTAGTGGGAAGATCATGTCTTGCTGGATCATGTTTAGAACCCAATGTCAGTAACTAATTTACGAATTAGTAATCCAATCTGGAGCTGTGCCAGTAAACCATGTTGTCCAGGCAGTGCCAGGCAGTGCCAAGCAATGGTGGTATCAGGACAACATGCAATTCCCCTCTGAATCCAGAAAGCCAGCTAAATCCTGGTGCTGCCCGCGGGAGAGTTGTATGTTTCCTTTGTCACCTTGTGGGCTTTTTCCAGGTTACCCAGTCTCCTTCTATATTGCAAGGATGTCAAGATTTGTAGGATAATTGGCCATTGCAAATTGCCCCTACTGTGTAAGTGAGGAGTAAAATCTGAGGGACATTGAAGTGAGTAAAGTTAATTGGGTTCAGTGTCAGAATTTTCCCCAATGTAAGAAAATATGATTATTTTACATACATTTTTGAGAGCAGAAGAAGTCTCAGGAAAACAATAACATGCCATTTGAAAGATTCTCCAATCTTTGTATCTCCAATCATGATTGTTTCTCCAATCTTTGTATGTCCAATCTGAAAGACTGTGTCTCCAATCAGGCAATGTTGCCCTGGTAATGCCGTGGAGCGACAGTCCATAATTTTATGCTCAAGTCTCTAAAAGAAAGAAGAGATAGATGGAAGTAAGGAATGAAATTGTGTGACAATGAAGATCTAAAGATATTAAGATCAATATTATTGTGTAATTAAGGGTAAATAGATTAAAGCAGAGATCCAAAATCAGACTTTTGTCTTGTCATAAACCCCACCCAGTTTTACCTTCTTATCACCTCAATAGTTTGCATGTTATACCGTGGAAAGTAAATATTATTCACCTACTTTGTATCCAAATGTAATTTTATTCCCAAAATTGGCTTAAAATTAAGCATAGATTGTTATTTTTAAGGTTTATGATAAACCATTTTTTATGTGGAATGGCATTTTTTATGTGGAATGGAAATTAATTCATATTTCTGAAGGAATGCTTAATTCCATTTTCATTCTTAATTGAAATAAATTATAAAGGTAAATATATATTTATTTGCCTGTCATTATAATTTTAGTACGCAAAAGAGGCAGAGGGCATTGTGAGTGTGATGCTGAATGGCTCCATTTCCACTGGAACCTTTCCTAAAGATGGGTAAGAGACTGGACATTGTGTCTTTTAGAAGCAATACCTGATTTTATTTTCTTATTGAATATCCAAATTGTATTACAGTCTGAAGAAGGGTTTCGGCCCGAAACATTGCCTATTTCCTTTGCTCCATAGATGCTGCTGCACCCGCTGAGTTTCTCCAGCATTTTTGTGTACCTCCTAATTGCATTAGTTTCCTGGGCAGGGTTTGTATATTTCAGAGATAGATACAAAGTGCTGGAGTAATTCAGCTTAACACAGTTAACTTCAACATAGTTTATTCATTAAAAAAATGAAAAATATGTTCAAGATATAATTTTCACAACTCATCATATTTTTTCTGTTTACATAACATTAACATGCCATCTGTCATCACTCATTCACAGTGTTAAAGAAAAATGTTGATGAATAGATTTCAGCACAATGACAGGGGGTTACAAAATCTCCGCTCTTCCCAAAGAATGCTTGTAGTGCCTGTACCCAGCTTGAGCTTGTTCTTTGGTAGATGGTCCTGCATCTTTGAGTGTGCCAGTGTGCAGCATTTACTTATTTACTTGATTCTTTATTTCAAACAGAATAAAATAATAAAAAGTGTGAAACAGCATACAAAAGACAAAAAAAACAAAACAAGAATTTATAAAGTGTCATAAACAATATTTATAAATAAATGAAATCATATGTGTCCGAAAAGGAGCAGGAAGAAGCGAAAGCTTGTTAATTCCCACCCCTTATTCAACTGCTTATAATTATCTTATACAAATTTAGCAGCTATAAACACCTATTTCCATATGTACACCAAATTATTTACATTTATACAATAATCAAATATTTACAAAACCATACAAAGAGAGAAAAAAATATATAAACAAAAAACCCTCATATACTATACAGTATCTCTTAGTCATATATACAACCCATCACCCTATAATCACCTTTCCCAATACAATCAGTATAACAAATATCCCACTCAAAATCACCTATCCTCATCCCAATATCCTTTAAAAAGAAGTGTTTTTGTACATCTTTTTAAAACTGAATTATGTCTGTGCTAAGTTTTATCTCCTGTTCCAAGCCATTCCACAAATTCACCCCACAGATTTGCTGAACTACAAATGGTACTGAAAAACCAGTCAGTTTCAGGCATACCAGGCAGTGCCTATTATTGTAATTGTTTCCAAGCTGCAGTGGATATTTGTGTCAGTGTGTATCTGTGGGAACAGCCTGTGCAGCCCAGAATCCTGTATTGTTCAAGCTGCTGAGTACAAACCTCGATAGATACCGTTGCATCTTTTCCCGGACTTTCCTGGCAAAGACATATTTGCAAAGGAAATGGGCAACAATTTCACCTTTGTCATGAGAGCAACATGCTGCAGGGCCAAAGCACTAACCATACATTGAGATGTGACTGGGAAGAGCTTTCTCACCACCAACTAAGCAAGATCTTGTTGGTTACACTAAAGCTTTGGCGATGAAGCCTTTGGGCAAATTACATTGATGGTTTGCTCAGGAAAATACCCACTGAGTTCACCATCGTATTCTCTTCCCAATTACATTTTATGCAGACCACAGCATGATTGATTTATAATCCTGTTCTTCTGGATAATGTTCACTGTGGTGAAGGAGGAGCAGTCCCACTGAAGGAGCGGGTCCCACTGAAGGTGCAGTCCCACTGAAGGAGCAGTCCCACTGAAGGAGCAGTCCCACTGAAGGAGCAGTCCCACTGAAGGAGCAGTCCCACTGAAGGAGCAGTCCCACTGAAGGAGCAGTCCCACTAGTCCCATTAAAGGAGCAGTCCCACTAGTCCCACTAAAGGAACAGGCCAGTGAAGAAGAAGTCCAATGAAGGAGCAGTCCCACTGACAGAGCAGTCCCAGGCAACATGGCCTGCTCTCAACCTAACGACAATGGAGACAGATTTAATGTTTCCCTTAAACCAGAGCTCATGAAAATCTACAGAAGGTTTATACATTTCTGTAAAATGGGGATTACCATTTCAAAGTAAGAAATTAATCTTTCCAGTCCTACAGAGATTTCATGCAGTAGTTGCAACCAGGAAACCAACTATCTTTTTGTAATTAAATTATTATTATTAAACTTGGAAGGCTGAAGAGTAATTTTATCAAGGTTGAAAACAGAATGAACCCCATAGATGGCCATAGATAGTGTAGATAGTCATCTTTACTTCTAAGATAGGGCTGGCTAAAATTAGCGGACATAGATTTAATGTGAAAGGGGAGAAATTTAAAGAGGATCCGATGGGTACTTTTTTCACACTGAAGGTGAAAGTTATCTAGACCAAGCTACCAGAGGAGGTGATGAGGCAGATATAATTATGGCATTGAAAGGTATTTAGTCAGGTACTTTTATAGGAAAGGAATAGAGAGATATGGTCCTAATATGAGCAAGTGAGATTAGCGTTCAAAATTTTTCATGGTCGGCAAAGAACAAGTTGAAGCAAAATGCTCGTTCTGTGGCATATAACTCTATGATTCTGAGACCAGTTTGAATCAACCATTGTCAAAGTACTGGAAATGTAGGGATGAATCTAATAACACCAGGGGCAGTAGATTGCATTTTCTCAGAGTGCTGGATTATTCATAATTCGAGGACCAGAGGACAGGACAGGTTTAGAGGGATGGGGACCAAATGCTGGCAGGTGGGACTAGTGCAGCTGGGACATGTTGGCCAGTGTGGGCAAACTGGGCTGAAGTGCCTGTTTCCACACAATATCATTCTATGACTATGTTTCTCCCTATAGGTTTTTTGCAGAATATGAGCTCCCCAATTGGAATAAGAACAAAATCTCTGAAGTACGGATTTGGATCATGGACAACATCAACGGACCTGATAGGTAAAGGAATCAAGAGAAATCTATTTCTCAACAGATGGAAGAGCACTTAATTAATTAAGTTATCCCTTTGTAAAAAAACTTGAATTTAGTGGTAACAATTTAGTGGTAACAAACAATTAGATGTATATTCTACTTGCTGGTAATTTAACACTAAGAATTGCACCAAATATTACTTAACTATTTTAGTCCAGTTATTTAATAAGCAAGTGTGATCATTTTAAAAAGTGCCAGTAGGTATTTAGTACAGTAAGCTATTGCATTAGAAGAGCAATAATAAGAAAAAGAGTGCACATTCCTTTGAAACGATAATTCTAAGGCAATCAGGACCTAAAATTTAGAAATGATAGGAAGAGCCTAATTTATTCACAATATACCACAAAATAGACATATGGCTGAATGACTAAGTGTGTGATTCGAGTTGAGGAATAAATAGTTTCCTTATATCTAGTGTTGGATGAGCAGAAATTTCATTTGAATTTAGTTTGGGAATACCAAACTCAATATCTTCAGTACTCAATGGAAACTCGATCCCAGGCTGATGGTTTCAGTCCTCTCCCTGGCAAATCTTTGAGGTTAAACTGAACAGTCTGATGTGAGCCTATGGATTTTTTTTTTTTTGAACCAAAAATAATTTAAATCAATTATTTACAAAAATGATATGTACAATACAAAACAATACAATCCCACCACCATAATAACAAATATTCTTAGATACTAAATGAACTGACATACAACTATATCACTATCCTTATTAAGGATGCATTCCACCCACCTCCCCCCCCCCCCCCCCACGGTGCCCAGATGTCCCGGAAACCCCCCAGGGCGCCCATGGGCAGCGCGTAGTCCCTTTCTAATACCACCTGGCTGCGAACGTAACCCCGGAGAGGGGGCAGGCAACTGGCTCGGGCAGAGCCCTCTCCTACCTGGCGCCGTGATTCGAGGATGGCCAACTTTGCCAGGCCAAGGAGCAAAACCTATGGATTAGGGTTGTGCAGGTCGGTTGTACTCCATCAAGTACACATACAGAGCATATTTCACTGGTAAGGATAAGCAAACCCACTTACTGATATATGGTGGTGAAAGTCTAAGCAAGTCTAAAGTCGTTACTACCATTATACATTGTGGAATGTATGCAAATAATTAGTCAGTCTGATGGAAATACAATCAAAATAAGTAGGTTAGTTAATGTTGATTGAAATAGAAACCGAAAAAGCTGGAAATACAAAGCAGGTCAGACAGCATCTTTGGGAAGAAAAGCGAATTAATGTTTCAGGTCATCAGAACTTTCTTTATTTTGACGTGGTCTTAATGTTAAACTTTTTTAACTTGTCCAAATCTTTCTCTAAAATGAGTTTAGTTGCCTGACTAATAATTACCTGGAAATGGGGGATTTGAGGAGATGAGATCAATGTACAAAGGAAGGGAAAGGAGTAGGGTGACTGGGGGATTTGGGAGAGGGTGGGAGAAATGGGGTTGCATCTGGATTTGGAAGGGAGAGGGGGGCATGGGCATTACTTGAAATTGGAGAATTCAACCTTCATACCATTTGGTTGTAAGCTACCTAAGCAGAATATGAGATGCTATCTTTCCAGTTTGCCTGTCATCTCACTCTGGCAATGGGGATGGTCAAGGGCAGAAAGGTCAGTTTGAGAATTGGAATGGTAAGTTCAGTGAATGATGGCCTTGTCTGCACTTGGTCTCGCTGATGTAAAGGAGGCCACATTGGGGACATTGAATGCTGTAGATGAAGTCCAAGATATCCTGAAAAGGGACGGAGAGGAGCCTTAGGTCATGGTACATATTGGTACCAATGACATAGGTAAAAAAAGAGAAGAGGTCCTAAAAGGAGAATTTAGGGAGTTAGGAAGAGAGCTATGGAAAAGGACCACAAAGATAACAATCTCAGGACTACTTACTATGCCACGTGACACTGAGAGTAGGAATGGAGCAAGGTGGAAGATAAACACGTGGCTGAAGGACTCGTGTGGAGGGCAGGGATTCAAGTTTCTGGATCATTGGAACCTCTTTTGGGGAAGGAGTGATCTGTATAAAAAGGACGGGTTGCACTTGAACCCAAGGGGGACCAGTATCTTGGCGGGGAAATTTGCAAAGGCTACTGGGGGGACTTTAAACTAGATTGGTCGGGGGGAGGGACTCAAATAGAGATAGCTAGGAGACGGTGTCTGAGGCAGGAGGCAGAGAAGGGAAGCACTCAGACCCAACATGTACGGGGGGGAAGAAGAAAAAAATAATAAACAGAGAATAAGAGGTGGTGCGTGTCTTAAAGGTGTGAGCAGAGAGAAAGAGGGGCATAAAATGACGATAGAAGCAAGTGGTAGCAAGGTGAAAATTAATAGTGGCTGGCAGACAAATCCAGGAAAAAAAATCAAAAGGGGCCACTTGTCAACATAATTGTATAAAGGGTAAAAGTGTTGTCAAAACAAGTCTGAAGGCTTTGTGTCTCAATACGAGGAGCATTCGTAATAAGGTGGATGAGTCGAGGGATATACAATATTCAGGAGGGATAGACGGAAAGGAAAAGGAGGCGGGGTAACATTGCTGCTGAGAGAGGAGATTAATTCAATAGAAAGGAAGGACATTAGGGTGGAGAATATGGAATCAATATGGGTAGAGCTGCGAAACTCTAAGGGGCAGAAAACGCTAGTGGGAGTTGTGCACAGGCCACCTAACAGTAGTATCGTAGTTGGGGATGGCATCAAACAGGAAATTAGAAGTGCGTGCAACAAGGGTAACACAGTTACAATAGGTGACTTCAATCTGCATATAGATTGGGTGAATCAAATTGGAAGGGGTGCCAAGGAAGACGATTTCTTGGAATGTAGGCGGGATAGTTTTCTAAACCAGCATGTGGAGGAGTAGGCTATTCTAGACTGGGTATTGAGTAATGAGGAAGGGTTAGTTAGCAGTCTTGTTGTGCGTGGCCCCTTGGGCAAGAGTGACCATAATATGATTGAGTTCTTCATTAGGATGGATAGTGACATAGTTAAGTCAGAAACAAGGGTTCTGAACTTAAACAAAGGTAACTTTGAAGGTATGAGCCGTGAATTCGCCAAGATAGACTGGCAGGTGAGTCTTAAAGAGTTGACAGTGGATGTGCAATGGTAGGTATTTAAAGACTGCATGAATGAAGTACAAAAATTGTTCATATCAGTTTGGCAAAAGAATAAATCAGGGAAGGTGGTGCATCCGTGGATAACGAGGAAAATCAGGGATAGTGTAAAAATTAAAGATGAGGCATACAAATTGGCCAAAAAAAGCAGCCTACCAGAGGACTGGGAGAAATTCAGAATCCAGCAGAGGAGGACAAAGGGCTTAATTAGGAAAGGGAAAATAGATTACGAAAGGAAACTGACAGGGAACATAAAAACTGACTGCAAAAGTTTTTATAGATATGTGAAGAAAAAAACTAGTTAAAACAAATGTTGGTCCCTTGTAATCAGAAGCAAGTGAATTGATCATGGGGAACAAGGACATGGCAGACCAATTGAATAACTAATTTTGTTCTGTCTACACTAAGGAAGAATAAATTATCTGCCGGAAATAGAAGTGGACCGGAGGTCAAATAAGATGGCGGAATTGAGTGAAATCCAGGTTAGCCGGGAAGTGGTGTTGGGTAAATTGAACGGATTAAAGGCCGATAAATCCCCAGGGCCAGATGGTCTGTATCCCAGAGTGCTCAAGGAGGTAGCCACGGAAATAGTGGATGCATTAGTGATAATTTTTCAAACTCCTTAGATTCTGGAGTAGTTTCTGAGGATTGGAGGATAGCTAATGTAACCCCACTTTATAAAAAAGGAGGGAGAGAGAAAGCAGGGATTTACAGACCAGTTAGTCTAACATCGGTAGTGGGGAAACTGCTAGAGTCAGTTATTAAAGATGGGATAGCAGCGCATTTGGAAAGTGGTGAAATCATTGGACAAAGTCAGCATGGATTTACGAAAGGTAAATCATGTCTGACGAATCTTATAGAATTTTTCGAGGATGTAACTAGTAGTGGATAAGGGAGAACCAGTGGATGTGTTATATCTAGACTTTCAGAAGGCTTTCGACAAGGTCCCGCATAAGAGATTAGTATATAAACTTAAAGCACACGGTGGTTCAATATTGATGTGGATAGAGAACTGACTGGCAGACAGGAAGCAAAGGGTAGGAGTAAACAGGTCCTTTTCAGAATGGCGGGCAGTGAGTAGTGGGGTACCACAAGGCTCAGTGTTGGGACCCCAGCTATTTACAATATACACTAATGATTTGGACGAGGGAATTGAATGCAACATCTCCAAATTTGCAGATGACACCAAGCTGGGGGGTATAATTAGGTGTGAGGAGGATGCTAGGAGGCTGCAGGGTGATTTGGATAGGCTGAGTGGATGGGCAGATGCATGGCAGATGCAGAATAATGTGGATAAATGTGAGGTGGCAAAAACATGAGGATAGACTATTATCTGAATGGTGGAGATTAGGAAAAGGGACTTTCATATGATATGATATCCTGGGATGTCGGGACTTTCATATGAAGAATGACTGGATAGACTCGGCTTGTACTCATTGGAATTTAGAAGATTGAGGGGGGATCTTATAGAAACTTACAAAATTCTTAAGGGGCTGGACAAGCTAGATGCAGGAAGATTGTTCCCGATGTTGGGGGAGTCCAGAACAAGGGGTCACAGTCTATGGATAAGGGGGAATTCCTTTAGGACCAAAATTAGGAAACCATTCTTTACACCGAGAGTGGTGAGTCTCTGGAATTTTCTGCCACAGAAGGTCGTTGAGGCCAGTTCATTGGCTATATTCAAGAGGGAGTTGGATGTGGCTCGTGTGGCTAAAGGGATCAGGGGGTATGGAGAGAAGGCAGGTACAGGATACTGAGTTGGATGATCAGCCATGATCATATTGAATGGCGGTGCAGGCTCGAAGGGCCGAATGGCCTACTCCTGCACCTGTTTTTCTATGTTTCTATGTATGAAGATGAACTTCTGTCTAACCTGGAAGGACTGCTGAATGTGAGGAAGTGTAGGCACACGTGGTATCTCTCCTGTGGTTGTTGAGGAAAGTACCTGGGGAAAGGGTAGGTTGGGAGTGAACCAAGGAGCTTCAGAGGAAGTGGTCTCTGCCGAAAGGCGAAGGGGTGGGGATAGAGTAATGTGACTGGTGGTGGAATCATGTTGAAGGTGGCGAAAATGTCAAAGAATGATATATTGGATGTGGAGGCTGGTGCGGTGAAAGGTGAGGACCAATCAAATTGTCAGTGTTTAGAATCTAGTACTTTTTTAATTCTCTGATTACAATTGAAATCATTCACAAAATACAAAATTAAAGCTAAAACAGGAATAATTTATCAATAGTATCTCTATAGAAAGTATAGAGTTATGTTTCTGATCAATAAATTTTCATCAGACTCCAAAGATGTATGAGTTTGTAGGTTAATTGGCTTTGGTAAAGTAGTAAATTGTCCCTTTTGTGTAGAATAGTGCTAGTGTATATGTCAATCGCTGGTCAGCGCGGACTCGGAGAGCCAAAGGGCCTGTTTCCGCACCGTATCTCTAAAGTATAAAGTTAGACTGCCAATCGTTCCATTTTTTACTTTCTCCACAGATACTAAATGTCAGGCTGAGTATTTCCAGCATCTTCTTTTTCAATCCAAAGCATTTTTCTTTATGTAGGTATGTTACAAAACTTACCTTTAGCGGTGCTGCAGTTCTGTCACTGGCCGTGTGCGCGACTTTGGCTCCTTTAAGGTGGGGGGGGGGGGGGGGGGGGCGGGGTTAAAATGCGGTTTTCCCCTTGCCATCCGGAGCTTTCTTTTGTCGGAGTGCGATCTATTTCTGGAGATTCGTTCCGACTGCCGGTAAGTTCAGTTTTTTTAAATAAATAGCCCGACTATTTCAGCGCTGGAGTAAAATAAAAATTAGCTCCTAATGCCGTAAACGCCGACAATGGGGACCGATTTTATGTAGGGGACAGGTAAGTGAAAGCTGTTTATTTTTACATATAAACCTGCTTTTTTAGACTTTTTAGATAACGTTGTGAAACGGTGATTTAGTCCCCATACGAACCGGCAGAATTTTTCCTGCCGATATTGGGTTTAAATTCACCGCAGCCGCAACGTTCCAAACCATCGCTTTCCAGAAAATCACACTCGCAAGCTGTTTAAAATGCCCATTAATTTATGGGCATTAAACACTAAATTCCTTCAATTTGGCCTATATATTTATGACAATTAGATTTTAAAATCATGTTATATTGTGAATTATTGTGTGAATGTTAATTGGACACTTAGGCTTTACATTTTTTTAATTTTCTTTCTTAAGAAATGGATAGATGTTGAGATCTAGTAATTGAATTTTGTAGTTAGCTACAATTGGGTAACTAACTATATAAACCATATAACCATATAACAATTACAGCACAGAAACAGGCCTTCTCGGCCCTTCCAGTCCGTGCCGATCATTTATTTTCCCCTAGTCCCATCTACCTGCACTCAGACCATACCCCTCCATTCCCTTACCGTCCATATACCTATCCACTTTACTTTTAAATGTTAAAATCGATCCTGCCTCCACCACTTCTGCTGGAAGATCATTCCACACAGCTACCACTCTCTGAATAAAGAAGTTCCCCCTCATGTTACCCCTAAACTTCTGTCCCTTACTTCTCATGTAATGCCCTCTTGTTTGAATCTTCCCTACCCTCAAAGGGAAAAGCTTATCCATGTCAAATCTGTTTATCCCTTTCATCATTTTAAAGACCTCAATCAAGTCCCCCCTCAACCTTCTGCGCTCCAAAGAATAAAGACCTAACTTGTTCAACCTTTCTCTGTAACTTAATTGCTGGAACCCAGGCAACATTCTAGTAAATCTCCTCTGTACTCTCTCTATTTTGTTGACATCCTTCCTATAATTAGGTGACCAAAATTGTACACCATATTCCAGAATTGGTCTCACCAATGCCTTGTACAATTTTAACATTACTTCCCTACTCCTATATTCAATGCTCTGATTTATAAAGGCCAGCACACCAAAAGCTTTCTTTACCACCCTATCTACATGCGTTTCCACCTTCAGGGAACTATGCACAGTTATTCCGAGATCCCCCTGTTCCACAGCATTCCTCAATTCCCTACCATTTACCATGTGATCGGAGAACAAATTATATGCTTTAATTTCAGGTCATGCAAGTAAGATTGTTTCATATTTGTTTCAGAATACTTCAATCTACAATAACTGAAAATTTCTTTCAGTTCTCTTAATTTTTAAAAAAGTTATGGGCTTTTGACTGTCCTCGATCACAACTTTTGTGTTAAGTCAATAGAAAAGCTATAGGAAACAAGTTGCTAATTTCCGAGTATGAAAATGGCCATAACTTTTTTTAATACTGAAGATATGAAAGTGAATTAGGTGTTAAATTAAACTTCCTTTTATGCTTTATCTGATGCGATAAATTGCAGACTTGATTTTTAAAATCTCAATATTTTGTAACATTGCTACTTTATACAGCATCTTTCACTTTCGCTGGTTTCAGTTTGAGGGATGGTGTGGCAAACTATCTAACCCAACAGGGAGTGCTTAGTTTGCAAGTACTTCATCATGGGCAAGAACTGAATGAAAATCCCTCAGTGCTGTGTAATGGTGACATTCGATTAAGCATGTTAAAACTTAATCCTTAATCCATTATGAAAAAAATTCCTCTTTCTGATAGAGAGTCGTGTGGGACAGGAACTGTTGGAGAACTTGAGGATATACTAAGAAGACAACATTTCAACTACTCTTGCATTGACAATGTGAGGTAAATGTTATTACTGTTAACAGCAGTTATTCCAGCTAATCTGCACTCCCAGTACATTTCACCACTTTTAATGAACTAGTCAACATAAAAGTCTATTTGGTTTCAGTCAAGTCCCATTTACAAGATGTTCTTTAAGAAATACTAGAGGGTATGAGAGGTAGCAAAATGCAGAAATGTGATTGGAGAACTGATATCTGCTCTGACAGCTCTCGGGCCAAAAGCCCATACCCTGATGTAGCAAATAATAACATTCCTGTTCTAACAGAACTGCTTGTCCTGCTATTCCACATTACCTTACAATCAAAGGAGATTTTACATTAGACTTCAGACATTAAAGATACAATGTGGAAACAGGCCCTTCAGCCCACCAAGTTCGTGCCGACCAACGATCACCCCATATATTACCATTATCCTACACATGAGGAATAATTTACTATTTTACCAAAGCCAATTAACCTACAAACCTGTATGTCTTTGGAGTGTGGAAGGAAAGCGGAGCACCGGGAGAAAACCTACGCAGTCACAGGGAAAATGTACAAACTCCATACAGACAGCACCCATAGTCGGGATCAAATGCAATACCGCTCCCTATACTTCCTTCCTCACCATATCAAAGACATAAGCTGCCCTTCCAAGTGAGGCAAAGGTTCACCTGCACCTCTTCCACCTTGGTCTGCTGCATATGTATACATTGTATAAAGCATAGACTGGGTGACCTTTTGTGGATTGCCTGCATTCTCTCTGTAATGGTCATCTCAAGATTCCAGTTGCATATCATTTTAATAGTAAGATTTAATGAGAACTTACCAGTTTGAAGTTTGATCTTTATTTTATGAGGAGTTACGATGAACGATTACATGAAGAAGAAGGCCGTCAGCCCGCATGCGCGTCAATCTTCAAAGCAGCGGTGTGAAATCACAAATAACAGTTGATGAACTGAATATAGTAAGATTCAAGAACCTAGAAACTACCAGCTGATCTTTATGAGAGAGGGTTGGGAGCAGAGGGCACGTAATCGCTCATCGTAACTCCTCATAAAATAAAGATCAAACTTCAAACTGGTAAGTTCTCATTTAAACTTACTATTTTACTTCGCAGTCACATGAAGATTTTGAAGATCTGTGATTTCATGCCGTGGAAACGAGCCCATGCGTCACACACTGCATCAATTGACCAGGGATGAGTGAAATTTAATAAAGCATGACATAATGATGATAATAGTAATCCCACTCATCCAGGAGGAATAAAAAATATAACCTAAAAATTGTGTTGGTAAATACCCCCGGTCTGGCAAATGTGTTTATTATAACACATTTGGAAATTCGCTGGTTTGACCATCCTGCAGCCACTAGGATGAGGTCCAGCAAAACATTCACAACCCTCACTGTTGATGTTGTTGCAGCCGTATGAGGTTTTTTGTAACTAACAACATTGCTAGTTCAGAGCTTCTAGGGCTTTAGGTGACATAATGACTGTTGTAGATGTGTGACCACACACACAGCCAAAGGTCCATGGGGTACGCCATAAGACTAGTTTGAGACCTGACGCCCCCGGTCTACTCTGCAAGACTAAGTCATGAAGGATCATATTATTCGCATTTGTAACCATCCTGTCCAGTCGTAGCTTATGCAACGACTAGGCCCGTTGCACTGAACCTAGTGCCGTGAGGATAACCACTTTGTAAGTGAATAGACCGAGGACAGGAATGTAGCTGGAGCCCGCCGGCGACGCAGCATCAGCAGGACATAAACATCCCATATCTCTGAGTACCTGGGCCTGGGGGGAAATCGAGTTGAAAATACCCTTCATAAATCTGGATATCAGAGGTCGAGACCTGACAGCGTGGTGTGCCGATCCCAGCAGGAAGTATGACCACAAGGCACTACTGGCACAATATGTATAACTCCATCTCTCGTGAAATATAGCTTTGAGATAAATACCAAGACATCTGTTGTACGTACTGTGTCATACAATATATTGGACTGTAAACAGGACCCTTACAATTCCTTGATATTGGAGATGTACTGTTTCTTGGCACTATCTCTTCAGGCTGCAGTGATTACATCCACCATACAACTTGACAATCCGTACCCCAGGAAAGGTCTTCTCATTGTCTGCAATCCAACAATTTGATTTGTTCATGCAGAGGATGGTTCTCCCCAGTCACAGGGTAAACCAGCAGATATTGCGTTTGGGAAGAGCCATAAAAGGCTCTGTTATCATTCGCAGTATGAGTGGACCCATGGCTGTGTAGGCCAGTCAGGCACTATCACGCCTGAGACGGAGTCTTGCTGGTTATTAAGCAAGCACCGACTGATGAGGCAAAATGGAGGAAGACATAACGAACATTCCTCCCCAGTGTAGCGAGAATGTATCCATCGCCACTGCCCCTGAGAATGGCCGCCATGCCAGAAAATTTTGAAACTGTTGATTGAGATTAGATGCAAACAAATCGATATTTGGTGTTCCATCAATCCACAATGTCATTAAATACTTTGTCATCCAACATCCATTGTGTTGTCATTGATTAACGTGATGATACACCAGCGCCAAATAAGGCTAGGTACACAGGATATTAACTTAATTGAACCCATGTGATTAAAATATGGCACCACCTTAGTGTGTCAACGTAGGTGAACATGCAGATCTGCATATTCTCACAATAAGCCTTTAACCTATAGAATGCACCTAGTGATTTTAGGTAGTTGATACCACATAACTGATGGATTGGTAGCTCATGCACATCCCATCCGCCTCTGTGACTAGAGATGGGATGGTAATTCCCCATCTTTGAGCACTAGCAATAGTTTGTAACATAACTGAAGGTAAAAATGACCAAAAATACTGGAGCAATACTGAATACTGTTTGTCCATCATTGTGACATAGCTTCAGCTGGTAATAGCATAGATCTGTTGAAAATGACCACTAAATTGCTAATTTACACTGGCCACAATCTCTTGCCCCAGGGCGGAGTCACAGACAATTAATAGAATCAAAGGTACATCGCAATCTATAACTCTAGTTGGTATCAACTTAAATTTAACTGGATGGATGAGAAACCCCAATTTCTCAAATATGAGTTTTGTGGCTGAAAACAGCTAATTTAGCAAGATTCAGCATTTTAGAATATCATCCAGATAGGCCATAAATATGTATTTTCGAGCTTTGAGCAGCCCAAGCATTGGCTTGGTAATTTGGTAAATAACCTGGAAGCTGAAGTTGAAGTTAGCCCCTTTTGCAACGTTTTAACTGCTATTGTTGCCCATCCAGCTAAATTTCAAATATCTTCGGTGAACCCTGTGAATGGGAGCTGAATAGTATGCATCTTTGAGATCGATGCATGCCATAAAGTATCCTATGGAATATCCGTTATTAGACAGTAATGAAATTCTGTTTAAAAATTAACTGCACATGTGAATGTGAGTTAATCAAGGGTGACCCAATATCTCGACGTATGTGCAAAACAGTGTAATCTATTACCACACATAACTAGTCCACACACCCCGTGTGAGGTCTGTAACTGTCCTCAGGTTTTGATTCCATCCTTGAATTTGGAGAATAGGACTGCTGGGGTGCGTGGATTGCACATTTTCCCTCAGGGCCGGCTTGGGCATTGGCCTAAAAGACCTCTGCCCAGAGAATCAGCTTTCAAGCTGCCATCAGGTTCAGTGCTGCCGGCACTCTGTAATGATGTGACGTGAGGGCATAGATGCTTCCCAAGCTCCAGGTTTCTGACCTCACGCATGCCCTCCAGTATGTTTTACAGACATGCTTCTGAATTTGGAGTCAGTCACACACTGACTGCCTACGCTCTTCTCCTCAGAGAGGGAGATATAATGTAGCCCTGCAACAGGCACTGCTGCAGGTCCTTGTCATGCAGTTGGTGTGTCATGGAAGGTTCCCTCACGACACACTGCGTCTGCCTAGCTCCCCTCCTCAGAGAGGGAGATATAAAGCAGCCCTGTATCAGGCGATGCTGCTGGCCCCCGAGACCCGCGCTGATATTATTCCCTTCCTTGGAGTATCAGGTGGAGCTTCTCTCCATAAGGTGCTCTATCCTGCAAGGAAACGTCCGAAGACGCTCCCACTGCAGGAGGTGAATTCTGCTGGCCGGACTATTTCAATGTTAACTCGCCTGCCGAGCCGTTATTTCCCACAGAGCCGGGATTTCCCGTGGCTTCCGCAGCCGGCGGTCACCATGGCCGGATTGCGCCCCGAGCCGAGTTTTCCTTCGTGGAGCTGGGATACCTAACGGTGTCCGCTTCCGGGTTTCCCAGAGCTGGATTTCTCTCGCGGAGCCGGGATTTCCCGCGGTCTCCGAGCCGGGTTTCCCTGCAGTGTTGGGATACCCCGGAACGACATCCAGCAGGAACTCTGTAGAGAGCTTCCTGCAAGGTAAAAGCACAACCTGAAAAATAAGTTTGAAACTTACCTTCAGGTTTGAAACTTACCGCTGGAGGAGCAGCGCACCTACCAGCCAGTCGCGCGCCATGCGTGAGACGTAATGACGCGCATGCGGGCTGATGGTTTTCTTCTTTACGTAGTCACTCACGTGACTCTGAAGTAAAACCTTCCTTCCCACTCATACACTATAAATTATCTTTTGTTGAATTAACTATGCTTAATATAGTAAACGTTACAGGTCCTATTGACATTGATGTCTTTGTCAACTAACTTTCTTTTTTTTATAAATGCATAAGGGGAAAAGGGCAGAGAGGACTTCTCAGGAATCAAAGCACCTCTGTTGGGAGCCACAGGAGATGGGCAAGGTCATAAATGAGTATTTCTCCTCTGTGTTTACAGAGGAGAAATACATTAGGACAGAGGAAATTGGAGCAGTTACTGGAGGTGTCTTGAGAGCAGCCAGGGTTACTATCGAAGAACTACTGAACGTACTGTCGTGATTGAAAGTAGACAAATCTCCGGGGCTTGATCTGATATATACGATAATCTGTTATGTTGTGGGAAACTAGAGAGGAAATTGCAGGAGCCCTGTTTGAAATTTACAATTCATCCTTAAATACAGGAGAGGGTGGCAAATGTTGTACCTCTTTTCAAGAAGGGCTGCAGGGAAAATGCTGGGAACTATAGGCCGGTGAGCTTAACATCTGTAGTTGTTAAGTTACTGGAGAGTATTCTGAGGGATAGGATATATAGGCATTTGGATGGGCAAGGGCTGATTAGGGATAGTCAGCATTGCTTTGTACGTGGGAGGTCGTGTCTCACAATCCTGATTGAGTTTTTTGAAGACGTGACCAAAAAGGTTGATGAAGGCAGAGCTGTAGATGTTGTGTTCATGGACTTTAGTAAGGCATTCCACAAGGTTCCGCATGGTAAGCTGCTCTGGAAGGTTAGATCTCATGGGTTCCAAGGAGAGATAGCTGAATGGATAGCAAATTGGCTCAGGGAAGGAAGCAAAGGATAATGGTGGAAGGTTGCTTCTCAGACTGGATGCCTGTGACTAGTGGTGTGCCTTAGGGTTCGTTGCTGGGCCCGTTACTGTTTGTCATCTACATCAATGATTTGGATGAGTACATACAGGGCCAGATTAGCAAGTTTGCTGATGATACAAAAAATTGTAGTTTTGCAGATAGTGAAGATGGTTGTGAAAGATTGCAGCAGGATCTGGATTGATTAGCTAGGTAGGAGGACGAATGGTTGATGGAATTTAATACAGAGAAGTGTGAGGTGTTGCATTTTGGGACATCGAACAAGGGCAGGACCTACACAGTAAATGGTAGGCCTCTGGGTAATGTTGCTGAGCAGAGGGATGTAGGAGTACAGGTGCACGGTTCCTCAAAGGTCGAATTGCAGGTAGATAAGTTGGTCAAAAAAGTTTTTGACACTTTGGCCTACATCAGTTACAGTATTGAGTATAGACGTTGGGAGGTCATGTTGCAGTTATATAAGACGTTGGTGAGAAAGCATTTAAAATATGGTGTTCAGTTCTGAGCACCATGTTATAGGAAAGATATTGTCAAGCTTGAAAAGGTTCAGAAAAGATTTATGAGAGTGTTGCTAGGACTGAAGGGTGTGAACCATGGGGACAGGTCGAGTAGGCTGGGTCTCTATTCCATGGAGAGCAGGAGGATAAGGGGTGGTCTTATAGAGATGTATAAGATCATGAGAGGAAAAGATCCAGTAGATGCACAGTCATTTCTCCAGAGTAGAGGAAACGAGGACCAGAGGACATAGGTTCAAGGTGAAGAGGAAAAGATTTAATAGGAATCCGAGGGGTGACCTTTTCACACAAAGGGTGGTGGGTGTATGGAACAAGCTGCCAGAGGAGGTAGCTGAGGTTGGGACTATCCCATTATTTAAGAAACAGTTAGACAGGTGCATGGATAGGACAGGTTTGGAGGGTTATGGACCAAGCACAGGCAAGTGGGACTAGTGTAGCTGGGACATTGTTGGCCGGTTTGGGCGAGTTGGGCCGAAGGGCCTGTTTCCATTCTATGGACTCTATGAATAGGAAATTGTTTTTCTATTATGGGTGCATTAAATCGAAAACTAGGCAGTATGGGCTAATATTCTTGTCAGGCATCCCACGTAATAAATAGTACATGAAGGTAGCCGTTCAGAAGTTCAGAAAATTGCAGTCCCACAACTTGAGTCTGTGTATGCTTATAGGGATGTAAAATCAAGATTAGTGCCTAAATTTCCCAGTGAGTTTTCTTTATAAACACCATTCCTTACCTGTATATTCAGAGCAGCAATTCTACTTCAAAATATTTTTTACAGTGTTTTTTTTTTTCTTTCAGGACTGTTCGCATCCTGGAATGTGTGGACTTTCCAAATGAAGCAGCCTGCACTTGTATATAGCTACAAGATGATTTCATGTGTGAACATCTGTGTAGGAACCATTTAGCTTAAATAAGTTGATTATAGCCACATGTCTAATTACCTTTAATTGTTATCTGCCTGTGCTAATGTGGGTGGAGTTATTTACTTAGTCTGGCCGTGTGTTTATCCAGAAGAGTCTAGTGCAGACACTCAGATAAATTAGTTTCCGTTTTGATGTCGGAACCATGAGATGATATAGTTTTCTACCATGTCTACGACACATTATCATCATGACCAAGAGCATGATTGGGACAACAAATAAGAACGGAAGTTAAGACTTATTTAATTGTTCTGTGTTTCTACAATAAAGAAGCTATTAATCAACAAACTACGTCTGGAAGATTCATCATTGCTATCTCAAGTGTGTCATGACTTGCGTGAGATTACTTTACTATTGATCTCCGACATATTAGTGGCTTAACGAAGGTTAAATTTGGGATGCCTTAAAAAGCTGCCACTATAATCTGTCTATTTAAATCATTTCTCAAAACCCCCTATCAATTAATTGTGTTATGCGTTTCACACTAATGTAAAGTCATTTGCTTTTGACGTATTGTGTTTGCATCTATGGCATTGTTAAAATTGTATTTAACAAATGTATTACCAAATGTTTTTAAAACCAAAATGGTTCTTGTTTAAAGGCATATTCAGCAACCCCAGCCTCTCTGTAAGAAGGGTGGTGAATCTGTGAGATTCATTGCCACAGATGTCTATGGAGGCCAAGTCAATTGATATTTTTAAGATGCAGATTGACAGATTTCATTTTGGAGTCACGTGAGTGACTTCGTGAAGAGCCCGCCGGCGCGCATGCTCGACATATCGTCGTAACGCGTTGCTGCGACAGCTGGCGGTGGAGTGCGCTCCTCGCCAGCCCTTCATAAGGGGCCACGGAGGTAAGTATTCCACCTTTAGTTGGTGGTCCTTGTTGTCTGATTATGTCTTGCAGCAAGGACATGGATGGGAGTTCGAAGGGCCGGAGGACGTCAGGACGAGTTCGCCGGTCAACAGTTCCGGGGCCTTTACCATTGGCAGTACCTGCAGCGCAGGCCGGGACTCAGGCGGAGATGTGGGTAAGCCCTGTGATTACAGGTCCAGATCCGCCAGCACACCACAGCTCGGAGGAGTTTGACGAGGAGGAGTGTGGTGTGCCGCCAGAGCAGGGGGACCCTGCCATGGCAGTCAGGTCGTCAGCGGGCTCGCTGGCGACCTCGAGCAGGGCACGTGCCGTTGCACGGCCTGTTCCACTCAGCCCTCCGAGAAGGGGGAGGGCAGGAGCCCAGAAGCCTAACCCTGTTAGGGCTAAGGCATTGCCTATCGCGGAGGAGCGGTCAGGTTCCAGGGCGAGACCCGGGGCGGCTGTGAGGTCCAGCCGGCACACCCCGACTCTCGACGCCGGGACGGGTCGGTCGAGTCGGGTCTCGTCACGGTCGCCGAGCCCCCCATGGATGGGTGGGCGAGACCATGCGTCGGCAACGTCCACGATGTGGGCAGCCGGCAAGACTGCGCGGGCCCCAGGCAGCCATGCTTCGGCTGGTGCCGACACCTCGCCGCGAGTGCCCTTAGTGGCAGCGGCTTCAGCTCTCGCTAAACGGAGGCGATTGAACACGCCCGCGCAGGAATCGCGCAGTTTCGCCTCGGCGGCTGTTAGCGACAACTACCGGCACCGGCAGGGCCTCGACGAGGTGCGGGCCGATGACAGGAGCCCGGTTTTCTTTTCAGAGCCGGAGGACTCCGACCACCTGAGTGTTCAGGGTGAAGGGCGTATTGACCGTATGGAGCAGCTGCTGGAGCTCCTGCTTCAACGTCAACAACAGCAGGGCAGCAACAGGCACAGGGCGTCTTCACCAACATCTACTATCAGCCTGGAGCAGCAGGAGGAGGAGGTTCTGGTGGATCCCGTACCACCTCCGTTGGAGGTGCCAGCGGAGGAACTCTTGGATGTGGCGACCAAATTCGCGGCCCCACATACGGCTGGTCTTCCTCTAAATACAAAGCTGGCAGCCACAGTGGACTTTCTTAATAATCAGGTGCTGCAGGAAGAAGTCCTCATCCAGGCTATGAGCCGTCACAAGGCTCCATCAAACTGCAACTCCCTCAACGTGCCTGTGGTCAATACGCCAATATGGGGCAACATCAGTGCGGCTATCCGTCAACAGGAGCTAAAATTGCAGCGGATCCTGAAACTCCTCACGGCCGGTATTACCGCCTTTGCGCGGTCGGTGGACGGGGACGAACTGAATTTGGACCAGGAAGATGCTCTGGCCTTATTGTGCGCGACCCAGCACGAAATCAACGGGTTTCGCAAAAACAGCATCCGCCCAGCACTCAACCCGAAGTTTGCAGGATTGTGCAAACCACCGCCGCCGCCGCCGCCCCGTCAGCTCTTTGGTGAGGACCTCTCGAAGAGAGTCAAAGAGCTTGACGAACAAGCCAAAACGGTGGGGATCATGCGCTCTCAGAGTGCCCCCACACCGTCAGGCTCAAAAGCTCCATACATTCGCTCACAAGGGTCGGCCAGTGCCTCGACGAGGTCTCGCCCTCTAGCTCCACAACGACAACAGCACCAGAACCAGCACCAAGGGTCTTTTTTAGGACAGGGTCGGCAGAGACCTTTGTGGAAATCGAAGACGCCGCGCCCTCAAGCCAACCCAGCACCTCCACGGCCACCCACACGTGTCAAGGACCGCCGGTAACCACGGAGGTGAGGGGGTCTGGTTCTCTCTTTTCTCTCTGTTTAACTTCCCATGTTGGTGGTCGTTTACGGTTGTTTTTGGATGCATGGGGTAATTTTACTGGTGATGAGTATGTGTTGCGGAATATTCAGGGGCATAAAATTGAGTTTATTAATGGCGACATTCCTCCATCCCAGCACATGCCTGGTCGTACGTTCAAATTGTCTGCTGCAGAACAGGCAGCAGGTTATAAGGAAATTTTAAGTCTGGAGCAGAAGGGTGTGATTGAGAAAACGGTGCATGAGCCAATCGAATTTGTTTCGAACATATTTACTAGACCTAAGAAGGATGGAGGCTGTCGTGTCATTATTGATCTAACCCGTTTGAATACGTTTGTAACATATACTCATTTTAAAATGGATACGTTTGAAACAGCCAAATCATTGATTTCTCATGGCTGCTTTATGGCATGCATTGATTTGAGGGATGCATATTATTCAGTATCCATCCAGAAATATGATAGAAGGTTTTTGAAATTTATCTGGATGGGGCAACTTTGGCAGTATAAGGCTTTGCCTAATGGGCTCACTACAGCCCCTAGATTGTTCACTAAATTGGTGAAGCCAATCATGGCTTATTTGAGACAACGACATCATATAGTTATGGCCTATTTAGATGATGTCTTTATTGTGGGCCACACCCTGCAATTGGCTGAACAGGGTGTTGCAGCTGCTGTCAATATATTTCAACAATTAGGATTCATTGTCCATCCAGAGAAATCGAAGTTCTGCCCTGCCCAGGTAATTAATTACCTGGGGTTCACGGTGAACTCAATGAGCATGAGGATAACTATACCAATTAACAAAATTGAGGAAGTCACTAAGGTGTGCAGAGATTTAATTGGCACCAATATACCATCGATTCAGCATACAGCCACAGTAATTGGCAAGTTAGTGGCTTTGTTTCCGGCAGCACGATATGGACCTTTGCATTATCAGAATTTGCAAAGAGCTAAAATTACTGCGTTAAAACGGAACGCTGGTCATTACGATCGATCAATGCAGCTGCCGTCCGAAGCGATAACTGAGTTGCAATGGTGGGCGTGTCACATTAGCAACTCATTTAAGCCTGTCAGGGAGGCTAATCCGGTGGTATATTTACAGACTGATGCAAGCTCCAATGGCTGGGGAGCTACTGATAATTGCTCTAGTTGTGGGGGCAGATGGGACACCCTTGAGGCATCGATGTTGTTGACTCAAGGGATTAACTATTTGGAGTTGCTGGCAGCATTCCACGGACTTCGTGCATATTGTTCCAAGCTTGTTGGAGCACACGTCCGTCTCCAAATAGACAACACCACAGCTGTGGCATATTTAAACCATATGGGTGGTACCAGGTCAGTTTCGTGTGACAAATTGGCTAACTCAATTTGGCTCTGGTGTGTTCAAAGAGACATTTGGATTTCAGCTACCTATTTGCCAGGTGAGCTTAATACTGTGGCGGACACCAGGTCACGTAAATTTAATGACAACATTGAATGGATGTTGCATCCTGAGATTTTTTCTAAAGTCACAGCCAAATTTGGTAAACCGGACATTGACCTTTTTGCGTCACGGTTGAACCATCAGGTACCAGCCTACGTTTCATGGGAACCAGATCCTGGGGCAATAGCGCTAGATGCGTTCTCGCTGGACTGGGGGAATTGGTTTTTCTATGCCTTCCCTCCGTTTTGCCTCATCAGTCGGGTATTGCGAAAGATTCAGGCAGATGCTGCCAAGGGCATCCTTATTATACCCGACTGGCCCACACAGCCTTGGTATCCGGTGGTCTTTGACATGCTCAACGAACCTTGGGTCCTTTTGAAGGGTTGCCCACAATTGGTTACTCACCCTGTCTCAGGGGAGCCACATCCCTGCCATGGCTATTTAAATTTGTTGGCTTGCAGGTTCTGAACAGGCCGTTAGTCCAATACGGCCTCTCGGCTCGGACCATGGATACCATCGGGGCGTCGTGTCGAGAGTCCACAAGGCGAAGATACCGCTCTCATATTAAGAAGTGGGAAGCCTACTGCAGCCGCTCTCGCATCACGTACGATGACGTGACAATAACCGACGTCCTGGAATTCCTCGCGGGGTTGCACCATGATGAACACTTAAGTTACAGTGCCATCAACAGTGCCAGAAGTGCGCTATCATTCTACCTCAAGATTGGGGTAGGGTCCAACAGGCTAGTGTCCAGACTCATGCGGGGTATATTCAATATGAATCCGCCTACACCACGCTATAATATCACCTGGGATGTCAGGGACGTATTAACCCTGCTCAGGACGTGGTCTCCCATGGAAGGGCTCCAACTGGACCAACTCACCATGAAGCTGGTGATGTTACTAGCGCTGACTTCAGCTCAGAGGGTACAGACACTACACAAACTTCGTGTCGACAGAATGACATCTACCTCTACAGAAGTAGTCTTTTTCATTGACGAGCTACTAAAGTAGCATAGACCTGGGTGCACAGGGCTGCAGCTGAAGTTCCCGGCATACCCCGCAGATGCTAGGCTATGTTTAGCCTCACATATCCGCCACTATGTCAAGGTGACGGCACGCATCAGAGGAATGGAGAGATACCTGCTTGTCACTCATAAGAGACCTCATCATCGAGTGACAGTCCAGATGATATCCAGGTGGCTTCGAGTCGTCTTGGGTAAGTCAGGTATCGACATTAATGTGTTCAAGTCTCATTCCACCAGGGCTGCATCGACGTCAGCGGCGAGGGTCATGGAGGTGCCCATGGACCAAATTCTCGCCACAGCAGGATGGGCGAATGAAGCTGTGTTCCAGCGTTTTTATAACAAGCCTGTTGCTGCTCCTCTACAGTTCGCAGAAGCCGTGCTGAATGCAGGTCAAGAACGTGGAGATGTCCCCGCATGAGGGGTTTTTGATTTGTTATTAATAAATATGCTCTTGTTTTGCAGTATGAACTATTGAGCAAGTTTGTTCCTCCCATCCATCCCTGGTAGTGGTGTGTCAGCATGGACGTGGTCCAGGGCGTGTAATCACAGAAGCTTTGAAGTCTTCACGTAGTCACTCACGTGACTCCGAAATGAAATAGTAAGATTGAACGAGAACTTACCAGTTCGAAGGTTGATCTTTATTTTATGAGGAGTCGAAGTGAGGGATTTCGTGCCCTCCTCGCCCAACCCTCAATCACCTTCATCTGGTAATCTTAGTCACTTCAATCTTACTATGCGAAGTCATTTCTATTGTTGGTTCTGTGATTCCACGCCGCTACTTTGAAGTATGTCGAGCATGCGCGCCAGCGGGCTCTTCACGAAATCCCTCACTTCGACTCCTCATAAAATAAAGATCAACCTTCGAACTGGTAAGTTCTCGTTCAATCTTACTATTCTTGATTAATAAGAGTGTCAGGGATTATGGGCAGAAACCAGGAGAATTTGGTTAAGAGGGAAAGATAGATCAGCCATGATTGAATGGTGGAGTAGACTTGATGGGCTGAATGGTCTAATTCTGATCCTAGAATTTATTAACTTATGAACTTATGAAGAAGCCATGCCCAATAAGCACAGCAAATGAAGGCACACTTTGATTGCAGTGCTCTTTCTGAGATCTGCATTCTTTTAAGTAAGCTTTAAAAATAGAACACAGAGCACGTCTTATTGTTCACTGAATCTCCCACTGACATGTTCCCAGCAAAAGAGAGCCTGACAATGAACCTTGCGTCCTGCTGTGAGACAGGTAAGTGCAGGATACTGCAGCTCCAATTTTGATAGCAGGTGTTTGGACCACTTCTGGCAGTGATTAATACCACTGATTTAGAATTATATATAAGCAGTTCATGCATTGCAGATTTGTCATCATAAACATTGCAATTTTAAGAACAAATACACATAGATAACATTTTAAAGTAGATGCATGAATTTACCCTGATTAGTTGGAATAAGTCAAATGAAGACACTGCAGATGCTGGTTTACAAACAAAGACACAAAGTGTTGGAGTAACTCAGCACAAAGGGCAGAATTTCTGGAGAACATGGATAGGTGACGTTTCAAGTCAGGACCCTTCACACTGAAGCAGTCCCGTCCTGAAAAGTCGCATTTCCATGTTCTTCAGAGATGCTGCCTGACCTGTCTTTTTTAGGATAAGTCAAAGTACATCAAAGAACATCAAAGTGGAGGATGACTGATCTTTGGGCCTTCCCTCACAGTGGGAAACTTTGATTCCACTGTGCAGGGGATATTTATGTTAAAAATACTATCGTGTTTTTTTTATTTTATTCGTATGGCTGTATGGTGACCCCAAATTTCACTGTACCAATTGGTGCATGTGGCAATAAATGTCTCTTGAAGCTCTTGAATCGTGAGATAGGTCTGGATGATGACATTCAACTGGCAGTAGGAGTGGTGCCTGAATATAGAATCCCTGTTAATATAAGACTGCATTTAGAATATTGTGTTCAATTCTGGGCACCATGTTATAGGAAAGATATTGTCAAGCTTGAAAGGGTTCAGAGGAGATTTACGAGGATGTTGCCAGAACTAGAGGGTGTGAGCTATAGGGAGAAGTGGAGTTGGCTGGGTCTCTATTCCATGGACCGCAGGAGGATGAGGGGAGATCTTATAGAGGTATACAAAATCATGAGAGGAATAGATCGGGTAAATGCACTGTCTTTAACCCAGAGTAGGGGAATCAAGACCATATGTTCAAGGTGAAGGGGTAAAGATTTAATATGAATCCGAGGGGTAACTTTTTCACACAAGCTGCCAGAGGAGATAGTTGAGGTTGGAACTATCCCATTGTTTAAGAACCAGTTAGACAGGTACATGGATAGGATAGTTTGGAGGGATATGGACCAAGCGCAGGCAAGTGGGACTCGTGTAGCTGGGACATTGTTGGCAGGTGTGGGCAAGTTGGGCCGAAGCCCACACTGATTCCACACTGTATCACTCTATGACTCCAATCTACAATATCAGAAATAGAAGCTCGAGCTTAAAAAAAAGGTACTGAGCTTTCAATAGACAATAGACAATAGACAATAGGTGCAGGAGTAGGCCATTCGACCCCTCAAGCCAGCACAGCCATTCAATGTGATCATGGCTGATCATCCACAAACAGTACCCCATTCCTGCCTTCTCTCCATACCCGTTGATTCCGCTAGCCCTAAGAGCTCTATCCAACTATCTAATTCACAACTCTCTGGGTGAAAACGTTTTTCCTCATCTCAGTTCTAAATGGCCTACCCCTTATTCGTCAACAGTGGCCCTTGGTTATGGACTCCCCCAACATCAGGAACATGTTTCCTCCACCTAGCCTGTCCAATCCCTTAATAATTTTATATGTTTCTATAAGATATCCTCTCATCCTTCTAAATTCCAGTGAATACAAGCCCAGTCGCTACATTCTTTCATTATATGACAGTCCTGCCATCCCGGGAATTAACCTCGCGAACCTACGCTGCACTCCCTCAATAGCAAGAATGTCCTTTTTCAATTAGGAAAACAACACTACACACAATACTCCAGGTGTGGTCTCACCAGGGCCCTGTACAACTGCAGAAGGACCTCCTTATTCATAAACTCAAATCCTCTTGCAATGAAGGTCAACATGCCATTAGTTTTCTTCACTGCCTGCTGTACCTACATGCTTACTTTCAGTGACTGATGTACAAGAACCCGCAGGTTTCGTTGAACATTGCCTTCTAATCTAACACCATTCAGATAATAATCTGCCATCCAGTTTTCTGTCACCAAAGTGGATAACATCACATTTATCCACATTATTATACTGCATCTGCCATACTCTTCACGGTTCACACTGCCACCAAGCTTTGTGTTATCTGCAATTTTGATGAGACATATCAGCCAGCATGGAAGAGTAGGGCCAAAGAGCTTTTTTCCATACTGTATAAATCTGCAATCAGATCAATCAGGATCTTATTGATGGGCACACTATGCCTGTAGGGCCAAGTAGTCTCCTGCTTCTAATTCCAGTATTGCTGTGATCTGTTTGATCTAAACCTGGCATCATATCCTTCACAAGTCAGGAAGAGAAGAGGGGCAGGACAAAGTCTGGTGAGTAATAGTTGGAAGATAGACACAAAATGCTGGAGTAACTCAGTGGGTGAGGCAGCATCTCTGGAGAGAAGGAATAGATGACGTTTCTTCAGAATAATAGGTGGATACAGGTGAGTGGCGAGAGGGATTGATAGGACAACATTAGGCACCCCTCTGAAGGCAGATTGAACTAGTTGTTCAAGGAAAGTTGGGTATGGTGTGCAATAATTCTGAAGCATTTAATGGCATTGTGCCTTCAGCTCAATACTTGCTGCTGAGCATTGAATGTCACTGTACAGTATCACTCATCAAGTCTTGCTTGTTCTTTGTTTCTTGGCCCCATTAAGGCAGTAAATGGCATTTAAGGTTTGTTATTGGAATAATTTGTCGGAATAATTTACATACGACGTGAATGACAGTTGCTATTGGAGTTTAGAAGAATGAGAGGACCCATACATAGGAATCTTGGGCTACAGAGAGATGTACAGAGGGATCTTGAGATACACATCCATAGCTCCCAGAATATAGCAACACAGGTCAAGAGAGTGGCTAAGAGGTTGGTTGGTATGCTTGCCCTCATTAGTTGAGGCATTGGTATATAAGAGTCAGGAAGTCATGTTGTAGCGATACGGGAACAAAGGAGGACCTCGCATGGGATACTTTGAAACTTTGTTGGTGCCTTTATGGGGATACTATTGCATACCTTGGGTATGCAAGCAAAGAATTTCGCTGTGACGTGTCACATGTGACAATATCATTTTCACTTATTCATTCATTCAGAAATATATAAACTAGGTAGACAGTCAGAATATTTTTCCCAGGGTACAAATGTCAAATCAGAGGGCATAGCTTCAAGGAAGAGTGAAAAGTTTAAAGGAGCAATTTATTTTGCACATAGAGTGTTAAAAACCTGGAACGCACAGTTAGGGGTGGTAGTGGCAATAAATATAATAGTGCCATTTAAGAGATTTTTAAATAGGCACATGAATATGCTGGGAATGGACGGATGTGGAGCACATGCACGCAGACATAAAACATTCTGAGAGGTATTGAAAAGTGGATGTGGGGTGAATCTTTCTTCTTGTCGGAAAATGTAGAATTTGCAATCACTATGAAAATTAGAGCTTGTTATTTATGATTTTTTTTTTCTTTCTCACTGCGTCCTGACTCCTAGAAACTCTCTTCCTCAAAAGGTAATGGGGAAGCAGAGAATTTGAATACTTTAAGACAGAAGTCCACAAAGGCAGCACAGTGTCGTAGAGGTAGAGCTGCTGCCAGAGACCTGGGTTCAATCCTGACTGCGGGTGCTGTCTGTATGTACATTATCCCGCATGGGTTTTCTCCGCGTGCTCCGGTTTCTTCCCACACTCCAAAGATGTACAGTTTTGTAGGTTAATTGGCTTCGGTAAAATTGTAAATTGTTGCTAGTGTGTAGTATAGTGGTAGTATCTGGGGTGATTGCCTGTCGGCACGGATTTGGTGTGCTGAAGGGCCTGTTTCTATGCTGTATCTCTAAAAGCAAAAGGTAATTGATAAGCAAGGGGTTAAAGATTACCAGTAATAGACAGGAATGCAAACTGAGTTTACTCTCAGATCAACCCACCACTGCTCGTATTTCTCATGCGGAGTGTGCAGCTAATAATTAGTAGTGATAGAGGAGCAAAAGACTTTGAAAACCCACATTCAAAAAGCAGATTGTGTGAACAATTAAATACATCAATAGTGTGATTTCTTTTAACAAACTCCTCGTGCTTGTAATCAAAGGTGCTTGTCAACACCAAACCAATCAGTTGTGTAGCTTGTGACTTCTGTGATAAGTGTGTTCACTCAATTGGAATTTTAATTATGTTCATTGTTATTACTTAGGTTTGTTTGTTGCAAGATGAAAAGGCTGTCAATCAATCGCATAGCCCCAAAAAAGTCAATGATGCATAGTGATAATTGATAAATCAAGGTATACCTGAACATTCAACTATTTTCTTTGATGTGGTTTAGGTGAATGATATCTGATTGCTCTAATATCGCTAGTCTGGTTCTTGACAAAGTTTAATAGAAAAAAGATAAATGGCTTTGCAGACTCCTGCTTTTAAAAGAGGAGTACTCGACAGAAAAAATAAGTGACATCATTTTTGGAGAGGAGTGGCTAGGGGAATGAAAAAGTTGCAAAAAAGTATAGAAAAATATCCTTTGATCTATTATAAATTTGTGGTGGTTAAATCTAAGACGATTAGAGAGAACGATTATAAATTTGTAGTGGTTAAATCTAAGACGATTATCCTAGAGAATGACACTGCTTTTAAGTTTGTAACTTTGCACTCTTATTAATTATAATAGCTGAGCAGTTTAAGAACATTGTTTTATTTGTCCATGCCTTTGCTCTATGATTGGCTAACTTAGACTGTATTTAAATATAGCTGTGGGAGGAGATTGCAAAGTGTATATAATGCAGAATGTTTGAGAGGGAGTGCCAACCTCAACTTTGATTGCGTGTCAAAGGAGAAACTGCTCCTTGAAGATGTTTTTTCTGATTAGTCAGCATTTCTGCCGTAAAGGCAAATCAAGAAATGACGCAACGATGTGTGGTAAGTAGGTTTTGATCCAAATGTCATTCAATTATTTGGTCAGTGCTATTAATTCACTAGTTTCTTAGACTGATGACAACTTAGCCCCTTCAGATAGTGGCAGAGTAGGGTGGGGGTGGATTAAGATTAAGTAGTGAAGATAGCTGGCATCAGTTCTAAATGATTTGATGAAGTAGGCAAGAGTATCTACGTGGTACTCTACCTAACCCAACTTTGTTTGACCATTTCCCTGTTGGACTTATCTTTCCTCACGCTCATTCGATTCTTGTTGAATTAGTGCTGGACAAGACTATTCCCTGCTTTACAGCCTGGATATGTAGCATACAGCAAACAGCAATTCAGTCCAGTACTAAGCTGCCTCCTTCAGAGCTGTCCTGGAAGGGGTTTCTTTGCTTCAGTCTGTAAGCCCTGCAATGCTTTCAATGTTCCCTGTAGCAGTGGTCTCTCCATATACCAATGGCGAAACAGTGCCTCAGCTGGTTGAGCTGCTGCCTCAGTCCCAGGGATTTGTGTTCGATCCTGACCTCGGGTGCTGTCCGTGTGGAGTTTGTACATCCTCCCTGTGACACCGTGTGTGTTTCCTCCAGGTGCTCCGATTTCCTCCCACATCCCAAAGACGTGCAGGTTAATTGGCTTCTATAAATTGCCCCTAGCGTGAAGGGAGTAGATGGGAAAATGGGATAACATAGAACTAGTATGAACGAGAAATCAATGTCCAGTTCAGCCTCAGTGTGCCGAAGGGCCAGTTTCCATGCGGTATCTCTACCTTTTGTTAAAGATGAGAACATATGATAAGAGAACATTTTCATCACCCTACAGAGATGAAATTGTTTATAGTGCACTTCAGATGCAATTTTTAAATCACTAGCAGACAATTAACATTTAGTGAATTAATGCATCAGGTTTGAATTTCTTTCCATTAAAAAAATATTTCAACAAGTTTATGTAATTTGATTTACACCATTTCAGAATGGTTATTATCCACATTTCTTCTGTATACATTCAAACTTATTCTCCATACATAAGAATAAATAGAATGGTTATTTCTTGCACTAACACCAACATCTAATTCCTTGTTTTAGATTTGATTCTCCTTGGACTTGTTGCCTTAAGTCTTACAAAGTCACCCGTGGCAACTGTTGCACCCAAAAAAGAATGGGAAGGACATGGATCGTCTAACAATTTGAAAGAAATAATGATTGGAAGATGTTTTGACTACCTTGAGAATGTAAATCCCAGTGCAGGGTAAGTCAATATGTAACTCACTGGCACATCAGCACAGAACATTATAATGTATACTTTTTCTGAAGAAGTGTTTCTGAAGAGTGTTTTTCATGATAACAATTTTAAGTTATATCTAACAATATTACATTGTTAACATTGTGCTTTTTGAATAAGTGTGTAAATCTTATACTAGTCCTGTTCTGCATAAGAGCTATTGTAAAAGTGAAAATTACTTTCCTGTCTTACTTGCTGAACAAGTGGAAAGCGTAATTAGATTGGCTCCTATTCAAACTCCCTTTTTGTTGCCTGTAGCAAACAAGATCCTGAAAAAGTCCGACCAAAATTGTGACAATTTAAATATGCCAGTCCTCTTTTTTGTGTGTGAAGTACATTTATTTATCTAAAGATTATTTCTCCCTGTCACTGCACGTACTAGGTAGGGTGTGTAAATCATGTGACATTACATTAGATGTTTAGCTGTATGATCCACTCCTACTGGCTAGTGTGCGTTATTGCTGGGTATATATTACGTCATCTTCAGATAGCAAGTAAACAGGATAGAGCTTCCACCTAAACATAACTTACTTCTGAAACTCTGCGCCTTAGCACCATCGAGGTTCTAAATAACCTTATTCTCACATCGTCACATCATCACATTCTTCCCACCATTAGCCAAGTTTACTTCCACCTCTGAAATATCATCCCTCTCATGTTAGCAGCTGCTGAAAAGCGAATCCACACCTTTGCTTCTTCAACATTTATTTCCACATGTATCCATTGTTGCCTTCTCACATGCACTCTCTTCTGCAAACTGCAACATGTTCAAAGCTCTACTGTTTGTATTTTATTCTGCACTGCAGCATTCTCCTTTGATCTCCATGCTTGACAACCTTCACTAACATAGACATAGATCGAAGAAAAATAGGTGCAGGAATAGACCATTCGGCCCTTCAAGCCAGCACCGCCATTCAATATGATCATGTATGATCATTTAAAATCAGTACCCCGTTCCTGCTTTTAGTATTTCTGGGAGATTGTTTTTCTTCCTTAGGGAAAGCAAAGCCAAGTACTCGTTTAGCTGTTCCGTCATTTCCTTGTTTCCCATTATAAATTCACCTGTCTCTGATTGTAAGGAACCTACATTTGTTTTCATTAATCTTTTCCTTTTTACATATCTAAAGAAGCTTTTAGTGTCAATTTTTATATTCCCTGCAAGCTTTCTTTCATGCTCCTTTTTTCCCCCTCTTAATTAAGCCCTTTGTCCTATGTTGTGTTCTAAATTTCTCCCTGTCCTCCAGTTTGCTGCTTCCACTGGCCAATTTATATGCCTTTGTCTTAGATTTAACACTATCCTTGATTTCCCACATTAGCCATGGTCGAGCCTCCTTCCCCGTTTTATTTTTTCGCGAGAAAGGGATGAACAATTTTTGGAGTTCATCCATGCAGTCTTGAACTCTTTGCTATTGCATCTCCACCGTCAACTCTTTAAGTACAATTTGCCAGTCTATCCCAGCCAATTCCCATCTTATACCTTCAAAGTCGCCTTTCTTTAAGTTGAGGACCCTAGTCTCCGAAATAACAGTGTCACTCTCCATCCTAATGTATAATTCCACCATATTATGGTCACTGGTGCCCAAGGGGCTTTGCACAACAAGATCGCGATCTAATACTTCCTCATTACACAATACCCAGTCTAGCATGGCCTGCCCTCTAGTCGGTTCTTCTACATATTTGTTTATAAAACCATCCCGTATACATTCCAGTAAATCCTCCTCCTCAGCGCTTTGGTTGGCCCAATCTACTCATAGATTAAAGTCACCCATAATAACTGCTTACACGCATCCCTAATTTCCTGCTTGATGCTAACCCCAACCTCCCTACTGCTGTTTGGTCGTCTGTATACAATTCCAACAAGCGTTTTCTGCCCTTGGCTATTTTGCAGTTCTACCGATACCGATTCTACAGCATCCAAGCTAATGTCTCTCCTTGCTATTGCAATAATTTCCTCTTTAACCAGCAATGCCACCTACTCTTCCTTTCTGTCTCTCCTTCCTGAATATTGAATACCTCTGCATGTAGAACTCCCAGCCTTGGTCATCCTAGAGCTATATCTCCGTAATTCCAAAGGCACATTCAATTCATCCACTTATTCCGAATGCTCCTTGCACAAGCTTTCAAGCACAAAGCTTTCAGGTTTGTTTTTCTTATCTCCCTTCTACCTTTTGCTTCTGTCCTCCTTTTATGGCCCTCTGTCTCCTTGCATTGGGTCCCATCCCCTTGCCCTGTTAGTTTAAACGTGACCTTTCCTGCACTCTCTTTTCAGTTAATCCTTTAGGACCGAGATGAGAAGGACTTTTTTCACACAGAGAGTGGTGGGTCTCTGGAACTCTCTGCCACAGAGGGTAGTTGAGGGCAGTTCATTGGCTATATTGAAGAGGGAGTTAGATGTGGCCCTTGTGGCTAAGGGGATCAGAGGGTATGGAGAGAAGGCAGGTACGGGATACTGAGTTGGATGATCAGCCATGATCATATTGAATGGCGGTGCAGGCTCGAAGGGCCGAATGGTCTACTCCTGCACCTAATTTCTATGTTTCTATGTCTATGTTCTATGTTAACTGCACACATACACTTCCACATTGTTGGCTCCCCGCACCCCCGCAACACTGTTTAGTTTAAACCCACCCGTGTAGCACTTGCAAGCCTGCCTGCCAAAATGTCAGTCCCCTTCCAATTAAGGTGCAACCCGTCCCTTTTGACAAGGTCACACAATATCATCCTTCTCATTTTGGCTGCTGCCGAAAGCTAATCCACACCTTTGCTTCTTCCATGTATACTTGTTCGCATGTATCCAATGTTGCCTTCTCACATGCACCCTCCTACAAACTGCAACATTCTTCTTGTCAAGACTTAGCCTTGGTTCAGAGGTTGAGTTGAGTTGCCACCAAATGTTTGTGGCTTCAAGCTGAATTAAATAACTTAGGCTCATACCTATGTAGAAACAAAGAACTGCAGATGTTGGTTTATACTAAAGTTAAACACAGTGCTGGAGTAACTCATGGGGGAAAAAAGGGTAGGTGACCTGTCTGATGAAGGGTCCTGACCTGAAATGTCTCCTATCCCTTTTCTCCAGAGATGATGTCTTTCCCTGCTACGTTTCTCTACCACATTGTGTCTATCTTAGGCTCAAAAACTAGTCTTCCACTTCATTGCATTAGTGAAGGAATGCCCCAAGGCTGTCTTAATATACAAAATTAACACTGCATCTGAATGCTGGAACTCCCTATCTAATAGCACTGTAGAACCACCTTTGGTAGGTTGCAGTGTTTGAAGAAGAAACTCATCATCTTAAGAACTATTAGAGATGGACAGTAAATGTTGACTCTGCTAGCAATACACAAATCCCAAATGTCAATATGCATATTGAAACATAGAAACATAGAAACATAGAAAATAGGTGCCTATTCTTCGAGCCTGCACCGCCATTCAATGTGATCATGGCTGATCATCCAACTCGGTATTCCGTACCTGCCTTCTCGCCATACCCCCTGATCCCTTTAGCCACAAGTGCCACATCTAATGCTCTCTTAAATATAGCCAATGAACTGGCCTCAACTACCTTCTGTGGCAGAGAATTCCAGAGACTCACCACTCTCTGTGTAAAGAATGTTTTCCTCATTTCGGTCCTAAAGGAATTCCCCCTTATCCTTAGACTGTGACCCCTTGTTCTGGACTTCCTTATTAAGGAAAAATAATTTTCAATGATGTTGCTGAACAAAGTCACCCAGGGCTCTTTTGTTGCTTTTCAACATCCTGATGAGATCCTTCACATTCACCCAGGGGACCAAACAGGATCGTGTTTGATATTTTATCTAAAGGACACTGAACATTCATCTTGTATGATCTTGCTGTTCGCAAATTGGATTCCACATCTCCCTGCATTGGTTTTCAGAAAATATTTAATTTGCAGTAAAGCACTTTGGGCTATTGTAAAATGTCAAATCTTTCAGGTGCACCAAAACAAACTCAGATTCTCAGTGTTATTGACAACGAGTTCCTTAATCCTAATAGCATTTTTGTGTTTAATTGTTTTTTTGGTCAGGGTGAAAGATTGTGCAGAGATTTGGGAAGAATTTCTGAAGGTATTTAGTGGCAAAGACCCATGCAGCATCAAAGAGCAGGATTATAAACAATTTTTGCGCTTGGTAGAACATGACATCCCAGTCAATCAGGTGAGTCAATCAGTCATTGTGCAGGAGTCCATCCTGATAACCTAAAGTCAAATATAGGAATGGATTTACAGTTCAACTTCTTTTCTGTATTGTAAATTAAAGTCATCAACTCGGGTACAGTGAAGTAAAGGTACAATGAAATTCTTGCTAAGAGTCATAGAGTGATACAGTGTGGAAACTGGCCTTTCGGCCCAACTTGCCCACACCAGCCAATATGTCCTAGCTACATGAGTCCTACCTGCCTGTGCTTGGTCCATATCCCTCCAAACCTGTCTTATCCATATAACTGTCTAAAGGGCCTGTCCCACTTGGCGATTTTGCCGGCGTCATATCAATGTCGCCAAAAGATTTTGAACATTTCAAAATCCAGCGTGTCAAATGGGATAGTCAAGGACAGAGTTAAATGGAAAGGGAATAAAGGGATAGTTAATGACCCCAGAATTAACGGGAAAGAAAGCTCACAAAGGGATAGGAGAGTATGGCCAAGTGTATTAGGGATCGATGTGAATGGTGAGATGCACCGCCATTAAATATGATCATGGCTGATCATCCAACTCAGTATCCTGTACCTGCCTTCTCTCCATACCCCCTGATCCCTTTAGCCACAAGGGCCACATCTCACTCCCTCTTAAATATAGCCAATGAACTGGCCTTAACTACCTCTGTGGCAGAGGATCGCGTGCAGGCAGCGGAGATTACTTTAACTTGGTATCATGTTTGGCGTGGACTTTGTGGGCTGAAGGGCCTGTTCCCTTGCTGTACTGCTCGATATTCTAAAACAGAAATGCTGGCAATATTGAAACATTGTCTTTCAAGAGGAAAATTGTTTCAAATCAATAACCCTCCACCAGAATTGGAAAAGTGAGAAAAGTAGTTTTTAACATAAACGAGACAATGAGGGCGCTTTTTAAATTTTATTTTTATTGTCACCTATGTTAATTGTTAATACAGTGAAATCCGTTTCCTTACAAACAGTCCAGTAGAGTATCACCATATCCCCAACAAGCAAACGTGCAGGAATAATCTACTGAGCCACATCAAAGAGGCACCATGTGTTGTTGCGATGTTCAAAGTACACGATCTAATCCCAACGAATGGTGCCCGTTCCAGGCAAGTGCCAGGCTGTTGCTGGCCTCCAGCCATCTCCTCCCTTGGACATCTCCTCCCTTGGACATCTCCTCGCTCGTTCTTTGTTCCCTGGGCCACCTCACACAGATAACCATGAGCGAACGATAGGCCAGACCCTGGTTCCATCTTCTCTCCCACCAGCCTCGCTCCTTGCCCGGATGTCACTTGCTCCATCCTCTGGTTGCTGCACAGCAACTTCCCCCCCTTACAGGCCAGCAGTCCGCTGGGTCCGTCGAACAGGGGGCCGGCTCGGCAGCTTCCTCCTGCAGGCTGCCATAATTTCAAGTTCTCCGTTTGGTCACGGGGTCCGGCTCCCCTCAAGCTATGATCCGCTGCACCAGCAGTGCGGCTGCTGGACCAGCTCGATGGCTTCCCCCCCAACACCGCGATCTCCGTTGAGAGGACCCATCGTCCGGCTTCTCAAGGACTGTGGCCTCCTGAGAGAGTCTGCCACTCGTAGTCTCCTGGGAGTGTCCAATGGTGCACACACGCTGGTGGTGGTGAGGAATAAAAGGGATGTTTGTGACAGGCTCACGTTATACAGGTGACACACTGTTTTCAGAGCCACCTGGTTAACAGATGATCCTGAGAACACATGAAAAGATAAAGAGAGTATAGATGAGCTAACATTATGGTGTCCAGATGTACAGAGTTCCAAGGGTTCTGTACATCCGCCAGTACAGAGTACAGATGAATCTGAGAGCAGATTAACAGATGAACAGAAGTGCTGGAGTGCATGTGGCACCATGGCGCAGCGGTAGAGTTTCTGTCTTACAGCGCCAGAGACCCGTGTTCGACCCTGACTATGAGTGCTATCTGTATGGCGTTTGTATGTTCTCCTGTGACTGTGTGGTATTTTCTCCAGTTGCATCGGTTTCCCTCCCACACTCCAAATATGTGCAGGTCTGTAGGTTAATTGGCTTCTGTAAATAGTCTCTTGTGTGTAGGATAGACCTAGCAGAGTCTGAGCTAATCATTGATTTGCTCAGACTCGGTGGGCCAAAGGGCCTGTTTCCATGCTGTATCAATAACTAAACTAAACTCAGCGGGTCAGGTGGTATCTCTAAAGAACATGGATAGGTGACATTTCAGGTCGTGTCCCTTCTTCAGGAAGGGACACGACCTGAAATCTGAGGAAGGACATTATTGCCATAGAGGGAGTGCAGCGAAGGTTCACCAGACTGATTCCTGGGATGTCAGGACTGTCTTATGAACAAAGACTGCATAGACTCGGTTTATACTCTCTAGAATTTAGGAGATTGAGAGGGGATCTTATAGAAACATACAAGATTCTTAAGGGGTTGGACAGGCTAGATGCAGGAAGATTGTTCCCGATGTTGGGGAGGTCCAGGACAAGGGGTCACAGCTTAAGGATAAGGGGGAAATCCTTTAGGACCGAGATGAGAAGAAATTTTTTCACACAGAGAGTGGTGGGTCTCTGGAATTCTCTGCCACAGAGGGTAGTTGAGGCCAGTTCATTGGATATATTTAAGAGGGAGTTAGATGTGGCCCTTGTGGCTAAGGGGATCAGAGGGTATGGAGAGAAGGCAGGTACGGGATACTGAGTTGGATGATCAGCCATGATCATATTGAATGGCGGTGCAGGCTCGAAGGGCCGAATGGCCTATTCCTGCACCTACTTTCTATGTTTCTATGTTTCAGTCTGAAGAAGGATCCTGACCTAAAACGTCACTTATCCACATTCTCTTGAGGTGCCACCTGACCTGCCGAGTCACTCCAGTACTTTGTGTCCTTTCTGTACTTCAGCATCTCCAGTTCTTTATTTCTACAACAGATGAACAACGACAGTTTAAAAGAAGTGTGATGAAAACAAAAAAATCATGATGAAACTCAGGAATGTGATGCACAGTAATTGCTATAAACCTGAGCCAAAAGACCATGCTGGAAATACCCAACAGACACAGTCAGTAAAGCAAAACATAGAAAGATTTAAGAAGTGAGCTGGAGAAAGAGTTGATTCATGTGGATATACTGTAAATTTCAGTGTAGATGAACTGATCAATATTATACTGTCAATATCAAAGTCAATGGAGTTAATTTAATGTGGGATGATGTAAAACAGGCGATAGTGAATCAATAGTACAATTGTCATCTCCCCTACAGGTATATATTATTACCAATATGTTCATTGGAAAATAATAATTGAGGTGTAAAAGAGGTTGCCAATTTACTATTATTCATTTGAAAGCACTGCACAAATCTAACCTACTGTTTCTGTTATGCATCTGGGGTTTCCTCAAAAAAGCATTTTTACCATGCATCCAATTTTTATGTTTTTATATCTGTCCTGCCACTGGCATCCATATGTCATTTCTTGTAGTTTCCGAAATGCTGCCTTGCCAAGGGCATATGAATAACCACTCCATGTCACTGCACATCAACTTAAAGCATGCATTCTTAGTGAATTTCAAAAAGGATGGCTCCCAATCAAGTTGCATACATTGCCATCTTCTGATTAATTTTTAATATACAAACTTTGAGAGACAAAACTCTTAAGAAATTATATACCAGAAACAGGAAACACAGTCCTATGCACTTTAATTTAAATGTCATTTTCTTCCAGTTCTGTCCCAATAAAATTCCAAAGCTATGATTGTTTTTATATTTTAGTCAATCTTCTGGAGTCAGACCAGGGAAATCACCTCCAAGTTCAGTGAAATCACTGAGTCCTTTATGCCTCTTGAGGCCACCCTGACTGGTTATTTGGCAGATAACTTGAACTGGTGTGGGAGTCGTTCCATCAAAGGTGAGTGATGTTTGTTTTTATGATCGAAGGCATGAATTACCATCACCGAACAGGTTCCTTGGCAATGGAGCTATTAACACTTTGGATTATTAATAAAAACACAAGCTTAAAATAGTGTTCATAGAAAAATCATTGACATGATCTTCTCTATAAAGTCAATGGCTTATTTATGTTGCCTAATCCTGCCTAGATAGGAATCAAATTATCATGGCAAGGACATCATAAGCATACGCCAAACCCAACCCCCATTTGCACTCTTAAAATATCTTGAGGGCTGAGTTCTCAAAATTTAAGAACTCAGACGATTTTTGTTAAAACTTGATTCCCAAAAAGGGCCACTTCTCAACAAAATTGTATAAGGGGTAAGAGCGTTGTAAAAACAAGCCTGAAGGCTTTGTGTCTCAATGCAAGGAGTATTCGTAATAAGGTGGATGAGTTGAACGTGCAGATAGCTATTAATGAATATGATATAGTTGGGATCACGGAGACATGGCTCCAGGGTGACCAAGGCTGGGAGCTGAACATCCAGGGATATTCAATATTCAGGCGGGATAGAGAGAAAGGAAAAGGAGGTGGGTAGCGTTGCTGGTTAGAGAGGAGATTAACGCAATGGAAAGGAAGGACATTAGCTTGGAGCATGTGGAATCGGTATGGGTAGAGCTGCGAAACACTAAGGGGCAGAAAACGCTAGTGGGAGTTGTGTACAGGCCACCTAACAGTAGTAGTGAAGTTGGGGATGGTATCAAACAGGAAATTAAAAATGCGTGCGACAAAGGCAGAACAGTTATAATGGGTGACTTCAATCTACATATAAATTGGGTGAATCAAATTGGCAGGGGTGCTGAGGAAGAGGATTTTTTGGAAAGTATGCGGGATAGTTATCTAAATCAACATGCAGAGGAACCAACGAGAGAGCAGGCTATTTTAGACTGGGTATTGAGTAATGAGGAAGGGTTAGTTAGCAGTCTTATTGTGCGTTCCCCCTTGGGCAAGAGTGACCATAATATGGTCGAGTTCTTCATTAGGATGGAGAGTGACATTGTTAATTCAGAAACAAGGGTTCTGAACTTAAAGAAAGGAAACTTTGAGGGTATGAGACGTGAATTGGCCAAGATTGACTGGCAATCAATTCTAAAAGGGTTGACGGTGGATACGCAATGGAAGACATTTAAAGACTGCATGGATGAACTACAAAAATTGTTCATCCCAGTTTGGCAAAAGAATAGATCAGGGAAGGTAGTGCATCCGTGGATAACAAGGGAAATCAGGGATAGTATCAAAGCAAAGGATGATGCGTACAAAGTAGCCAGAAAAAGCAGCATACCAGAGGACTGGGAGAAATTCAGAGACCAGCAGAGAAGGACAAAGGGCTTGATTAGGAAAGGAAAAATAGATTATGAAAGAAAACTGGCAGGGAACATAAAAACTGACTGCAAAAGTTTTTATAGGTATGTGAAGAGAAAGAGATTAGTTAAAACAAATGTAGGTCCCTTGCAGTCAGAAACAGGTGAGTTGATCATGAGGAACAAGGATATGGCGGACCAATTGAATAACAACTTTGGTTCCGTCTTCACTAAGGAAGACATAAATAATCTGCTGGAAATAGCAGGGGACCGCGGGTCAAAGGAGTGCTTGAGTGAAATCCAGGTTAGTCGGGAAGTGTTGTTGGGTAAATTGAATGGATTAAAGGCCGATAAATCCCCAGGGCCAGATAGGCTGCATCCCAGAGTACTTAAGGAAGTAGCTCCGGAAATAATGGATGCATTAGTGATAATCTTTCAAAACTCTTTAGATTCTGGAGTAGTTCCTGAGGATTGGCGGGTAGCAAACGTAACCCCTCTTTTTAAGAAGGGGGGAGAGAGAAAACGGGGAATTACAGACCAGTTAGTCTAACATCGGTAATGGGGAAACTGCTACAGTCAGTTATTAAAGATGGGATAGCAACACATTTGGAAAGTGGTGAAATCATTGGACAAAGTCAGCATGGATTTACGAAAGGTAAATCATGTCTGACGAATCTTGTGGAATTTTTCGAGGATGTAACTAGTAGCGTGGATAGGGGAGAACCAGTGGATGTGGTGTATCTGGACTTTCAGAAGGCTTTCGACAAGGTCCCACATAAGAGATTAGTATATAAACTTAAAGCATATGGCATTGGGGGTTCAGTATTGATGTGGATAGAGAACTGGCTGGCAAACAGGAAGCAAAGAGTAGGAGTAAACTGGTCGTTTTCACAATGGCAGGCAGTGACTAGTGGGGTACCGCAAGGCTCAGTGCTGGGACCCCAGCTATTTACAATATACATAAATGATCTGGATGAGGGAATTGAAGGCAATATCTCCAAGTTTGCGGATGACACTAAGCTGGGGGGCAGTGTTAGCTGTGAGGAGGATGCTAGGAGACTGCAAGGTGACTTGGATAGGCTGGGTGAGTGGGCAAATGTTTGGCAGATGCAGTATAATGTGGATAAATGTGAGGTTATCCACTTTGGTGGCAAAAATAGGAAAACAGACTATTATCTAAATGGAGGCCGATTAGGAAAAGGGGAGATGCAGCGCGACCTGGGTGTCATGGTTCACCAGTCATTTAAAGTAGGCATGCAGGTACAGCAGGCAGTGAAGAAAGTGAATGGTATGTTAGCTTTCATAGCAAAAGGATTTGAGTATAGGAACAGGGAGGTTCTACTTCAGTTGTATAGGGTCTTGGTGAGGCCACACCTGGAGTATTGCGTGCAGTTCTGGTCTCCAAATCTGAGGAAGGACATTATTGCCATAGAGGGAGTGCAGAGAAGGTTCACCAGACTGATTCCTGGGATGTCAGGACTGTCTTATGAACAAAGACTGCATAGACTCGGTTTATACTCTCTAGAATTTAGGAGATTGAGAGGGGATCTTATAGAAACGTACAAAATTCTTAAGGGGTTGGACAGGCTAGATGCAGGAAGATTGTTCCCAATGTTGGGGAGGTCCAGGACAAGGGGTCACAGCTTAAGGATAAGGGGGAAATCCTTTAGGACCGAGATGAGAAGAATTTTTTCACACAGAGAGTGGTGGGTCTCTGGAACTCTCTGCCACAGAAGGTAGTTAAGGCCAGTTCATTGGCTATATTTAAGAGGGCGTTAGATGTGGCCCTTGTGGCTAAGGGGATCAGAGAGTATGGAGAGAAGGCAGGTACGGGATATTGAGTTGGATGATCAACCATGATCATATTGAATGGCGGTGCAGGCTCGAAGGGCCGAATGGCCTACTCCTGCACCTAATTTCTATGTTTCTATGTTTCTATTCAGATTGCAGTCTATGCATAGGTGTTCTACTATTAAGTATACATCACTTTCCACCTGAGATCATCTCACTACAGCACCAGTGGTCACAGTCATCTGCCACTGAGTCATTTGGTACCATGATATGGCTCTTGCTAGGTTTCAGGTCTGCCTCCTGAAGCAACTTATTAAAGCCCCTGTACCATGATGCGAGTTCACCCAAGAGCTCTCCCGAGTTTAAAAAAAAATCAAATTCGTGGTAAGTACGTAGAGTCTACGTAGGACGTCCTCGTGGATGTCCTGTAGCGGCTTGTATTGCGAATAGCAGGTACTCGGGAAACGCGGTAATTAATGGCAGGTACTCGGGAAACTCTTGGACATTTTTCACAGTGTTCAAAAAACTTCACGAGGTACCGCGTTTCCCGAGTTCCTGCCGTTAGCATTACGAGCCGCTAAGAGACATCCACGAGGTCCTACGTACCCGCTACGTACATACCACGAGTTTAATTTTTCTTTAAACTCGGGAGAGCTCTTGGGTGAACTCGCATCGTGGGACAGGGACTTTAGTATTTCATTGAGGATCATAACCTGCAATTGCAGGTATGTTAACATGAGTACCAGCGTTTGAGATTAAGTGGCCCTTCACAGGCCACAGAAACTGACTTCAGTTGCACCCTGTACCCAAAGAGAAATATTGCTAGAGACCTTATTAGAGGTCAATCTCTAGAGTTAAAGTTAGATTACACCTTAACTCTCTGCTAAGTAAAATGACGTGTTGGACACCTTTGTTGGACAGTTCAGCACTGATCGAAGCAACAAATCTATATTTCCAGCATGATCAGAGAGTCATGATCAAAGCATATGTGGTGCTTCTGCTTATGTTCCTTTCAAGTGGATTTCTTCATTCCTTAAACAATCAATCAGTGAGTTCACACTCCCTCTGTGCTTCCTTCTTCAATTATTTCATAGCGTCCTTGCTTGGGAACTGCTGAAAATATAAACTTTTCTTTGAGAAATGGGCCAAAATCAAATCAAAATGCTGTAAAATTGATTTAATTGATTGACTTTTTTCAATTACTTTTTTAAAAAGTTCATAACTTTTTAGTAGGAACAAGAGAAGGAACTCTTTTTAAAGCAATTTAAATATAGTGGAGGTGAGATTTCTCTTTTTGTTAATGCTTTCATTATTTTCAAAATATTTTGTTTCCTGGAAATCAGCTGAGTGATCCCATCTCAGAAATAATTTTGTGGATAAAATATGTTTAAACTCAACCCATGATGTCCTTCATTCAAGACTTAAGCTCCTTCTGTCGTTACAGAGTGAAATCTGTATATTATATAGCAATGTTAAAATGAGAGATTCATGAAACAGTTAAAATGAAGGGCATCGTATATTGACCCAGGTTTCCAGGTACTCAGAATCATAGAGTGAAACAGGCACTTCAGCACAACTTATCCACACCAGCCAAAATGTCCCAGCTACACTAGTCCCACCTGCCCACTTTTGGTCCATACCCCTCCAAACCTGTCCTATCCATGTACCTGCCTAACTGCTTCTTAAACAGGATAGCTCCTGCCTCATCTTCCTCCCCTGGCTGCTTATTCCATATGCCCACCACCCTTTATGTGAAAAAAAGTTACCTCTCAGATTCCTATTAAACTTTTTCCCTTTCGCCTTAAACCTATATCCTCGATTCACCTATACTGGGCAAGGGATTAGGTGCACCACCCGATCTATTCCACTCATGATTTTATACACCTAAGATCACCCCTCATCCTCCTGTGCTCCAGGGAATAGAGTCCCAGCATACTCAGCCTTTCCTTATAGCTCAGACCTTTTAGTTGCAGTAACATCCACCTAAAAATGTCTGTCCTTGTAATTTACGTTCATCCACATACGTAATGTTACATGTTAATTTTCCTGTATAGGATTGAACAACAGTGACTGGAATGTTAGCATTGGACATAATGTGAATTGTAAATGACTAACTTGCATTGCAGGACCAAATTTTGTATCATGCCCAAAATGGAATGATTGTGAAAACAATGCAGCCCGTTCATTTTGGAGATCAGCATCAAAGATTGTGAGTTTTATTTTTGCAACAATGCATGTTTTGGTGCAGTGTAGTAACATTAGAGCTGCAACAGTGCAGTAGCAGTAGAGCTGCAACATGATAGTTTGAACTATTCTGGATGCAAAATTCAGGACTTCATTACTTGCTCAAAAGATAACGTGGTGGTCTTGATTTCATTGAGCCTGAAGGATAAGAGACAATAATTGTGCATCTCATCTACAGTACGCATCAAAGGCCCAAGGAGTGGTGACAGTGATGCTGAATGGATCCTCAACTGCAAACGCTTTCAGAGACAGCAGGTACTGATGGCACCAAGATGGCAGAGAGATTACGCCAGAATTCCTGTTAACCTCAGGGATGCTCCTGGATACCTCAGAGAAAAGAAGGAGAAATGTTTCTCTAAGGTTTCTGGAGATTTTCCTGCCAAAGAGGGTGTGGGCTATTGGAAGATCCTGTGTAGGAATTACTGTTATTTATTTACAGTTGATAGAGCACAAATATATACAGAAAAACAGCAAGGAAGTGCACAGCTTTTGGATACAATCAACGTTCATGATGAAGGATAACTTAAAACAGCATCTGCTGATCCTGCACCACAGCCAAGGTTCACAATCAAGGTTCACAATCAAGTTGAAAAAGCTGACTGTTATGGGTCTGTGACAGCCTTGCCCACTAATCCAATCTCACAGTGTTATTGAATCACACAGCACGGAAACAGGCCCTTCTGCCCAACTTGCCCATGTGGACCAAGATGTCCCAAGTACACCAGTTCCTCCTGCCTGCATTTGGCCCCTATCACTCTAAACCTTTCCTATCCACGTACCTGTCCAAATGTCTTTTAAATGTTGTAATAAACTCTTCAGACATTGTTCTTCCAGAAGGGCTGAAACTGAAAAGCAGCACAGTGAGAACCAGCGGAAATACTCACAATAAATATGTAATCATTTGGCCAATAGATCCCAAAGAATGGTAGCTTCCTAATTATAACACGATAGGAGGCTCTTTGACCCATCTGGTCTATGTTGCCCGTAATCAGAATAACCCAGACAGTCCAATTTCCATCTCCCTGCTGTTGCGTAGCCCTGAAACATCCCCAATGAATCTTTCACCATTTACCTACATTTGGAGTAATTTATAATAACCAATTAACCCATCAGATTGTCCCTGGGATGTGAGAGGAAACATGGGCACTCATTGAAACCCATACTATGTAAAAAACGGGATGAGGTCCTACAAGGCGCATTTAGGGAGCTAGGAGATAAACTTAAAAGTAGGACCTCAAAGGTAATAATACCTGGATTACTACCAGTGCCACGTGCTAGTCAGAGTAGAAATAGGAGGATATATTTCATATGTATACGTGGCTTGAAAAATGGAGGAAGGGGGAGGGATTCAAATTTCTAGGGCATTGGAACCAGTTCTGGGGGAGGTGGGACCAGTACAAACAGGACGGTCTGCACCTGGGCTGGAATGGAACCAATGTCCTTGGGGGAGTGTTTGCGAGTGCTGTCAGGGAGGATTTAAATTAATATGGCAGGGGGATGGGAGTATGAGCAAAGAGACAGAGGGGTGTAAAATGAGGGTTGAAGCAATAGGTAGCAAGGTAAAAAGTAAAAGTGGCAGGCAGAAAAATCCAGGACAAAACCAGGGCAAAAGTCAAAAAGGCCCACTTTTCAACATAATTGTATAAGGGGTAAGAGTGTTGTAAAAACAAGCCTGAAGGCTTTGTGTCTCAATGCAAGAAGCATTCGTAAAGGTAGATGAGTTGAATGTGCAGATAGTTATTAATGTATATGATATAGTTGGGATCACGGAGACAGGGCTCCAGGGTGACCAAGGCTGGGAGCTGAACATCCAGGGATATTCAATATTCAGGAGGGATAGGCATAAAGGAAAAGGTGGTGGAGTAGCGTTGCTGGTTAGAGAGGAGATTAACGCAATAGAAAGGAAGGATATTAGCTTGGAGGATGTGGAATCGATATGAGCTGCGATACACTAAGGGGCAGAAAACGCTAGTGGGAGTTGTGTACAGGCCACCTAACAGTAGTAGTGGAGTTGGGGATGGCATCAAACAGGAAATTAGAAATGCGTGCAACAAAGGTAAAACAGTTATAATGGGTGACTTCAATCTACATATAGATTGGGTGAATCAAATTGGCAGGGTGCTGAGGAAGTGGATTTCTTGGATTGTATGCAGGATAGTTTTCTAAACCAAGGAGAGAGCAGGCTATTCTAGACTGGGTTTTGGGAAATACTGGCAGGGAACATAAAAACTGACTGCAAAAGTTTTTATAGATATGTGAAGCGAAAAAGGTTAGTTAAAGCAAATGTAGGCCCCTTGCAGTCAGAAACTGGTAAATTGATCATGGGGAACAAGGACATGGCAGACCAATTGAATAACTACTTTGGTTCCGTCTTCACTAAGGAAGACAAATAATCTGTCGGAAATAGCAGGGGACCGGGGGTCAAATGAGATAGAGGAACTGAGTGAAATCCAGGTTAGCCGGGAAGTGGTGTTAGCTAAATTGAATGGATTAAAGGCCGATAAATCACCAGGGCAGATAGGCTGCATCCCAGAGTACTTAAGGACGTAGCCCCAGAAATAGTGGATGCATTAGTGATAATTTTTCTAACCTCTTTAGAATCTGGAGTAGTTCCTGAGGATTGAAGGGTAGTTAATGTAACCCCACTTTTTAAAAAGGGAGGGAGTGAGAAAACGGGGTATTACAGACCAGTTAGTCTAACATCGGTAGTGGGGAAAATGCTAGAGTCAGTTATTAAAGATGGGAAAGCAGCACATTTGGAAAGTGGTGAAATCATTGGGCAAAGTCAACATGGATTTATGAAAGGTAAATCATGTCTGACGAATCTTATAGAATTTTTCGAGGATGTAACTAGTAGAGTGGATAAGGGAGACCAGTGGATGTGTTATATCTGGACTTTCAGAAGGCTTTCGACAAGGTCCCACATAAGAGATTAGTATACAAACTTAAAGCACATGGTATTGGGGGTTCAGTATTGATGTGGATACAGAACTGGCTGGCAAACTGGAAGCAAAGGGTAGGAGTAAACGAGTCCTTTTCAGAATGGCAGGCAGTGACTAGTGGGGTACCACAAGGCCCAGTGCTGGGACCCCAGCTATTTACAATATATATTAATGATCTGGATGAGGAAATTGAAGGCAACATCTCCAAGTTTGCGGATGACACGAAGCTGGGGGTCAGTGTTAGCTGTGAGGAGGATGCTAGGAGGCTGCAAGGTGACTTGGATAGGTTGGATGAGTGGGAAAATGCATGGTAGATGCAGTATAATGTGGATAAATGTGAGGTTATCCACTTTGGTGTCAAAAAACAGGAAAGTAGACTATTATCTGAATTGTGGCCGATTAGGAAAAGGGGAGATGTAACGAGACCTGGGTGTCATGGTAGACCAGTCATTGAAAGTAGGCATGTAGGTGCAGCAGGCAGTGAAGAAAGTGAATGGTATGTTAGCATTCATAGCAAAAGGATTTGAGTATAAGAGCAGGGATGTTCTACTGCAGTTGTACAGGGTCTTGGTGAGGCCACATCTGGAGTATTGCGTACAGGTTTGGTCTCCTAATCTGAGGAAAGACATTCTTGCCATAGAGGGAGTACAGAGAAGGTTCACCAGACTGCTTCCTGGGATGGCAGGACATCCATATGAAGAAAGACTGGATAGACTCGGCTTGTACTCGCTGGAATTTAGAAGATTGAGGGGAGATCTTATAGAGACTTATAAAATTCTTAAGGGGTTGGACAGGCTAGATGCAGGAAGATTTTTCCAGATGTTGGGGAAGTCCAGAACAAGGGGTCACAGTTTAAGGATAAGGGGGAAGTATTTTAGAACCGAGATGACAAAATCATTTTTCACACAGAGAGTGGTGAGTCTGTGGAATTGTCAACCACAGAAGGTAGTTGAGGCCAGTTCATTGGCTATATTTAAGAGGGAGTTAGATGTGGCCCTTGTGGCTAAAGGGATCAGGGGGTATGGAGAGAAGGCAGGTACAGGATACTGAGTTGGATGATCAGCCATGATCATATTGAATGGTGGTGCAGACTCGAATGGTGGTGCCGAATGGCCTACTCCTGCACCTATTTTCTATGTTTCTATGTTTCTACAGTTGATGAGAGACAGCACCTAAGGTCAGGAATGACCCCAAGTTCCTGCGGCTGAGGTAATTTGGGCAGAATAATAGCTGGTAGTTCTCAACAGTCTATTTCATTTCACTTCCTCACAAATGAACCAGGGTATGTTAATTTTCAGATGATAAGGTGCCAGTGCAGCAATAAATAGTAAATTATAAAAGAAACATATTATACATAGTGGAATTCAAGGTCTTAAGTATGAACTATTCACTGGCTGCTTCCACTTAATTCAGTGTACAGCTGAATGTAACGATGATTTCAATATCTTTACTGCTTCTGATTGTGTTTTCTTTCCTATTTTCAGCATATTTGCCGAAATAGAAGTTGGAAATTTGGACAAGGCGAAGGTTACCTTAGTTCGCCTTTGGATCATTGATAATCTTATGGGACCTGACAAGTGAGAATTTACGGTTTTATTGTCTGCATTTCATGCTCTTATTACATGCAGAAGTTATTCCATCATCACTGTGCAAATTGGAATTGTAACACAAATTGATCTCCAAAAGATGAATATTGAGGGAAACCATATAGAGATACTGGCTGAATCGTTGTAAGAAGGGCAGGTGGGGATGGTAGACATTTAGTGAAAAAGGTGGGAAGGGATTAGGAGAGAGAGTGGCATGGAATAATTATCACAGATGTACCACAACTGGGGCAACAAAACCCTGGAGATAGATTCAACACTTTCCACTTCAGCTAAATAAAACACAAAATGATATCAAGGCCTAAAATGGAATAGGAAGCGTGGGTAAAATATCTTACTTTTCTGCGACTATTTCCAATAGCCATAATTAGCAAGGCAAGGAGCTTTAATTTAGATGGTAATGTTCCTGAATCAGAAAGTGAAGAATCAAGCTCTTCCTCAAGGCAAATCGAATGAGTGATGACCAAAATGTGGTCTCTTAACTGTGGGTTAACATCAAGCTGGATCCAGAATTTATATTGGATTTGTGGTATTATGGTAGCCCACACTATTACCATTTTTGGAAAAAAGGGACTGAATCCACATCTCTGAATCCATTATTTATTGGATGTCCCCCATCTTAAAGGTCAGTGGGGCTGCATAGTCTTGAGCCAGAACAAGTGCTCAGAATATCAAAACTGTGAGAAAGGTCAGAATCAAGCACTGCACCAATTCCATGTGACTCTAGAATCTCACATAAGAGATTTGACTTTGGATCTGGCTTTGAGAAAAACCAAGAGATTAGAAAATATATATTTTTAAACTGGGCTGAAACCATATCCAAGTTGTATTTTAAAGGCAAAAAGACTAGATACCTTGAAGAAAATTTAAAAAGGGGTCGGGGAAACAGTTAGAAAGTTTGACAAAGGTATTGTCATTTCTAGAGAATGTGGGATAAATGTGGGACTCCCCTCTCGTAAGATCCCGTGATCTATTGACTGAATTATAAATGTTTGGTGAAAGATGGAACAATCTCATCTATTCATTCTTGAGAAAGTGCCTGAGAAGAAATTCATCATTTCTTTCATCTCTGGCGTACAAGATAATAAAGGTGAACGCAGAACATAATTTAAAACTGAACCTCAGAGTCAGATTAGGAGACTACTGTCATATCTAGTTGAAACAGATTACCACAAGAAGCCAAAACAACAGGGTTGTCTTAGTGGATGACTTTAACTTCTCCAATATTGACTGGGACTTGCTCAGAGCCAAAGCTTAGATGGAGCAGTATTTGTTATGTGTATCCAAGGTGGTTTCTCTAAAATAGTTTGTGAATAGTCCAACCCGTGAAGGGAACATTCTGGACCCTGTTCAGTTAAGAGATACAGTGTGGAAACAGGCCCTTTGCCCACTGAGTCTGCACCGACCAGCGATCACCCTGTACACCTGTGTTAGGAAACAAACCTGGCCAGGTGACTGGTGTTTCAGTGGAAGACTCGCTGGGTGAAAAGGTTTGTCCTCATCTCAGTCCTAAATGGCCTACCCCTTTTTCTTAAACTGTGACCCTGGCTCTGGACTCCCCCAACATCAGGAACATTTTTCCTGCATCTACCCTATCCAATCCTCTAAGAATTGTATATGTTTATATAAGATACCCTCTCATCCTTCTAAATTCCAGCGAATACAAGCCCAGTCAACCCACTCTTTCCTCATTTGTCTGTCCCATCATCCCGGGAATTAACCTGGTGAACCTGTGCTGCACTCCCTCAATAACAATAATGTCCTTCTTCAAATTATGAGATCAAAATTGCACATAACACTCCAGGTACAGTCTCACCAGGGCTCTGTACAACTCCTTGCTCCTAAACTCAAATTCTTTCGCAATGAAGGCCAACCTATCCACGTCACCCTGCAGCCTCATAGCATCCTCCTCGCAGCTCACACTTTCAACCAGTTTTGTGTCATCCTCAAACTTAGAGTGTACATTTAATTCCATCATCTAAATCATTAATATATATTGTAAACAACTGGAGTCCCAGCATTGGAAAATGATCACAACATCCACAATTTCTCGGGCCACCTCCTTGAGTACTCTGGGATGCAAACCATCAGGCCCTGGGGATTTATCTGCCTTCAGTCCCAACAGTTTACCAAACACCATTTTCTGATTAATGTGGATTCCCTTGTTCCTCCCTCCCACTAGATTCGCGGTCCCCCAGTATTTCCGGGAGGTTGTTTGTGTCTTCCTTAGTGAAGATAGAACCAAGTACTTGTTTAACTGTTCTGCCATTTCATGTTTCCCATTAAAAATTCAAATATCAAATAACTAGCTGGCATAGCTTTAAGGTGAGAGAGGCAAAGTTTATAAGAGATGTGTAGGCAAGTTTCTTAGACAGAGAGTGGTGATTGCCTGGAATGTGCTGTAGTGAGTGTTGGTGGTGAAAGCAGATATAATAGTGGCATTTAAAAGACATTTGGATAGGCACATGGATATGCAAGGAATGGAGGGATATTGATTATGTGCAGACAGGTAAGAGTTGGTCTTGGTTTCTTGTTCAGCACAGACATTGTGGACCAAAGGGCCTGTTTCTGTGCTGTACTTTTCTATGTTCTGTGTTCTATGTTCTAACTATCAAGTTCAAAAGCAGTCAGGATATGATAAATTGTATGTACCCTCTGCTTTGTCCGAATTGTGATAGTATAAAATTCAAAATCTTCATTTTGCATCTTGTCCTGGAACCCCACTGACTAACAATTTCCAGGCCAGTTGGAATGATTCAAAAGTTATCAGTTGTATTGCACTCAACATCAGCACTTTGATTTCCAGTGAATCCTGTGGTAGCGGCAGTGTCGGAAAATTAGAATTGATTCTGGTGGAGAAAGGCATAAAGTACGTTTGCGAAGATAATTACAGGTATGTACCACATCAAGTTTATATTTCAATCCTTAAACATCTCAAACTTTCATCCCAACTGTGCATTAATGTATATTTCCACCTAACAAAGCATTTACTTTGAATTGGAACTAAGGTGCTTTCTCCTTCACTAAATTCATTACTACATAGGAATGAATGGAATTACACCCATGTTCCTACCAGAGGAATTCCGACAAGTATTCTAAAAGCACAATAGAATTTTGGTCTTACACTGAGCTACAAAGGAGGCAAAATAATACCTCAACTTTACAATGCCACCCGGCTACCAAATTCTGTTTTGGGCTCTAGACCGCAAGAAAGGTATATTAGCGCTGGAGAGATTCTAATGCAGATATCAGCAATCCGGGACATTAAAATTTGCGGACTGATATTAGCACTGCAGATGGTCCAGTGCAGATACAAGGCAGCAATCCAGGAGATCAAAATTTGCTGACTGGTGAATAGAAATTCTTTTTTTATTTCTTTGTTTAAGAAATTAATTAAAATAGATCAGGTGTTTAAGAAGGAACTGCAGATGCTGAAAAAATCAAAAGTAGACAAAAAATGCGGGAGAAACTCAGCGGGTGAGGCAGCACCTATGGAGAGAAGGAATAGGCGACTTTTCGGATCGAGACCCTTCGTCAAACTGTCGGGGAACAAAATGTGAATGTTTTTGTATAATTACCCCAACCCATTACGGACTTTAACTGAGTATCTGGATAAAAATGAATCAATTAGTGAGCACAGGTTTAATTTTGAAATAAATAAGAATGTATAATAATATCTGAATGCATAATAAGGTGTGAAGAAGGGTTCCGACCTGAAACATCACCCATCCTTTTTCTCCGGATATGCTGCCTGACCCGTTGAGTTATTCCAGCACGATGTGCCTATCTTCGCCATAAACCAGCATCTGCAGTTGCTTTCTACACATGTATAATAAGCCTGTTTGGATATCTGAGAATTTACTTACAATTGGTAGATGAGGGAATGCCTAGGGATTTTATTTTTGATGGATTTTTAGATGGAGTTAGATGGAAGTTATTTATAAGAATTGTAAATTAAAGGCTGTTGACCAAACTCTGAGGGTGTAGAAATAGAAGCAACCTATTGGCTTGGATGGAGAATTAGTTAAGAGATGGAGATAGAAACCTAGGATCTCATAGTGTAGCTCAGATTTGGTTTATTAATCCTAAATTGTAAAAATTGTTGCTGTTTTCTTGGCAGGCCTGTTCAAATACTCCAGTGCATTAACAAAGCGGACTCGCCAACCTGCAACTTAGACTTCGCCCCATAGCTCTAATGCATTGCTCACAAAAGGCTTTGACGTGAAACTTCTAGAGCCACTTGCTTCCACATAAACATAATGAATGTCTCATTTTCCAAGTGTGTATTGTTAGTCCAATTTTGAGGTGATTTTAATTTGATTTGTAATTTTGAGGTGTATGCGTATACAATAAAGAAGGGAATGACATGTAGACATGTAACATAGTTAATTGTCACAATAAATGAATGTGCTGACAAGTGTCCCCTTTAAGCCATGTCGATTGATCCTATCAAAGACACTCCTTGTTCCATCCATTCCCTTCCCCAACCTTCCCTACTACTGAGAATCTATTTCTTTCCTAGTTCTGTGGAAGGGTTGTAGACCCAAACCATTGAGTGCTTCTCTGACCACAGATGCCAACTGACTTGCTGAAGTTTTCCAGCACTTTTGGTTATAATAAACTAGTAATCAGATTGGCAAAGTCCACCACACTGATTTGGGGAAAGTCCTACATAACCTAAGGCAGGACAGCCTTGGACATATTGCATGTTTTTATATTTAAAATGGTTCTTTCTGGGCCTTGGTAGAAGAAAATATATCCCAGCTGTTCTTTCCTAAGCAGAGAGCTATGCTCCTTTGCATACACTGCTCCTTTTGAGGTTTAATGACCAGGTTTCCAGAGGCTTCAGGGCCATTATTAATGTGCCCACAATCTAAAGCTTTTCCCCACCACTGGTGCACAGGTGCCACCAGCTTCTACACCACTCGCAGAAGCCAGGTTAATGCCATGGATTACTCTACAAGGTTATGGTAGAGTCATAGAGATATACAGCATAGAAACAGGCCCTTCTGCCCACCTTGTTCAAGCTGATCAATCCAGCAAAGGCAATGGGATATTCAGAGGTGTCTTGTGAGCTACATTGTAAATTTGTAATTCAATGCGAAGCTTTTGTCAAACTCAAAATATCGAAGTAAACAATATTATTGTAGCTATTGAAACTGTATTAAACCACTTGCTGTTATCTTTGATCTGAAAAGTATAAAAACCTGATGTACTTTGAGTTTGGGAGATTCAGCTGAGTGAGTCTCCAAGTGAATGTCTGTTTCTGTTGACAAATAAATACTTTTATTTCAACCGCCTCCAAGTAACTTAGTTCAAAACGTCACAAAATCATGCACCTGTACTCCCAGATCTCTGCAGCACAATGCAGGGCTCTACTATTTACTGTAAGTCCTGCCCTGGACTTTGATATTCCAAAGTGCAACTCCTCATACCTGTCAAATTCCACTCCCTGGCCCACCATTCTAATTGATCTAGATCCTGGTGTAAACTTAGATAACCTTCTTCACTGTCCACTATGCCACCAATTTTGGTGTCATCTGCAAATTGACAAACAATGTTAACTACACTGTCATCCAAATCATTAATGTAGATAAGAAACAGCAGTTGACCCTGCAACATTCCACTGGAGACAGGCCTCCAAACAGAAAGCAACCCTCCACAACTAAGCTTTCACTCCTTCTTCCAAGCCTGTTTTGAATCCTATTTGCTAGGTCGCCTCGGATTTCATGTGACTTAACCTTCCAGACCGGCCATCCATGGGGGATCTTGTCAAAGCCTTTGCTAAAGTCCATGCCAACGCCATGCACTGCCCAGCTCTCATAAATTCTCTTGGTGACCTCATGTGAGACATATTACCTCTATACAAGACCATGGTGAACCAACCCTAATCAGTCCATGCCTATCTAAATCCTGATAAATCCTGCCCCTAAGAATCCTCTCTGACAACTTTCCCATGCTGACAACAGCTCATCAGCTTATAGTTCCATGGCTTCTCCTTGCTTCTCCTCTTAAATAACACTACAACATTCGACACCCGTCAATCTTCCAGAACTTCATTTGTGATGAAGATGATGCAATATCTCTGCTATAGCCTCTACTTTTTCCTCCCTAGCTTCCCACAAGGTCTGAGGATGTTCTTGTTCAGGCCTTAGTTTAGTTTAATATTGTTTATTACTGTCATGTGTACTGAGGTACAGTGAAAGGCTTCTGTTTGTGTGCTATCCAGTCAAAGAAGACTATACATGATTACAATCAAGCCATCCACAGTGTGCAGGTAAGGGATAAATGCTACAACGTTTACTGCAAATATATAACACTGGAGTCCAATTAAAGATTGTTCAAAGGTCTCCATTGAGGTATATGGGAGGTCAGGACCACACTAGCTGGTGAGAGGACCGTTCAGTTGCATGACAACCGCTGGGAGAAATTGTTCCTGAACCTGGTGTTTTCAAACTTCTAGCTGGTGGTCTTCCTGAGGCAGTGTGAAGTGTAGATGGATCCTTGTGGATTTATCCACCTTCACTTAAAAACTGCCAATACCTCCTCTTTAGTAATTTGTATGATCTAACGGAGCAGAACTCCTATGCCTCAATTCCTTAGCTTTCATAAAATGGATGAGAAATATTCATTTAATAACCCCTTTCCTGTCACATCTTGTGACTCTACATAAATACAGGTACACTAAACTTTAAGGATACCTATTCTTTCCCTACCCACCCTTTTACTTTTAATATATCTGGAGAATCTCTTAGGATTTTAGACAATAGACAATAGACAATAGGTGCAGGAGTAGGCTATTCGGTCATTTGAGCCAGCACCGCCATTCACTGTGATCATGACTGATCATCCACAATCAGTATCCCGATCCTGCCTTCTCATTATATCGCCTGACTCCACTATTTTTAAGAGCTCTATCCAACTCTTTCTTGAAAGCATCCAGCAAATTGGCCTCCACTGCCTTCTCAGAGAATTCCACAGACTGACAACTCTCTGGGTGAAAATGTTTTTCCACATCTCCGTTCTAAATGGCCTACGCCTTATTCTTAAACTGTGCCCCCTGGTTCTGGACTCCCCAACATCGGGAACATGTTTCTTGCTTCCAACGTGTCCAATCCCTTAATAATCTCCGCTCCATTCTATCAACATATGACAGTCCCGCCATTCCGGGAATTAACCTCTTGAACCTACGCTGCATTCCCTCAATAGCAAGAATGTCCCTCCTCAAATGTGGAGACAAAAACTACACACTATACTCCAGGTATGGTCTCACTAGGGCCCTGTACAACTGCAGAAGGACCTCTTTGTTCCTATACTAAACTCCTGTTGTTATGAAGGTCAACATGCCATTAGCTTTCTTCACTGCCTGCTGTACCTGCATGATTACTTTCAGTGACGGATGAACAAGGACACCCAGATCCCTTTGTACTTCCCCTTTTCCTAACTTGACACCATTCAGGTAATAATCTGCCTTCCTGTTTTTGCCACCAAAGTGGATAACCTCACATTTATCCACATTAAACTGCATCTGCCATGCATCTTCCCACTCACCCAACCTATGCAAGTCACCCTGCATCCTCATAGCATCCTCCTCACAGTTCACACTGCCACCCAGCATTGTGTCATCTGCAAATTTGCTAATGTTACTTTTAATCCCTTCATCAAAATATTGATATATATTGTAAATAGCTGCAGTCCCAAGCCTTGTGGTACCCCTCTAGTCACTGCCTACCATTCTGAAAGGGACCCTACTCTTTATTTCCTGTCTGCCAACCAATTTTCTATCCATGTCAGTAGCTTACCCCCAATTCCATGTGCTCTAATTTTGCCCACTAATCTCCTATGTGGGACCTTATCAAATGCTTTCTGAAAGTCCAGGTACACTACATCCACTTGCTCTCCCTTGTCCAATATCCAAGTAACATCCTCAAAAAATTCCAGAAGATTAGTCAAGCATGATTTCCCCTTCGTAAATCCATGCTGACTCGGAACGATCCTGTTACTGCTATCCAAATGTGCCGCTATTTCATCTTTTATAATTGACTCCAGCATCTTCCCCACCACCGATGTCAGGCTAACTGGTCTATAATTCCCAGTTTTCTCTCTCCTGCCTTTCTTAAAAAGTGGAATAACATTAGCTACCCTCCAATCCACAGGAACTGATCCTGAATCTATAGAACATTGGAAAATGATCACCAATGCAACCACGATTTCTGGAGCCACTTCCTTAAGTACGCTGGGATGCAGACCATCAGGCACTGGGGATTTATCAGTCCATCAGTCTACCCAACACAATTTCCTGCCTAATGTGAATTTCCTTCAGTTCCCCTGTCACCCTTGATCCTCTGGCCACTAGTACATCAGGAAGATTGTTTGTGTCTTCCTTAGTGAAGATGGATCCAAAGTACCTGTTCAACTCGTCTGCCATTTCCTTGTTCCCCATAATAAATTCACCTGTTCCAGTCTTCAATGGTCCAACTTTGGTCTTAACAATTTTTTTCCTCTTCACATAGGTAAAGAAACTTTTACTATCCTCCTTTATATTCTTGGCTAGCTTACCTTCATACCTCATCTTTTCTCCCCGTATTGCCTTTTTAGTTATCTTCTGTTGCTCTTTAAATGATTTTCCCAATCCTCGGCTTCCTGCTCATATTTGCTATGTTATACTTCTTCTCTTTTATTTTTATACTGTCCTTGATTTCCCTTGTCAGCTACGGTCAGCCAATTTGCTTTTCCTTACCTGCCAAAAACATTTCATGTTTTTTTTTGCTCTCCTGATTGTCTTCCTAAGAGTACTCCCACACTGCCTGCATTGGTGGAGGGATTTGTTTGTCCCTTACTGCCTAAATCTGACATATCCTGCTCTTTTGATAGATTATTCTTTCTGATTGAATTCAATGGTCAGCTTTCATCCAATTGATAAACACATAGTACCTCTTCACGATGGAGAAATGCTAGCAATGGTCTACAAAATTAGGAAAAATTAAGATTGGATACAGGGAGAACATTGCCACTTCTGGGAAGAGTTCAACTGCTTGACTATCTTCAGGAATTTTTTGAGGATGTGATAAGTAAAATGAATGAAGGGGATCCAGTGGGTGTAATGTATCTGGACTTTCAGAAAGCCTTTGAAAAGGTCCCACACGGGAGATTAGTGGGCAAGATTAGAGCACATGGTATAGGGGGTAGGGTATTAACATGGATAGAAAATTGGTTGGCAGATAGGAAACAAAAAGTAGGAATAAATGGGTTTCTGTCAGAATGGCAGGCAGTGGCGAGCAGAGTGTCGCAAGGCTCGGTGCTGGGGCAGCAACTGTTTACAATGTATATTAATGATTTAGATGATGGGATTAAAAGTAACACTAGCAAATTTGGAGATGACACAAAGCTGGGTGGCAGTATGAATTGCGAAGAGGATGCTAGAAAGTAGCAGGGTGACTTGGACAGGTTGAGTGAGAGGGCAGATGCAGTATAATGTAGATAAATGTGAGGTTATCCACTTTGGTGGCAAGAACAAGGAGGCAGATTGTTATCCCAATGGTGTCAGATTAGGAAAAAGGGAAGTGCAACGACACCTAGGTGTCCTTGTACACCAGTCACTGAAAGTAAACATGCAGCTACAGCAGGAAGTGAAGAAACCTTCATAACGAGATGATTTGAGTATAGGAGTAAAGAGGTCCTTCTCCAGTTATACAGGGCCCTGGTGAGACCACATCTGGAGTATTGTGTGCACTTTTGGTCTCCTAATTTGAGGAAGGACATCCTTGCTATTGAGGCAGTGCAGCGTAAGATCACAAGGTTAATCCTCGGGATGGCGGGACTGTCATATGAGGAAAGATTGGAAAGACTGGGCTTGTATTCACTAGAATTTAGAAGGATGAGAGGGGATCTTATAGAAACATATACAATTCTTATAGCTAGATGCAGGAAAAATGTTCCCAATGTTGGGGGAGTCCAGAACCAGGGGCTAGAGTCTAAGAATAAAGGGGAGGCCATTTAAACTGAGATGAGAAAAAACTTTTTCACCCAGAGAGTTGTAAAATTGTGGATTTCTATGTCACAGAAAGAAGGCAGTAGAGGCCAATTCACAAGATGAATTTAAAAGAAAGTTAGAAAGAGCTCTATGGGCTTGCGGAATCAAGGGATATGGGCAGAAGGCAGGCACAGGTTACTGATTGTTGGTGATCAGCAATGATCTCAATGAATGGCAGTGCTGGCTCAAAGGGCCAATTAGCCTCCTCCTGCATCTATTTTCTATGTTTCTATGTTGCTATGTAACTAAGGATATGAAGCACAAGATAGTCACCAAGAAATCTAATAAGGAATTATACAAAGAGCTGTGAGAAATTAGACAGGTACATGGATAGGACAGGTTTGGAGGGATACGGACCAAGCGCAGGCAAGTGGGACTGATGTAGCTGGGACATGTTGACCGGTGTGGGCGAGTTGAGCCGAAGGGCCTGTTTCCACACTGTATCACTCTATGGCACCATGACTATGACTGCAGAAGTTGCTCCGAGAATAGTTGTGCTGAATGATGGTGATACATTTAAGAAGAGGATGGGTATATATCTGATGAATTTAAATGTGGAAAGACGGAGGAGGCTCAAGTGAGGCATAATAGCTGGCAATGACTTTAATATCCAAACGAGATGTCTCATTTATGTTGATAGGCTTCTCCATTGGATGAATTCTGAATTTGAATCCTGGAATAGAAATGCATGTCCTTTTCCATAAGGAAACATTCAGCCCATCGAGTCCATGCTTGCATCTATGGGATAAGCTTCATTCATTTTATTCCCCCTCTTCCTATCTTCCTACACCCCGGCCCATCAACTCCCAATGATTATTTTTTTCCATTAACCTGCACTAATTTATAGAAGCCAAGAAACCCAGTAGCAGACCTTTTGGATGTGGAAGGAAATCAGAGCACTCAGAAGGTGCTGAAACTCATTACCACAAAGATCTTAAGGTAAAGCTATCATCACAGCTGTCAAAGAGAAGCAGGGGCAGATTGTTATTTAATCACCAATTGCTGTTCCTAAAATAGATTCTGGCACAAACCTTGTGTTAAAACTTGTTTAAACCCAAAATTTCCATTAAATCTCATTAGTATATCACCAAATACAAATTTTGACAAAGCCAGGACAATCAGACAGCATAGTAGAACATGATTTTTAAACTAAAATGTATTTTCCATTTGAAAAATATATTGCTCCGAGCGTTAAAGCATGGATGGTGCTAAATGTAGTTGGAAGTGGGTTTGTCACCAAAGTGTAATCATTTTGAATATATAACCCACTGTGTGAACAACCTCATTTTAAATAACAGAAAATGACATTTAAAAGATATACAAATCTTTCTTGTTATATTGGATTTATTTGGCAGTGGCTTTGTACATTTATGACACGCATTGAAAACATTTCATCAATCTTTTTGAAACATTCCACTTTGTCTTCTAATAATCCCACCACTCATTGCCCTCCCATCTATTTCCAACCATTCCAATTATTTGATTGTCTCTCCTTTTCCACATCATTATAATACAGGGAAAATTGTACACTCTCCGTCTCCTTCATCACAACATAGCAGACTATAGCTGTGGACACCAGACACAGCTGCCATTCACTCACCTGACGAATGCAATCAGTCAAGAGAGTCAAGTGTTTAATTGTCATATTTACCGAAGTGGAACAATGAAATTCTTAAAGGGCCTGTCCCACTTATGGGACGTTTTCGGCGACTGCCGGCACCCGTCATAGGTCACCGAAAATGTTCAACATGTTGAAAATTCAGAGGCAACCAGAAAGACGCCACGACTCTTTGGGTGACTAAGAGACTTCTCACGACCATACAGGCGCCCCCTGGTGACATGTCGCGTGTGTCGCGAGATGTCACCAAGGGGCATGTCGCCAAGGGGTCACCTGTATGGACGTGAGAGGTCACCAGGGGGTCACCTGTATGGACGTGAGAGGTCTCCTTGTCATCCAAAGAGTTGTAGCGTCTTTCTGGTAGCTGCTGAATTTTCTACATGTTGAAAATTTTCGGCGACCTATGATGGGTGCTGGCAGTCGCTGAAAAAGTTGCGTAAGTGGGACAGGCCCTTTACTTTCAGCTGCACAGCAACTATATAAACCTGTGAAGGAAGGAACTGCAGATGCTGTCAGTACCATGGAAAAAATATAACTCAGTAGATATCATAATAAATAACAAGAGATTTAAAAACAAAATCAATATAATGCAAAAAAAAACAAAGCCCAAAGTCCCTAATGCAATCAAAGCAGTTCATTCTTCAGAGTTTAGCTAGAGATCATCACGTTTAATAGCCTGATAGACATTGGAAAGAAGCTGTTCCTGGACCTGGAACGTTATAGTTTTCAGGCTTCTATACCTTCTTCCCATTGGCAGCAGTGAAATGAGAACAGGGCCAGAATGGTTTCTCATCCCTTGATGATGCTGGCTACCTTTTGGAGGCAGTGCCTCCTGTAGATCCCTTCAATGGTAGGGAGGTCGACACCCGTGATGGACTGGGCAGTGTTCACCACTTTTGTAATCTCTTTGTTAGAGGGCGTTTAAGTCGCTGAACCAAGCCATAATGCCGATTAACATAATATGTCGATCTAGTTCCAGTTTATTGGAGTGAATGGCTTCTTTGCATGCTGAAAGGCTCTGTTCTTCTCTTTTGAAAATTATATTATATGTGTATAATGTAATTTCAAACAAATAATACACTGGTAAAGTTGACAGATATAATGGAAGTGCAAAGTTGAAATAACATCAGAAAATTTAGGAAAGCCCTAACAGGCCAAAGAGTTACCATTTCAGATCTAGAACCCTATATCAGAACTGGGTAAAAGAGAAAACAAGTTTGCTTTTAGCAGCAGAGAATGTTGGGGAGGGATGAGTGGAACAAAGGGGATATCTCTTTAAGGCTGAGACCAAAGAGTTAAGATACTAATTAGAAGCTTCTTGGTCTGTGTGATTTGTTGCAAGTTCATTTCACTAGCACTTTATGTGCAATGTGACGAATAAAACTGATTGTTGTTGATTGTTGAAGTTAAGGGCCTGTCCCACTGTACGAGATAATTCAAGAGTGCTCCCGACTTTTCCCCTGATTCAAACTCGGAGACTGTTCGTAGCAGATCCGTAGGAGTTCGTGGATGTCTCGTAGCAGCTCGTACGAGTAAAAAGTAACAATTTTTTTCATCACGAGTATTTTTTTACTTGTGGACATTTTTCATAGTGTTGAGAAAACATCACGAGTTTACCGGATTTCCCGAGTACCTACTGTTAGCATTACGAGCCGCTGCGACATATCGACGAACTCCTACGGACCCGCTACGGACATTCTGAGAGTTCGAATCAGGGGAAAATTTAGCAGAACTCTTGAATTACCTCGTACAGTAGGACAGGCCCTTAATAGGGCTGAGAGTCATGCCCAGCAGGGGAGGCTGTACTAATAGGGAGAAAAAAAGGCAAAATCACAGATGGATGGCTTCAGCAATTCTAATAAGAACACCCTTGGCCATATTTCAATCTGGATAAAGCGAATGGAGTTGAAGGAGAACTTGTTCTTTGAGAGGAAGAACTCAAGAACCAAGTTAGACCATAAAAAACAGTACATCACTTGAACAGGCCCTTCAGCCCACAATGTTTGTGTCAAACATGATGCCAAGTTATACTGACCTCATCTGCCTGTACATGATCCATATCCCTCTATTCTCTGCATTCCATGTGTCTATCTAAAAGCCATTTTAAAGCCACCTTGGTTTGGACATGCTAAAGGCAGGAAGCATGTTCCCGATGTTGGGCCAGTCCAGAAACAGGGGCCTCAGTTTAAGAATAAAGGGGCTGTCCCACTGCGGCAACCTAATCCGCGAGTTCTGACGAGTTTGCCCTCGACTCATACTCACAGCATGGTCGACACGAGGTGCTAGGAGGCCTTTGTAACTCTTCTTCATGCTCGAGAGTAGTCCCCGCGTACTCAAGACCTCAGCTAGGTCGCAGCATGTTGAAAAATACCAGCGAGTAAAAAAAGGTCGCATGGAAAAAATCAATACTTTTTTTACTCGTACGTTTAGTCAAAGTAGGTCGTAGTAGGTCGGCATGTTATTCGTAGGTAATCGAGGGTAGTCGAAGGTAGTCGTAGATAGTCTTCAACATAGTCGAAGGGAGGTCAAAGGAGGTCGTCTTCGCTCTCCACTATTCGGTGTCCAATTTTCCTGAAGCTAGTCAAAGCTAGTTTTCAACATTGTCAAAGGAGGTTGTCTACATAGTCAAAGGAGGTCTTCAACATGACATTTTTTTAAACTCTCCTAAACTCTTCTAAACTCGTCAATTAGGTCGCCGCAGTGGGACAGCCCCTTAGAACGGAGGTAAGGAAAAAAATTTTCACACAGAGAGTTATGAGTCTGTGGAATTCTCTGCCTCAGAGGGCGGTGGAGACCGGGTTCTCTGGATACTTTCAAGAGAGAGCTAGATAGAGCTCTTAAAGATAGCGGAGTTAGGGAATATGGGGAGAAGGCAGGAACGGGGTACTGATTGTGGATGATCAGCCATGATCGCATTGAATGGCGGTGCTGGCTCGAAGGGCCGAATGGCCTACTCCTGCACCTATTGTCTATTGTCTATGCCTCCAGCAGCACCGCTGGCAATGCGCCATCTGCCTCTGTGTAAAAAACTTGCCCCCCTTTCACCTCAGACATGTTCACCCTGGGGAAAAGATTCTGGCTGTCGAAAAGTTGTTCATTTTTAAATGATGTTTGTAGTAGTTTGGTCATAACCATCCAGGTTTGATATTTGCGACACTTGTAACATTCTTTACTTGCCATTGTGAAATATTGATTGGTATTTTGTGATGAATTTGTAAAGACCAGATTTAAATTGCAAGTTGTAGATCAGACACTAGAGGGCTCTGTTGACCAGCAAAAGACAAGAAGTGATTTTGGATGTTGCTGTTGAAGCCTGTGTTGCTAAGCTATCCACTAATCTGTCTTTCATAACCTGGGAATAAGATTTACACTAATATGATCTATAGTGAGCTAAATGACACAGCAAATATTTTGTAGTTGTCATGGTGCGGAACAATGTGATCAGTAGTCTTTGTCTTACTTACAATTTATCTTCAGGTTGGAGTATAAAGTATAATTGAAGCACATGTAGAAATGTGACAGCGTACAAGTGTAAAGATTTATTCAGGCGTAATGAAATGTAATAAAAGCTTTCAATGTTTGAATGTTCTGAAAATTCTGTCTGTTGCCCTGGAAATGAAATGAGAGTATCACCACCTCCCCTACATCCACCACTGTCCCCTCTGCACCCTAGCTTCCAATCCCATGGCAGAGAACGGTGAGAAAATGTAAAATTCCAAATGCATTATCACACATAGAAGACCAAAACTTCTTCACGTCTTTAGTAAGAAAAACATTTAGTTCTGCAAATAAAGCAAGTTGGTTAATGCAGCTCTCCTGTGTTAACAGCAGCTCTATAAAACTGAATTTGTCGAGGAGAACAGACAGCTATTTAAAATCAAACTAGGTTTTCTCATTGTTAGGAATCATCTTTCGTTGTACTTTGGAAAGAGTGTGAAGATTGTTAATAATAATAGTATTCTTACATATTGTGAAATCCCACAGCTGTAGAAAGCACAGGTCGATGGACATTTTTTCTTTCCTTAATTTAGAAATGCAGATTTATTTTTAGTTTACTAAAGACATGATCATATGATTAATATAAGTGTGGAAGTAACAGAACATTATTCACTTGCTGTCAGAAATTATATAAGCTGACATTCCTTTGACAACCATCACTGATAATGCATGGAAAGCTTCTGTAAAGGAAACAATCACATCAGGGAAATATCTAGGCCAATTGAAACAAATTAAACCTAATATTTACAATACAAAGTATTCATTTTTGTGGATTCTTATGCCTGAAGATCAGAAATACGAAGTGCTGTTCCTCCAGTTTACACCCATAGCAAATTGGAGGAACAGCACCTTATATTTCGCTTGGGTAGTTTACACCCCAGCAGTATGAACATTGACTTCTCTAACTTCAGATAGCCCTTGTTTTCTTTCTCCATCCCCTTCCCCTTCCCAGTCTCCCACTAGTCTTACCGTCTCCAACTATATTCAATCTTTGTCTCGCACCCTCCCCTGACATCAGTTTGAAGAAGGGTCTGACCCAAAACGTGGCCCATTCCTTCTCTCCAGATATGCTGCCTCACCCACTGAGTTACTCTGGCATTTTGTGTCTACCTAGGAGTTTACATGTTCTCCCTGAGACCAGGTGGGTTTCTTCCGGGGGGGATTCGGTTTCCTCCAACATCCAACAAACCTGCCGATTTTCAGGTTAAATGGCCTCTGTAAATTGCCCCTAGTTTGTAGGGCGTGGATGACAAGGTGGGATAATATAAAACTAGTGTGAACAGGTGATCAATGGCCTGCGTGAATTCAGTGGGTCAAAGGCCCTGTTTTGATGTTGTATCTTCCAATCAATCAATTCAATCAAACCTTTGCATCCTTGTGGGTCCATTCCCAGCCTAATGCTCCAAACACAATTACGGTGTTGAGATACATGTGATAACATCATTCTCCACACAAGGTTCCATATTAAGCATTACATGGGGACTTGGGGCTTGTTGTTTAGTTTAGCTTAGCTTAGCTTAGCTTAGCTTACCTTAGCTTAGTTTAGAGATATTGCAGGGAGCAGGCCCTTCGGCCCAGCGAGTAGGGCCGAGCAACGATCCCTGTTTGTGGGTAATAGGGTACCTTACTGGCTCACACATAATTTCTCAGATGTAATATTCATTGAGTGCCTTGAAGCAATGACACCAAGTAAAGCCAATCACCAATCTGTCCCAATCCATCACCAATTCTTCAGTTTGTGAGAGATTGGGACAATCTGAGGAATGGTGTTGAAATAAATAAGGCATTTGACTGTGGTGCAGCTGGTAGAGCTAATGCCTCACAGCTCTTGTCCTGTCAGTGTGAAGTTTGCATGTTTTCCCTGCGACCGTATGAGAATCTTCCAAGAGCTCTCTTTTTCCTCCCAGTTCCCAAAGACATGGGAATTAGTAGATTTATTATCCCTAGTGTGCAGGTGAGAAGAAGAATCTGGGCAGGGTGGGAGATTTTAAAAGAAAGTGGAATTTGTATGGGATGAGTAAAAATAGAAAATGCATTTTATCAGGATGCATCACAGCTTGGTTTGGGAACAGCTCCATCCAAGACCGCAAGAAATTGCAGCGAATTGTGGGCGCAGCACAGACCATCACACAAACCGGCCTCCCTTCTCTTTACTCCATTTATACCTCACGCAACCTCGACAAGGCCAGCAGCATAATCAAGGACAAATCACACCCTGGCCACTCCACACTTCTCCCCTCCACCATCAGGCAAAAGGTATAGAAGTGTGAAAACGCACACCACCAGATTCAGGGACAGTTTCTACTCAGCTATTATCAGACAACTGAATCGTACTACCGTAACCAGTGAGCAGTGCTGAACTACTATCTACTTCTTTGATGACCCTCGGACTATCCTTGATCTGACTTTTCTGGCTTTACCTTGCACTAAACTTTATTGCCTTATCATGTATCTGTATACTGTAAATGGATTGATTGTAATCATGTATTGTCTTTCTGCTGACTGGTTAGCACACAACAAAAGCTTTTCATTGTACCTTAAACTGGGGGATATTTGATGGCCGGCCGCAACTCAATTGGCGAAGGGGGCTGTTTCTGTGCTGTGTGGGTCTATCACTAGATATTTAATGGAGGTGGTGGCAGGAGGGCATTTCAGAGCGTAAGGGCCAGACAGCTGTCGGTCGAGCAATGTTGGAGGACAAAGGCTGGATGAAGATGCAAGGCCAAATCAGGGTCTGATGTTGACATTGAGAGAGGGATGATTAAGGAAAGTGGACGTGTTGGAGACAGAAAGGGCGTTAGGGACAGAGTCTGGGATGGAGATATAGAGGGAGACAAGGAAAGAGGCCAAATAGAGTAATGAAGCGAGGTCGGAGGTTGGTATGGAGCTGTGGGCAAGACTGTGCAAAAGGTTTGCCATAGAGCTTGGGGGGAAGAGTGGAGATAGAGACTTCACTTTTAGACTTTGGATTTTAGAGATAGTGTGCGGAAACAGGCCCTTCGGCCCACCAAGTCAGCGCCGACCAGCGATCACCCATTACATGAGCACAATCTTCCACACTAGGGACAATTTACAATTTTTTTTTAACCAAAACCAATTAAGCATGGAAACAGGCCCTTCAGCCCACCAGGTCCATGCCAACCATGGATCATCCATTGGATTAATTCTATCTTATCCCACTTTCTCAGCCACTCCTTACATATCATTGCGTAACGATACAACATGGAAACAGGCTCTTCAGCCCACCAAGTCCATGCCGACTGTCGATCACCCGTTCAACTAATTCTATCTTATTCCACGTTCTGAGGTACTCCCTGCACATGAGGCCAATTTACAGAGGCCAATTAACCTACAAACCGGCAAGTCTTTGGCGTGTGAGAGGAATCTGGAGCACCCAAAGAAAACCCATGTGGGGAAAGCGTACAAACCTAAGGCGCACAGAGGTTGGGATGGATACAATGTTTTGTAAAATAAACAAGGTTGTGATCTTAGAAATGGACAAAGTTGTAGAGGCAAAGGGAGAGAAGGCAACAAAAGGACTCAAAAGCAAAGGTGAGAATATTAAACTTATCTGTTGTCATAAAGCTTCCAACGTCACCAGAAATTGTGGACGGAATGATGTTCAGCGAGAATAAAAAAAGAAACACCCATAACATCACCTATTCACTTTCTCCAGAGATGCTGTCTAACCCGTTGAGTTACTGCAGCTTTTTGTGCCTATCTTCGGTTTAAACCAGCATCTGCAGTTCCTTGCTACACGTTTAATACTTTTACTCTTAAGAATCACGATAATATTTTAATTGATACCCTGAAATGTTATTCCTACTTGTAAGTATGAATAGACGATAATGTAAAATAATGTGAGAAAAAACGTTGACAAGCTTACTGATAATTAGCAATTCCAGTAAACATACTATGTGATCACACTGGGCTCCTTTTTGTACGATAGAATAATCCCTTTTACACCAAGAGGAAACAATTCCTGAAGGTCAGTAATTATACAGCCAATCCTTCAGTAAACTATGAACAAAAGTTTTTTAGGAAACTTTCCAAGAATGCAAATGAAATAAAATCAGACCATGAGACGACACATGTATCCTCATGGCATCAACCAATGACACAAGAGATATCAGAAAGTAATTATCAGCTGTTGGGAGGTACTCTACCTCATGGAAAAAAAAAATTAAATATGGGTGGGAAATACGCGGGTGTCACCGCTTCTTATTTATCCTTTGAAAAGTTTATTTTCCTATTATCAGATTTTTGAGAATACCTTTACCTTTTAAACTTTTGTGAATGTTTCCTTCCATGGCCAGATTGTTCCTTGCTCAAACAAGCAAATTAACATTATGTTCAGAGGAAGGTAAACAACAAGTACTCTCAAGAGATCCAGTATGTGTTGCATTGAAACATCTTGAGATTTTACCCCGCTAAACTTCGTATTTTAAAGCCGATACCACCAAAGTACAGCAATAGACATTTGAGACTTCAGAGAATCTTGGTAGATCTACTTATCTGATTTTTTAAGAATGAAAATAAAATAGTGAAGGAGCACGAGGATGAATAAGAATCAAATTAGATACAGAAATTGACATAGAGTGAATAATGATTGGATTATGGAAGAGAATAGGAATCGGAGAGCAAAATAAGAAGAATGGTATTCAAAATGTGAAAAGTCTGCAGCATCAATTTATTTCCTGAAGAAATTAGACAATAGTTTACTTTCAGGCCAAAGAGCATGAGATTTCAAGGACATATTAAGATCAATAAAAAAAAGTCCATGCACTGGTAAACACAAATCCTAATCTGTGGAAAATTCAATTGAAAATTGTAAATGCAGCTACTCAGTGAAAATTAAGGTCTGTTTCAGGTTTTGATTTTGGGAAGCAAACAGTAGAGCAACACAATTTGTCCAACAACAATAGAGAGGGTACAGAGAAGATTTACTAAAATGTTGCCTGGGTTTCAACAGCTAAGTTACAGAGATAGGTTGAATAAGTTAGGTCTTTATTCTCTGGAGCGCAGAAGGTTAAGGGTGGACTTGATAGAGGTCTTTAAAATGATGAGAGGGATTGACAGAGTTGATGTGGACAAGCTTTTCCCTTTGAGAATAGGGAAGATTCAAACAAGAGGACATGACTTTAGAATTGAGGGACAGAGGTTTAGGGGTAACATGAGGGGGAACTTCTTTACTCAGAGAGTGGTAGTGGGGTGGAATGAACTTCCAGTGGAAGTGGTGGCGGCAGGTTCGTTGGTATCATTTAAAAATAAATTGGATAGGCATATGGATGAGAAGGGTATGGAGGGTTATGGTATGAGTGCAGGCAAGTGGGACTGAGGGAAAAAAGTTGTTCGGCACGGACTTGAAGGGCCAAGATGGCCTGTTTCCATGCTGTAATTGTTATATGGTTATATGGTTATATGGTTATATGGAATCAATCCTCACCACAGGTTGCTAGATAATTCACGCATCTGCTGAACTTATTTGTTTGGCAGAAAATTATGGCCAAATTATGTAATTTGTTAACATCTTTAGATGTTATCTATCTTAAATGCAGTGGATGAGTTTACCTGTTAATAAATGGATACATACTGAAGTTGCGCAATGAATGTAGTAATAGTAAAAGTATTGTATGGAAACAAGTTTCGGCCCATTGAGTCTCGGCCAACTATCACACACCTATTTACATTAGTTTGATGTTATCCCACTTTCACATCCACTCCCTGCACACTAAGGAAAATATAGAGGCCAATTAATTTACAAACCCACATGTTTTATGTATGTTGGAAGAAATTGAAGCACCTGAAGGATATGCACGCGGTCACCAAGAGAACTTGCAAACTCCACACAGACAGCACCCAAGATCAGGATCAATCCCAGATATCTGGTGCTGTAAGGCAACAGCTCACCTAACTGCACCACTGTGCTATCCTAAAATTCCGTTACAGTTCTTACCCTTCATTCATAGGAAATATTTATCACAGAGTGAATGAAGATCCATATCAGTTGTTCGGCTCACCCTGTGTCTGAGCATGTCAATTGGGTGGAGATTTCTGACCGGCTTGTATAGCTGGTTTCAATGCCTCCATATCTCGCCCTCCGGAAGAATCATCTGTATACTATCAGTAGCTCAATCAAGTCAGAAAGTCATACAGAGTTACTTTATGTTTTAGTGTTTCTCTGTATGTCTTGTGTTGGGGGGGGTAAGGGGAGAATAGGGGGAAACCATTTTTCAGGCACCTACTAGTGTTGTTACAAAACCTACCATCAGTGTCGCTGCAGATCTGCCTGCTGCCTGTGTGTGCGATTCCCAAAGTTTGGGGGGGGGGGGCAGTTTAAAATACAGGTTTGTATTGGTTGTCGGAGAGGAATTTGCTCGGACTGCTAGCTGATGAAGAAAATTTGTTATGCGATCCCGCCCCCATTTTAAAAAAAAAGGTTGCTGGTCGATTGCATCGCTGGATTGTAGTTAAACACGACTAAAGACGCCTTCAATGCCTTCAACATCACAGATCACAAGTGCACGACAAAACAAAAGGTATGTTGTTTATTTAACATATTCTCTTGCTTTTTGGTGTGGCTTCATTTTAATTTGCTGATGCGAAAAATGTTATTTAGGCCCTGATATGAATTGGCCGTTTCTTGCCTGCCAACTAGGGCTTAAATCATTGAGCGACCACTTTCCAATCGATCACAATCCAGAAACAGCCACTCTCAAGATAATCAAATTCATTATTTTTGAACAATCATGCCATAAGAACATCTAAATCATCTATAGTTTATGTTATTGTCCATCTATGATCAATATTTTCATACTAAATATCCACAGTACAGTTTTAGTCAGATGTATTGTGCAAAAAATAATGATTTTGATTATCTTGAGAGTGGATGTTTCAGGATTAATTTATGGGAATTAAACATTAAATTCCTTCCATTTGGCATATAAATTCATGACAAAGTGAGATTTAAAAATCATGTTATATTGTGAATTCTTGTGTGTTATTTGTTATTTGGATACTTTGGCTTCTTAAAAAATGTAGCCTTTTCTTAAGAAATGGATAGATGTTTAGATCTAGCAATTGAATTTAGATGAATTTTGATTGATTTGATGAAACTTATGAATATGATTTTTTTGTTGAGTATTTACTATTTGTTTTAACATTTAACTTTATAATTTCTACTTTTTTTCTAAATCTGCAAATAATAACTTGTTTCTGTTAATGATGTTCAGTGTTTTTTCTTTACATTTTAAGCAGATGTCTCTGAAGAAGAAATGCAAAATTGTCAATCCAAATGCCCAGCCTGGTCTAGCTAGAGTTCACCTTGAAGTGAATTTCTCTGTCATGCCCGAGTCTAAGAGGCATCTTAAAAATGGACACATCTTGTACTTGTATACCTCGTTTGGAAAAAGTCTGTCTGACTCGGTGGGCTGAAGGGCCTGTACCATAAAGACTTGGTCTTTTGCTAGAAATTGTAATTTCTTTACCTGTCTGTTACGGACTTACAGCATATAATACAATAGTATTAAAGTTTTGATCTTGAGAATATCATGGTTTTGAATTTTCAAGGCAGTTTGGGTGTTTATTACTATTTCTGTCACAATGACCAATTTGTAAATAGCTACAATTAGGTAACTAACTAATTATATACTTTAATTTCAGGTCATCCAAGTAAGATGTTTCATATTCAGTTATAATAGCTGAAAATTTCATTCAGTTCTCTGAAATTTTAAGAATGTTATGGGCTTTTTTGTCAATTGACTGTCCTCGATCACAGCTTTTGTGTTAAGTCAATGGAAAAACAATAGAGAACAAGATGCTCATTTCCGAGTATGAAAATGACCATAAACCTTTTTAATGCATAAGATATGAAAGTGAATTAGGTATCAAATTTAAGTTCTTTTTATGCTTTATCTGATGGTATAAATTACAGGATTGATTTTTTAAATCTCAAAATTTTGTAACATTCCTGCACCTACCTCGACGGAGATGCAACTTTCTTCCTTGTCGCTTCTTCGCCCCCTTCCTCGCATCCATACAGCTGGTTTGGTGCAGCCTTTGTCAGAGTCGGGCCCAGAGCTACAGCGGTGGTGCAGTGGGGAATTTAACATTGCCGGGGTTGCCCAAGAAGCGCTCCGACCGCTGGCATGCGGCCTACAACTTCTTGAAGCTGCGTTCTCCGGTAAGGAGGTGGCCGATTTGGGAGCTCCGTTCCGACCATCCCGACCAGAGGGCTTGAACATCGGGCCATCCGTAGCGGCGTCTACGGAGGGTTAGGGCCCCGACCACGGGTGAACAAGGGAGGAGGAGGAGGAGGAGGACTGTCTGAACTGTATTGCCTTCCACCACAGTGAAGAATGCTGTGGTGGATGTCTGTGTTGAATTATGTTGTGTATTATGTACTTTTTTAATTGTAACACTGCATGGTAAATACATTTCACTGCATTTTATGGTGCATGTGACAAATAAATTTGAACCTTTGAAATGTGAACCTTTGTACCTTTCTGGAAACAGACTTTTCATTCTACCTAGTCCACACCAACTCTCACCATCCATTTACACTACATTTTAAAATGGTCCTCTTAAAAAACTTTGTCAGCTAAAGTGGAAGATTAATCTTTCAACATCTATCACACCTCTTTACTTTTCCTGAGGCCAATTCCATAGATGATTCAGAGTCAAGTCATTCCAGCACAATCAATGCTCGGTGGTAAATGATTACTATCCTCATTCCACTTCACTTGCAATAAAACTCATCGGACCACTGCTTGTCCACAGCCCGACACAAAATATTGCACGTATTCTGGGCACACCTCTAAATTACTCATCCCAAATATCCAAAAGGTAGCATCGGTTTCCTGCTGAGCCTGGAATGGGTTTTAAACACACTTCTGCTGATCTCTCCCAGAGAGACAGGGAGAGAGATGGTTGCTGGGCCACATGGGTAGATAAATAAAAATCATAGTATATTTTCACGAGAAGCTGGAATTTCAACTCAATTATTTTTCTCTGTTCTTTTTCTCCATCAAACATGCATCAACTTGCACAACAGGGAGTGAGACATTCTAACTAAAACAGCTGCAGGGAAACTGCCATAAACTACATTGACCATTCATTTACACGCTATCTGATTTCACCATCTAGCAAAGTCATAAAAGAGTCAGAGAGTCTCAGTTCTACAGCGTAGAAACAAGTCTTTCACCCCACCAGGTCCACAATGACCATCATGCCTATCTACCGGGTGGTGCCAGCAATGGCTGCCTCACCAACAGTCTGTCTGTCCTTCGAGCCCCACCGTGGGTCCATGGACTTACCATCGGAGCCTGCGATCCCTTGCCTGGGATCGACGCTGCAACTGCGACCTGCGGATTTCAACATCGAGGAGCTCGCAGTCTCGGGTAGAGACTGATGTCGGGAAACTCCAAGCCGCAGGAGGTTCGACCAGCCCCGCCTCGGGAATTCAATCGCCCGGTGTGGGGAGCTGAGATCCCACCGGTGCTGGTGCTTGATTGCCCCGATGCGTAGGGCGCGACCGCCGGTTGCGGGAGTGATGATCGCCCAAAACAACGGAAAGTTCGAATGCCCCGACCGTGGGAGAACAAGGAAGGGAAGAAGATTGCACCTTTTTTGCCTTCCATCACAGTGAGGAATGTCGAGGGGTCGCTGTGGTGGAAGTTCATGGTAAAAATTATTTGGTTGTTTTGTTGCTCTTTATTGGTATGACTATATAGCAATCCGAATTTCACTGTATCTTAATTGGTACATGTGACAATAAACAAACCTTGAACCTAAACTAATTAATTCATTCCATATCCCTCTGTGCCCCACGCACTCAAGTGCCTGTCCAGATTGCTCTTAAATGTTGTCACTTTTCCTGCCACCTTCAACTCCTCTGGCAGCTGATTTGAGATAATACCTACTGTTTGTGTGAGAAAAATTACCTCTCAAGACTCCTTTAAATCTTCTCCCTCTCAACTTAAAATGGTGCCCTCTACTTTTGGGCACCCCTACTATAGGACAAAGACATTGGCTATCTACTCTATCCATGCCCTTTATAACTTTGCATACTTCTGTCATGTCCCCTCTCAGCCTCCTTCACTCCAGGGAAAATAAATCAACTTTATCCAATCTCTCTTATCTACTAGGTAATTCAGGCTAAGTACACGTAAATCTTTTCTGCACATCCTTTAGCTTAGTCACATACTTCCTCAAGTGTCGTAAACGGAACTGCACACCATACTTCAAGTATGGCCGAACTAATGTTTTGTACAACTGTAACATGATGTCCCAACTCTTGTGCTCAATGCCTTGACATATCAGGATAAAAATATACATGCCTTCTTTACCATTATCTACCTGTGTTCACATTTTTCAGGAATCTATGCACTTGTACCTCTCTGGTCTCTCTGTTCAACAACACTCCCCAGGCTCACCGGCCTACAGTTCACTGACTTATCCCTGCTGCCTTTCTTAAATGAAGGCACAATATAAACTAAGATTTAAATTCTCCTCAGAAATGTAGATTTCAAATATATGTGAGATTGACATGAAAATCAAGACAAAGGCAGACTGCAACTTTCCAGATTATAGTTTTATTATTGTTAATGGTACCGTCAACTTCAGCAATCATGCAATCACTAGACGTTCGGCTCCAATTCAGGTTAATATAGAAAAATGAATGTTTCTAACAAAACTAAGACTTACAAAAAATAAACCAGCTTCAAAATGTTTTAAATACTATATCATCATTTTAGAGATATCACATTTATCTTAATTTTGCAGACAGATTCGTTTATTATAGATCAACGGCAGTGAACTTTGTTACTGCAAGTTCTCTGCATGACGAAATTCAATGGTGCACACCAATCACCGGCAACTAAAAGATGGACATCTGGAATAAATTACATTGTTATTTTTAATTTTTCACAACGTTCGATTATATTTCATGGGCTAGGCCGTTTTTGTGTGAAAACAAGGAGAAAGAAGGTAGAGGAGAAGAAAGTGGAGGAGGCTTTGCACCTTAGTACTCTCCTGGGGGAGCTGTTAGGAGTGGGTTAGGGTTAGATTAAGGGTGTGCAATGCAAGGGGAGGGAAGGATACAAGATTTGAATAGATAATTCAAAAGGGAAGAGCAGGGATGGAGTGTTATAGAGGTGAATAGCTACTTAAACTGAGAGTTGAAGGAAGGGCGAAGCAGATATCGCTGATGTTCACATTATCTCCACAACTCAGGCAATCTGATAAACCTGTCCTATTGCACACCACTTCACCCATCCCGTCTTCCTCAGATGGATTGCTAACAAGAAACAAAATGATGAATTAAAAATCTCAAAACAGAAAGAGAAAAAGAATAACAGCAGGAGAGAAGAGAAGTGCCACATTAAGGGAATAAACATTCTGTACCTATCCAAGAGAAGCACATTAGGCATCAACCAGTATTTTGAAAGTGTTTCAAAATGAACATTTGGAAACAATTTCCAGATAATTATGCAACACTGGTCCAATTTACAGGCAGACACACCTTCTCCTTTAACACTGCTTACAAATATCAACCAGTTTTATGACGCACAAAGAGCACAAAGGGATAAATGATATAATATTTACCTAAGGCTGTAAGTTTCAATAAAATAATTCAGCATCCTCAATTTCTGAGTTTACCTCATTTGTCATATATCGATATCGTGCAGAGATTAATTTAGAGCAGAATTTGGATAATAATAATAATAATAATAACAATAATAATAATAATAATAATAATAATAATATCTTTTATTGTCATTACACATAAGTGCAACAAGATTTGATTTGCAACTTCCATCCGATGTCATAACTTAATCGACAAATAAAATTTAGGTTTAAATACCCCGAGAACAAGGTTTGTAAAAATGAACATTTGACCAGTAAAATCAACACAGACTAAAGTGCGAGGCCGGGGGAGACAGTCCATGGGGGTGGGGGGGGAGGGTACTCAGCAGGGCCGGTTCAGAGCCACTATAGCTCTGGGAATGAAGCTGTTCCTGAGTCTGGTGGTGCGGGCGTAGAAGGCCTTGTAACGTCTGCCGGAAGAGAGTAGTTCGAACAGTCCATTACAAGGGTGAGAGGAGTCTTTATGGATGCTGATGGCCTTCCTGAGGCACCATGTGTGGTAGATGCCCTCCAAGGCTGGTAGCAGTGTCCCAATAATCTATTGCGCTCCGTGGACAACGCGCTGAAGAGCTCTCCTCTCCGCCTCCGTGCAGCTGAGATACCACACAGAGATGCCATACGTTAGTATGCTCTCTGTGGTGCAGCGATAGAAGGTCGTCAGCAGCTGTTGGGGAAGACCAGTCCGTTTCAATGTTCTTAGGAAGAACAGTCGTTGCTGTGCCTTTTTGACCAGCGCAGAGGTGTTGGTGGACCATGTGAGGTCCTCTGAGATGTGAGTGCCCAGAAACTTGAAGCTGCACACTCTCTCCACACTGTCTCCGTAGATAGAGATTGAGGCATATTCCCCATTCTGTGACCTCCTGAAATCGATAATCAGCTCCTTGGTCTTGGAGGGGTTTAGTGACAATTTGTTCCGTGAGCACCAGTCCGCCAGGTTCTGCACCTCCGCTCTATAGTTTGTTTCATCACCATTGGTGATCAGCCCGATAACCGTTGTGTCATCTGCAAACTTGACAATGGTGTTGTTGTCAAATGCATGGACACAGTCGTGGGCGAAGAGGGAGTAGAGCGTGTGGCTCAGTACACAGACCTGTGGTGTGCCGGTGCTCAGGGTGATAGTGGAGGACAGGTGCGGCCCCATTCTCACTGCCTGCGATCGCTCCGTCAGAAAATTCAGGATCCAATCGCATATCAGTGAGCTGAGGCCTTTGGTGGAGTTTGGTGGTGAGCTTGGTGGGGATGACCGTATTGAAGCCAAAGCTATAGTCAATGAAGAGCATCCTCACGTAGGTGCCCTGTCTTTACAGGTGGGTCAGGACAGTGTGAAGAGCCACAGAAATGGCATCCTCTGTGGATCTATTTGCCCTGTATGCAAATTGAAGAGAGTCCAATTATGCAGGGATGCTGGATTTGATGTGGGAGAGGACCAGCCTTTCAAAGCACTTAATTGGTATTAGAGTTAGGGCAACCGGGCGGTAGTCATTCAGGTTGGTGACTTTAGACTTTTTCGGCACCGACACTTGGGGACCTTTGCCAGAGATAGGGACAGGTTGAAGATCCTCGTAAATACCTCCGACAGCTGTACAGCACAGTCCTTTAGTACCCTACCCTGGACTCCATCCGGGCCTGCGGCCTTGTGTGGATTGATCCTACGCAGAGCGCACTGTACCTCCTGGGTGCTCAGTGTTAAGGCCTGTCCCTCCGCCCTAGCCGGGGTTAATCCTCTCCTGGTGGTGTTGCCAGTTTCGAAGTGGGCAAAGAAGGTGTTTAATTCATTGGCCAGTGTGATATCACTGTGTGGGCAGACGGGGCTGCTCTTGTAGTCAGTGATGTCCCTGACACCCTGCCACGTGCTTCTGGTGTCTGCGGTGTTGAAGTGGTCTTCCGCCCTTTGCCTGTGAATGTCTTTGGCCTTTCTTATGCCTTTGTTCAGGTTTGACCTGGAAGCACTGTAGGCAGAAGTGTGCCTGGATTTAAAGGCAATGTTGCGTGCCCTTAGCAGATTCTGAACCTCCTTGTTCATCCACGGTTTGCGGTTTGGGAACATCTTTATTTCCTTGTCCACTGTGACAAACTCCACACAGCAGTTGATGTAGCAGCAGTAATCTAATCAATGCTTCATTTTCTAATGTAACTTTCACCCTGTACCCAGTTCTCCTCAGTAAGACAATAAGCTAGAAAGCAGAGTCAGAACCAGCCTGGGATTTACTCCGTTCTATGTAGTTCAACAAAGTTTACATTTTTGCACCCGCCCAGTAATTGTATAACCAATAGAGATTAATGCATTTCAACCTTCAATAGACTTGCACCAAATAAATTGCACCAGGATTATTGAGCATTGTAAATTAGTAAGGAAGGATTAATATTTTATTATCTAACCTCTTTTAGCATCTTTAATGAGTATTTCAAATGGTTCAAAGCATTCACATGTACCAATTAAGGTACAATTAAACTTGATTTATCATACAGCCATGTTAAATAAAAAGCAACAAGACACACAACTACATAAAGGTTAACATAAACATCTACCACAGCGGATTCCCCACATTCTTCACTGTGATGGAAGGCAGTAAAGTCTAATCCTCTTCAATCTTTATTCTCCCGTGGTCGGAGCAGTCCAACCATCCGCAGTCACGGCGATCAAAGCTCCCACTAGGTGTTTATATTGGAGAAAGATGTGAAGACTGGGTAACTTGGAAAAGTGAATGGAAGTATCTTGAGGGCAGTCAGTAATACAGTCGAGGAGTTGCTGAACATCTTACAGTGTATGAAGGTGGATCATGAAGCTGGAAAGAGCGGAGAGAAGATTTACAAGGATGTTGCCAGGACTCAAGCGCATGAGCTCCAGAGAGTGGTTGATCAAGCTAGCACTTTATTCTTTGGAGCATAGGAGAATGAAAGGTGTTCTTGTAGAGATGTACAGGATCATGAGAGGAATAGATAGAGTAAATTGCACATGTCTTATACCCAGAGTAGGTGAATCAAGAACCAGAGGACAAAGGTTTAAGGGAAGGAGGGTATGATTTAATAGGAACCTGAAGGGCAACCTTTTAATACAAAGGGTGGAAAGAATATGGAACGAGCTGTCAGAGGAGGTAGTCAAGTTCGGTACATTAAACAATGTTTGAAAAATGGTTGGACATGTACATGGATAGGATAGGCTTAGAAGGATATGGACTAAATGCAGGCAGATGGGGCTAATGTAGATTGGGCATGTTAGTCAGCAAGGGCAAGATGGGCTGAAGGTCCTATTTCCCCACTGTAGGAACTATAACTGACTTTATCTCTCTACCTCCACCTATTTCCTGCTAGTCCCTGTCTGACCTACCCCTCACCTCTTTATACTGCCCACCTCCTCTCTCCTCTCTCAGACCTGTGCAGGGTTTTGAATTTAAACATTGATTGTCCATTTCCCACCACAGATGATGCCTGATCCAATGAGTTCATCCAGCAGTTCAATAGACAATAGGTGCAGGAGTAGGCCATTCGGCCCTTCGAGCCAACACCACCATTCAACGTGATCATGGCTGATCATCCCCAATCAATACCCCATTCCTGCCTTCTCCCCATATCCCCTGACTCCGCTATCTTTAAGAGCCCTATCTAGCTCTCTCTTGAAAGTATCCAGAGAACCAGCCTCCACCGCCATCTGAGGCAAAGAATTCCACAGACTCACCACTCTCTGTGTGGAAAAGTGTATCCACGTCTACGTTTTAAATGGCTTACTCCTTATTCTTAAACTGAGGCCCCTGGTTCTGGACCCCCAACATCGGGAACATGTTTCCTGCCTCTAGTGTGTCCAAGCCCTTAATAATCTTATATGTTTCAATGAGATTCCCTCTCATTCTTCTAAACTCCAGAGTGTACAAGCCCAGCTGCTCCATTCTCTCAGCATATGACAGTCCCGCCATCCGAGTAATTAACCTTGTAAACCTACCCTGCACTCCCTCAATAGCAAGAATGTCCTTCCTCAAATTAGGGGACCAAAACTGCACACAATACTCCAGGTGTGGTCTCACTAGGACTCTGTACAACTGCAGAAGGACCTCTTTGCTCTTATATTCGATTCCTCTTGTTATAAAGGCCAACATGCCATTCGCTTTCTTCACTGCCTGCTGTACCTGCATGCTTACTTTCATAGACTTCTTCTTCTTGTGTATGGCGTGCACAGCCTAAAGTTGTAGGACAACTTGTTCTATTTGATCTTACTTGATTGTGCATGCCAGGTTGATTGCGTTCGTCGAAACAGGGCGGACCACAAGAGGGTTGCAATCTCCCACCCCTTTCATAGACTGCTGTACAAGGACTGATGTACTGATGGTGGAAGACTATCCCACTGCACAGTATTCAGCCTCAGAGATTTTCATTAGCCCATAATATTTATGTGACGCGATCATGTAAGTTTATGGCTAATAGGAACACTCCTCGAATAATTAATTTGATGGGGGAGGGGAGGGGGTTTGAAATTCAGTGACAATGGTTTAGTTTAGTTTACTTTAGTTTAGTTTATTGTCACGTGTACAGAGGTACAGTGAAAAGGTTTTGTTGCGTACTAACCAGTCAGCCGTAAAGACAATATATATTTACAATCGAGCCCTCCACAGTGTACAGTTACATGATAAAGGGAATAATGTTTAGAGCAAGATAAAGTCCAGTAGAGGCCAATGAAAGATAGTCCAAGGGTCTCCAATGAGGTAAACAGTAGGTCAGGGCTGTTGTAATGAGTAGGGTAAAAAATGTGTACAATACCTTTCTGTAATCAATTTTGATTACAATTTGATCAAATTTAATGAATCTTGCAACACTACCGTACTCAAACACTGCAGTTTTACTGGAGAACTAGTGTGTTCAATAAAGAGTATTCTGTTTATAGTTCCACATTTCTTTGTTTGCCTAAGAAATTCACATGACAGAGGTCCAGTGTAGGGAAAGTAGAGAATGGGGTACCTGTTGTAGAGCATGTTTCTACAATGGCAGGTTGTGGATGTATCAAAACATAAAGAGCCATGGAGTTATAGAGTAATACAGCATAGAAACAGGCTATTTGGCCCAACTCATCCATGCCAACCAAGATGCCCCATCAAAGTTAGTCCCATTGGCGCATGTTCGGCCCATATCGCTCTAATCTTTCTATCCATGTACCTGCTCAAATACCTTTTAAATGTTATTATTGTACCTGCCTTAACCACCAGTTGAAGGAGTGGGTAGAATGGTCGCCAATATGATGGTATTCGTTTAAATATGTAGGCTAGTGACTAGTGGGGTGCCGCAAGGCTAGGTGATGAGACCCCAGTTGTTTACAATATATATTAACGATTTAGATGAGGAAATTAAATGTAACATCTCCAGGTTGAGAATGTAACATCATGAGAGGTTATCCACTTTGGTGGCAAGAACAGGAAGGCAGATTAGTATCTGAATGGTGTCAGATTAGGAACATGGGAGGTACAACGAGACCTGGGTGTGCTTGTACATCAGTCACTGAAAGTAAGCATGCAGGTACAGCAGGCAGTGAAGAAAGCAAATGGCATGTTGGCTCTCATTGCAAGAGGATTTGAGTTTAGGAGCAAGGAGGTCGTACTGCAGTTGTACAGGGCCCTGGGGAGACTGCACCTGGAGTATTGTGTGCAATTTTGGTGTCCTATTTTGAGGAAGGACATTATTGCTATTGAGAGAGTGCAGCGTAGGTTCACCAGGTTAATTCCCGGGATGGTGGGACTGACGTATGGCGAAATAATGGGTCGACTGGGCTTGTATTCTTTGGAATTTAGAAGAATGAGAGGGGATCTTATAGAAACATATAACATTCTTAGAGGATTGGTTAGGGTAGATGCAGGAAAAATGTTCCAGATGTTGGGGTAGTCCAGAACCAGAACCAGGGGCCACAGTTTAAGAATAAGGAGTAGGCCATTTAGGACTGAGATGAGGAAAAACCTTTTCACCCAGAGAATCGTGAAACTGTGGCATTCTCTGCCACAGAAGACAGTAGAGGCCAATTCACAGGATGTTTTCAAGAGAGAGTTAAATTTAGCTCTTGGGGCTAATGGAATCAAGGGATGTGGGGGAAAAGCCGGAATGGGGTACTGATTTTGAACGATCAGCCATGATCATATTGAATGGCGGTGCTGGCTCGAAGGGCCGAATGGCCTACTCCTGCACTGATTTTCTATGTTTCCATGGAGGCAGCTTTAAAGGTGTCAGAAACGGACACAAAGTGCTGGAGTAACTCAGCAGGCCAGGCAGCATCTAAGGAGAGCGTGGATGGGTGACATTTCAGGTTGGGACCCTGCTGCAGAATTGTCAGGCCACAATTCAAAAGTCTAAGCAGAGAACAAGTCCATAGAATTAGTGATGGTAGTGTGACTGACATCTTCACAGCTGAGTCACATGGACACTATGTAATAAAACAGCACCAGTGAGTTAACACATAAAACAGTGAACGAGTTAGAAGGAAAGTACACAAAGGTTTCAATAAGGGACAGAAAAACGTAGTCTGTTGAGTTTCCTTTCTCAACCAGCACTGCTCTTTCAATATAGGAGGAGGAGTAGGCCATCGAACCAGCACCGCCATTCATTATGATCATGGCTGATCATCCACATTCATTACCCCGTTCCTGCGTTCTCAACAATATCCCCTGACTCCTCTATCTTTAAGTGCTCTATCTAAATCTCCAGAAAGCATCCAGAAATTAGCCTCCATTGCCTTCTGAGGCAGAGAATCTCACAGATTCACAACTCTCTGGATTAAAAGATATTTCCTCATCTTCGTTCAAAATGGCCTACCCCTTATTGTTAAACTGTGGCCCCTGGTTCTGGACTCCCCCAACATCGAGAACATGTTTCCTGCTTCTCGTGTGTCCAATCCCTTAATAATTTTATAAGTTTCAATAAGATCCCCTCACATCCTTCTAAATTCCGGACTATACAAACCCAGCCGCTCCATTCTATCAGCATATGACAGACCCGCAATCTGCCTTTTCTCAAGGAATACCAATAGATTAGTCAGAGGTTCATTCCTTTCCATGATGTTGTAATATCCTCAGTACCTCTTCTTTCTTCATTCTCTTGTCTCTACATTGACTCATTTTCCATTTCGCAATCACAACCTTTACTTTTTTCCCAGAATTTTCTGCAAACTCACCTTCATGTCAACCTGCCACACCTCTTATTTAAATAGACACAAAAAGCTGGAGTAACTCAGCATCTCTGGACAGAAGGCAGCATCTCTGGACAAAAGGAATGTGACATTTCGGCTTCGAGTCCCTTCTTCAGACGTCTCAATCCGAAACATCACCCATTCCTTCTATCCAGAGATGCTGCGTTCCAGCGCTGCTAAGTTACTCCAGCATTTTGTGTTTAACTTCGGTGCAAGCCAGAATCTGCAGTTCATTCCTACACATATTTTACTAAGCCCACTTAACAGGTCAAACGTCCAAATGTATTATAATATCGGGCTTGACAATAGACAAAAGACAATAGGTGCAGCAGTAGGACATTCGGCCCTTTGAGCCAGCACCACCATTCAATTTTATATTGACATGCTGTAAATAACCAAAAATAGATATTTCCAAGGATGAATATAACAGAACTCTTGCCAGGCTAAGCTAAAAAATTCTGATAGCACAAAATCTTTGTTCAGAGCATCAAAATATGTCTACTGGTTTAGCCGTGAGAGAGGAAAAAAACATTAATTAGAAGTTGAGGTGAAACTAATATTCTCAAGTGAAGGCATTAACAAATTGTTCTGCACCTGCACGGTCATTAGTGGCTTTTAAGATGGTGATGTTAATCATGGTCAGGATCTCAGCCAACTCTCGCAAGGCCTGAGTCGAAATGTTTCTCCATAGAAGAAGCTCTGCTTAAAATAAACCCTCTGAGCGTCTACGATTCTCTAACTTAGCACCAAGACCTCTGCAGCTCCTAAACCTATCCGACCAATGTAGCCTGCTCACATGAACCAAATCTAGTACCTTAATTATTTAAAAGATGTCAATAAAACCTTGTTATCTAAGTTTTTTTAGAATAGAATTATTTTTACAACAACGGCAGTAACAGGAACTCAGTGGGTCAGGGAGCATCTGTGGAGGGAATGGACAGATTACATTTCAGGTGGAGACCCTGCATCACGACTGAGATTCTGAGATTGTAGAGGTAAGAAAACTAGCATTAAGACATGAAAGGTAGGCATGAGGCAGGGCCTGAAAGGAGATACATGAAACTAGGTGAGAAGGGAGATGATGGGCAGATTTGAGCTAGGTGAACAATAGTCCTGACCCAAAATGTGTATTTCCCTCTGCAGAAGCTACGTGACTTGCTGGGTTCCTCCAGCAGTTTGTGTTTTGCCCAAAATTCTAGTATTTGTGCTCTCTCTGTGTCTGCCGTAAATAAATCCTTTAAAATGGGTTAATTTGATAACTCTGCATACATCTTTCTAACAATTGCAATCTTATATGCAAAGATATGATGATCAATGAATTGACTCATGTAAATGTTCCATTAAAGTAGGTTAATGGCAAATAAGGGTAGTTGATGGATATGTCTGAGAGAGATTGACTTGCAGGGGTTTAGTAAAGAAAGGAAAGGGAGAAATGGGGCCAATGGATTTGTTCCAGTTCATGGACCAGATAGGCCAAATGGTCTCCATAAGATACAAATTGCCCAGTGACATGATTGCTAACAACGAAGAACAAAGGTAACAAATCAATCCCCGCACTATCATGCACTACTGACAGATTTCCATGCAGAACCATGACTGGGTTATAACAACCTTCTGAACAATGAAAATACATCCAAGCCATTCTAAAAGAAGTCTGCTGTATTAAGTAATACTACTGCTCGGGCCAGATGCGATGCTTATGCTGCAAATATTAACGGAAGATTTCAAATCATGTTGGCTCATCTGTCCAACAATTTGAAATCCTAACATAGGTCAGAAGATCCAGCCTTGTTTTGGGAGTGCTTTTGTGCCTAAATGTAAATATTATCAATCCATAAGAAAGAAAGACCTGCATTTTCTTAATCCCCCAGCATATCCCCTAGAAGCAACTCAAAACACTTCAAAGCACAAGAAATTCATTATTTTGATCTATAGTTACAGTCAGAATATCTTTGGCACAAAAAAAGCTCTTTGATCGGAACTATGTTATTTAACTCCAAACATGAATTGTTATTAAAAATGAACTATCTGCCTGCCCATTCTCGCTGAATTACCAAAACAAATTTGTTTGAAATGTATTTATTTATTTTGCTTGGTTAATCACCAACTTACACTGTTGGCATTTGTGCTTCCTTTCACAAAACAATTTCATAATTGAGATTGTACATAAATTAAACTTTTCTACTGGGAGTGTGCTTGCCTGAGAAACATTGATTTGCTAGACACTGTCATTTGCACAAAAATGCAACTGGGTGTTAACACACATCAGGAGATTGCCGAGCTTGTCTGCAATTGGTACTGCAGAGACAGGGTGATTTTATCCCACCTATCACAACATATGGCTTGTAATTTCAAGTACTATTCACATCATGTAAAAACCCACTCAACTAAAACTGGTGTAGACTTGCCTACTCCAGGAGAGACATTCAGATAATGGGTTTAGGGTAAAAGAAAGGCGATGAAATCAGTAGACTTTTGGCACCAATTCAGGAACTGTTGTGCATTAAGAACATAGCAGCACACGGGTTTATATAGAAAAATTAATGTCACTTATAAAACTAAGACTTACAAAAATTAAACCAGCTTCAAAATAAAATGTTTTAAATTCTATAACATCATTTTAGAGATATCATATTTATTATTTTTGTAGACAGGCTCGTTTATTACAGATCAAAGGCAGTTGCATGAACAAATTCAATGGTGTTCACCAATCACTGAGGCAACTAAAATACGGACATTTGGAATAATTTACATGGTTATTTTTAATTGTTATTTTTTACATAAGCTCTTTAAGAATTTGGTGACCCAGTGACTGGAATTGTGTTCAGTAAGTTTGAAGAAAGTATAATTTTTTTTAAATTGCAATACATATTACAATACAAACTTAAATCGTCCATTTTAAAGAAGGCTTGCATTAGATCTCTGCCCTTTAAATTCTCAGTTTAAATTTGACCTATAGCCACTATAAGAAACTTAAGTGCTCTGTCAAGTAAATTAACTGAGGGTTCTTCAGATCATATGCTGTGGACAGTTCCTCAATATTTGCCAGAGCAGCTTAGAACTGGTTCAATGTGACGTAGAACATAGAACAGAAGAAAATGCAGTGCAGGAAAAGACTCTTTGGCCCACAGTGTCTGTACCGAACATAATGCCAAGTTAAACTAATCTCCTCTGCCTGCATGTGATTCATATCCCTCCACTCCCTGCATATCCATGTGCTTATCTAAAAGCCCTTAAATGCCACGATAATATCTGCTTCCACCACCACCACTCCTGACAGCCCATTCCAGGCACCCACCAACATCCACTGGCTCTCCCTTGTCCATTTTCCTAGTTACATCTTTAAAAAATTCCATGCACACTTGGGGTGGGGATAGGAGAACAACTGTGGCAGGAACAATTGTTGCTGCCATTTCTGAATTGTGTAGCTCTGGTGACTCAGTTATCAGCTGCCTTCGAATCTGGATAAAGCCCTTTTTGGTCAAAGCAGGGCTGCCTTCTCTGTGCTGATTATGAAGGGGCTGTCCCACTCTAGAGCTCTCACGAGTTTAAAAAAAAATCAAACCCGTGGTAAGCACATAGAATGTACATAGCGGGTACGTCGGAGCTTGGGACGTCAGGTACTTGGGAAATGTGGTAAGCTCATGAAGACTCGTGAAGATTTTTCAACATGATGAAAAATGTCCACGAGAGCCCCGAGTACCTACGAATGGCTATTATCGTAAATCTCCGAGTTCGAATCAGGGGAAACTCGGGAGAACTCTTGAATTAGCTCGTACAGTGGGACAGCCCCTTTAGACTCCAGTGAAAGAATGCACAAGTATCAATAGAAACGATGGCTTGTCAATTACCAAAGCAACTCCCTGCCTGAGCCTGTCTTTCGTATAATAGTTGCATTGCATCCTTGTTTGTTGCTGCTCCCGTTGGGCCTGTGCATAATCTCCATAAAGGAGCCGGCTCTGGTATACGGGAGCTGTCGATATGGAATACGTCGCCTGTCCAGCACAACTGAGCCCTCTGGATCATGGCCTTGATGTTGACTTGGCCAGCCCTGTCCATATTTGTCACCCTGCTCTGTCATTTAATTACCAAGAGATCTCACATGGAAACACTTGCGCTGTCTGACGTGTTTCCTGTAAAATGTCCATATCTCACAGCTATGCATAAGGCAGTGAGTACACCTGCTTCGTACATTTAAATCTTGTTCGACAGCTTGACATTTCTGTGGTTCATCTTACGAGAGTGCAGGCAATCAGGCAACTCGCTGATTTGAACCGCTATTTCCATGACGAGGGAGTCATGGGAAGGGATGACACTTCCTAGGGACTTGAAGTGCCATTGGCACTTGTTCTGAAAGGAAATGCAGCAGAGCCTAGGGCAGTATTATCAAGACTAATCGTAAGACTAAATATTCAAGAGGCTTCAGCAACTTGTCATCGATAACTTGAATGTCAAACTACAAATGTGCCATTCAGGGCCTGCCCCACTTGGGCATCATTTGCGCGTCATTTACATGACAGGCCGGTAGTGACTGTCGCTCGAAAATGGACTAGCAGTACGACAGTCGCGCACCAAGTGCTCTTGAGGGCCCTGTTTCTTTTGGGAGCCATTTGCAATGTCGTTCGTACTTAGTCCGATCTCCATGGCAAGGATTTTCCCAGTGAAATTCAAAGGTACTATGGTGAAAAAATGTCAAAACTATGCACTCTTTTTACCCAGGTGGTCACGTGGTGAGACGCTCAAATGGCGCGCTGATGGCGTATGGGCGGCGCATGGTTACGGACATTGACGCACGGTGACACATAATAAATAAGCATAGGCAATGTTCGTACGTCACCGTGCGTAAGCATGCGTCACCAGGCACTACACGAAAGGCGTCAGTATGTCAGCGTATGCCGTCACTATGTCAGCGTGCGCAAGGGATACGACATGCAGGTGGAGTGCGATGTCAGGTCAATGAAAACAGTTGAGGCCCATGTTTAATTGAGTTTGGAGATACAGCAGGGAAACTGGCCCTTCAGCCCACCGTGTCCGCACAGACCAGCGATCCCCATACACTAACACTGTCCTGCACACACTAGGGACAATTTATAAATTTACCAAGCAAATTAGCCTACAAACCTGTCGGTCTTTGGACTATGGGAGGAAACTGGAGCATTCAGAGAAAACCCATGCGATCACATGGAGAAAGTACAAACTCTGTATGGACAGCACCCCCAGTCAGGATGGAACCCGGATCTCTGGCGTTGTATGGCAGTAGCTCTATCCATCCTGGGTGTGTGTGGGACAGGCAGGTGCAGAGTGCTGTGCGATTATACCGTCACCCTCTCCCCTCACTCTCCCTCCTCTCTCTCTGACCCTCTCCTTCTCTCTCTCTCTCCCTTCCGTCTCTCCCGCCCTCTCGCCCCACCGCCTCCTCCGCCTCCTCCGCCTCTCCCCTTCTCCTTCAGAACCGGAAGTGGCGGTGCTGCTTGGCAGCTGCGGCTCACCTGCAGTCCGTCTGTTTTTTATTTTATTTTCGTCTTCGTGTCTGTTTTTAGTGATTATTTTGCTTTATTAGGCCGTGTGTGTGTGTGGGAGGGGGAGAGAAACAGAGTTTTAGTCTCTCCCTTCGGGGGGATGCAACCTTTCTTGTCGTGTCCCCCATCTCCGTCTGTGCTGAGGCCCTAATGGCGGAGCTGGCGGCATTCCAGCTTCCAGCAGCGGCTGCATGGCTTCGGAGCTCCAGCGGCGACCTGGCTTTCGGAGCTGCGGTGCTCCAGTGACGTTCTGGCGACCTGGCTTTCGGGGCTGCGGTGCTCCAGCGACAGCCTGGGTTTCAGGGCTGCAGTGCTCCAGCGGCGACCTGGCTTTCGGGGCTGCGGTGCTCCAGCGGTGACCTGGCTTTCGAGGCTGCGGTGCTCCAGCGACGTTCCAGTGGCGACCAGGCTTTGGAGCTGCAGTGCTCCAGCGTTCCAGCGGCGGGCCCTGTGGCGGTGTTTCGGCATTCCGGCGACGGCGGTGGCCCAGTTTCGGAGGCTCGGCCGCGGGCCTGGTGGACGGCAACATCGGAGGCCCTCAGCGCAGAAGGAGAACAAGGAGGGAAGAAGACAGAGACTCTTAAGACTTTTGCCTTCCACCACAGTGAGGCGGTGTTTGGTGAACTCACTGTGAGGGATGTTAACTTTGTGTTTATTGTGTGGTTTTGTTGTTTTTAATATATGTATGACTGCAGGCATGAAATTTCGTTCAGACCGAAAGGTCTGAATGACAATAAAGGTAATTCAATTCAATTCAATTCAACCTCAGAACTGTTCGTATATTCGGTTCTCCCGAGACGCTCTATCATCTCCCACAGGGATAACGTACAAACTCCATTCAGATAGCACCGTAATCAGGATCAAACCCGAGTCTCTGGCACTGTAAGGCAGCAACTCTACCGCTGCGCCACCGTGCACCCTAGTGAGTTGCTCAGTGCTTTTCACCTGGGCCTGTCCCACCAAAATTACCACTTTGACAGTGCTGTGGCCAGGCCTGAAGCCACTGAACATTTGGTAGAGTTTCTTCTGAGACAGGTACATGGATAGGATAGGTTTAGAGCGATATGGGCCAAAAGCAGGCAGGCGCAACAAACGCAAATGGGACATGTTTCCACGCAGTATGACTCTATGACAGAGCAAATCAGGAGATTGTAGGTGACCCATGCAAGAATCTTTAAAGCCCTAGGTAAGTGAGATACCGGGGCAGTACCACAGTCTGCATTGTTGCCTTCATTTTTGAAGGGCGAGAAAACTGGTTGGCACTGTGGTACAGCGATAGAATTGCAGCCTCACAGCACCTTAGACTTGGCTTGGATCCTGACAACAGGTGCTGTCTGTACGGAGTTGGTATGGTTTCCCTGTGAATGCGTTGGTTTTCTGCAGGTGCTCCGGTTTCCTCCCACACTCCAAAGACATGCAGATTTGTAGGTTAATTGCCCTCTGTAAATTGTCCTGAAAGTGTGTAGGATAGAACTGGTGTACGGCTGATCGCTGCTTGGCATGGACTCAATGAGCTAAAGGGTCTGTTTCCATGCCATATCTGTACACTAAACCAAGTTAAACTAAACTATAACATCTCAGAAAAGTTGTGACATAGTCTCTTCATGCAAAGTTCTGGTTAGGATGTCATGGAGTGCACCCAGAGTTTTTACACCCATTGCAGCCACTCCCTGGGTTATGAATGCCTGACTGATGGACACTCCATACTTAGCAACAAGCTCCAATAAATATTATTAAATTCAAACAACGTCCTGAAAAAAAGATGCTGTCTGTGTGTAATCTCCTGTTAGTAGTCAGACAGCATGTCCCTTAAGAACAGGGGCAGCCAGTTTCACCATGGGAGGCCACCTTGGAGAGTTGCTTTGGAAATTGACAACCAATCAGAATTTTATTGATTCTTGCGCAACAATACTCTATTAAATAATGTAACAACCATCGATTGAAAACCAGGCAGTAATTGGGGGACACACAGATTCTGTGCTATTGTGACCATGCAGGGAAAGACAGTAAACAAATGTTATAGCCATGGAGTCACGTGGCATGAAAACAAGCCCCCGTTCATGCCAATCAAGATGTCCCATCACACCTAATCCCATTTGCCTGCCTTTGACTCATACCCTTCTGACCCTTTCCTATCCATGTACCTGTCAAAATGCCCTTTAAATGCCATGTGTCCTGTTTCCGTTTCCTCTGGCAGCTCATTCCTATACTCATCACCCTTTGAATGAAATAAATGCCCCTCAAGATCCTATTAAATCCTTCCCCTCTCACCTTAAACCTAGGTCGTCTAGTTCTTGAGTTCCCACCCTGGGGGAAAAAAACACTGTGACTAAAGACCTAGGTTCGATCCAGACTATGGGTGTTGTCTCTGGTGTGTTTGTACGTTCTCTCTATGACTGCATGGGTTTTCTCTGAGTGCTCTGATTTCCTCCCACATTCCAAAGACCTGCAGGCTTGTAGGTTAATTTTACTTCGGAGTCACGTGCGTGACTACGTGAAGAAGCCCTGCCAGGCGCATGCAAGTCATTATGTCCGACGCATGGCACACCGACGGGCTGGAGAGTGCAGCTCCACCAGCGGTAAGCAGTAAACTGACAGGTAAGTGATTTTAAAACTTTTCCTGTGGGTACTTAACCTCCATAAGTCTAGCTCGGGACCCAGCGGGAGGTGTTAGCAATGGAGCGAGTTGGGAAAAAATCTGTCCGTAGTAGGAGCTTAACACACGGGCCCACGGTTAGTGCTCGTAGATCGGGTCGGGAAATACCGGCTGCAGTAACGCCGACTCCGTCACTGGCTGCTGATCTACCGGCAGCTCAACTGCCCCTGTTAACTCCAGTGCTTCAGGGCACTGAGACCACTCCACCAGGGAGGAAGGCCAAAAGAAAATCTCTCAGGCCCGTCTTATCCGACGAGTCTGATGAGGAAGACTCCCCTCCTTCTAATAAAAAGGTCTGGGGATGGCTCGATCAAATGGAAAAAATGCTGCAAACTTTGATGAGCCACGAAATATTTCAATCAGGGTCGAATACCCCTAGGATTCCCCAAACAGCCTCACGTAGAGGCCCATATGTCAAAGAAGACTATACTGCCTACGAATATCAGTGGGAATCACCCTCACCGGCACCTTGTTTAGGGTTGGTAGAGACCTCCCTGGAGCAAGACTCGGGAGAGCCAGGGCAGGAGGAGTCTGACCCTGAAGTTGGTGTCACTGCTTTTGGGCACACATCAAAGCACATGAGCCATCCTCCAGGTGTCCTGGATGTAGCAAAAATTTTTGCCATTCCGGAAGGTACTGGTGAAGCCATGGGGGAAACCCTGGCGGCTAACATCAGCTACATGGCCTCTCACCAGCTACAGGATTCCATTATGGAACAAACAGCCACCCGTTACGTGACACCTGTAAATTGTGCGTCGCTCAAAGTGCCCACTGTGAACTCTGCTATCTCGGCAAAAATGAGTGCAATGATGCGTGGACAAGCGATCCGATTCCAGCGAGTCCTCAAATTGGTGGGGGCAGGGATCACGGCTTTCAGCAAAACGGTCCGAGGGGCACCGATGTCCGGGACACAGCAAGATATGTTGGCCCTGTTATGCAATGCATACTTTGAAGTAAATTGCATCCGGAAGATTGCTATAAAGCCGACACTAAACCCACGATTTGCAGCTCTAACCAGGTCGTGCAACATTCAAGCGGCAAATTATCTATTTGGCGAGGACCTGCTCAAACAAGTCAAAGACCTGGAAGAAGAGGCCAAAATGATAGGCCTCATGAAGACTTACGTCGCTTCCGCCAGGATGCCACATTGCAGGTCATTTTCGACACGCCTGGGGTCAGATCCGGGGACAGGGCCAAGCAGAGTGGGACCAGAGGGACGGCATTATTACCCACCAGTATACGCCAGCTACAACCCTAGCATGGCGAGAAGAACAAGAACTCCAAGTCAACTATGGAGGTACGGGTGATTCATTCAGTCCAGGATAAATCCTCTGGGGAACAACCTCCGGTTGGGGGTAGGTTACAGTTAATTTATGATGAATGGTGCTGCATAACATCTGATCTGTTTATATTGGGCACTGTCTCAGGGTCTCAAATAGAGTTGATGTCAGGAATTCATCTACCTGCACAAAATATGCCTCGTCGGGTATTGTTTTTTTCTGGACCAGAAACTCTGCAGGTAAATAACGAAATTGGGGTTTTGTTCCAAAAAGGGGTAATTGAGAGGACGACATACCATCCTCAACAATTTGTGTCCAATATATTCCCCAGACAGAAAAAAGATGATGGGTGTCGAGTCATTCTGGATCTAACCCAGTTAAATTCCTATGTCCAGTATAGGCATTTTTAAATGGACATCTTCAATACTGCTAAACAGCTGTTATCAGAAGATTGTTATGTGGCAACCATAGATCTGAAAGATGCATATTATTCAGTACCAATTCATCATCAGTACCGAAGATACTTGAAATTTAGTTGGATGGGACAGATGTGACAGTTTAAAGCATTACTCAATGGGTTAACCTCAGCTCCTAGGTTGTTCATGAAATTGTAAAAACCAGTTCTGGCACTACTTCGTGCCCAGTATCACATTGTGATGGCTTATCTTGATGATATTTTAATTATAAGCAACACTCAGGAAACAGCTGAGGAATCGGCTTCAGCAACCAAACACCTGTTTGAGAGGTTAGGTTTTCTTGTCCATCCAATAAAATCCAAGCTAGAGCCATCCAAAAAAATTGATTATTTAGGGTTTGTCATTGATTCAGTTGATATGTCAGTGACTTTGCCTACGGCCAAGGCCATTGAAATCAGAGAGGTCTGTACCAGCCTCGCTGAAAAGCAACAACCCTCCATCCGGGAAGTAGCCAGTGTTATTGGTAAATTGGTGGGGGCTTTCCCTGCAGTGGAGTTTGGACCTCTGCACTATCAAAGTCTGCAACGAGCTAGAGAACAAGCACTTAAAGAACATGTAGGTCATTTTGAATGACCTAGGCAGTTGCCAGCCAAAGCCATCGCTGAATTACAATGGTGGATCATCAATATTGCACAAACTACCAAAAGCATTTTGGTTCAAAATCTTCAGTGGTTTTACAAACAGATGTCAGTGCTTTGGGATGGGGAGCCACAGACAGCGCGTCCAGCTGTGGTGGTAGATGGAGTGGCAAGAGGATTTAATCCTGCCCAGGCATGGTATAAATTACTTAGAATTGCTGGGTGCATTCTATGGATTAAAAGCTTATTGTTCAGCAATTAATAATTTACATGTTCAGCTCCAGATTAACAATCTATATCAATAGGCTGTTGCCTATATCAATCACAGGGGGGGAATAAGGTCAGTATCATGTGATAATCTGGCTAACCTCATTTGGGACTGGTGTATTTCCAGGAATATCTGGGTCTCAGATATCTACCTACCAGGTAGAGATAATGTGGTGGCAGACAACAGGTCACGGAAATTTAATGACAACATAGAATGGATGCTAAATCCTGATGTTTTTTAAATGATTGTCAACCGCTATGGTTTGCCAGATATAGGTCTGTTTGCATCCAGGCTAAATCACCAGTTGCCTAAATACGTTTCGTGGGAACCAGATCCAGGAGCAGTAGCGGTGGATGCATTCTCACTACATTGGGGACATACATTCTTTTACGCTTTTCCTCCATTCTGCCTCATTAGGCAATGCCTCACCAAAATAGAGCAGGACTCCGCCTCAGGCGTTTTGGTGGTTCCAGACTGGCCTACACAGCCATGGTTCCCATTGGTGCTGAGAATGATGAGAATGACAGCCATTCATGGCTGTCCCCAACTGCAGTAATTTATTGGTGCATCCAGTAACAGGAGAAAGTCATCCGTCATATGATCGTATTAATCTGTTAATCTGCAGGTACTGACCAGACCATTCTAAGGGCTTGGACTGTTGAGTAGGACCATTGATGTGATAACTGCAGCTTGAAGAGATAGCACTAAAAAACAATATGGGTCTCATATTAAGAAATGTTTTGCTTGCAGTCAGATATATCTTATCATACTGCAAGCATACCGGATGTATTAGAGTTCCTTGCTACATTGCATTTTGATGAACACTTGCGCTATAGTGCCATTAATAATGCTTGGAGTGCTTTGTCCTCCTATTTAGGGCAGTTTTCAGAACAACAATCTATCAGGTCTCATTCGTTAATGTCCCGATTCATGAGAGTAATCTTTATCAAGAACCGTCCTAAGCCTAGATAAACAGAAATCTGGGATGTCAGTATAGTTCTTATACTGCTTCGGCAATGGGCTCCAATTACGTCACTGTCTTTTCAGAAGTTAACACCTAAAGTGGTTATGCTCATGGCGCTAGTATCAGCGCAATGAATTCAAACATTGCAAAAGCTACGACTAGATAGCATGCACTCTTCTGCAGATAACATTACATTTTATGTGTATGATTTAATCAAACAAAGCAGGCCAGGAATGGCCGGAACCAAAGTAAGCTTTAATACATACCCCGTTGACCAAACGTTATGTGTAGTCAAGCACCTGAGTCAATATATTGAGGTAACTAAGAGTCTCAGAGGCTCTGAGACAGCAATGCTCATCAGCCACAAATAAACCTCATAAGAAGGTGTCAGTACAAACTATTTCTAGATGGTTAAAACAGGTTTTGGATTGTGCTGGAGTAGACACTCATGTGTTTAAATCTCACTCCACCAGGGCGGCATCAGCATCTGCAGCGAAGGCACAGGACGTGCCTCTAGACAAAATCCTCGGGGCCACAGGATGGTCTAAGGAGGCGACCTTCTCCAATTTTTATGATAAACCTGTCCTGACAGTACAAGGTTTTGGGCATGCTGTTTTGGGTTCAGTTTGATTTATTTTCTTTATAAATTTAATTTGTAATTTTCCCCTGGGACAGAGGGGTTATTACTGTTTTGTTTGTTATTATTAAAAATGTTTATTGGATAAATTAAAGCAATGTTCAATACATTATTTATTCACTACTGTGTCAACTGAAGTAGTGTGTCGTATGAAATGGATCTACGGCATGAAATCACAGAGCTTTGAAATCTTCACGTAGTCACTTACGTGACTCTGAAGTAAAATAGTAAGATTAAACAAGCTTACCAGTTTGAAGTTTGATCTTTATTTTATGAGGAGTTACGATGAGGAATTACGTGCCCGCCACTCCCGGCCCTCATAATCGCAAAGATCATCTGGTAGTTCTAGTCTTCTGAGTCTTACTATATCACTTCAACTATAGTTTCTGTGTTTTCACGCCACTACTCTGAAGCTACTCTGAAGTATGACGCGCATGCGCCTGGCGGGGCTTCTTCACATAATCCCTCATTGTAACTCCTCATAAAATAAAGATCAAACTGGTAAGTTCTCGTTTAATCTTACTATTGGCTTCTATAAGTTGCCTCTAGTGTGTATGGCATAGAACAAGTGTATGGATTAACGGTCATAAGTGATAGGAGCAGAATAAGGCCATTCAGCCCATCAAGTCCACCATTCAATCACGGCTGATCTATCTCTCCCTCCGAACCCCATTCTCCTGCCTTCTCCCCATAACCTCTGACACCTGTACTAATCAAGAATCTATCTCTGTTTGAAAAGTATCCATTGACTTGGCCTCCACAGCCTTCTGTGGCAAAGAATTCCACACATTCTCCACCCATGTCCACTCTATCCAAGCCTTTGACTATTCAGTATGTTTCAATGAGCTCCCCCCCCCCCCCATTCTTCTAAACTCCAGCGAGTACAGGCCCTGTGCCATCAAATGCCCATCATATGTTAACCTACTCATTCGTGGGATCATTCTTGTAAACCTCCTCGGGTCCTCTCCAGAGCCAGCACATCCTTCCTCAGATATGTTGCCCAAAATTGCTCATAATACTCCAAATGTGCCTTGACCAATGCCTTATAGTCTCAGCATTACATTCCTGTTTTTGTGTCACTTCTCTGGCCACTTTCCCAACCTATTAGGTCCTACTGCAGAGTCCCTGCTTCCTCTGCACTACTTGCCCCTCCACCTATTTTTGTCTCATCTGCAAACTTGGTCACAAAGCCTCAATCCCCTTATCCAAATCATCCATCCATCCATTCATCCAACCATCCATCCATCCATCCATCCATCCATCCATCCATCCATCCATCCATCCATCCATCCATCCATCCATCCATCCATCCATCCATCCATCCATCTATCTATCTATCTATCTATCTATCTATCTATCTATCTATCTATCTATCTATCTATCTATCTATCTATCTATCTATCTATCTATCTATCTATCTATCTATCTATCCATCTATCCATCTATCCATTTATCCATCTAAAAATACATCTATCCATCTATCCATCTACCAATACACCTATCCATCTATCCATCTATCTACATAACTAAAACTCTGATCTTGTGCCCTTCTGGTTTGCGCGTTTTTTCTATTTGTGCCAAAACAGTGTGCGATAGCGCTACAATTTGTAAATATTGTAAAAGTTAGCGAGGTTTAAAAATCTTTAAAACCGCGCGTGCGCAGATAGGTCTCCTCTCCTGTCAGTCACCTGGGATTGCGACGCCCAGGACGGAACGGCGACGCCCCTTCCAGTGCACCATCGCCGCACTGATTGCTTGGCTCCTCTGTCACAATAAAGCTGAAGGAGCGGAGCGAAAAGAGTGCGGTGCGGCCCAGCCCAGACCCTGGCCAACTGCAAGGCCCACTGCTGCAACCTCGAGATCCTGGAAAGTCAGGGAGGAGAGTGGAGAGATTGAGGGAGCCGGGCACTGGTGGGACCATGAGCAGCTGTGGCTGGGACCGGGCGCTGGTAGGGCCAGGGCCAAACGTGGTGTGGCCGGGACCGGACATTGGTGGGGCTGGGGCCGGGCGCTGGTGGGGCTGGTGGACCCTCTGGTCCCCCTTGCACCCTCCCCCGTGATACCCCCCTCTCCCGATGGCTATTCCCCAGTCTTTTCTCCAAACTCTCACCCCCCCACACCCCCCCTCCCTCGCCCACACAACCCCCCTCCCCCCACCCCTGCTATTCTGTCAGGCAGCAACTCTGGAGAATAGGAAGAGGTGACGTTTTGGGTCGAGATCCTTCTTCAGGCTCTTCCTCTGAACAAAGCATGGTTCTGCCAGACTTTTAACTTCTTCCCAAGGACATTTAAAGGAATTCCTGCTAAAATACATTCTCATTTACTGAACACTCTTTGAACTATGACAAAATAAACAAACATGACTGTGAATTAATGGCTGATTCTTATCAACCTATTTATTATGTAAGAGTGACTAGCAACTTAGACCTAAGTAGCAACTTTGATTCATTCAGTGCACACGCATTCCTTACAAATCAGTCTGCCTTTACAAGCCGCTTGCAAGGGCAGCTGCTCATAGCAAATTGCCGCCCTCTCACTTGCCAATTATGAGTCATGAAGATTTCAAACAAGTGCACACACTTCATACGATGCCGAAGATTTCAACTCATTATTTAGGTTAGATACACATGAGTAATTCAACAAAGCAACCGCCCGACCACATAGAGATGACCCGGCAGTCATAAAGGTAATCGCCGTGAAGGTTGTTACCTCAGTTTGATACCAATTTAAAACCTGAATAACTGAAAAACAGATTAGATTAAAGGCAAAGAGCTTCTAGACTCAACAGATGGTAAGCTCAATAGAAAACTGAAGTTTGAGAAGGAGTAAGCATATTTAGCATTGGTAAAGTACTTGTAATTGTGGAACTATATTATGGGCCTGTCCCACTTAGTCAATTTTCTAGGCGACTACAGGCAACTACAGGCGACTAGGCTGTTGCCACATGGTCGCCGGGGTGTCGCTTGTATGGTCATGAGTAGTCTCCTCAGTCGCCCAGAGAGTCGTAGCATCTTTGGTCGCAGCTGGATTTTCAACATGTTGAAAATTTTCCACCAACAGTCGGCGACAGTGGGTTTGATGCCAATGAACGTAGCTTAATTTCTCCTGAAGTAGGTGCTGTCGTACGTTGTCGCCAGGTTAACGTAGGTTGTCACTGACCTTATTTTTTTTGTTGTTAAAGTGATGATTCTTTTATAGATAATGTCAAATTTTACGTCGTGGGGGGGGGGGGGGGGTCCAGTCGCTGTTTTTTTGGCGACCTGCTACGACTATAACTATCGCCGGCAGTCGCCTAAAAAATCACTTAAGTGGGAAAGGCCCATTTATATTAAATGGGAGCTGCAAGTTTTATTAAAAAAGAAGAAGACTTCTCACTAATTTTTCACTGAACTCTAATGTGTGCTGTCTACACAATTTCATCTCTCTTTCACCTTATTCAAATGCGGAGGGTTACAGAGAAATAATAAGAGGTGGAATGATATTGAAGGCCAAATAGCTTCCTTCCGTGAACAAATCTGAGTGCACGTTAATGCGGTTAACCGACAGCCACTGGATCAGGCGAGAGGTGCAGCTGATGGTCTCCGGCCAGTCGGGGAACGGGTTCCTCGGGAGTTGGAGCAGAGTTGAGCTGAGTTAGCGCTTCTCCTCCATGCTGGTTGTACGCCTGGGGCCGCCACTGCTCCAGGCTGGTGTCCCATCAGTCGAGGGTCACCCCGGAAATCTTCGGCCGCCATACGGACAGGGATGGGACACTGGGGAGGAGGCGGGGACGGTAGTGAGACTTTGCTCACAAATCTGCCTCCTGGGGTTATGTACGAGAAGAGTGCATGGTTCTCCCCTGTATAATAACCCTGTATAACCCGGGGGAGCAGCCCGAGTGTGAATGGAGCCCATACACCCAGGCTGAGGGGGACCGGACCATGATTCATTAGATTGGAGCTGCTGAGATTTCTGCATGGCCCAGTGGAGAACGGAGAACTAGTGTTGCTAACTCCAGTAGCAATTCAACAGCGCTTGCAGCGCCGGAGAACCGGTTCAATCCTGAAACACACGTCTGTAATGCGCAGCAACTCAGCTGCCGAGAATGTTTATCTCCAGTGACCTATGACCTGCGCATGCGCAGTCGGAATATAAAAATCGCTTAAACAAATCTCGTTTTACTCTGTCATTTCACAGCAACAGACTATAAGTTACTTTCATTTTTTAAATCGCCAGGGGTAAAAGGAAATCATAAGAATTATTTATGAGATAAATTGTTTAGGGCGGCATGGTGGCGCTGTGGTAGAGTTGCTGTCCTACAGCACCAGAGATCCGGGTTCAATCCTGAGGACGGGTGCTGTCTGTATGGCTTTTGTTCGTTCTCCCCTTGACCTGTGTGAGTTTTCTCTGGGTGCTCTGGTTTCTTCCCACACTCCAAAGACGTTCAGGTTTGTAGGTTAATTGGCCTCGGTAAAATTGCAAATTGTCCCTAGTGTGTGCAGGATAGTGATAGTGTGCAGGGATTGCTGGCCAACTCAATGGCCTTCAACATTGACCACATAATCTAGCTTCAAAAAGTTGTCTAGCAGTGGAAGGGAAACAAAACTCTAATCCAAAGCACGGGACAAACCAGGGCGCAAACGTTGACCAAGAAGAGCCCCGTGCAACCAAGAAAGTAAATTGGAGGAACAGCACCGCATATTTCTCTTGGGCAGCTTACGACCCAGCGGTATGAATATTGATTTCTCTAACTTCAAGTAACCCTTGCATCCCATTTCTTGCCGTTCCTTACCCACCCGAGGTGCAGTACTAGCTTCTAAGTCGTTTTGTGGAGTCTTATTGTCCCTCAGATCGGCCGACTTGGGGTTACTGAACATCCCGCGGTCTAGTCATAAGCTCAAGAGTGTCCGCGCCTTTGTGGTTGCAGCTCCTAGACTGTGGAAAAGCAGCCGTCTTCATATCAGAACTGCCCCCTCCATCGACTCTTTTAAGTTAAGACTTAAAACTCATCTTTACTTTCAAGCCTTTCTTGACGTCCTCTGAGGGATTGCTATATGTATGTATTTATGTATGTACTTAATCTATGAACCACTGTTGTATAACGTTAGTACCTCCACCAATGTAAAGCACTTTGGTTAACGAGAATTGTTTTTTAAATGTGCTATAGAAATAAAAGTGACTGACTGACTGACTAACTCATTTTCGCCTAGCCCACAGCTAACAATGGCCTGAATTGCAATATTTTACATTCACCTTCTTTTGTTTGGCTGAGAACACGAAGTTGATTCTTCCAAGGAAATAAATCATTTAAATTAATGTTTGACTTCTGCGGATCATATTATTTACCACATGCAGCTGAAATGAAAGGTGGGGCCATTGTTGTATACTTGACAAGTCACAGAGGTAAGAGAACAGAGTGGGAAAAGAAGACATTGAGTGAGATTACGAGTGAAGGCAATCAAATATTTCAATATTTTGAATGTGACAATACCCGTTTCATTAACATTGAAACTATTCGCCCCTATCCTGGATCACATTTGCTCTGAAGCTACTTCCAGAGTACTTTTGGTCGGGGTATGCAGATTTTAGACTCATTAATGATAAACAACCTCAATCCTTTTTTAGTGGTTTGCCCAATCGATTAGTAGAGACAGTTCCACGAATATGGTGAATATTTGTTCATTAGGATGGTGTAAGTTCTGGTAGGCTATCTCTAGGCAGTGGTGTTCCATACGCCAGCTGCCTTACCCTTATTGATTATAGAGATTGAGAGGTGTTGTCAGATTAGCCCCGGTGAATACTTGCAAAGCTGCTCTTATCATGGCAGGTGCAAGGTATTACCTCACACTCCTAAATTGTGCTTTGAAGATGGTGGAAAGACTGTGGTGCCAGGAATTGAGTCACCGACAAGCTCATCTAGCCATCGTATATAAATGGTATATATATATGGGTGGTCCTCTAGAGCTTCTGGTTAATAATGACCCCAAGATGTTGCTAAAGCAGGATTTGGCAATTGCAATGCCAGTGAATGTCAAGGGTCGTGAGAGAAATTAGTCTGTTAAAACCAATGCGTGGGTTCTTTCTCCACCATAAAACCTCAATTATAACATATTATTCAAGCCTGCAATTGAATAATGACATGACCAACAAATGCCATTATTGCCCGCATCCAAAATTTAAAAATTGATATTGTTTCAAGGCACAAAAACTCACAAGGGATCCTGCCATGGCTATCACGAGACGTGAAATATTATATGAGAACAAAGTAAAAGATTATAGTTTCATTAAAAAACCCCATAAATTTGAGGTCTTGAAAATTTTCAGACGATTTAAGATTCAACCTCTATACTTCAAGAGGATAATGTTCAACTCGGAGTCATCAACCTAATCTTGTTGATATTTTACCATACTCGGGCCAGGCCACACCATCAAAGGGGTAACAGTCAACATAAATTCACACCCACTGGGTCCAAGTCTTGACTAGATCATCTAAGGCACGTTTGAAGCAACCAAGAAAAGAAGCAAAAGAATGTTGAGGCATAAGAATGAGAAGCATAAGAATGTTAGGGACCGAATCAATAGAACTCTGGAAAATATGCGTTTCTGAATCGTGGACGACAGCAATTAGAGGCTCCAGAAAACGAGAATCTGGAACATTGCTTCATATTAGTCCAGAACATTACTCAGCAATCAGGATAGAATAATGCATGCAAAATATTTAGGAAGTATTTTTTGAGCTAGCACAGCCAATTTAGATGAGTAAGCCTCATTCACTTGGCATTGTGAGGTATCAAACATGAAAGGATAAACGCAGCAGTAGAAAATGAAGAGTACGCAATAACAGACAATTTCATGATTGTAAAGTCCATCTTTGGTAAACTTAAAAACATAAAGATTATCGTGTGATAATCATAAAGATTATCATAAAGGTTAATCTATTACCCTGTTACCACCAGGGGCGCCGCACGATTTGCAGCCCCCCCCCAAAACAGTTTTTTCATCTTTTTTATTTTTAGTGTGTGTGTTAAAAGTTTGTTTAAATGTTCTCCAGTTTGTTTATGTGGGGATCGGGGGAAACTTTATTTTCACTTTTTTACCTTGCCAGAGATGCGATTATTTTCTGGATCGCATTCTCCGGTCACTCTGCGGCCTACCACTGATGTAGTGTACTAACTTTGAGCCCCACCGCAGACGTGGACAACATCGGATTCGATCCTTTGCCTGGGATCGCTCCAACCGCAGCCTGCGGAATTTACCATCGCAAGCTCACAGTCTCGGGAGAGGTCTAGACGGGAGTTCCAATGTCGCGGAAGGTTCGACCAGCCCCGGGGTCCGATCGCTGGTGTGGGGGAGTGGCCATCCCCCCGATGCAGAAGCTGATCACCCAGATGCGGAGGGCCCAAACGCCACCAGCTACGGGAGTCAAGAACATCCCGTCAACGGAGGGCTCGAAGCCCCCGACCGCGGGAGAGCTAAGGGAAGATATTTGAACTTTTTTACGCCTTCCATCATCGTGAGGAATGTGGAGGAGTCACTGTGGTGGATGTTTATGTTAAAATGTGTTTTGTGCGTTCCGTTGCTTTTTATTTGCATTGACTGACTTGGCAAATAAAATTCCTCATATGTTGCAAAACATACTTGGCCAATAAAGTATTATTATGATTGTGATTGTGATTGTGTCTGGGCGCTGGGCCAACTGAGGAATTGGTGAAGATAAAACAAAAGGCGAAAAATCCCTTTAAATTGTGTTCCAGTAAATTCAGTTGATATAGCTTTAAAAATTCACTACTAAATGATTTTTTAAGATTCTATTATAATGAGAATGATTTTTACTTGAAGCCACTGGAAAGGAGAACAAGGTGAATAATATATATATATATTTTAAATAATGAGCCACAAATGCCATTGTTGCCTGAATCCAAAGTAAAAATTATATATCCCTTCAAGGCACAAAAACTCACAAGGAAAAGGGGTCCTGCAGTGACTATCACGAGTAGTTAAATACTATATTAGAACAAAGGAAAAGATTTGTAGCATTGCCATAAAAAACCCATAAATCTGAGGATCAGAGAGATTTCAGTTTTGCAAAGGATTTGCAAATCATCAATAAGAAAAGAGAAAGTATAATGTGAGAGTATTTGGCAAGAAACATAAAAACAGATTGCATTTATATAGATTAGTAAAATATTTGCAAAAGTTACTGCGAGTCCCTGACAAACTGATACAAGAGGAAATTATATTGGGAATAAGGAAATAGCTGAGAATTTAAACATTCACTATATCTGTCTTTAAATGTACATCTGTCTTTATAGAATATAATACAGAACCCCTTCTAGAAATAGTGGAGATCAATAGGCCTAGGGTGATTAAAGAGTTCAACAAAATAAAAATAAAATGTTAAGTTGGGCAACACAGTGGCGCAGTGGTAGAACTTCTGCTTCACAGCGTCAAAGAACCGGGTTCGCACCTGACTACATGTGCTGTCTGTTCCGAGTTTGAACGTTTCCCTGTGATCATGCATGCAGTCTGAAGAAGGACCCGAAACATCACCCATTTCTTCTCTCCAGAGATGCTGCCTGTCCTGCAGAGTTACTTCAGCTTTTTGTGTCAATTTTCAGCTTCTATGGAGACAATGGATAGGCAACGTTTTGTGACCGGATCCTTTTTGAGACTGCAATAGGAATCGCAGAAGGAAAGCAGTGACAGCGAGTGTCTCTCAGAACTCCTGTCAAAAAGAACAGAAGACCGTCTTCAAAGTAGGCATGCTTTCAGGAGCTTTTGCAGTGGGGCAGTATAACAGACACAAGAAACTGCAGGTGCAGGAATTTTAATCAAAAACAAAGTTCTGGAGTAACTCAGCAGGCCAGGCAACATCTGTGGAGGGAATGGACAGACAACATTACGGGTTGGAACTCTTCTTTAGACCAGTCTGAGGAAGGGTACCATCCCAAAACATTGTCTGCCCATTCCCTCCACAGATGCTGCCTGACCCACTGAGTTCTACTTTATATTTGGGGTCTTTGAGTGCTTAGGATGGCAGGCGATCTCCCTTGAAACATGCAGAATTCTTATGGGATTGACAGAGTGGATGCATCGTTGATATTTCCCTTGGCTGAATGTCTTCTTCTTCTTGCGTGTGGCGCGCACAGCCTAAAGTTGACGGAAAACTTGTTCTATTTTATCTTATTTGATTGTGTATGCCAGGTTGATTGCATTCGTTGAAATACGTAAAGGTTGCAATCTCCCACCCCGGCTAGATGTCCAGATGAAAAGGCTAGCCATTCAGTAATGAGATGAGGATAAATTATCTTATCCAGGCCTGTGGGGGGATCAATAGCTCAGCATATTCCATATTGAACTCATTGAGTGAAAATGCTTTAAAGATTAGTGCTCTTTATCATTACATCAGTCATCAGAGCTGCTGTTCAATTTCATACCTGGTATTTAAATCTTATCAAAGTTTATTGGGTGTGCCAGAACAAAGCTCCTGGCAACATCTGCCACCACAGGAAGCGTGCATTTTTTATGAATACTTTATCTATTGATTGAATTAGGAGTCATGTCATTCGTCAAGCACAGGCTTGAAAGCAAATTAGATCACACATTCAGGAGTTTTCTCTAATTTCACAATCTGCCCAGGTTGAAGATGGTTTGAAGAACTGGCACAGGAGGAGAGATGTGGCCAGCATAGGACAGCCATGTCATTATTTTTTAAAGATACAGCATGGAAACAAGCCCTTCAGCCCACCAACTCCACGCAGATCGTCAATCACCCATGCGACTAATTCTCTTTTTCCAGTTTCTCAGCCATTGCCTGCATATTAGGCCAATTTACAGAGGACCATTTAACAAACAAATGTGAGATGTTGCATTATGGGACGTGTAACCAGGGCTGGTCGTACACAGTATATGATAGGCCTTTGGGGGGTGTTGTAGAGCAGAGTGATCCAGGACATTCAGTAGGAATCGATATTCACACAGAGGGTGATGTGTTTATGGAACAAGCTGCCAGAGGAGGTAGTTGAGGCTGGGACTATCCCATTGTTTAAGAAGCAGTTGGACTGGGACATGGATAGGACAGGTTTGGAGGGATATGGACCAAGCTGAGGCAGATGGGACTAGTGTCACTGGGACATGTTGGCCGCTGTGGCAAGTTGGGCCGAAGGGCCTGTTTCCACATTGTATCACTCTATGACTCTAGGACTCTATGACAAACCTGCACATCTTTGGGATGTGGGAGGAAACTGGAGCACCCGAAGGAAACCCTTACAGTCACAGAGAGGTTGTGCAAACTCCACACAGACAGTACACTGCTCTTCAGACTTGTTTTTCTAACTTGTACCACCCTGGCAGCTTGGGATGTGTGAATGCAGGACTGTGGCAGTAGATCAGTTAGGAATGGGGGGGATGGAGCTGTGACGTGGTAAGGTGGGAGAGTAGGGAGGCGGGTAAGTGGCAGGGCTGAGAGGTGGGACACTAATTACTGTGGACCACCGTTTTAATGTAGGGACTGGAAGTGGCTGCCAGAAATGGAGGGACAGTTTTAAATTATGTTTACAAATGAGTTTATAAGTAATGTGAAAGGTATATGTTAACCTGGTTTCCCCCAGATATGTTTGCATTATACAAAATGAACACCATTTGTGAGCTGCCTCTGAAGCCGCCTCTCTGCGGGAGCTGCTCTGAAGCTGCCAGACACACTGTGCCTTCAGTCCTGCACATCAGTTTCTCACAAGTGCAGAACACAGACTTCTCCAGACTTGTTGCCATGGTGCACAGTCAGTGATACACATTACCCAGTGTTTGCAAATGTCTCTCATCTTCTAAAAACATTCATTCGCCCTCTTGATAGAGGGCTACAGTAATTGGGGTCCACTGCCTCTACTTCTGTGCATGCAGGCTGACTCAATAGACAATAGACAATAGACAATAGATGCAGGAGTAGGCCATTTGGCCTTCGAGCCAGCACCGCCATTCAATGTGATCATGGCTGATCATCCGCAATCAGTATCCCATTCCTGCCTTATCCCCATATCCCCTGACTCCACTATTTTTAAGAGCCGTATCTAACTCTCTTGAAAACATCCAGAGAACCAGCCTCCACCGCCTTCTGAGGCAGAGAATTCCACACTCACAGCTCTCTGTGAGAAAACGTTTTTCCTCATCTCTGTTCTAAATGGGTTACCCCTTATTCTTCTTACCCATTCATCTTCTTCCCTGTCTTTCAGTGTTTCCTTCATTATAACTATCATGCATGTACCTGCATCAACTTTCTATCTACCTGTGTCTATCTGCATGCTTCATTAGCTCATCTGTTTGAGAAGGTCTTGAATAGGAAGGAGAAAATAAATGAAAACTTTCAGTAGTCAGTCACTTTATTTAACTTGTGTTTCATTTCTGGAGCTCTGTCCCTTGCTCCAAAGTGTGGGGGATGTGATATGGTAATCAACTGTAGAAGGTCCTCATACTGTAACTGCTTGGTAAAGACGGAGCTTTTACATCTTCATGCTTTCTTCCAGCACCCTCCCCTACCCCCCCCCCCCTCCCCCCACCCACCCCCTTGCAATCGGTTTGGGGAAGGGTCCTGACCTGAAACTCCACCTATTCACTCCAGGACTTTGTGTCTTTTTTCTGTAAACCAGCAATGATTTCCCCATTATATTCACAACGACTATCACTGTGTAACCGTTGATAGACACAATGGATCAGGCAGCATCTCTGAAGAAAAAGGATGGGTGACGTTTCTTGTCGGGATTCTTCTTCAGACCTGACCTACTGAGTTAACCAGTACTTTGTGTTTATCTTTACATCTGCAGTTCTTTGTTTCTACTGTGTAACTGGTGTTGCTTTCGTATGTGGATCTATTTTGAGTTGAAGCCACTGAATTGACCTTTACTGTATAAGAGGTTGTACAAAATTACATGATACCATTTTAACTAGTTTGTTACACTGCGCATAAGGAAACAGAGGCTAGCTGATGTACAGCTCTTAAGTTTAAGACTAATAAGAGAGTCAACTTCTTTGACCTTTATAGCCATCTTCTTGGAATACAACCAGTATTGTTGACGACCTCACAAGCTCTCGGCATGCCTGGCATCTACAGACGTTTTCAACCTTCCCTCCATGGGAGAAAAAATTGCCAACCCTCCTCCACTCTAGTTCCTTCACCAGAAGCTCAGTGTGATGGTTTTCAAAATAGGATGCACTTAGTCAACATCTCTTCATTTAGAAACATAGATACAAAGAAAATACTTTAGGTGCAAGGGTAGGCCATTTGGCCCTTCGAGCCAGCACCGACATTCAATATTATTATGGCTGATCATCCAAAATCAGTACCCAGTTCTTGCTTTCTCCCCATATCCCTTGAATCTGTTCAGCCTCCATGCTCTAATTTCTGAAAAAAAACCTTTGGTAACATGTCCCTCCTCATTTGAGACTCCCTTTAAAACTGCTCACATTGTCCAAGTTTATTTGCTACCTGTCCCAATGTGGTTAGTTCTGAGCAATGAAGGAACAGTGTTTGCAAGTTACCCCCTGGTGTAGAGAGCCACTGAGATTTCTCTTAGGTTTGTCTGCCAATGTTTCCTCCATCACAAGTTCTGAACTAGTGCACCTTCCCCGTAGGAAGGTTTGAGTGGGATTAAATTACACGGAAGCTGTCAATCACTTAGAGTGAGGTTTCTCACTGACCTACAGGCTTCAACCAGATGTCAAAAAAACAGGAAAAATAAATTACATTTAAATATTTGTAGAGGAAATAAAATAAAGATAGGGACATACATACACTTGGGATTAAGGAAGGTAGACATAAAGAGAGGAAAAAAACAGTAAAATAAAAGAAGGAGGAACACAGAAGGGTCCAGCTGACCCTTTCAGCCACATGGTCATGGCTGATCAATACCCCAACTCACCATTTGGAGTATTGCATGCAGTTCTGGTCATTCCATTATTGGAAGGATGTTGAGGCTTTGCAGAGGTGCAGAGGAGGTTTACCAGAATGATGCCAGGATTAATGGTTATTAACAACAAGGAGAGGTTGGACAGTCCTGTATTGTTTTCTCTGGAGCATCAAAGGTTGAGGAGAGACCTGATGGATGTATATAAAATTATGAAAGGTGCAGATAGGGTAGACAGCCAGAACCTATATCCCAGGATGGAAATATGAAACACTGGAGGACATGTGAGAGGGGCAAAATTGAATGTGAGAGGGGCAAAATTTAAACAAACAATGTGGGGCAAATCTTTTACACAGAGGTGGGTGCCTGGAATGTGCTGCTGGGGATGCTAATGGAAAGCAGACGATATTGGCATTAAAAGAGATTTTTAAATGGTCACACGGATATGGAGGATATGAATTATGTGCAGGCAGATAAGAGTTGTCACGGCATCATGTTCGGCATGGACATTGTATACCGATGAGTCTGATCCAATGTATTGGTTGCAGAGCAGGTATGTCATCGAGAAACACAGTGACGTGTGTAAGGGTGGCAGCTCAGGTTAAGCAGGAACAGTAGATGAATTGGGAAAGTGTAGAAAAGAGGTTTAACTGGAGGGACCTGCTGGGCATGGAAGCAGGCCATGTAAGTTTTGTTATAGGAACTATTTGTGATGTGTTGCCACCATTGCAGAACCTCAAACAATGGGCAGGTGCGGGCCCAGCATGTCCCTGGTGTTCAGAGGTGGCATTGTTAAGGGATATTTTGTCAGGATATAAGACGAGTCTTATAGACAATAGACGATAGACAATAGGTGCAGGAGTAGGCATTCGCCACTTCGAGCCAGAACCACCATTCAATGTGATCATGGCTGATCATCCACAATCAGTACCCCGTTCCTGCCTTTTCCCCATATCCCCTGACTCTACTATCTTTAACAGCCCTATCAAGCTCTCTCTTGAAAGTCTCCAAAGAACCGGCCTCCAATGATGGGGGCAGGGGCGGGGGGGCAGGCAGCATGGACTCGACATGTGGGCACTCTATCTCTCTCTCTCTCTCTCTCTCTCTCCTTCTCTCTCCCTTTCCCTCTCTCCCTCAATGGCAGCACGCAGCATTCTCCCCCCCTCCCCCGCGGCGACCAGCATGAGGCAGAGAATTCCACAGACTCACCACTCTCTGTGTGAAAAACTATTTCCTCATCTCCGTTCTAAATCCTTTACCCCTTATTCTTAAACTGTGGCCTCAGGTTCTGGACTCCCCCAACATCGGGACCATGTTTCCTGCCTCTAGCATGTCCAAACCCTTAATAATCTTATATGCTTCAATAAGATTCCCTCTCATCCTTCTAAATTCCAGAGTATACAAGCACACCCGCTCCATTCTCTCAGCATATGACAGTCCCGCCATTTCTCAGGGTCGGTATACTTGGTGGCAAAACCAGGTATTGAAGTGCATAGCTGCTGTAATTGAGAATGAGAGAGCACAAGTGAATTCGGTAGGCATCAGGATTGAGAGAGTAGCTATTCATTTTGTCCATGAGGGGGAGAAAGGAAGAGGAGCAAAGTTTTCAGACAGGTATGAGTTAGATCAGTTAAGGGGAGTCAATGATTGGGAGATGCGGGTAGATTTAGGAGGAAAGCTTGTTGTTTCTCAGTAAATAATTAGTACTAGTTTGAGGCCTGATATAGTGTTATGGTAATTTAGTCAGTAGATAGTGTATTTTATAGAACTGACAATACCTTGGGAGAACACTTATTGGATGAGGCTTATGAAAGGAAAAATCTTAAATATGTAGATTTGGCAGCAGAAGTTGAGCAGTGAGGATGGAGAGCAAGTGTACGTCCGGTAGAGGTGGGTTGTCGAGGTTTCATAGCGAGATCGAGTGCTAGGAATATGCGGACAGAGCTTGCGTCAGGCCACAAAGGAGATGTCAGAGGCAGCAGAGTTAAGGGCCTGTCCCACCAGCATGCTATTCCATGCGGTGAGCGCGACCAAACCAGCGGGGGCCACGCGGAGGTCGGGTGATCCCGTACACGGCCGTACCACCAGCATGTGCCTGCATGCGGCAAGCACGACCAAACCGGCAGTAGGGGCCGCGCGGAGGTCGGGTGAGTGGTGCAACGCGGCACAAAGTGAGGCGAACTTGGAGCAAAGTCTTAAAGTCTTGTTCGCCACGACAGAGAGGGGCACACAGAGAGGGGCACAGAGGCACACACAGAGAATGCCATGGAGCCACACAAAGAGAGGGTCACGGAGGCACCTACAGATAGGTTCACAGAGGCTCGACGTCGAGGCGGTGCGTAATGCGTCAAGGCGACAGCGAGCCGACAAGCCGTTGCCGCAGGGAATTTTTGAACACGGTCAGTTTTTCGGAGCCCCGCGCGATGTCGGGACGAACTCCGCACAATTCCAAACGGCTCCGGCGATCGAAGTGGGACCGGTCCCGTGACGCCGGACGGCTCAAGCGACCACATTAGGTCGCGCTCATCGCATGGAGTTGCATGCTGGTGGGACAGGCCCTTTAGGCAGTAGGTGGATTTGGTGGAGGAGAAATAGTGTCAGTTGGGGGAAGAGAGGAAATATATAACATGTGGTATGTGTATTTCTTTGTAAGTGTAGCCTGTGGAAGTGTATCCCGGTTTTATGCAAGGTTGATATTTGTGGCGTTACGAGTTTAATGATGGGTTTGGATGAGTGGAAAACGGGATGCGAATGTTTAGCATTTGTTAGAGTGAATTATTCATCGGTAGTTTCCTTTATTTAGATACTTGTAGCATAGGTGGTGAGAGCAGGTATTGAGGGGGGTGGTTCTGGGACGCTAGAACTAATTGTTGAGCCTTCCCGAGGCATCATGGACCTAACTCAATAAAACTCCAATGAAGGGAGGTGCCCACTTAATAGCCCCAATGATATACTTGCATCTACACAATCAGTTTTTTTTAATGTGCTTGTTAACAATTAAGTTGCTGATTATTGCATATGGAGTTAGTTATTGTCCTTAGCATAAGTTGGTATAATCAGTTTAGATATGATTTTGGCTTTGGGCTTGGTTTTCTTAGTGCTTATCCTGGTGTTGTAGCACAAGTACATTGTGTTTTAATTGTAATGTAAACCACACTGTTACATGTTGTATGTTCAATGTTCTATGTATCACCCTTTGCTTCTAATTTTTTAATACCTTTTATTGAAATCAATCCCCAAATCTAATTAAAATCAACAATTTGAACAATCTCCAAGGTATTGGACTGGTAACAGTAAAATGTTGCTTGTTTTAACATAATGATATGAGACTTTCAGTCGGCCAAATACTTAAAAGTTTTAATTGACAAATACTTTTAAATGTGCACTGAAAATATCAGCTACTTGTGTGTTTGTGTCTACTCTGGTTGAAAGAATGTGACTAGCCTAGGCAGGAATGACTCAAAAAACATGAATGGGTTCAGCAATTCCAATACTGTATGGAACATTCAGCCCACGTTGCTTCAGTTTAATTGTTATTTAATCATCCATACAGTTGTGTACAATGGCTTCATTGTATGCTCATTGTGTAAGATAATAGTGCCCTGCTAACTGACAGCCTACTTTTTATTGCTCACATAAAAACTCCCATCCTGGGTGCCCATTGTTTGGTGACCCAAGGCATGAAATAGTAATCAAAACAGAGCATTCTGTGCTGTTTCACCAACCTTTTGAAACTAATCTTAGATGTTGCTGGCACCGCAAATGTCCACAAAGTCTCTGGTTTGCACCATTTCAATTGAGAAATGAATTTTACTTGAGGAAGTAATCAGCTAATCTTAACTTCTTCAACAAAATAAAGCCTTTAAGATTTTAATCAGGTATGTTGTGCAATGATTGAAGGCAGTCAATGGGCTGGATCTTCTAACGGTAGACTGTGGAACAGTCACAGATTGTAGCCATGATCTGTGTTCAACACATCCATTAACTTCCCCTGATAGTTTGGAAGCTACGTTGCCAAACTCCACACCAATTGAGCAGAGGGGGATCATAGGACCGATATATTGATGAAGTTAAAATGAAAGTCCCCATAAGTCAGCTTTACAGTCTAAAATCCCACTAAAAAGATACATGGGCATTATTATATCCTCAGTTTCTTCAAGAACAGAATTTATTATAAATGGTTGAGATCTTGAAAACATAAGACTAAAACAGCATGAAATATCAAAATGACTGATGAATAAAGAATAGGTGCACTCAGCGTGAATGGGAAAATGGGAATCTATGCAACACCTACAGGAAATATTACCCAGGAAATTTAGTTTGCTAAACCTCACATTGGTGGTGGGGAAGCTATCTGAGAAGGTTCTTCGGGATAAGGGTTACTCGCATTTGGAAGAGACTGGGTTAATTAGGGACAGTCGGCATGGCTGTCATATTTTATGAAAGATTGAGGTTTTTGAGGAGGTGACGAAGGTGATCGGTGAGGAAAGGGTATTAATGTTTTGTTAAAAGATAGTTTGTGGGTATTTGATAATGACATGCAGATGATCCAGAAGAATAAGATGCATGGGATCCAAGGTGACTTGGTTGTTTGGATTCAGAACTGACTTCCTCATAGAGGACAGAGAGTTGCGGTGGAAGGATGTAATAGTGGCTGGAGATCAGTATTTACAGGGGTTTGTGCTGGGATTTCTGTTGATTTGTGATGCATATAATTGACTTGGGTATAAATGTAGATGGGCTGGTTAGCAAGATTGCGGTCCACACCAAAATTGGTAAACATGAGGACAAAGAGGAAGTCTGTCAAAGTATATAGTGGGATATAGGTCAGCTGCCGAAATATTTTTAGTTTTAGTTTAGATTATTGCATGTGTAACAGATACAGTGAGAAACTTTTTGTTGTGTGCTAACCAGTCAGCAAAAAGACTAGACATGATTATAATCGCGCCATCCACAGTGTGTAGAAACATGATAAAGAGAATAAAGTTTGGTGCAAGATAAAGTCCAGTAAAGACCAATTAAAGATAGTCCAAGGATCTCCAATGAGGTAGATAGTAATTCAGGACCACTCTCCACTTGTTGTTAGGATCATTCACTTGCCTGATAACAGCGAAGAAGAAACTGTCCCTGAATCTGGGGGTATGTGTTTTCAAACTGTTACACCTCTCCCCTGATGGGAGAGGGGAGAAGAGGTAGTGACCAGGAATCAATAGACTTCTCCCTGATTAATCTGATGACCTTGCCAAGGTAGTGTGAAATATAGATGGAGTCAATGGAAGGGAGGTTGGTTTGTGTTATGGTTAGGTGGTGTCCACAAGTCTCTATGATTTCTTGCGGTCTTGGATGGAGCATTCCCAAAGCATGATGTGACACATCCCCAAAAAATGCTTTCCATGGTGCATCTTCAGAAGTTGGTAAGAGTTGTTGGGTACATGCTGAACATCCAAGCCTTCTAAGGAAGGCATTAGTTCTAAGATATTTATGTTTTAGGCACCATTTTGTACCCTTCCAGTCTGAAACTTTAAAAAAATGTTAGTCTTAATTTGGTCACAAAGACCTGTCTTCCTCATAGCGGCACTGGGTCAGTGTTGCAGGGATGGGCCTGGAAAGGCAATATGTCAATATTCTCCACCACTGCTCTGCCATGGAAGGAAAGGGTCTTCCAAGACTTGACCAAGGTTAATGATGAAGGTTCACTTTCCTCTCCACCACCACCCCTTTTCATTTCCACACCCCATGGATTTTCTTCAATATGCTTGAATCAAAATAAAGTAATGATTCCCTTTAATACTTCTCAAGAGCAGAATCCAACACAGATGGAAAGCAGAAACAAAATGCTGGAGTAACTCAGCTGGACAGGCAGCGTCTCTGAAGAGGTGGAAAGAAGTGCTCCAGAGGTGCTTCTGTCCCACTGAGTTACTCCACCTCCAGAGGTGCTAGCTATCCCGCTGAGTTTCTCCAGAATTTTGTGTCTCTTAGGTTTAAACCAGCATCTGCAGTTCCTTCCTGCACAGATGGAAAGCAAATAGTTAACGCCTGTTCATGAAAGGGAAAATCAGACTTTTTAAAACATCAAAATGAGACAATAAAATATAATCCCCAGAAAAAACTTGTGATAAAGGCACTTGTATTAATTGAAATATTATATTCCAGTACCTTCTGCAGCTGTACGTAATTTAATCCTTCTCATACAGTGCATAAATACATTAGGAAATCTAATGACATTAACCTCCAGAGCAGTAAGAATTAAGTAAAATTATACAATGGATTTGTTGGGTGCAGTAGTAAAAAATGTATGAACTCTAGCATGGAAGAGACATTTTAAAATCTCAAGCATTAGATCAGGTTAGCCAATGAATATATTATAAATAGGATGTAACCCATCCATAGTTGAGATGCGGCACTCTTTCCATTACTCTTATTTTACAGTTATTAGTTGATAACCTTGTATATTATGGCTCTACAAGTGCTCGTCTAGGTACCTTGTAAATATGGTGACAGTTTCTGTCCCCAATACCCTTTCAGACAGTAACTCTCAGTCCTCTTAGATGAAAATTGTTCTTTATCAATTCCCCTCTAATACCTCATCCAATTATTTTTTATCTACATCCCCTTGTTATCAACCATGCTTTCCAAGCCTCTCTGAATTTGCTACAACTCCCCTTCAATTTATTTCTTCTAAAGAAACAAGCTCTGCCTGGCTAGTCTCTCCTCATAACTGTAATTCTCCAACTTTTGTCTAAATTTCATCTGAGCTCTCTTTGGCACTATCAGATTCTCGCTGTGGTTTGGCAACATAAATTGCACATGCTCAGGCTGAGCTATTTTATACAGTTTGGCACAACCCTGCTATTGTACTCATTGTATTAACTGATGAAGACAAGAATCCTGCTTGTCTTCTTGACCATCATAACTATTTCATTACATTCAGGAATCTGAAGCCAACTTTAAGATCCTTCAGTTCCTCTACACTTCTTAGTGTCCTTTTATTCACTGTAAATTCCTTCACCTCTGGTGGTGAATCTGTGGAATTCTTTGTCACAGAAGGCCGTGGAGGAAAAGTCAGGGGATATATTTAAGGCAGAGTTAGATATGTAGATTCTTGATTAGTATGGGTGTCAGGGGTAATGGGGAGAAGTCAGGAGAATGGGGTTAGGAGGGAGAGATAGATCAGCCATGATTGAACGGCGGAGTAGACGATGGGCCAAGTGGCCTAATTCTGCTCCTTGTTTTTCTTCTCCGCCATCCTCTCCACCATCCTCCCCACCATCAAAGGGATTTACAGTTGCTGCCTCAAAAAGGCAGCCAGCATCCTCAGAGACCCACACCACACTGGATACGCACTCATTTCACTCCTATATGTTCTTCCTGATGACAGGAGCCTGAAAACTGTAACATGCAAGTTCATGAACAGCTTCTTCCCTATAGCCATCAGGCTATTAAACACTGCAGCCTCCAAATAAGCTCCGAACTCCATATTCGGGGGCATTGGTTTTGACTTTTTGCACTATTATTGTTTGTTTTTATGTGTATGTATGTGTGTATTTATGTATATATGCACACTTAACTTTTTTTCTCATTTATTATATTGTTAACATAGTTTACATTTTGTTTACATATTCTGTTGTGCTGCTGCAAGTAAGAATTTCATTGATCTCTGGGACATATGACAATAAAACACTCTTGACTTGACTCCAGATTCATTGCTTTATAGTTCCTCAGATTTATTTCACTTTGCCACTTTTGTGTCTATTTTAACAATCTGTTGATTTCTTTCTGCAGTCCAGAACCTAATTTCTCATTATCAATCTCACTGCTGACCCGGTATCAAGTCAAGTTGAGTATATTGTCAAATGCACATGTGCAGTACTGTATGGGTACAATAAAAATCCTGCTTGTAGCACAATTACAGGCACATAGACAGAGGCAACACACAAGAAAGTGAATTGTGGAAGGTGTGACCAAAAAGGTTGATGAGGGCAGAGCTGTAGACTTTGTATATATGGATTTCAGTAAGCATTTGACTAGGTCCCACATGGTAGGCTGCTCTGGAAGACTAGATTGCCTGGGATCCAAGGAGAGATAGCCAACTGTATAGAAAATTGGCTTCAAGGAAAGAAACATGGTGGAAGGTTATTTTTCAGACTGGAGGCCTGTGACTTGTGGTGTGCCTCGGGATTTGGTGCTGGACCCATTGCTGTTTCTCTTCTATTTCAATGATATGGATGAGAAGGTACAAGGCAAGAAAAGTAAGTTTGCAGATGCCACTAAACTCAGTGGTATTGTAGATAGTGAAGATGGTTTGCAGCAGGACTTTGATTGGTTGGGCAGGTAGACTGAGGAATTGTTGATGGAGTTTAATACAAAGAGTGTAAGGTGTTGCATTTTGGGAAGTCTAACCAGGGCAGGACCTTCACAGTGAATAGCAGGGCTCCGGGGAGTGTTGTAGAGCAGAGGGATCAAGGAGTGCAGATACCTAGTTCTTTGAAAGTAGCATCACAAGTAGATGGGGTGGTCCAGATGGCTATTGGCACATTGGCCTTCACTAATCAGAAGACTGAGTAGAGAATTTGGGAGGTCATGTTACAGTTGTACACAGAGTTGGTGAGAGCACATTTAGAGTATTGTGTTTAGTTTTGGTCACCCCGTAATGGGAAAGATGTTGTTAAGCTGGAACGAGTGCGGAGAAGATTTACAAGGATATTGCCAGGACTCAAGGACCAGAGCTGTAAGGAGATGTTGAGCAGGCTAGGACTTTATTCTTGGAGTGCAGGAGGATGAGGAGTGATCTTATAGAGGTGTGTAAGATCATGAGAGGAATAGATAAGGTAGATGCACAGAGTCCTTTACCCAGAGTAGGGAATCAAGAAGCAGAGGATATAGGTTTAAGGTTAGGGGGGAGAGATTTAATAGGAACCTGAGGGGCAACTTTTTACACAACAGGTGGTAGGTATATGCAATAAGCAACCAGAGGAGGTTGTTGAGGCAGGCACTATAAAAAGTTAAAAAAACCTTTGGATAGGATAAGTTTATAATGGGTATGGGTCAAACGCACACAGGTGGGTCTAATGTGGATGGGGCATATTAGTTGGCATGCGCAAGTTGGGCCGAATGGCCTTCTTTCACTCTGTATAACTATGACTCTATGAAAATAAATTACTCATAATAATGTTCCATACTTTTAAGTAAAAACTAGACTAAGTGGGGCCCATTGGGTCCCTGTCACATGGAAGGCCTGGTCCCCCAACACAATATTCCATCACTCACCCGTTCTCCCAATGCAACCCGTTTCCCCAACGCAATATTCCACCACTCACCCATAGCCCCCAACTGCACAGGAGTGGCTCATTTCCCCTCATTCCCCAGCACTCCCTCCCCCTCCTCTTCACCCTCCCTCTTCTTTCCCCTCTCCTCCTCTCCTCCCCTATCCCTCTCTCACCTCTCCCTCCCTCTCCTTCCCCCTGCCCTCAGTCATTCTCTCCCTCCCTCCACAACTCCTCTGCCCTCCCTATCCTCCTCCTATGCCACTATCCCCCACTTCCCCACTCCTCATCCCCCTGTCCCCCCCCACTATCCCTCCTCACCTCCCCCACTCCCCACCTCCCCCTCGATTCCTCACTCCCTACCTCCCCCATTCCTCCCTCCTCTCCCTCTATTCCTCATCAACCTCCACTCTCCCTCCTCACCTCCCCCACTTTCCCCCCTCTCCCTCCATACCTCCTCCTCTCCATCAATCCCCCCACTCTCCCTCCTCACCTCCCCAGGATCTCGAGGGTGCTGCTCCTTTCCCTCCTTGCTGCCCGGAGCAGCAGCGCCACTGCCCTCAGAGCCAGGCTCAGCGCCCAGGCCTAGGATCGGCCTCAGGCCACCGTGTGGGCCCGGAGCAGCAGCAGCAGCCATCAGCCTCAGAGCCAACCTCAGCGCCCAGTCCCCAGATCGTCAGTGCGGCCTCTCCCCATCCCAGGGGGCGGCCGCCGCCACCCACATCTGCAGACGCAGCCTCAGCCCCAAGGTGGCGATCCCCGCAGGCTCGGGGTAAGAGAAATTAAAATGGAAATAATCTTACCCGTGTCGCCGTTGTGAAAAAAAGATGGCAATCTGAATTCTGGAAAGGCCCAAACTGCGCGGGCGTGGCTGAGGACCCATTGGGTGCGCTTTGCAACACTAGTAAAGACGCACATGGGAACTCTCCCCCAACTGCACATACGTGGGTGGGGGTGCTGTTTTATATACATTTTTTTTTAACGTTAATAACGTTTAAAATATACCAAAAATTAGCAATGTTACAAAATTTTGAGATTTAAAAAATCAAGGCTGAAATTTAACCCCTCAGATAAAGCATAAAAAGAAGTTTAAATTGACACCTAATTCACTTTCATATCTTCCGTATTAAAAAAGTTATGGCCATTTTCATACTCAGAGATTAGCATCTTGTTCCCTATTGCTTTTCCATTGACTTAACACAAAAGCTGTGATCGAGGACAGTCAAAAGCCCATAACTTTCTTAAAAATTAAGAGAACTGAAAGACATTTTCAGTTATTATATTGAAGTATTCTGAAACAAATATGAAACAATCTTACTTGGATGACCTGAAATTAAAGCATATAATTAGTTAGTTACCCAATTATAGCTAATATAAAATTCAATTACTAGATCTAAACATCTATCAATTTCTTAAGAAAATATGAACATTTTATAAATAGCCTAAGTGGCCAAATAACAATCACACAAGAATTCACAATATAACATGATTTTTAAATCTCATTGTCATTAATTTATAGGTCAAATGGAAGGAATTTAATATTGAATTCCCGTAAATTAATGGCCATTTAAATCATCTCGCGAGTGGGATTTTGTGGCACGCAATTGATTGGAACGTTGCGGTTGCAGTGAATTTAAACCCCATATCGGCAGGAAAAATACTGCCGTTTCATATGTGGAATAAATCACCTTCTCGCAATGTGAAATTTTGATTCAAGGTATCCTAAGAAGCACTTTTTTATGAAAAAATATACTGTGTACCTCGCCTTGTCCCCTACGTGAGGTCCGTCCCGTTGTCGGCGTTCACAGCTTTAGAAGATTATTTTAAATTTACTACAGCAATTAAATTAGCAAGCGCAGTTTAAAAATCACTTCAGAGAACGACAGTCGAAGCGATTTTTCTTCATCAACTAAATAGCCTGGTCAAGATCGATTTGAATAGGCTTCCGAAATACCGCATTTTAAACCCGCCCCCCTCTCAAAGGCGCTAAAGTCGCGCACACGGACTGTGACAGAACTGCAGCACCGCTGAAGGTAAGTTTGTAACATACCTACATAAATTTGAACAAAATTCATTTCATTTACAGCACAGGACAATGGTAAGTAAGGTGGGCCAAAAATTGTAGCGCTATCGTGTACCGTTTTTGCGCAAATAGAGGTACAACGCAAACCTGCAGATAACAAGATAAGAATTTTAGTTATGTATATAGAAAATCACTAACATATATCACAATAACCTTAGGTATTAGTAGCGAACCTGGCAGAACCTTCTTCTGCATAACCTTCCAGTCACTAATGTTCGCAATTTCTGTTACCATTTGCTTCCTCTCGCTGACTTGATTTGTTTGTTTTCTTTGTGCCTTCAGCTAAGCTGATGGAAGGTTGTTCACTTGCAAGTGTGTCCTCTTAGTTTTATTCTTTGTCCCGATACCATTCTGGTGAATCTGCACTGTAACCTCCTCCAATGTACCTTTCCTAGATACAATGGCCACACCTGATCATGTGCAGTTCAATCAGAGCTTGCACAACTGCAGCAGAGTCTCCAGTTGTCCATGATAGGGATTATGCATCTTTGCCTTGTAAAGGCGGGCTGGCAATTGCAGCATTGCAGCAGTCAATGGCAGCTGGCTCTGTAGGATGGTGAGGTCATTGTGAGAAAGCCTGTGGTAGGAATTAAGATGATGAAATTCTGAGATAAATCAGCACTGTCAGTTTCCACAAAGGCCTGGAACACTCTCGGACAAGACAGACATGGCTACTGTGTTGTGTAGCGATCCAGTTGAGTTTCTGCCCACTTGCATCCTTCATGCAGAACACAATCTGTTTCTAGGTGACAGCAAGAAGGACTGACTGGAGTAGCCTAAAGGGCCCACCAGCATGCAACTCTATGCGATGAACGCGATCGAACTAGAAGCGGGGGCCGCGCGGAGCTCGGGTGATCCCCTGTACAGGGCCGTTCCCACCAGCATGCACCTGCATGCGGCAAACGCAACCAAACCGGCAGTAGGGGCCGCGCGGAGGACGGGTGAGTGGCGCAACGCGGCACAAAGTGAGGCGAACATGGAGCGAAGTCCAAGGTAAGTTCGCCAGGACAGAGAGGGGCACACAGAGAGGGGCACCGAGGCACACACACACAGGGCCACGGAGCCACACACATAGAGGGTCATGGAGGCACTTACAAATAGGTTCACGAAGGCACGATGTCGGGGTGGTGTGTAAATGTCGAGGCGACTGCGAGCCGACAAGCCGTTGCCGCGCGGAATTTTTGGTCATAGTCGGTTTTTCGGAGCCCCGCGCGGTGTCGGGACGAACTCGGGACGAACTCCGCACTGCTCCGGCAATCGAAGTGGGACCGGCCCCGCGACCACGTTAGGTCGTGCTAATCGCATAGAGTTGCATGCTTGTAGGACAGGCCCTTAAGGTATTACAATCAGAGAGGAACAGGTACTTTGCCTGTGTTGTGCATAAGACAGTATGAAGTAGAAGCTTGCTCCATGAGCTACTGCAATCTGGAAGTGCCTTTTGTAGCCAGCCCTGAAGTGCAAATCATAAAGGAACCAAAATTTCCTTGAGTCAGAGTCATACAGCACGGAAAGATACCCAACTTGCCCATGCCGTCTGGGATATCTGATCTAAGCTAGTCCCATCTGCTTACATTTGGTCCATATCCCTCTAAACCTTTCCTATCCACGTACCTGTCCAAGTGTCTCTTAAATGCTGTTATAGTATCTACCTCACCTAACTCCTCTGGAGGCTCATTCCATATACCCACCACCCTCCGCATCAAAAATTCACACTCATATTAACATAAGTGTCCTTTTTATGTCTGCTGTGATTGTTTGAGTTGATAGCAGCTTAATGAGATTCTCAAAATGACAGAATCCATTCACATGCACATACATGCAGACATACATACACAAATTTGCATGCTTTCAAATATGTATACATGCGCATGCTTATATGTTTGCTGAAATCAGCAGTGAATGCTGCAGCTGGTAGCAGCATAATAAGGTACACAAGCTATCAAATCACTTACCTGGACGAATCTTAACAGGTCATGGAATGTCTTCCAACATTGCTCCCAGCAGAGGGATTAATTCTGGGTGGAGTTTTCAGATATTATAGAATCACAGAGAAATTGTATAATACAGCACGGAAACAATCCCTTTGTCCCAATTTGTCCCTCTGATCAAGATGCCCCATCTAGAATAGTCACATTTCCACTCATTTGGCCCATATCCCTCTAAGCCTTTCATATTCATGTGTCTGAACAAATGTATTTTAAAAGTTTTAATTGCATCTGCCCCAATTAGAGTACCTTCTTTTAGTTTAGCTTAGAGATCCAGTGCAGAAACAGGCCTTTCAGCCCACCATGTACGCACCGACCAGGGATCCCCACACATTAACTCTATCCTACACACTATAGGGACAATTTTACATTTATACCAAGCCAATCGACATAAACTTGTACATCTTTGGAGTGTGAGAGGGAACCAAAGATCTCGGAGAAAACACACGCGGTCACGGGCAGAATGTACAAATTCCCTACAGATGGCACCTGTAGTCAGGATCAGACCAGGGTCTCTGGCACAGTAAGCACCGTAAGACAGCAACTCTACCGCTATGCCGCCATGCCGCCCCACCTCCTCTGGCAGTTTGTTCCATATACCCATCATCCCCTATGTGAACCCCCCCCCCCCCCCCCCCAGGTTCCTATTAAATCATCCCCCTCTTACTCCCTTGATTTCCTCCTTAGGTATGTTCCTCATTCCCAGGTACTCCTCGATGGATAGAGTTGATTCCCTTACCATGACCCAAGCCTCCTTTCCCTGATCAGAGTCTCCCATTTCTCTTATCCAGGAGCTTTTACTCCTTCCTGCCCTGCCCTTCACTCTAATATGAATATGCATAACTTGAACTTTTGCTGTCATACTTTTGAAAGCATCCCACTTTCCAGATGAACCTTTGCCGGCAAATAACCTACTCCAGTCAACTTTTTAAAGTTCCTGTCTAATGCCATCTATGTTGGCCTTGCCCGCATCTAGAAAGTTAACTTGAAAACTAGCCCTGTCGTTATCTATAACTATTCCGAAGTTGATAGTACTGTTGCTGCTGGTCCCAGGATTCCCACTCACCAGCAGTTCAGTCACTTGCCTTGGCCAATTCACTACAAGATGGTCAAATGGCTCCCAGAAGACCGTGCTCTTGCACGGCCGGTCTCAAGACGTGGAGTGGAGGATCACGGCTTCAGAGGGAGCCCGCCGAGGCAGTCCCCTGGTCATTGGATCTGGTGGACCACCGTCCTGGAAGAGAGAGCCCACCAAGCCGGCCCCTGCTCTTCCCCCGAAGACCAGAGACCAGAGCAGGAAGCTGGTGATGCCAAGGGACTTGACCGGCGATGAGCGAGGCCAGTAGGAGAGGAGCGGGAACTGGGGTCTGGCCTACTGCACCCCCGTGATCGGCTGCGGGAAGCTGCCCCAGGGAACAAAGGTGGATGGGCAAGGAGAGGGACGTGGTGCCCAAGGAAGGAGATGGCTGGAGGCCCACAACAGCCTGAGACCTGCCTGGAACAGGCACCGCTCGTAAGAACTGGAGCGTGAACTTTGAAAATGGTGCCAAAACATGGCATGCGGGCTCAGTAGACTATGGCTGTACACTTGCTAATCAAGGATCGGCGGCATGGCAATGCTGCACTGCACTGTTTGTAAGAATAATAATTTCACTGTGTTAGCACTTCGCACATGTGACAATGAAAGCACCATTGAAAAGCTCCATTGAGCTTTGCCCTCTCCCTTGTAGGAGCCTCTATATATTACCTACATATCACCTCTGCTTCTTGTCAGATCTGTGTGTTCTCCCACTGGGACCTCCAGATTTTCTTTCAAACTGTTTGTGCAACACCCAAGGTAAGGCTCGTATGCAATAAACAGCAGGCTAGAAATTGCTGAAAACAGGAACAGCTGGTAAACAATGCATATCATTGGCAATGACTAAATCTCCCAGCAACCAGGATGGGGAGAGATGCCGTGTGAATTGTAAATTGCCACATTGCTGCATGTATCAGCATTCACACTAGAAAACTACTCTGCCATCTCAACCATAGCTTATGGATGTTGCTACAATTGCATATTTATTGCCGGCTAAGCTTGGCATGGAAAGTTAATGATACTCGTCTAGTTTAGTTTGTTTAGTTTAGTTTAGTTTATTATTGTCATGTGTACCGAGATACAGTGAATAGCTTGTTTGTATATGAAAATAGTATATATGAATACCATGAAGAACTGACTCACTGTTTGTAACGTATATGGAACTCAGGCGAGTGAATGTTTATGGAGGAATAGGCAACAAAAATGAAAATAGGTCGTCAAATTCAGGTTAAAATGAAGAGAATGTGTGTGAAAATGTATGAATTCTGAAGTTAGTGCAGAACAAGCATATCTTTTAAAGTAAATTACAGTTTGAATTTTATGATACCAATACAAATTTGATTTGGAAACAGCAGAATAGATGCTTGTAATGAAACATTTACTCAAGGACTATATTACATCATTTACATAGAACTGTTATTGGCTATCAAATGCATACCCAAGAGAAAAATAATAATCTTTGGTTGCTAGCACGAAAATAGTCATGAGTATTGAAGTCAGCTTTTTCGTATCTCTTGGCATTTTGTTCCCACAACCTCCATTGATCCAGTGTAAGTGCATCATTATGCCATAACATCCACAAGGATCTCTTGAAACCGTTTGTGCATCCTGGAGGGTTTCATGAAGCATTTTGCTGATAGTTCAAACAGAGAATTTGCAATACTAACCTTTACATTGAGTAACTGGCCAAGTAAGCAACTGGCCAAGTGGGAGAGAGTTCTGGAAACAGTGATTATGACTCAGTAAGTTTTAAGAATGAATGGAGATGGGTTTAGGTTTATTATTGTTACATGCATACAGTAACAATAAGTAGCATGATTTGTTTTACATGCCATCCAATCAAATCAGATAACACTATACTTAAACACAATCAGGCCAATTTTAGGTGCAATAGGTGGAACAAAGAGAAAGATACGAAGTGCAGAATACAGTTCTCTGCATTGTAGCACATCTGTTCCAGAAACAGTCCAATGTCCGCAAAGGGATAAAGGTGAATTGGACAGTACCCTGGTTTACGGAAGGACCATTCAGGAGCTTGATAACAGAGGGGAAGAAGCTGGAAAGTGGTGGAGAGGTTTTACTGTGACTGGAGGTCTGTGGCTAGTGGTGTTCCATAGAATATATATAAATGTACAGGGCAAAAATGTAGATGGGTTGGTCAGTAACTTTGCAAATTACATGAAAATTGCTGGAGTTGTAGATAGTAGGGGTTACAGTCAAGCACAGGACAGAATATAGATCAATTAGAAATGTTGACAAAGAAATGGCCGTTTAACCAGATTAGTGGGCGGTATTGCACTTTGGACGGTCAAATGTAAGAGGAAAGTATAAATTAAATGGTATCACCTTTAGGAACATTGATGCACAGAGGGATCTTGGGGTGCAAGCCCATAGCTCCCTGAAAGTGGCAGCACAAGTAGATGGGATGGGAAAGAAGGTGTACAACATATTTGCCATTATCAGTCAAGGCATTAAATATAAAGGTTAACAAGTTATGCTTTAGTTTAACTTAGGTTTAGCCATATTTGGAGTATTTTGTGCAGTTCTGGTTACCGCCCTGCAAAAAACATCAGGGGCCGGCTTGGTGGGCTCTCTCTTCCAGGACGGCGGTCCGTAGGATCGAACGAGCAGGGGACTGCCTCGGCGGGCTCCCTCTGAAGCCGTGATCCACCACTCCAGGTCTTGAGATCGGCCGAAGGGAGGTGGAGAGGTGGGGGGGGGAAGGAGGGTGAGAGGTGGGGGGAAGGGAGGGGGGGAGGTGGGAGGGGGGTGAGAGGGGGGAGGAGTAAGAGGGGGGAGGAGGGAGATGGATGGGAGGAGCAAAGTGGTGGGGGAGAAGGTGGAGTTGAGAGAAGGGGGGAGAGTGGGTTGTTACCGAACTGAACTCACTGTGGAATGAATCCATTAACAGAGCCACTGCTGCTGGATTCGAAGTTGTCCCAGCCTTCCCTCTGGAAGCCTCATCCCCATCAGATGCTGAGTTCCCAGAGCCCTGGTTAAAGGCGGGGGCCATTCACGGTTAAGTCTGTGAAAGCGGCCCCATCAGAGACTGAGGCCTCGCATCCTCTGCGCTTCAGACCCTGAGTATGGGGAGGGGGGTGGGGGGGGGGGGTGGATTGGGCGGGTGGGCTGGTGGACGTGGAGCGGGCAGGGCTGAATGTGTGATGACAGCGTCCGGGCCTTTACCACGCCCGCCCGTCGCCTTATCTCTACTCCCGATCGGCAGAGCATTTTGAGAAGTGGGGGGGCGGGGGTTTGGAATGAGCGGGCTGGCATGGGAGTGGAGCTGTGGGCTTCTAACTCTCTGGAGAGCGCAGGGGATGGGAGGGGCATGCAGACGGGTGGGGTTTCGCGTGCTGAGCCAGCTGTGAGTTCAGCGGAACTTACTCCTTAATTCTTCTCCCTATCGGCAGAGCATTTACTCCACCCGCCCGTTGCCTTATCTCATCTCCCGATCGGCAGACCATTTTGAGAAGGGGGGGGGGATTTGGAGCGGGCGGGCGATTTCAGCTGCAGGAGGCGCGACACGAGCATAGTTGGAGAGGGGGGTGGAGAGCCGGGTTGCCAAATAATGAGAAGTGGATTTGCAAATGTAAAATCAAAATCACTAGCGAAATGGGAAAAAATCCTATGTTTTTGCGTATGTTTTGGCGACCAAGGAATCAAAGGCCAAAAATCTTATCTGAAAATCGAATGTGTCATGCACCCACAAACAAACACACACACACACACACAGAGTTTTAAAAAGTATATTAGACCAAGTGTGACCCGTTGGGGGGGGGGGGGGCTTCTTCACTAGGGGAGGGCTGGTCCCTGAACGCGGCGCGTCTTCACAGGAAAGAGCTGGTCTCCGACCCCTTTCTGCCAACGCAATATTCCACCACTCACTCATAACCCCCAACTGTGTAGGCGTCTCATTCCCCCTCATCCACCAACACTCCCTCCCATTCCTCTTCACATTTCCTCCTCTCTCCCCTCCCTCTCCTTTCCCCTACCCTCAATCACTCCCTACCCTCAGTCACTCCCTTCAACCCTCCATAAACCCATCCCCACCCTATCGGCCAGATCCATTGGGCCCCGTTTCCCCAACGCAATATTCCACCACTCTCCTGTTTCCCCAACCCAACCAGTTTCCATGCTAGACATTACACTTTTACATTCACTAATGCACATCTCATTACCTTTAGACTTTTTTATGTACACATTTTTAATAAAATCCCCCCCCCCCCCAATATTTGAAAATGTTAAAAAAAAATCAAACTGCTCTCACCCATAGAATATTGGGGAATGGTCCATTGTGTGATGTCACAGTGCACAATGCTCCCAGATGTCCAATCAGAATGGATCTCATTTACATCTGCCTTTGCACCATCTGCAACCCCCCCTCCCCCCCGTCTGATGTTCCAGCACTTTCCATTCTGTGATGTCACAATGCCATCCTCACAGATGTCCAATCAGAATGGATCTCATTTACATCTGCCTTTGCTCCAGCTCCAGCCCCGCCCCTCCCCTCTCTACCCCATCCCTTGTTCCCTACCCCTCTCACCCTCTTCCACCACTCCCCCCTACCCCCCTCCCCATCCCTCTCTCCCTCCCACCACTCCCCCTACCCCTCTCCCCCTCCCTCCCCACTCTTCCACTTCTCTCCCCCCCCTTCCCCCTCCCCCTCTCCTCCCCCTCCCCACTCTCTCCCCATCTCCCCCTCCCCACTCTCACCCCATCTCCCCCTCCACACTCTCTCCCCATCTCCCTCTCCCCTCCTCCAAACCCTCCTTCCCTCTTGCTTCTCCTCCCACCCCTCTCTCTCCGCCCTGTCACTCCCCCCACTCTCTCCCTCCCTCTCTCTCCCCCCTCCCTCTCTCTCCTTCCCTCTCTCTCTCCCCTCTCCCCCTCTCTCTCTCCACTCTCTCTCTCTCCCCCTCCTCTCTCTCTCCCCCTCTCTCTCTCCCCATCTCTCTCCCTCTCCCTCTCTCTCCCCCCTCTCTCCCCCCTCTCTCCCCTCTCTCTCTCCCCATATCTCTCTCCCCTATCCCTCCCCCCCTCTCTCTCCTCCCCCCCTCTCTCTCTCCCCCTCTCTCTCCCCCCTCTGTCCCCCTCACCCCCTCTCTCCCTCCCTCTCTCCCCCCTCTCTCCCCTCTCTCTCCCCCTCTCTCTCTCCCCTCTCTCTCTCCCCTCTCTCTCTCTCCCCTCTCTCTCCTCTCTCTCTCCCCTCTCTCTCTCCTTCTCCACCCTTCTCCCCTCCTCCAACCCACCTCTCCCTTCCTCCACCCCCCTCTACCCACCAACCCCCCCTCTCCCGTTCCAACCCCTCTCTCCCACCACTCCCCCTCTAATATACACTTCATGCATATTCCAACTGTAGCATGCTAGGAATATAGTGGCGAGGACCGCTCAGGAGAGATATGATTGTTTCATTTATCAGTAGTACTCAGAGATACTGAGTCAGCATAGTTCTCAGAAATGCTGGGTCAGCGCACAGGAAAGTTGTGTGGTGTTCCAACAACAACCTCTCACTCATCGTCAACAAAGCCAATCCATTACTCCTTGACTTCAGAAAGGGGAACTCAAGAATCCATGCGTCAGTTTTTTGGTGGATCGGTAGTGGAGGGAAATCCCAGGGCGTTAACATCTCAATAGACAATAGACAATAGACAATAGGTGCAGGAGTAGGCCATTTGGCCCTTCGAGTCAGCGCCGTCATTCAATGTGACCATGGCTGATCATCCACAATCAGTACCCCGTTCCTGCCTTCTCCTCATATTCCCTGACTCCGCTATTTTTACGAGGACTTATCCTGGGCCCAGCACTTATTAGTAATCACAAGTAGGCATTATCACCCTTACATTGTTGTAAGTTTAATGCGATTCAGCGTGGCAGTCACCGAACACTCCAACTATTACAGATGTTATAGACTACTAGAATGCATCCTGGTTGTTTGCAGAATGGCAAGGTACGGCAATTCCAATGCACAGGAATGCGAGAGATTGGAGAGAGTCGTGGACCCAGTCCAGTCCATCATGAGCACTGCCCATTATCGAAAGCATCAGTATGAGGCACTGCCACAAGAATGCGGTATCTATCATCAATCACTATGTCTGCCACGCCCTCTTCTCACTTCCACCATCTGCTCGAGGTGCATAGGTATGAAGTCCCACACCACCAGGTTCAAGGTCACTCATTTTCATATAACCATCGTGTTTTTTGAACTGCCCTGTACAACCCAAATCCTACCTCAGCAATGAAACACTCTACAAACCACCTCTAGGCATTCACCACAACTTGGTTTGATAACTGCTCTGCCCAAGATCGCTAGAAATTGGAGATAGTTGCAGATGCAACTCAATCTATCTCACATTCAAGATTCAAGATACATTTATTTGTCACGTGTGCCAATTGGCACAGTGAAATGAAATCACCATGCAGCCATACAGTAAAAATAAAGAACACACATAGAGTTGATAGAATTCAACATAAAACATCCCCACACAGCAGGATCAATGTTTCCCACTGTGAGGGAAGGCACCAAAGTCCGCCTTTTCCTCAGATGTTCCCCACTGTCCACCCGTGGTCGGGGCCTCCCCGAGCCCTCCGCAGTCATCACTCCGGGCGGCCCAATGTTCAGGCCCCCTCACCGGGGTGATGTAAGTCCGACGTTGGGGCTGGGGGATGTCCTCAGCGGCCTGGACCCCGAGTCGGCCCCCTCCTACCGGAGTCCGCGGCTCCCAAAGTCCGCAGGGTGCGCCGGGTGGAGATGCAACGCTGGAGGCCCTCGGCAAAGGGCCCCAGGACTCCACGAAGTCGTTCAGCGCCGCCCGCGTTGGAAGTTCTCCCCAAACCAGAGCTCCAACATCGTGGACAGCAGCCCAACGCTGCGGAGCTCTAAACAGCGACCCAGGTAGGCATCGCCCGCTCCGCGGTGACTCCAGCGCCGCGCTACCGCTATTGCAGCTCTGGTCTGGTTCCCGGTCCCCAGCAGGAAAGGCCACTCCGATCCAGGAGGTAGACCGCGAGGTGGGGGGGCAAGGATGCGACTCGGAGAAATAGTCGCGTCCCCGCCAGGAAGCGACTGGGAAACAGTTTCCCCCTTACCCTGCCCCCCTCCCCCACATATAAAAGTTAAAGATTCCCCCTAAAAACAAACTTTAAACTGACTAAAAAATAAAAAAAAGATGGAAAAACAAACGGGCTGCAGGCAGAGGCTGCTGTCAGTGCAGCGCCCCTAGTGGAATTCATTGTGCATGTCCCAGTTTTATCAATCTACTGTGAAAGCATCACCTCATACTTATCTGAACTAAATTCCATCTGCCATTGATCTGGCCATCTTATCAATTGGTCAATATCTTCCTGATGCCAAAAGTGATCCTCTCATCTTTAACCCAAACAGCAGTGAAGTGAAGAATATTGAAGCAGAATGAAGGAGGCATGCCTCCTATACAAGGAGATTGCAATTTGTAAGAGAGGAGTATTGTTAATTGTCATTAATTGCGGATGTGTTACCAAGGATTTGAATTATCATTGTGGGTAGACTATCTTATCTTATGTTATCTTATCTATATATATATTTAAAACTCTCAGATTGGACATCTGTATTAGACATTGTGACATCGCATGATGGAACGTTCGTCAACATTCTGTAGATGAGAGCTGTTTGATTTTTTTAACATTTTGAATTTTTTAATGTTTTTTACCAAAAAAGCAGTGAAAGGATGAACCGAATATAATTTTATAAACACTGAGAGGAGGAGGAAAAACTCTACCAGAATATGTAAAAATTGTTTAGCTTTTGCAAACAATTGTCTCCCTCTTCACCCTCTTTTGCAAACACTGTCTCCCTCTTCATCCTCCCCGCTCTCCTCCCCTCCCCCATCCTCATCCTCCCCCCTCTCCCTTCACCCCTCCCCCTTCCCTCTGCCCTCACCCCTCTCTCCTCACTCCCCCTCTCTCCTCATTCTCCCTCTCCGCACCCCTCTCCTCACCCCTCTCCTCACCCCTCTCTCATCCTCCTCTCCATCTCCCCCTCTCCTCACCCCTCTCTCATCCTCCTCTCCATCTCCCCCTCTCCTCACACCTCTCTCATCCTCCTCTCCATCTCCCCCTCTCCTCACTCATCTCCACCTCTCCTCACTCCTCTCCCCATCACCCCTCTCACCCTTCACCCCCCCTGCTCTCCTCCCCTTCCCATCCTCCTCTCTCTCTCCCTTCCCCCTCCTCCTTCCCTCCCCTCCTCCCCTCACCACTCTCTCCCCATCTTACCCCTCTCCCCCTGCTCCCTCTCCGCCCCCCTCTCTCCTCACCCCTCTCTTCTCACCCCTCTTTCCTCATCCCTCTCTACTCACCACTCTCTCCTCACTCCTCTCTCCCCACCCCTCTCTCCCAACCACCCTCTCCTCGCCCATTTCCTCCCCCTCTCCCTCCTCCTCCCTCCCCCGTCTCGCCCCACCCCTCTCTTCCCTTCCGCCCCTCCCCCTACCCTCCCCCTCTCCCTCTCACTCTTTCTCTGCCCTACTATCTTTGCCACTCGAGATAGGGCGGGAATGGGATAGAAGGAGCCAATTAATAATATTAATATAATATCAAGTGGGGGTGGTTAGTGTGTGTGTTGGTGGAGTGGTTAGTGTGTGTGTGTGTGGGGGGGGCTGTTGGTTAGTGTGTGTGTGACGCTGCAATCTCCCCCCGCCCCTGCAACAGCGCGTTGAATGGGTGGGACCCTCTCTCCTCCCCCTCTCCCTCTCTCCCCCTCTCTCCCCCTCCCCTCAATTTCCCCTATTCCCCCTCCCTCCCCTCCCTTCCCACCTCTTCTTCCCCTCTTCCCCCTCCCCACTCTCTCCCCCCTCCCCCTCCCCCCTTTCCCCCTCTGCCCACCCCTCCCCCTCCCTTCCCCTCCCTTCCCCCCCTCTTCTCCCTCCCCACTCTCTCTTCCTTTCCCCCTCTCTCCATCCCCTCTGCCCCCCTCCCCCTCCCCCCACTGCCCCCCACCCCTCTCCCCTCCTCCACCCTCCTTCTAACCCCGCTTCAACCCTCCTCTCCCCTTCTCCAACCCCCTCTCGCCTCCCCTCTACCCCCTCCCTTCCCTCCTCTCCCCATTCCCCCTCCTCTCTCTCCCTTCATCTCTCCCACCTCCTCTCTCCCTATCTCCTGTCTCCCCTCTACTCTCTTCCTCTACTCTCTTCCCCCCTTCCCCCCTCCTCTCTCCCCCTTCCTCCCTTTCCCCCTCCTCTCTCCCCCCTTCCTCCCTTTCCCCCTCCTCTCTCCCCCCTTCCTCCCTTCCCCCTCCTCTCGCTCTCCCCCTCTTCTCCCCATCTCCCCCCCTCCCCTCCACTTCTCCCCCCTCATCCCCCTCCCCCCACTCCCCCCCCCGTGTGTGTGGGCGATGGTTAGTGTGCGTGTGAAGCCGCAGCCCCCCCCAACCCGCAACCCGCAACCATACGTTGAGGGAACGGGACACAGCAGTCTTCCCTCCCTCCCCTCTCCCTACCCCGTCACCCCCTACCCCCCTCTCACACCCCCCTCAACCCCCCCCCCCTGTGTGTGTGTGTTTATGCATCAGATTTTTGGCCTTTAATTTCATGGTCCGCCAAAACCACACGCTCAAACTCCGAGCATTTTTCCATTTCGTTAGACATTACACTTTTACATTCACTAATTTTACATTACATTTTACACTCCTCATTACATTTGGACATTTTTATGTACACATTTTTAAATAAAATCCTCCACCTCCCCCCCCCCAAAATTTAAAAATGTTAAAAAAAATCAAACAGCTCTCACCCATAGAATGTTAGTGAACTTTCCATTCTGTGATGTCACAATGCCCATCCATCACAGATGTCCAATCCGAATGGATCTCATTTACATATGCCTTTGCACCAGCCCTGCCCCTCCCCCCCCCCCCCCCCTGCAGCCTGTGTCAAAGCGCGTGATCACGTGTGTGGGAATAGAGAAAGAGGATTGGGGGTGATAGGGAATGGGGAATAGATGGACTACGCCTAGCCCTCCCCCTCCCACTCTCCTTCCCCATTCTTTCCCCTCTCTCCCCCTTCCCTCCACACTCTTCCCCCTCCCTCCCCTACTCCATCTCACATCTCCCCCCACCCCCTTTCCCTCTCTCTTGCACTGCTCCCTGCTACCCCGCTCCCCCTCACTCCCCACTCTTCCCCTCTCCCTCCCCCTCCCCCACCTCACTCCCTCCCCTCTCCCCCACCCCTCTCTCTCCCACCTCCCTTCCCCCTACCCCTCTCTCATCTCTTCCACTCATCCCTTCTCCACCTCTGTCCTGCCCCTCTAACATCCCCTCCCCCTCTCCCACCCCCCTACCCCTCTCCCCCCCTTCCCACCCTCTCCGTTCTCCTCCCACTCCCCACTCTCCTCCCCCTCCCCATCCCCCTCTCTCTCCCCCTTCCCCCCTCTTCTCTCCCTCTCCAATCTCTCCCCTTTTCTCCTCCTCCTCTCACCTCTCTCCACCCTCCCCTCTCCCCACCCCATCTTCCCCTCCCTCCCTCTCCCCCCCTGCCCCCGCCTGTGTGGTTGGGGGGAGGATGGTGTGAGTGTGACGCCGCAGCCCCCCCCCCCCCCGAAAACGCGCATACGGGGAACAGACCCAACGGGTCTGCACTTGGTATAGTGATATATAAAACTATCAGCGGCATAGATAGGGTAGACAGTCGGAGATTTTTTTCTCAGGATGGAAATGACAAATACTAGAGGGCATAGCTTTAAGGTGACAGGGGAGACATTAAAGAAGATTTGCAAGGCAAGATTTGTACAGTGGTGGATGCTTGGAATGCAGCCAGGGGTGGTGGTGGAAGTGCTGACGACAGCAGCATTTAAGAGGTACAGTAATTTGACATGCACAAGAACAGGCAGAGAATGGAGGGATATGAATCGTGGGCAGGCAGATGGAATTAGTTTAATTTGGCATCATGTTCAGCACAAACATTGTACTGTTCTTGTTCTTTGTTTTATGTTCTTAATGATAACAATCCAAAGGTTAATTTCTCCTATTCTGAATTATTTTCCTGTAAAATTCCAGTTATATTATGTTTTTGAAAAGGCCTTAGCATAACAACCTCAGTGCAAATCCTATCTTGCATTTTTTCATGCATGGTCATCATTTCCAGCTAGCTTGTTTTCAACTTGCTGGGAACCACTTTCCTGGTTTTCAACATGTTATGATGTGACATGGCATTCAGCCCTTTAAAGCTTTGATCTAACCTAAGTACGTGGAGGTCTGAATAATTCATTTGCAAAATGTATCTTTTCCAAGGGTCTGTAAGGTGTGTGAGCAGAATTCATTGAAATGTTAACAGAACCAAAGCGTGTTATGGCATTAATGATCATTGTGTTTTTCTTTATTTTTAATGTTTATTCCAATTAGCTTTTGAATTAAACAAACTGTCCTTTTATATGTTATCCTTATCTCAGTTACAACATTGACTAAGACTAATAATAATTTGACTGAAAATGAAAATAATTATTTTGCACACAAATTTGAATAACTTCATATATTAAAGATGGTGATGTTATGACAAATGTTTTGACACCATAACTCAGTAGACAGTGAGGAAGGCAATCAAAGTGTACAGCAAGATATAGATCAACTACGGGAATGGGATGGAGAAAAACAGCGGATGGAAAATCCTAGCAAGAGGCAGATGTTGCTCTTTGGGAGGATAAATGTAAGGGGAATGTATATGGTTGATGCAAGATCCATAACAGCATTAATGTGTAGTGGGATCTTGGGTTCCAAGTTCATAGCTCCCTGAAAGTGGCAACAAAATAGATAGAGTGGTAAAGAAGACATATGGTACCCTTACATGGAGAGTCGTGTGTGCCTGGAACATGCTGCCAGAGATGGAGGTGGAGATGTTGATTCTGGATCTAATACCCACTCCCTAGTCTGGTTCAGTAAACCACTGAGTCCAACACTGGAGTCCAAACCCTTCTTTATTTGTATACAACACCGGTGGGCCGACCTCGGATCCGCTCACTCCAGCCCTCAGCAGCCTCGCGTACACAGAACAGAAGGAAAGACAACTGACGCACCCCAACAAAACGATCGCCCTTATATACCCCTTTACAGTGGTGGGAAAACTAACGGGACAAAAGTGCAGGGGGAGCAGTACAAACCAATCACGGCACCTATTCAGTACACAGAAACAAAGTAAAGGCATATTCGGTGAGGTAACCCCTCTGCACCAATCACAGATACCGGCAGGAAGTTACAGAAACAAAGTAGAAACATCAAACTCCCCTAACCACTCACAAACACAGAACAAGCGTCAGTGTATTGAAACATAGCAGAAACCTCTTTAGGAACCCAGAATGAGTGGCGACAGGTGGCTCACATGGGCAGGAACTTCCTAGAGCTTCTTCAGAGGTCCAGACATACTGGCAACAGCTAGGTCACATAGGTCTACAGCACCTTGCAATGTTTTCTCACTAACAGTGAAGCTCAGTCTTTAACAGACTCCTACCATTTCCCAAAGTACCCAAATCCCTGCATACCCACAGAGACAGATACAATAGTGCTGTTTAAGAGGTTTGTAGATAGACACGTGGATGTGCAGGGGATGGAGGGATATGGATCATGTGTAGGCAGATGAAATTAGTTTATTTTAGTATCATGTTTGGCGCATTGGGGGCCGCAGGAACTTTTCCTGTGCTGCACTGTTCTATAATCTATACAAGCTCACTAGGAGTGGTTCCTTGAATGTGTAGGTAATTTTAGGCATTTCTGCAATCAACTCTGATCAGATAAAATATTAATTGAATCTACATGTTGCTTCCCATACATTTTCTCAGTCACAGTGCCTTCTATACTGTATTCCACAGCAGCCATGTTTCATATCTGCACTTGTCATCGGCCCACCAGGAAATTGTCCCCCCCCCCCCCCCCCCATGTTTTAAAAGCGATTTCCGTCCATGTAATCTATTTTCTCTTTCCAAGTATTATATTTAGTTTGTAATCATTGCAGTGTATGGTGCAGTCATTGTTGTTGTCTCCTATTTCCCATCCTGATATACCTGTTGCAATGCTGATCAATATCTTCCTATGAGTCATTGGAGGGGGTATTGGAACCATTGTTTTAGCCAGCCATGGGGAAGATATCCTTTGACTGTAGAGGGATCTATCCAGCTTGCCAGTATCGAACTATGATGCATTAAAAAATCAAAACATGGAAGTACAGCACAGGAATAGCCCCTTTGGTCTACAATATTTGTGCCAAACATAATGCCTAGATAAACTAATCTCTCTGCATGCACATGATGCATATTCCTTCATTCCCTGCATATCTAAAAAACTCTTAAATGTCACTGTCATATCTGCCTCCACCACCACTCCTGGCAGCACGTTCCAAGCACCCAGCACCCTCTGTGTAAAAAAAAAACTTGCTCAAAATTGGAGAATCGGATCGAGGAAATTGGAGAGTGGACCCAAAATGCCTACAAATGGAGCAGAGGGATATGGCTGGAAGAGGAAGAGACCTGATGTTGCTGTAACAATGTTACAACAGAAGCTGGTGCTGACTGCACATAACCAGGGTCACAATGATTGCAGCAGTGAGAGATAAGATGACCAACCAGAGCAAATATCTGAGAACTGTCTGATGTTTTGAGTTAAACACATTTCCTGACCTAATTATATCGGACATTTTTTTACTATTGCTAATCTGGTTGACATTTTCCTCAGCAATGTATCATCCCAAACATGTGTCTAATTACAGCCCAAAGGACAAAAACATGTATTTGCAAGATTAATGCCAATCAGTTGCGGATGCTGGTACTTGCCTGTGTAAATTCTGCTGACATTACATGACGTGTGGGTTAAAATAACAATGGGAAAGTCTGGGTGTTGCCGTGTGGAGTACCACGGACATGTTCTTAAAGAATGCCACCCACACTAGAAAAGGCAGATATCAGCCTGTCAGAAAACATCCCATTTCTTCTTAAACTATTGGTTCTCACCATCTGACGCACATCCATTCCAGAAGTTTGAAGAAAGTCTGAAGAAGGGTCTCGACCTGAAACGTTACCCATTCCTACTATCCAGAGATGCTGCCTGTTCCGCTGATGTACTCCAGCTTTTTGTGTCTATCTCCAAATGTTTGAACTTTGGGCCTCAGCCAGCACGGCATTACTGAATTGAGTAGAGGTGGAGCAATAGAGGTGATCAGCATTGAAGTCCCCATTTAGAGTGGGCACTGTTCTATTTCTATGCCTTGAACGCTCAAGTGAACATCACCATGAACCTGCACTGTTTCGCCTGTTGAGGAAAAACACGATGATAAGCAACAATGGAGCTCCTTGGCTGCATGACCCAGAAGCCATGACAAACAATGGAGAACAGGGTCAACTCTGAAGTTCCCAGCATCACTTCTTACCAACTGTCCACCATTTTTTTAATTGGAAAATATATTTAATTCATAAGAAATATTTACAGGAAATACAATCAGCACATATTAATATATTAATTGTGTCCTCAAATCAGTACATATTTTTGCAGTGCATCAGTGCCTCTCATGTGTGTCATGTATCTTACACTGGTGACGGCTCGATTGTAATCATGTATTGTCTTTCCGCTAACTGGTTAGCACACCACAAAAAGCTTTTCACTGTACGTCCGCACACGTGACAATAAACTAAACCAAACTGAACTTTCAGCAGAATACAAGTGTTTGAGAGGCGGTCACACAGGAGCGAGCTCCACAGTGAGTGGGCAGCAGAATCCTCGACTGTAATCCTCCCTCACCATGCTTTTGCAGTGGCTGTGTCAAGCTTCAGTATGTCCCTCAGCATCAACTCTTACACCCTGCATTTATTTACTGACCAGCGTTCGTTTACTGATCAGGGAAGGATACCTTCTCTCAGTTTCTCCATCGCCGGTGCTTGCAATGTGGCCTCCTTTACATTGGCGAGACCAAGTGTAGACTAGACCACAGTTTTGCAGGGCACCTGCAATCAGTCCAAATGGCCGTATTGAGCTTCCAGTCACGTGTCATTTCAACCCCCTGCTTTCCCATTCCCACAACAACGTGTTTGCTCTCAGCCTTCTCAGACTGGCATAGAGAGACCAAATACAAACTGGAAGAACTGCACGTGGGCAGTCGACAATCTATTGGTATAAGCATTTAATGTTTTTATTTCAGGTAACCCAAACCCCTTTCCCCCCCATACCGGTCCACTCAGGCTCTCACTCCCTTTGATCACATTTCCCTTCCCCACTTGTTGCCCGGACTCATCACCCCCTTTTTTCCCTTTGTCACCTTTTCAATCTCCTCCTCCAACTTGTTCTATCTTCCCGTTATCCTTCTTTTATTTAGTTCTACATATCACCCATGAGCTCCTGTCTCTCACTCATCCTCCCCCCCCTCCATCTGTCTTCAATTTCTTTCCCTCCTTTTATGTTTCTGCCTCTCACCTACCAGCATCTGCCTCAATAATTCTCCCTCCCACTATCCACCCATCTTACCACCTCCCCTCACCTACTTTCACCTATTATCCTCCAGCCTCTTCCTCCCTCTAATTTGATATTATTTCTCCACCATTGAGATTAAACTAACTCGTCTGCAATCACTGGTTTTATCCCGATACATTTCTGCAATATTTGCAATATTTGCATATTTCCAGTTGCCAGGCATCACCTCTGAATCTATAAATGTGTGAATGATTATGTCCAAAGCCAATGAAAGCTCCTGCAGCAACTAGGACATATCCCAGCTGGTCCTAAAATAACTGCTTCCTAGCAAACATCAGGCGCTTGAACACCACACAACACGAAGCGATGAACCATGGACTGTCTTTGGTTGCATGAAGGTCTTTGGCACTAGTATTGAGGGCATTAATTTAATGATTTTTTGGTTTATTATACATTATGTGCATTACGGGCCTGTTATGCTGGCGCAAGTAAGAATTTCATTTCATTAATTCCTGATTTTTCCTCAATCTCTTTCCCAACTGCTTAATATTTACCTGCAGGAACTTTATTCTACCAATGTCATTTGTACCAATATGGTTTCTTCACCCACACCTTCTCAAATGTTCTGTAATCACAGAGTGATGTTTTTAACCCTGACAGCATTGAGGCAATTACATCCTGAGCTGTCCTTTCAAGGTGTTTATCAGCACTTCTTCATCTTTGCTGGGTCGACATCCTGGAGCCCCTTATACAGCATTACTACCACCAGAATGCTTTGACCATCACCACATGGACAGCAGTCTAAGAGGTCAGTTCACCATCACTGACCACATCAGCAAAGTCCCATAACTGAATAAATCAAACCTTTGTTATCTGTCTCCATGTGATGATTAATTTAATTTATAGATAAAGCAATTGAAGTTATTAATTTAGATATAGGCCTGATATTATTTCTCTGAGGAACAGGGCCTAGGCATTTGTTTTCAACAGTTGATTTCTAGACATAGTAGACACAGGCTGATGGTCATTGATTTCATTGAAGTTTTATCACTCTGGTTCATAACCTTTTCAAATCTGGAAATGTAAGTACCAAACCTGTAGAGTTGGTTCATTAATTCTTAACATTTCTTTTATTAATGGAGAACAAGATAAACTCAAGCACTCGGTAAAAAATATTCATCCTGTGATTTGTTCTGGACCATGTCCAAAATGAATGTAATACTTTTTAGCAGGTTTTTAAATGGATTGACACAATGAATGAATATCACTCGGGTAAGATAAAGTAAAATTAACACATATCTCTAACTGTGTACCATTTTAGCCATGTCAATGGAGTGAGTAGCTTCAGGAAAGGAAATGGAAGCGAATGGTGGGTTTGTAATAATAATTGGAAAGGTAAGCTCTTGAAAGCGCTGGTGATTAATCTTGGAATATGTTTGACATCAGTTATTCCACAACTAAACATATTTCCATTTGTTAATTATTAAATTCTGACTTTCTTAATGGATAATTCTGATATAATCCAATTGTCCAGCAGTTTTTGTCTCCAGAATTTGATGAGTTGCCCCATATATGAATCCACCAACCATTGTTCTGCAGAAATGAATGCACCAGAATTTGTTTTAATAGAATTTATAATTTCAGGCATCAGATCACATGCCTTCCATTTGGCAGATTCCTTAACGCAAATATCTTGGGGGGGGGGGGGGGAAACAAACCAGTGCACCGAGATAAACAAATGCAGCCTTAAAATGCCAATTCTATAATAGGTTTATCCAGGAGACTGGAATCCATTGGTTTTGCTGCATCCCGAAAATCTATCATCCTCTTAAAAGCTGTATACTATGAAGGGGCCACCAACACTTCAGTCATGGCCATTGCATAAAATTATGAGAGGAATAGATCGGGTAGATGTATAGAATCTCTTGCCCAGAGTAGGGAAATCGAGGACCAGAGGACATAGGTTCAAGGTAAAGGGGAAAAAATTTAATAGGAATCTGAGGGGTAACTTTTTCACACTAGGGTGGTGAGTGTATGGAACAAGCTGCCAGAGGAGGTAGTTGAGGCTGGGACAATCCCAACGTTTAAGAATCGGTTCATCAGATACATGGATAGGACTAGTTTGGAGGGATATGGACCAAGTGCAGGCAGATGGGACTAGAGTCGCTGGCACATGTTGGCAGGGGTGGGCAAGTTGGGCCGAATAGGCCTGTTTCCAAACTGTATCACTCTATGACTATTGTAAACTGAGGCAGTCAGATGCCGTGTGCAAAACATCAATGCCTTAGTCCTTAACAGAAGTCTCTGCAGATTTCCAAATGATTTTCTAAGTGACCAACAGAGGTCATAATTCACATGCAAAAACTCCAATTTGCACCAGCAATGCAAGAAAGATGCAATTTTCCAACTGTAATGTCATAAGGGACACAACCAACACTGAGAAATGGTCTATGTGTGAACTTCACATGTTAGTGTCAAGGCTAATTGTTTAATAAGCACATTTTCCACTGGGAATTATTGTTACCATAATCTAACCTGGACAAAATCACTTCTATGCATAATTTCAACCTGAAAATTATTTACAAATTCCCAGGCTAATTTTCAGAAGGACTCTGCAAAATAAATCTTTCATTCTAAGCGGTCGTATTCCCATTGACTACAATAATGAAGAAGGAAAGGTCAGACACTTATCGATCAGATACTTTATCTCAGCACCTCAACTCTCCTATTGTCTATTAACCCCTATGTTTCTCCATATCCTATGAGTACTTTCCCCATGGCAATCATTGTAATAGGAAATGACGAGCACATGACAAACATAGAACTGTACATCATAATAACAGCCCTTTCGACCACCATCCCTGTACCAACTGCAATGCCAATCTTCCCATTACCATCTGCCTGCTTATGGTCCGTATCTCTATTCCACAACTATTCACCTGCCTGTCTAAATGCCTCAAACACTGATATCATATCTATTTTACCACCTCACTGGCAGTACATTCTGGGCATCTACCACACTTTTGTGTAAAAAACCTGCCTTGCACAGCTCCTTTAAACTTTTCCCCTCTTACCTTAAACCTATTCCCTCTAATATTTGACATCTCCAGCTTGAGTATCTGCCTGATTTATGCCACTCAGAATTTGATATACTTCGACAAAGCAGAAAAAAAAATCCAAGTTCGTCCATCGTCTCCTTATACCTAATACGCACCAAACCAGGCAAAGGCCCGGCAAACCTCTTTTATATTCTTTCCACATCCTCCATATCCTTCCTGCAATGTGGCGACCAGAACAGTACACATGACTTCTTGACATATATACTCAATGACCTGACCAATGAAGATAAGCAGTCCGTATACCTTCTTTACTACCCCCCGCCCCCCCCCCCCCCCCCCCACTCCTATCTACTTGTGGTCACTTTTAGTGTTATGGACACGCCCCAAGATCTCTCTGCACCTAGATTCCCCTCATGGGTCTTTCATACAATGTATACTTTGCTCTTGCATTTGCCCTCCCAAAATTCAACTCCTCACGCTACCTTATTAAGATGTCAACAAGATGGTCCAGCATTGTCCTCGATAAGTTACTGGATAAAGATGTGTTTGGCCATAAAGGCTTGAATAGTAACCACTGAACACTCCTTGTAGAGCCAAAGTTCTACTTTTGCACTGAGGGCACCCTCTATCGTGTCGTGTGATGCCGCTTGTGAGAAACGGAACAGATTCTGAACAGATCCGGCAGTTCAAGGCTGGGTGTTCATGAGGAGCAGTGGACAATCGGTGGCAGCAGAAATATACACCATCACAATCCATAACCTCACGACCTGGTATGTACCTCATTCTACCATTACCATCAAGCCAGAGAATCAACTCTTGGTTTAATGAGGAGCAAAGAAGGGATCAGCACCAGGCTTACCCAAAAAAGAGCTGCCAGCTCTTCACCAATAGATGAAGCTACAGCACAGGAATACATGCATGTGAAACAGTAAAACAATATGCAAGAGACATCTAAATAATCACACAAAACTTCATAGTCTGATCCGACAACATCTCGTCATGAGTAGTCATTGAGCCGTAGAGCTATCTGGCATGATAACAGATTTCTCAACTCACTGAATCTGTGACAATCTTGAAATACCCAGTTCTACACCAAGAACAGGCCTTTCGATCCACCATCCCCGCACCAATATGGTGAAACCATCTTCTCCAGAGATGCTGCCTGATCTGCTAAGTTACTCCAGCGCTTTGTGTCCTTTTTTCTACACTAATCTAATTTCATTTTCAACACCTCCCCATCATTTCACCCTCATATTTTACCACTAGGGACAATTTACAGCAGCCACTACCCTGTTGAACTGCATACCTTTTGGGATGTGGGGGGGGGGGGGGGGGGGGGGAACCAGAGCCCCCAGAGGAAACACAGGCAGTTGACCCCAGGTGGCTTGAGCTGTGAAGCAGCTGCACTACCAGCTGCACCTGTGTCATACACTATGATTGATTAATCACCTACTGAGTGGAGAAAGGTTTAAGAGCATCCACCTTCTCAAAGAAAGTAAGGTCCCAGCGGGTAACTGATAAAGAAACGGCTGAAGAATTTGCAACCATGATTAGCCAGACCTGACTAGTGGTGCTCAACCCCCCTAGCACAGAAGGCAGTCTTCAGCCCAATTGCTTCAGCCCACATGATATCAAGAAGAGCACTGGACACAGTAAAGGCTGAGAAACCAGGCAACATCTTGGCTGTGGCGCTGAAGACATGCAGTCCAGAACAAGCCGGGCTTTCAGCCAAACAGTTCCTTTACAGTTACAATAAAGTCATCTAATCCACCATGAGAAACATTGCCCAGTTATGCCCTGTCAAGACAGATCCAATATGACTAATTGCCACCAATCATCTTACTCATATTATTGAGTAATTACTTCTTGATAGCATCATCCATGTCAGTTTTCATCAGTTGAACAGTAATGAAAACTATCATGGACAATGCTATTAAGCCGTATTTTACTCAATAAGGTTAAGTTTGGGTTACACTGGGACCACACTACTCAAGACCTCAAGATGACCGCAGTGGCTGCCTTTCACATCAAGGCATTGTTTAGTTAAATGCGAGTCTCAGCCTCATGGTGGTCGGGTGGGCGGCATGATCCAGCGGTGGGTCTCGACCTGAAATGTCATCTATCCATGCTCTCCAGAGATGCTGCCTGACCTGCTGTTTCTCCAGCACTTTGTGTCCTTCATTATTGCACGTGTCAATTGAAGCCATTCCTTGTCAATTTCAATGACCTCCTGCAGTGTTTCTAAAGAGTCAGTGGTGGCTGATTACTGTGGGAACAATGAAGAACATCACCCATTCCTTCTCTCCAGAGATGTTGCCTGTCCTGCTGGAGTTACTCCAACTTTAATATCTTTGGTTTAAACCAGCATCTGCAGTTCCTTCTTACACACTCCGTTCACTATAACCAAAATCTGTTACAAAGAGGTTTATAATAATTTACTATATTGTGAATTATACAGAAGACAAAATTAGTAGCTGTGGCATGAGTACAAGTAATTTAAATTCATTTTGTTTGTTACAGTTGACTATAACATTTAAGGTTATAATATTATTCAATGTCATGCTGTAATCAGGGTTTTGTTCAAGCTCATTCACATGGCATTAGCAATCTTTCAAGATGAGGCATGATAAAGTATATAATGATGACAGCAGCTGCCATAGCACTGTGATTTATTCTCACCAAAATTAAGTGAGTAATTTGCATTATATGAAATTGCAAGTTAAGTGCCAAATCAATTAACACATTAATGAAAATCAGAACCTGAAGGTTCAGATTTCTCCCCAGGATCAATTAGAGAACAAGAGTAAAACAGCATTGAAGCAGACCCTGCAGTCCAACTTGCCCACACCAGCCAATACGTCCCAACTACACTAGATCCATCTGCCCGTGTTTGGCCCATAACCTTCCAAACCTGTCCTATCCATGTACCTGTCTAACTGTTTCTTAAATGTTGTGATTGTCCCTGCCTCATCTACCTCCTCGGACAGCTTGATCCATGCACCCACCACCCTTAATGTGAAAAGGTTACTCCTCAGATTCCTATTAAATCTTTCCCCCTCACCTTATATCTATGTCCTCAATTCACCTACTCTGGGCAAAAGACTGTGCATCTACCCAATCTATTCCTCTCATGATTTTATACACCTCTGTAAGATCTCCCCTCATCCTCCTGCGCTCCAAGGAATAGAGTCCCAGCCTACTCAACCTCTCCCTATAGCTCAGACCTTCTAGTCCTGACAACATCGTCGTGAAACTTCTCTGTACCCTTTCCAGTTTGCAGTAGATTGGGTTAGCTGGCTGTGGAATATGAGTGAGCATTCTGCCTACGTCAAAATAAGAGGTGGCTTGGTGTCCTGAAACCTGTACACCAGACAACATGGTGGGGGACTGAGTGAACAGTGGTGCAATGATCTGCCAGCATACAGGTTGTACTCCTATTACTTTGGTATCTAACTTTGGGCATACCACAGGTGAATATTCCTAATCACAGGTATCTGATCCCTGCTGCATTCAGTCTTCTTGGTGTCAGCACTCTGTACAATCTCAGCAGCACTCTGCTCACAAATCTTGCGAGGAGCTGGAGAATTGCAGCTACTCAAGGGTACTATGTGCATTGGCAGCAGCAACCAGCTAGCTTTGGCATCGTCCAACTCAATGGAGATGCTGAGCAGATCTCTGATGACATACAGTACCACTGTTCCTTTTGAGATGGGTGTCTCTGACAGTAATATGTCTATATCACCTAAAACTTTACCTTTCCTGTTATCACTCAGACTTAACTTTGGCTCCAGGCAATTTTGTTTCATGCAACAATATCCTCCAGGTTCTACTTCGAGCCAAATTGCTAATAGAACCCATCCCACCAGTAAAAAACGTTCCTAAAGGACATCTCAATTCAGTAAGGAATCGTACTAATTGTGGTAATGATGGGGGGGGGAAGGGGGTTTTATTCCCAAAGATAACTGGATCCATATGGTCTGCTCACTCCACAGCGAAAGAGGTATATTTTAACTCCGTACCAAATATTAATTTACTGTCCCGACAGCTCCCTCTCCTGGAACTCTGAAATGCATCAGAGTTTCCTGATCGTACAAAGCTAATTGGGAAGGTAAGGTGAGTGGAAAATGCAAATGTACAAAGAAAAGACAAGCAAGGTTACTGGTCAAATAGATAGTACAATGTGTAGAAATGGGAGTTGTTTCAATTTGAAAAACACAGAATACTTTTTTTTTAAATCTAGAAGCTAGCAAACATAGGTCCCACAAGGATAACCCCTCCTTGTGGAACAGTTTTGGAATTGGGGTCTGAATTTACAAATCCATCCCTGGATTCGAATTATCTCTCATTTTATTGTCGTTGTACAGCTGATTGTCTCATTGGCTGTTATCATTTTAGAGCGTGTCCTGCGATGACAGATAAAGCGTTGCCATTCGGGGGACGATTGCTTAGATGGCCAAACGGAGGTACTGTTATGGATCTAATCTTTAGGCCCTTCTTCAGACTGATGTCAGGGAGTGGGAGGCACAAACATAAGGAAGTGTAAGTTGTGAAAACAGGACAAAGGGAATGGGGATCAAGGAAAATGTAAAATAGATCATTGGTAGTTGGGAGAAGGTAACAACAAAGCAAATATAAATAAAATGTTGTTGGAGACAGTAAGCAAGGGTTACTTGAAGTCAATGATCATACCGCTGGGGTGTTAACTGCCCAAGCGAAATATGAGGTGTTCTTCCTCTAATTCGCACTGGGCCTCACTCTGACAATGGAGGAGGCCCAGGACAGAAAGGTCAGTGTGGGAATGGGAGGGGGAGTTAAAGTGTTTAGCAACCGGAAGATCAGGTAGGTTTAGGCGGACTGAGCGGAGGTGTTCAGCTAAACGATCACCGAGCCTGTGCTTGGTCTCGCCTGTATACAAAAGTGTACACCTGAAGCAATGGGTACAGTTGATGAGGTTGGAGGAGGCGCAAGAGAACATCTGCCTCAAGTGAAAAAACTGTCAAGGTCCTTGGACAGAGTCAAGGGGGGAGGTTTAGGGACAGATGTTGCATCTTCTGCGGTTGCAGGGGAAAGTACCTGGGGAGGGTGAGGTTTGGGTGGGAAGGGAGTCGTGGAGGGAATGGTCTCTGCCGAAAGTGGAATGGGATGGAGATGGGAAGATGTGGCAAAACGGTGGGATCACATTGGAGGTGGCAAAAATGTTGGTGGGTTAGAAACATAGAAACATAGAATATAGGTGCAGGAGTAGCACCGCTTCGAGCCACCATTTAATATGATCATGGCTGATCATCCAAAATCAGTAGCCCATTCCAGCTTTTTCCCCCATATCCCTAAGAGATAAATTTGATTCCCATTAGTCTTAAGAAATAAATCTAACTCTCTCTAGAAAACATCCAGTGAATTGGCTTCCACAGCCTTGTATGGCAGAGAATTCCACAGATTCACAGCTCTCTGGGTGAAAACGTTTTTCATCATCTCAGTCCTAAATGGCCTATCCCTTATTCTTAAACTGCTTCCTGGGAGAGTCCTGCTTCTGGACTCTCCCACTATTTCGAACATTTTTCTTGCATCTACCCACTCCAATCTGCTAAGAACTTTATATGTTTCTAAAAGATTCCCTCTCATCTTTCTAAATTCCAGTGAATACAAGCCAGTCGGCCAACTTTTTCATCATACCGCCATCCCGGGAATTAACCCACTGCACTCCCTCAATAGCAATAATGTCCTTCCTCAAATTAGGAGACCAAAATTTCACACAATACTCCAGGTGCTGTCTCACCAGGGCCCTGTACAACTGCAGTAGGACCTCCTTGATCCTAAACTCAAATTCTCTCGCTAGGAAGGCCAATTGGTTTTCTTCACTGCCTGCTGTACCTGAATGATTACTTTCAGTGACTGATGTACAAGCACACCCAGGTCTCGTTGCAACCCCCCTTCTCCGAATCTGACACCATTTAGATAATATTCTGCCTTTCTGTTCTTGCCAGCAAAGTGGATAACCTCGCATTTATCCACATTATACTGCATCTGCCATGCCCACTCACCCAACCTATCCAAGTGCTGGAAAAATGTTCCCGATTTTGGGGGAGTCCAGAACCAGGAGTCACAGTTTAAGAATAAGGGGTAGGCCATTTAGGACTGAGATGAGGAAAAGCTTTTTCACCCAGAGAGTTGTGAATCTGTGTAGTTCTCTGCCACAGAAGGCAGTGGAGGCTAATACACTGGATGTTTTAAAGAGAGAGTTAAATTTAACTCTTAGGGCTAAAGGAATCAAGGGACTGGAGAAAAAGCAAGAACGGGGTACTGATTTTGGATGATCAGCTATGATCATATTGAATGGCGGTGCTGGCTCGAAGGGCCGATGGGCCTACTCCTGCACCTATTGTCTATGTTTTTATGTTTCTAAGAGGAATTTTATTGATTATGCGTGCACCCATCTTTTTAATTATGCCTGCATCCAAGTTTCTGAGTAATCTTGCCATCTAGAATATAAAAAATGTACCAGTCACACTTGACCGGTCAACTTTGGTTGGCCTCCAGGTGCCCTGCTGTAGTCCAACAAACCCATTTCTGTGTTTACCCTCTACAAGATCAAACTAGACTATGTGGGACCCGCTGAGTCCCATGTTCACACGGGAGGGCTGGTCCCCCAATGCAATATTCCGCCTCTCCACTAATTCCAATATTGCTGGCCAGTGGGGGGGGAGTCTTTCTGGAGTGCTAGTATGGGGTATGGGTGTTGTGGGCCAAAGGGACTGGTTTCCAGAGGGCTAATATGGACATTGTGCGCCAAATGGATTCTTGGGCTGGCAGCTCAGTCACTCAGACCTGGTGGGCTGGCAGCTCAGTCACTGAGGCCTGGTGGGCTGGCAGCTGAAAAACTGCCAGAAATTCTGCCCGAAACAGGTGAGAGACTCTGCGAGAGAGAAGGGGGAGATGGTGAAGAATCAATGTTAGACATTTTTCATCTTTTTCTGCAGGTCACATCAATGAAAGAGGAACGTCTATCCTGGCCTGGATCTCACAGGGAGCAAATGAAGGGAGGGAGAAAAATACTGTGGTGAGGTTTAATACTTGCAGGGGAAATGCTTGCTGATGGGCCGAAGGGACTCCTGGGCTAGTACAGGCCTGATGGGCCAAAGGGGCTCTTTTTAAAAAAATCTGAGTGATCTGAGAAAAGAAATATCAGTGAAAGGCACTTTTTCTGGATTTTTCCTAGCCTGGCACAGGCCTTTTGGGCCAAAATGCTCCTCCTGGGCTAATACGGGCATTTTGGGGGAAAAGGGACTGGTTTCTCGACTAATAGGGGCCTTGTGGGCTGAAATTAGTGGTTTCAGGCAGGCCAAACAACTCATTTCATTTCATTTCCAATTGCATTGCAGTTTCAAGCACAGGGCAAGCCAAGCCAAACAGCTGATTGCATTTTAACTTCATTCCATTGCCATTGCACTTTCAAGCACAGGGCTGGCTGAAGCCAAACAGTTGATTGCATTTTCACTGCATTTCCATTGCCATTGCAGTTTCAAGCACAGAGTAGGTCAAACAACTCATTTCATTTTCATTAAGGGCAAACAAATCATTTATTCAAGTACATTGCATACTCACAGTATTCTGTAATTTCCCAGCTCAGACAGAGAGTTGTGACCTCTCCCTCGCCATCTTGCACACAGACTGAGCCACATCCGGGTTTTATAGTCCCTCCCCCTCCCACAGAAGGGGCGTGGCCTTCATGTCAGTGATTGACAGGAGAGAGAATCTCAAGATTTTTCAAACACTAATGTCTTTTATTTTTCATCGATGGGAAAAATCCTCGGGGCCTGCACAGCGAACGAGGACTCTAAGATGGCCAAAAAATCACAGCCATATGTGGTAGTATTCTTTCTAAAATCAAAACACAGTGCAAACAGGAAGTGGTCAAGATGAGACTTTTAATTATATAGATAAGTTAATGCTTTTTTACACCCCATTCCAAGGTCCCTTCAACCAGCTCATTCCATTCATCAACCCAATCCAATCCTGAATCTACCATCAGAAGCAACGAAAGCCATGACTACTAGATGCAAGAAAGCCTCTTGCAAGAGCTATCAGTTTCATGAACACTACACAATACTAACCTCAACTACAATCTATGGACAGTCTCAGGCTTCATAAGGACTTCAGGCTGTTTGCATAAGTATTGGGGTTAATTATTTTTTGTATGTTATTTATTATCTTGGTGTAATGTGTTTACAAGCCTGTTATGCTGCTGCATGTAAGAATTTCATTGTTCCGATGGCAATTAAACACTCTTGACTTGATGGATCCCATACATATAAGACTGTAGCACATCATTCTTGACTGATGAGTACAACAGCTGTTCAAGACATTGATCTAAAAGTTCATTTAGAGTACCATGTACAGTTCTGGTCACGCTGCGAAAGGAAGGATATAATTAAACTGGAAAAGGTGCAAGAAAGATTTACGAGGATGTTGCCAGGTCTGAAGGAGTTGAGCTATAAGGAACAGCTCAATCTTTATTCCCGGAGTGCAGGAGGCTGAGTGGTAGATAACAAAGAGATACAGGAATATAAAATCATGAGGGACTGATAATGTGAACAGCAAAAGTACTTTTCTCAGGGAAGGGGAGCCAAAAACATAGATTTACGACGGGTGATGAAATATTTTAAAAGGATCAGAGGTAGCTTTTTCACACAGAGAGTGATGCATACATGTAATTATCTGTCAGAGGAAGTAATAAAGGTAGGTACAATAACAACAAGATATACTTAGAAAACTAAATTGATAGGCAAGGCTTGGAGGGATATGGACCAGGTGCAGGCAAGCAGGGCTAGGTTGGCTCAGCAACTTGTTCGGCATTGATACGTTGAGCCAAAGAGCATGTTTCCATGCAGTATAACTATGACTCTCTCACTCTCTCTGTCCCCATATCCACAACATCCTTACCATCAGTGCCCTGCTAGGAAATAATTTCCCTTTAACCTGCTGCATAGGAGAAACTCACCTTAAGAAACATGCTTTGCTAAACAACAGGTATGTGGGCCCAGACAAGCTCCTCACATGCCACTCGCCTGAGACAGATTACTTCCATGGGATTCGCACAAAAAGCTGGAGTAACTCAGCGGGTCAGCCCACATCACTGGAGAAAAGGAATGGGTGATGTTTCAGGTTGAGACCCTTCTTCATAGACTGAGAGTCATGGGAAAGGGAAATGAGAGATATTGACAGTGATATAAGGAGATATAGAACAAATGAATGAAAGATATGCAAAAAAGGTAATGATGATAAAGGAAACAGGTGAGCTAGGTGAAAACAAGTTACAGAGAATAAAGGGTCTGTCCCACTTGCATGCGAATGCGTGCATTTGGCGCGACCAACCGGAAGCGGAGGTCGCTCTAAGTTCGCGCTAAAGTTAGCCCTAAGTTCGCACATGGCGTAATTTATGTCATGCTTACAAATCAGCTGGGCAGGAGGCAGGCTGACTGAATTTTGGCGTGGCATTGCGTCAGGCGGTGACGTCATCATGCAACGTTATGCCGGGCGGTGACGTCATCACGCAATGCCACGCGCTAGGCACACAACATCAAGATGCTGCGTAGACCGCAATGCGCCTGCCTGCATACGCAGGCTGACACGCCATTGGCGGGCGATGATTTCGGTCACTGCAAGAATTTCGGAGCCCCGCGCAATGTCGGGACCAGCCACGCACAACTCCATACTCCTCCGCGCTTCTAAGTGGGACCGGCCCCACACAGCCATACGGTGTCCGTACGCCTCAAGCGACCACGAGGCTGCGTAATTTGCGAGCCAAGGTCGCGTTAGTGGGACAGGCCCTTAAGACTCAACAAGACGACTTTGAAGCTAGTATGACGGGTGGGGGGGGATGGAGAGAGGGGCAATGCAAGGGTTACTTGAAGTTAGAGAAATCAATATTTACACCGAAGATGGACACAAAAAGCTGGAGTAACTCAACATGACAGGCAGCATCTCTGGATAGAAGGAATGGGTGACGTATCGGTAGTTAGCAATCGGGAGATGAGGTAGGCCCAGGTGGACTGAGCGGAAGCGTTCAACGAAACGATCTGCAAAATTAGCTTTAAAACAGAATAACACAACTTACACCCTGAGTAAGGCCCAAAGTTCTGGAGTGGCACAGCTGGTCAGGCAGCAACTCTGGAGAACATTTCGGGTTTGAACCCTTCTTCAGAACAGTCAGTAAATGCGATTGTTTTAAGGGTGAAGAAGACCAGTCTGAAGAGGGATCCTGAATTGAACCATTGTGTATCCATGTTCTCCAGAGATGCTGCCTGACCCACTTAGTTACTGCAACCAGCATTTTTGTGTCTTTTTTTGTAAACCAGCATCTGCAGTTTCTTGTGTTTACACCCCGAACTAAGCCTTTATTTCGCCAATAAGGAAGAGGTACTTGGCAAAAAGTTTAGTTTAGAGATACAGCACAGAAACAGGCCCTTCAGCCCACCGGGTCCGCTCTGACCAGCGATCCCCGCACATTAACATTCTCCTACACCCACTAGGGGCAATTTTTACATTTACCAAGCCAATTAACCTACAAACCTGTACATCTTTGGACTGTGGAAGGAAACCGAAGATCTCGGAGAAAACACACGTAGGTCACGGGAAGAACATACAAACTCCATACAGACAGCACCCATAGTCGGGGTCGATCCCGGGTCTCCAGCGCTGCATTCGCTGTAAGGCAGCAACTCTACTGCTGTGCCACCGTGACCGTCCTTTGAAATGAAATGAAATGCGTTTGTATGAAATGGAAGTATGGTTCCCTACAGGACAGATGAGGAAAATAAATAGCAACATTATTTTGTCCAGTTATTCTTTCACAATTGTGGTCATGTAATGAATGGAGATCGGCAGCTCATTTTACGATTCAAAATTTCCACTAAATAATACTGGAAGTCACCTTAACCCACACTACAACATAATTCCTAACATTTTGCCTTCTTTGCATTGAATCTGACTGTAAGATTTAATAGGTATTAGAGTGGCCTTTGTCCCTCATTCACTGCAGGCAGCACACTGGTGAGAAAAGGTGCACATTGGTTACTGTTTTTAACCTTCATTGGAAGTTCAACAGTCTCTGAACAAGTTGACTGAAATCTACTGGTGTTAAACACCAAAAAGTCTGAGACTGGAACTCGTAAACAGAGGTTCACAGAGTTTAAGAAAGAGCTGATGATGCTGGAAAAATCGAATACAACAATCATATACAACAGATAATCCTCCGTAATTTTCGCCACCTCCAACGGGATCCCACCACTGGCCACATCTTCCCAAATCCTCCCCTTTCGGCTTTCTGCAGAGACCGCTCCCTCCGTAACTCCCTGGTCAATTCGTCCCTTCCCACCCAAACCACTCCCTCCCTTGGTACTTTCCCTTGCAACCGCAGGAAATGCTACACTTGTTGCTTTACCTCCCCCCTCGACTCCATCCAAGGACTGCATTCCAGGTAAGGCAGAGGTTCATCCACACCTCCTCCAACCTCATCTATTGCATCCACTGTTCTAGGTGTCAACTGCTCTACATCGGTGAGACCAAGCGCAGGCTTGCCGATCACTTTGCCCAACACCTCTGCTCAGTTCGCATTAACCAACCTGATCTCCTGGTGGCTCAGCACTTCAACTCCCTCTCCCATTCCAAATCCAACCTTTCTGTCCTGGGCCTCCTCCATGGCCAGGGTGAGTCCCACCGCAAATTAGGGGAGCAGCACCTCATATTTTGCTTGGGCAGTTTAGACCCCAGCGGTACGAACATTGACTTCTCCAATTTCAGGTAGTCCTTGCTTTTTCCCTTCTTCCCTTCCCCTTCCCAGCTCTCCCACAGCCCACTGTCTCCGCCTCTTCCTTTCTTCTTCCTGCCCCCTCACCCCCACATCAGTCTGAAGAAGGGTCTCGACCCGAAACGTCACCTATTCCTTCGCTCCATGGATGCTGCCTCACCTGCTGAGTTTCTCCAGCATTTTTATCTACCTTAGGTTTATAGTGTAGTCACTGGAGTTAGGGAACATTGCTGCCTCCAGGCTTCCCAACTGTCATCTGAACTTTCCAGATACATTCATACTAAATGATCAAGCCTGACCAAACTTGAGCTAACTCCAGCTTTTTGTGTCTATCTTTGAGATAACTAATCTTGTGTTAACTTTATGTGGTCATAGAGAATTCAATAGCAACCACATATAGCATGGAAACAGGCCTTGTCCAAGATATCCCATCCAAGCTAGTCCCGTTTGCCTGCATTTGACCCATCCCTCTTAACCTTTCTTATCCATGAACCTATCCACATTTTTTAAATGTTATAATTGAATCTGCCTCATCTACTTCCTCTGGCAGCTTGTTCCACGTACCCACCACCCTCTGTGTGAAAAAGTTACCCCTCGGGTTCCAATTAAATCTTTCCACTCTCACCTTAAATCTATACTCTCTAGTTCTTTATTCCCCCACCCTGGGAAAAAGACTGTGCATTCACCTTATATATTCCACTCATGATGCTGTACATCTATATCAGATCATCCCTCAGCCTCTGTGGTCCAAGGAATAAAGTCCGAGAATGCACAATCTCTCAGGCCCTCTCAGCACTCTTTCTAGCCTGCCAACCCTTCCCAACAGCTCAGGCTCTCGTGTCCTGGCAACATTCTCATACATTTTCTTTGCACCATTTCCATCTTAATGGCATCTGTGAAAGATTTGACATGTAACTACAACACCCAACTGTTATCTAAGTTTGATTCATATTTTCACACTGAAATAATTATTGATTTCTTTAAATTGGAAGTACATTATGTTTAATGAAAATTCATATAAAATTTAAAATTTATTTTAACTTGTTGAAAAAAGGTCTGATGTTGATGACTGTTTTGGATGGAGTGAAATTCTGCTGCATAGGGTAAGGCATGTGTTCATAATTCTTGGTAATCCAACAATTTCAACTATACAACAGAGCAAAGAAAAGTATAGCACAGGAACAGGCCCTTCAGCCCACAATGTCTGTGCCAAACGTGATGTCAAGATAAACTAATCTCATCTGCCTGCATATGATCCATATCCCTCCATTCCTTGCATATCCTTATGCCTATCCAAAAGCCTCCAAAAGAGTATTATAAAATTACATTTATGATTTAAGGCTACACCTGAAAATGGAGTTTGGCTGTCCTTAACCTAATTATCACTAACTTGCGGAACAATCTAATATCAAATGTCTAAGGCGTTAATTAAACATTGCAAAATCTAAGGTGCACATCTTGTGAAGAAATCCTGCCAGTTCTCAGTGGAATTAGCAATAAGTTTAAGACTCATTAATTTAAACATGAATAGGTATTTTGGCCTTCCCCTCCGCCCCTTCACCACTCTGCCATTCGATGAACTGGAGAGGAACCAATATCCTGGCAGACAGGTTTGCTGGTGCTACTGATGAGGATTTAAACTAGATTGGTTGGGAAAAGGAATTTAATGCAAGAGTGAGGCAGGTGAGAGGCTGGAACTTGGTACGGAATGTGATGAAAGCAAGTTCAATGGACCGGGTAGGCAGGAATATGGCAGGACTGTTGGATTACATTTTAATGTGAGAAGCCAGAAGAGTAAAGTGGATGAACTCAGGACATTGATGGGCAATAGATAATAGGTGCAGGAATAGGCCATTCGGCCCTTCGGACATTCCAGCCAGCACTGCCATTCACTGTGATCATGGCTGATCATCCCCAATCAGTACCCCTTTCCTGCCTTCTCCCCATATCCCTTGACTCTGCAATCTTTAAAAGCTCTATCTAACTCTCTCTTAAAAGCATACAGAGAATTGGCCTCCACTGCCTTCCGAGGCAGAGAATTCCACAGATTCACAACTCTCTGGGTGAAAAAGTTTTTCCTCATCTCCGTTCTAAATGGCCTACCCCTTATTCTTAAACTGTGGCTTCTGGTTCTGGACTCCCCCGACATCAAGAACATGTTTCCTGCCTCTAGCATTCCCAATCCCTTAATAATCTTATCCGTTTCAATAAGATCTCATCCCAAATTCCAGTGTATACTAACTCAATCGTCCATTCTTTAACATGTGATAGTCCCGCCAACCCAGGAATTAACTTTGTGAACCCACTCTGCACTCCCTCTATAGCAAGAATATCCTTTCTCAAATTGGGAGACCAAAACTGCACACAATACTCCAGCTGTGGTCTCACAAGGGCCCCGTCCAACTGCAGAAGGACCTCTTTGCTCCTATACTCAACTCCTCTTATTATGAAGGCCAACATGCCATTCGCTTTCTTCACTGCTTGCAGTACCTGCATGCTTACTTTCATTGGCTGATGAACATGGATCCCCAGATCCCGTTGTACTTCCCATTTTCCTACCTTGTGAATGGGACGTTATAGCCATTACCAAAGCCTTCGAGGGTGGGACAGGACTGGCCAATTTAACGTTCCAGGGTACAGGTACTACAGGCGAGATAGAGGTGGGGGTGAAAGAGATAGGGGGATTTTACTTTATTGATTAATGCATCAATGCAGGAGTTCAAAGTGACATTACTGTAGGTACATCCAGTGAGGCTATATGTGTGTAGCTGAGAAATAAAAGGCAGTGATCACCTTGTTGTGCGTGTACTAGAGGCCCCAAATAGTTAACAGGAATTAGAGGAATAAATGTGCTGGGGGATTGCAGACAGGAGGGGACTATAACTTGCCCAATACAGATTGAGACTGCCATGGTACCTAGGGCCCATCAGGGGCACCGCATGATTGGCAGCCTCGCCACCAGTCTGTCTGTTTTTTCATCTTTTTTTATTTTTAGTGTGTGTTAAAAGTCTGTGTAAATGTTCTCCAGTTTGTTTTATGTGGGGGGAGGGGGAGGGGGTCGGTGGAAACTGTTTTTTCAGTTTCTTACCTTGCCGGAGATACGATTAATTTTCGGATTGCATCTCCGGGCGCTCTGCGGCCTACCATCCTTGGAGTTGACTGACTTGAGTCCCACCATGGGGGCGTGGATTTAACATCCGAATCGATCCCTTGCCTGGGATCGCTCCAACCGCGGCCTGCGGAATTTACCATCAAGAGGCCGCAGTCTCGGGAGAGGCTAGTCGGGAAGGTCCAACGATGCAGAGGTGCAACCAGCCCCGACCCAGGGTCCGATTGCCCGGTGCAGGGGAGCTGACATCCCCCCAATGCAGGAGATGATCTCCCCAATGCGGAGGGCCAAAACGCCGCAGGCTACGGCAGTCAAGGTCGTCCTGTCAACGGAGGGTTCAAAGCCCCCGACCGCGGGAGAGCTAAGGGAAGAGATTCAACTTTTTATCGCCTTCCATCACAGTGAGGAATGTGGAGGAGTCACTGTGGTGGATGTTTATGTTAAAATGTATTTTGTGTGTTCCGTTGCTTTTTATTTGTACTTGGCAAATGAAATTCCTCGTATGTTGCAAGACATACTTGGCTAATAAAGTATTATTGTGATTGATTGATTGATTGTGATTGGGCAGAATTTATAAAAATGTGTTGAGAAAAGTTTCCGTTCCGCTGCCAATCTAGCATAAACCCACTCAAAAAACACCACAAAGTAATGTAGTAACGCAGCGGGTCAGACACCATCACTGCAGGACAAGGATAGGTAATGTTTCACGTTGGGACCCATCTTCACACCAATTGTGGGGGTGGGGGGGGGGGGGGGGGAGAGAAAGCTTGAAGAGATGAGGGGCAGAACAAAGTGATGGGTGGAGGAACAAGAAATTGCACATGCTGGTTTACAAAAAGAGGACAAACTGCTGGAGTAACTCAGCAGGTCAAGTAACATCTCTGGACAGCAGAGTTAGGTGACATTAACAGAGGCCAATTAACCTACACACCTGCACATCTTTGGGAATGTTGGAGGAAACCGGAGCACCCGGAGAAAACCCACATGATCGCAGGGAGAATGTGCAAACTCCACGCAGACAGCACCCAAGGTCAGGATCGAACACAGGTCTCTGGCACTGAGAGGCAACGTCTCTACCAGCTGCACCACTGTGTCTTCCCCGCAGTATCTCTCTTATATTTCTAATCTTCTTTTCTCCCTCCTTATTTTGTCATTTTTTGCTGATTTTACTCTTTATAGCTCAGGCCCTTCATTTAGATAGATAAAAAGATACTTTATTATCACATGTGAAGTGACAGTGAAATTTTTTGTTGGCATACCATATGCAAAGAGTCCCCATACATAGGACGCCACAAATTAAAAAAATATTCTTTACAGTCTCCGCACTAGGTCCCTCTTTGTTCTCGGCAGCGAGTCCTCGTCCAACCTCTGGCACCCACAACAAACCTGTCCTTGGCCGCACGGGGCCAGGTCCTCTCCTGCTCAGCTCGCCGGGTGGGAGCTTCCGACAGCCCGCCTCACTCCTCAATGTCTTTCCTTGCTCCATGATGGCCCACCTCGCGATTGCTCGCAGGTTCCTCCTCACTTTCATGGCGCGAAAGGAGGGATCTCCATCTCCCTCTCCCTCTCCCCTAACATCAGTCTGAAGAAAGGTCTCGACCCAAAACGTCACCCCTTCCTCCTCTCCAGAGATGCTGACGGGCGGTGGCTCTGGGGAGTGGGTGGCGTTTCAGGTCGAGACCCTTCTTCTGACAATCATAAGTACTCTCACCGATGAGAGTTCAGTTGAAGAAGGGTCTCCCTGCCTGTCCTGCTAAGTTACTCCAGCTTTATGTCAAGATCTTTATTTCAGAGTTAAATAAAAAACACAGAGTGCTGGAGGAACTCAGCGGGCTAGGCGGCATAGAAACATAGAAACATACGTGCAGGAGGAGGGCATTCGGCCCTTTGAGACAGCTCCGCCATTCATTGTAATCATGGATGATCGTCCCCTATCAATAACCCGTGCCTGCCTTCTCCCCATATCCCTTGACTCCACTAGCCCCTAGAGCTCTATCTAACTCTCGCTTAAATCCATCCAGTGACTTGGCCTCCACTGCCCTCTGTGGCAGGGAATTCCATAAATTCACAACTCTCTGGGTGAAAAGTTTTTTGCATCTCAGTCTTAAATGACCTCCCCTTTATTCTAAGACTGTGGCCCCTGGTTCTGGACTCGCCCAACATTGGGAACATTTTTCCTGCATCTAGCTTGTCCAGTCCTTTTATAATTTTATATGTTTCTATAAGATATCCACTCATCCTTCTAAACTGCAGTGAATACAAGCCTAGTCTTTTCAATCTTTCCTCATATTACAGACCCGCCATCCCAGGGATCAATCTCGTGAACCTACACTGCACTGCCTCAATCACAAGGATGTCCTTCCTCAAATTAGGAGACCAAAACTGTACACAATACTCCAGATGTGGTCTCACCAGAGCCCTATACAACTGCAGAAGAACCTCTTTACTCCTATACTGAAATTCTATTGTTATGAAGGCCAACATTCCATTAGCTTTCTTCACTGCCTGCTGTACCTGTAAGCCAACTTTCAGTGACCGGTCTGCAAGGACACCCAGGTCTCGCTGCACCTCCCCCGTACCTAACCTAACCCCATTGAGATAATAATCTACCCCCTTGTTTTTGCTGCCAAAGTGAAAAAAACACACATTTATCTATATCTGTAGAGGGAATGGTTTAGGAATTGTTTCAGGCCAGGGTTCTTCTTCAATAGGAAGGAACTGCAGATCAAAGATACTAGAGCAGATACTAGTATCTTTGCTGCAGATCAGGCATGATATTCTTCCGATTTAAATTGGAATTCTGATTTCATTGTTTTCTTATTTGTCAATTTTTTGTGCCTGATTATTTGGCGGCCAATCAACCGCTGTCTCTAAGGGGGTTGCATCTAATCACCGACCAGCTTCCATTAAAATTCCTGTCCATTCAATAAATCGTTCTCCTCCCATCCAATCAGCTGCTGTCTCCAAGGGCATTGTGTCCAATCACATAATGCACTGGTCACCCGGCGGCCAAATTCAAATACACAATAAACAAGTTATGCATTATTTTACTCTTACATGGGTATGACTGTACATTTTTAAAAAAACCTTCCTTCCCAACCTCACGGGCCTTAGTATACCCCCAGTTCCTAAGACCCATTTCCATTATTGCCCAGCACCTTTCTGGTGAATTGGGTGCTACATCTGAGAACTGTTGCCTAGAACTGACTACAGAAGTATAAATGAGATTAAAAGATATATTTTACCTTTGATAAAATCCAATGTTACATTGTTCTTTAAAACTATTTTCAATCTGTCTTTGGGCTATTTTGTTTCTGACTCCTTAAATCCCTCTGAATCTCCAATTTACTCAGCTTCTGGCTATTTGGAAAATACTGTAATTTATCATCCCCAAATTGGATAAACACACACTGCCAGTGCAGAAATGCAGCTGCTAGGGTATTGTCCATAAAGTTTTCCATCTTTCTTATCGATTCTCTTTAATATGGTGAAAATGTTAATTTTTCAAATCTGCTAAATTGCAGGAGAATCAAAAAATCAGGTTTCTCAACCGCAATCTACTTTCTACAAATTAGTGATGCTCTCCTTAAATCATGTTTACAAGGTGTTCACTCTGACCTTAATTATAGGCTCTAATAAATTATATAATGTGTAGGTGTTGCCTGCTGTTAGGAATACAAATGGGATGTTAATTGTAATTGCAAGAAGGCTCCTGATTAAAGCAAAGCTGTGGCAAATTGTGCAGCACTGTGGTGAGAACATAATTAGTTGTAGTGTCAGAGTGATATAGCATGGAAACAGGCCTTTTGGCCCAACTTGCCCACATCAGCCAACATGTCCCAGCTACACTAGTCCCACCTGCCCGCATTTGGCCCATATCCCTCCAAACCTGTCCTATACATGTACCTGTCTAACTCTTTCTTAAACAATGGGAAAGTCCATGCCTCAAGTACCTCCTCTGGCAGCTTGTTCCATACACCTACCACCCTTTGTGTGGAACAAATTATCCCTCAGATTCCTATTAAATCTTTTCACCTTAACCCTATGTCCTCTGGTTCTCGATTCACCTATGGGCAAAATACTCTGTATATCTACCTGATCTATTCCTCTCATGATTTTATACACCTCTATAAGATCACCAAGTGCAGTATGTGTACCATTTCGGTTTCCTTGCTAAAGGAAAGTTCATGAGATTGACAACATTGGCAAAGGCTATGACCCAGATTAAAATAAGCATATATGCTCTGGAATTTAGAAGAATAAGTGGCAGTATAATGGCTCAGCTGGTGAAGCTGATGCCTCACAGTGCCCAAGACCAAGGTTCAAACCTGACCTCGGGTGCTGTCTGTGTGGAGTTTGCACGCTCTCCCTGCGATCACGTGGATTTCCTCTGGATGCCCCAGTTTCTTCCCACATCCCGTATCAATGTTTGCCAATCAATATTCCCATTTTATAATACTGGCGAGCTTATAATGTTGAAGTTCATTACTCATATTAGAAGAATTGTGAGCAAATTAAGTTGATGTTCTCTAATTCCCATTTTGGGAATATGGTAACAAAGAAAAGAAGCAGGTGAAGACAAGTAAATTGGGGATTCTTGATAAACTGGTCATTCACTCCCGTCCTCTTTCAGCTTTCCATGAAGAAGTGGAGCACTTGTTCATCTTCATCAATGGGCACTCCTCTTCTCACAGCACCTTCCCTTGCAACCAAAGGAGTTGCAATGCCTTCACTTGTAATTCTTCCCTGCTGGTTGTTCAGGATCCCAAACACTTCTTCTGAGAGAACAGTGATTCAAATTTACTTCTTACATTTGAGTGCACGGCATTCATTGCTCTCAATGCGGTCTCCTCTGCAACGGGGAAACAAATATATTAGGTATCCACTTTGCAAAGAACTTTGTTCTGCCTGCTAGGGTCTCCTTAAGAATCCAATTCCTATCACTCTACTTTTTCATTGCATTCCACCCTCTCTGAATTTAGCATCTTACACTGTTCCAAAAAAAGCGCAATATAAACTCAAGGACCAGAACCTTAACTTCTGGCATGGTACATTACAACCTTCAGGACTCAACAGCAAATTTCAGCAATTTTAGACTGTTAACCATTCCAATCCTGCCTCTCACATTTCTAGCATTCAGTTTTTTTCTGCTCCTTGGTTATTTCAGATTTCAATCATCATCTCTTATTTACTATTGTAGGCATACTTTTACTGTCCTCTTGTCAGCTAACAGTCATACATTATGAAAATAGGCTTTTTGGTTCAACTCACCATGCAACCATGGTGCCCCATCCAAGCTAGTCCCATTACCTCTTGTTTCCATCTCCCCTTTCAGGTCTTCACCCCATTATAGAAACAGAAACATAGAAAATAGGTGCAGGAGTAGGCCATTCGGCCCTTCGAGTCTGCACCGCCATTCAATATGAACATGGCCGATCATTCAACTCAGTATCCTGTACCTGCCTTCTCTCCATACCCCCGATCCCTTTAGCCAAAAGGGCCACATCTAACTCCCTCTTAATATATTGCCAATGAACTGGCCTCAACTACCGTCTGTGGCAGAGAATTCCAGAGACTCACCACTCTCTGTGTGAAAAATGTTTTCCTCATCTCGGTCCTAAAGGAATTCCCCCTTATCCTTAAACTGTGACGACTTGTTCTGGACCTCTCCCAACATCGGGAACATTCTTCCTGCATCTAGCCTGTCCCACCCCTTAAGAATTTTGTAAGTTCCTATAAGATCCCCCCCCCCACCCATTCTTCTAAATTCTAGCGAGTACCAGAATCAGAATCAGAATGCCTTTTATTGTCACTATACACATGTACAATGAGATTAAAAGCTGCTCCTACTCAGTGCAAACAAAACAAAAAAAAGGGGGGGGGGGGATAAGGTGCACAGTTTCTGCAGCGCTGTGTACATATCTATAAAAATACAATGGATAAATAGAATGGATAAATATGATTCCTATATTCAGTATGGGTTGTTGCACATATTGGAAATTACAGTTACAGTACAAATTACAGTAGGTGGATGGATGAAAGTCCGGGGGTTAGGCTGTGAAGTCAGTGCATGTGTGAGTTTAGGTAGATAATGGATTTTGGAAAGAAACTGTTCTTGAGTCTATTTGACCTTGTGCTGATGCACCTATAGCGCCTCCCTGAGGGTAGCAGGTTGAACAGGCCAAATGCAGGATGGGAGCTGTCCTTGATAATGTTCTTCGCCCTGCTGAGGCAGCGGGATGTGTAAATGTCCATCAGAGAAGGGCGAGGGCAGCCGATGATCTGTGCTGCCCTAACTACCCTCTGAAGCCTCTCCCTGTCTGCCATGGTGCAGCTGCCGTACCATGCTGTAATGCAGTATGTCAACACGCTCTCAATGGACGAGCGGTAGAAGGTCAGCAGCATGTTGGAGTCCAGGTTGTGCTTCCTGAGGACCCTCAGGAATTGCAGCCGCTGCTGAGCCTTCTTGATGACCGCTGTGATGTTGTCTGTCCAGGAGATGTCAGCGGAGATGAGGACGCCGAGAAACCGGAAGGTGTGGACCCTCTCCACACACTCGCCGTTGATGTATAAGGGGGCTAAGTCGGTGCTGTGCTTCCTGAAGTCGACAATGCGCTCTTTGGTTTTCTTGGTGTTCAGAGCCAGGTTGTTTTCTGAGCACCAGGCTGTCAACTTCAGGACTCCTGTCTGTAGGCTGCCTCATCTCCCCTTGAGATGAGTCCGATTACTGTAGTGTCGTCAGCAAACTTGACGATTTGGTTGTTGTTGTGGGCCGGACTACAGTCGTGGGTGTAGAGACAGTATAGGAGGGGGCTTAGCACACAGCCCTGTGGGGAGCCGGTACTCAACATGCGAGTGCAGGAGAGGTGGGGGCCGAGTCTCACAGTCTGGGGCCGGTTGGTGAGGAAGTCCTTTATCCAGGCACATGTGAGAGTGGGGAGGCCGAGAGTGACCAGTTTGTCGATGAGAATGACTGGAATGATAGCATTGAAAGCTGAGCTGTAATCCACAAAGAGCATCCGGACGTGGTTCTGCCCCTGCTCCAGGTGGCTCAGCACAGAGTGGAGAGCTACGGTGATGGCGTCTTCTGTGGACCTGTTTCGGCGATAGGCGAACTTGGTGGGGGTCGAAGTCTGGAGGGAGATAGTCCTTGATGTGCTGGAGGACCTATCTCTCGAAGCACTTCATGATTACCAGAGTGAGGGCCACAGGACGGTAATCGTTTAGGCTGGTGATGGGAGACTTCTTCGGCACTGATACGATTGTGGCTGAATTTAGGCAGGACGGCAAATCCAAGTACAAGCCGACTCTATCCAGTCTTTCTTCATATGAAAGTCCTGACATCCCAGGAATCAGTCTGGTGAACCTTCTCTGTACCCCCTCTATGGCAAGAATGTCTTTTCTCAGATTTGGAGAACAAAACTGTACGCAATACTCCAGGTATGGTCTCACCAAAACCCTGTACAACTGCAGTAGAACCTCCCTGCACCTATACTGAAATCCTTTTGCTTTGAATGCTAACATACCATTTGCTTTCTTCACTGCCTGCTGCACCTGCATGCCTACTTTCAATGACTGGTGTACCATAACACCCAGGTCTCGTTGCATCTCCCCTTTTCCTAATTGGCCACCATTCAGATAATAGTCTACTTTCCTGTTATTGCCACCAAAGTGGATAACCTCACATTTATCCACATTATACTGCATCTGCCATGCATTTGCCCACTCACCCAGCCTATCCAAGTCACTTTGCAGGCTCCTCGCATCCTCCTCACACCTAACACTGCGCCCCAGCTTCGTGTCATCTGCAAACTTGGAGATGTTGCATTCAATTCCTTCATACAAATCATTAATATATATTGTAAATAGCTGAGATCCCAGCACTGAGCCTTGCGGTAACCCACTAGTCACTGCCTGCCATTCTGAAAAGGACCCGTTTACTCCTATCCTTTGCTTCCTCTCTGCCAGCCAGTTCTCTATCCACATCAATACTGAACCCCCAATACCGTGTGCTTTAAGTTTGAATACTAATCTCTTATGTGAGACCTTGCTGAAAGCCTTCTGAAAGTCCAGATACAACACATCCACTGGTTCTCCCTTATCCACTCTACTAGTTACATCCTCGAAAAATTCTAAAAGATTCGTCAGACATGATTTACCTTTCGTAAATCCATGCCGACTTTGTCCAATGATTTCACCACTTTCCAAATGTACTGCTATCCCATCTTTCATAACTGACTCTAGCAGTTTCCCCACTACCGATGTTAGACTAACTGGTCTGTAATTCCCCGTTTTCTCTCTCCCTCCTTTTTTAAAAAATGGGGTTACATTAGCTAACCTCCAATCCTCAGGAACTACTGCAGAATCTAAGGAGTTTTGAAAAATTATCACACATACATCCACTATTTCTGTGGTTACTTCCTTGAGTACTCTGGGATGCAGCCTATCTGGCCCTGGGGATTTATCGGCCTTTAATCCATTCAATTTACCCAACACCACTTCCCGGCTAACCTGGATTTCACTCAGTTCCTCCATCTTATTTGACCCCCGGACCCCTGCTAATTCCGGCAGATAATTTATGTCTTCCTTGGTGAAGACAGAACCAAAGTAGTTATTCAATTGGTCTGCCATGTCCTTGTTCCCCATGATCAATTCACCTGTTTCTGACTGCAAGGAACCTACATTTGTTTTAACTAATCTTTTTATCTTCACATATCTATAAAAACTTTTGCAGTCAGTTTTTATGTTCCCTGCCAGCTTTCTTTCATAATCTATTTTCCCTTTCCTAATTAAGCCCTTTGTCCTCCTCTGCTGGACTCTGAATTTCTCCCAGTCCTCTGGTAGGTTGCTTTTTCTGGCGAATTTGTATGCTTCATCTGTTGTTTTGATTCTATCCCTGATTTCCCATATAATCCATGGATGCACTACCTTCCCTGATTTATTATTTTGCCAAACTGGGATGAACATTTGTTGTAGTTCATCCATGCAGTCTTTAAATGCCTTCCATTGCACATCCACTGTCAACCCTTTAAGAATCAATTGCCAGTCTATCTTGGCCAATTCACATCTCATACCTTCAAAGTTACCTTTCTTTAAGTTCAGAACCCTTGTTTCTGAATTAATTTGGTCACTGCATCTTAATGAAGGACTCAACCATATTATGGTCACTCTTGCCCAAGGGGCCACGCACAACAAGACTGCTAACTAACCCTTCCTCATTACTCAATACCCAGTCTAGAATAGCCTGCTCTCTCGTTGGTTCCTCTACATGTTGGTTTAGAAAATTATCCCGCATACATTCCAAGAAATCCTCTTCCTCAGCACCCCTGCCAATTTGATTCAGCCAATCTCTATGTAGATTGAAGTCACCCATTATATCTGTTTTACCTTTGTTGCACGCATTTCTAATTTCCTGTTTGATGCCATCCCCAACTCCACTACTACTGTTAGGTGGCCTGTACAGAACTCCCACAAGCGTTTTCTGCCCCTTAGTGTTTCGCAGCTCTACCCATATCGATTCCACATCGTCCATGCTAATGTCCTTCCTTTCTATTGCGTTAATCTCCTCTCTCACCAGCAACGCTACCCCACCACCTTTACCTTTCTGTATATCCCTCCTGAATATTGAATATCCCTAGATGTTCAGCTCCCAGCCTTGGTCACCCTGGAGCCATGTCTCCGTGATCCCAACTATATCATTGTCATTAATAGCTATCTGCACCTTCAACTCATCCACCTTATTACGAATGCTCCTCGCATTGAGACACGAAGCCTTCAGGCTTGTTTTTACATCACTCTTACTCCTTATACAATTATGTTGAAAAGTGGCCCTTTTTGATTTTTGCCCTGGATTTCTCTGCCTGCCACTTTTACTTTTCACCTTGCTACCAATTGCTTCTACCCTCATTTTATACCCCTCTTTCTCTCTGCTCACACATTTAAGAAACCCACCACCTCTTATTCTCCATTTATTGTTTTTTTCTTCTTTCCCCCTACATGTTGGGTCTGAGTGCTTCCCTTCTCTGCCTCCTTCCTCAGACACTGTCTACTAGCTTTCTCTATGTGAGTCCCTCCCCCCAACCGTTCTAGTTTAAAGTCTCCCCAGTAGCCTTTGCAAATTTCACCGCCAGGATACTGGTCCCCCTCGGGTTCAAGTGCAGCCCATTCTTTTTATACAGGCCACTCCTTCCCCAAAAGAGGTTCCAATGATCCAGAAACTTGAATTCCTGCCCTCTGTACCTTCCAGTCCTTCAGCCATGCATTTATCCTCCACCTCCCTCCATTCCTACTCTCACTGTCGCGTGGCACAGGCAGTAATCCTGAGATTGTTACCTTTGTGGTCCTTTTCCTTAACTCTCTTCCTAACTCCCTAAATTCTCCTTTCAGGACCTCTTCTCTTTTTCTACCTATGTCACTGGTATCAATATGCACCACGACCTCAGGCTCCTCTCTCTCCCTTTTCAGGATATCTTGGACACGTTCAGACACATCCAAGACCCTGGCACCAGGGAGGCAAACTACCATCCGGGTCTCTGGACTGCGCCCACAGAATCGCCCATCTGACCCCCTAACTATTGAGTCCCCTATTACTATTGCCCTCCTCTTCTTTTCCTTACCCTGCTGAGCAACAGGGTTGGTCTCTGTACCGGAGGCCCGGTTGCTGTTGCTATCCCTAGGTAGGCTGTCCCCCCCAACAGTACTCAAGCAGGAGTACTTATTGTCAAGATGTACACTCTAGTCCCTGCCGCTGCCCCTTGCCGTTCCTAACCGTGACACACTTGTCTGCCTCCTGTGGTTTTGGAGTGACTACCTCGCTGTAACTCCTCTCTATGACCTCCTCACTCTCCCTGACCAGACGGAAGTCATCGAGCTGCTGCTCCAGGTTCCTAATACAGTCCCTTAGGAGCCCCATCTCGACACACCTGGCGCAGATGTGGACATCTGGAGGGCTATCCATGACCTCCCACATCTGACATCCGGAACAGTAAACTGCCCTGGGCCCTTACCCTGGATACAATACAAAATACAATACAATACAATACAAACTGTCGGAAGAAATCAGCAGGGATCTGACTGCCAATCAGCTGCTTACTCTAGTCCACTTCCACCAATCAGCGGCTTCCTCAAGCCCACTTAATTGAATGAAACGTTACAGATTTAGAGTGTTACAGATTTCGACTCCTCCTCCCTCACCAACGGCTCCTGAGCCTCAGAAAAAAACAAAGCCCCGCGCTGGGTTTTTACACTCACTGCTCGGACGTCGCCCCTCCCTCACCAATGGCTCCTGGGCCTCATATACCTTCCCGTTCCTTCTCGCCATCCCATCATCTTTTTCTCTGCAGTATAAAATGTTTATTTTCAAATTTTCTAGTTTTGATGGAAGACTTTCTGGGATTAGTCATTTGGGGGTAAATTTATTTGCGACAAGTGGGAGTCTTCTCAAATATACTGTGCAAAACCAACATAATCCGTGAACACAACGGGATAATAAATGGCCCCTTGGTTTGAACAGTCTAAAACCCAGTCACAATCTCAAATCAAAAGTAAGTCACATAGAAATGAAATGAGAAGTAATATTTTACACTCAAAGGGTTGTGAATCCTCTACCCCTGTGAGCTGTGGACTTCATTGATAGCATTTTAAACAATAAAGAAATCAAGGGAGATGGAATTAGAGTTGAATTACTTCAGCCAATATCTTCTTGAAAGGCCGACCGGCAGGGATTACTTGTTTTATTCTATGGCACACAAGACATATTCACGAATAGATTATTTTTTGGTGGATACAAAACTAATACCCCACACTTCTAAACCAAAATACCTCACAAATACGATCTCAGATCACTCCCCAATAACTTTTTTTCTAAAAATGGAAGGAATGACTAAGAACAAACCGTTTTGGAGGTACAATCCACAAATGTTAAAAGACCCGCAAGGGAGTACATATTTAAAAGAGCAAATGGACCTTTTCTTCGAAATAAACGACACGACAGACATATCACCTACATTATTATGGGAATCTTTTAAAGCATTTATTCGAGGCGTGATAATTTCATATCAAGCTTTTCAAAATAAGAAAAATAAGAACGAACAAAGACAATTAGAAGAACAAATTAGACAACTGGACATAGAAAACGCTAAAGACCCCACTACGGATAAACATAATAGAATAATAATACTGAAATTCAAATTAAATAAATTATTATCAGAGAAAGTCATAAGATTATTACAAATTACAAGACAGGAACACTTTGAATTTGGGGATAAGCCCCACAAACTTCTGGCACGTCAGTTAAAAAAACGAGGAAAGGATCACACAATTTTAAAGATTAAATCAGACTAAGGGGAAATATTATCCTTGCCGAGTGATATTAATAAAAGATTTGCACAATTTTACGAGAATCTGTATACATCTAAAACAATAATGGACACCAACAAAGCTACAGAGTTCTTGGATAATTGTAACCTTCCTAAATTAGAGTTGCAGGGACAAGAGGAATTGGGAGCACAAATCTCAAATAAGGAAATAGAAGAAACAATAATCACATTACAAAATGGAAAAACACCAGGTCCCGACGGATTTAGCAATGTATTCTATAAAGGTTTTAATGACATATTTACCCCCCCACCCCCACCCCCACCTACAGAAAATGTATACTTATGCCTTCAAAGAACAAACACTACCTGAAACACTAGCAGAATCCACGATCACACTAATACTTAAGAAAGATAAAGATGTGGAAGAACCTGGATCATACAGAGCTATTGCGTTGTTAAATACAGATCAAAAAATATTAGCGAAAATACTAGCTAGAAGACTAAGTAAATATGCTAGTAAATTAATACATCCGGATCAAACGGGGTTTATTCCTAAGAGACAATCATTTAATAATTTGAGACGTCTGTTCAATATAATGCATTCACACCAAACTGAAGATCAAAAACTCTCAATCATATCGTTGGATGCAGAGAAAGCATTCGATCAGGTCGAATGGGATTATATGCTCAGGGTATTGCAAGAATTTCAACGGAGAGAATTTTATTCTATGGATTAAATTACTATATAATAAACCAACGGGCAGAATATTAACAAACAATAATTTATCTACAAAATTTCATATGTCAAGGGGAAATAGACAAGGATGTTCATTATCACCATTGTTATTTGCCCTCATAATTGAACCCCTAGCGGAAAAAATTCAAACTCATCCGAATATCCATGGATATAAAACAAAATATTCCAATAATAAACTATCACTATATGCTGATGACGTACTTTTGTACAACACAACACTTCATATTAATATACCAAATATTTTACAATTAATAGAGGACTTCGGATCATTCTCAGGATATTGAATAAATTGGAATAAAAGTGAAATCATGTCAATAAAACCAAAAGACTCTACTCATCTTTTACAGTTTCCTTTCAAAATAGCTATGAAAAAATTTAAATACTTGGGCATCGAAATTACTAGAAGATATCAAGATAGGTATGACGAAAATTATAACCCTCTACTTAAGAAACTATGTAACTTGATTAAATTTTGGAAAACGCTTCCGATGTCCTTAATAGGCCGAATAAATGCCATAAAAATGATTTTTCTATGATAAATTTTATACCTGTTCCAATCTATCCCAATATATTTACCCAAAAAGTTTTTTAAAAAACTGGACTCAGATATCACAAATTTTATTTGGGATTATAAATCCCACAGAATACAAAGAGTTTATCTGAATAAACCCAAAGTAGTAGGGGGATTAGCACTCCCCAACTTTATGTATTACCACTGGTCTGTAAATATCAGAAACATGATCCAATTGCTGGATAACTCTCCCCAACAACCAGATTGGACGATTATGGAGAGAGAGGATTGCTCTCCTTATAATATTGGAGCAATCCTTCGCTCTCCAATATCGATGAATAATATAAATTACAACAATAATCCAATTATATACAGTACAATCAGAATTTGGAAACAAATAAAACACAATCTAAAATTAAGAAATGTATCTCTCTTATCTCCTATCGGTAAAAAACCCTCATTTAAACCTTCAATTATAGATAAAGCATTTACACAATGGGAAAGAGCTGGAATTAAAATCTTCAGAGATGTGTATGAATCGGGAAAACTATTATCATTTAAACAAATACAACTAAAATACAATTTGGGAAACAATCAATATTTTAAATATTTCCAAATCTGTGGCTATTTGAAAAAATGCGCACAAGATTATCACAATATGCCTCCAGACTTACTGGAAGAAGTAATAAATATAAAGGCAGAATCAGCAAACCTAATATCATATATATATAATAGTATTCTAAATGCAGAAATACCAACAACAGATGGTATCAGGAGACTGGGAAAAATAATTAAGTATAAAAATTCCCAAAGAAAGGTGGGAAGAATAGTTATTAAACATGCATAAATGTTCAATTAATGTAAGACACACCTTAATACAATTTAAAATCTTACACAGATTATACTATTCAAAAAATAAAATAAGTAAACTTTTTCCCAACGTCTCTCCTACATGTGATAAATGTCAATGTCAAGAAGCTAATATAGCACACTCATTTGTCTTTTGTACAAAAATTCAAACATTTTGGACTGAAATTTTTGAAATTTTCACAAATATATTTAAAATAAAACTGACCCCAGAAGCAGACTGGATAATCTTCGGGATATCGGAAGACTGCCCTGAATTAAACGTGTTTCAAAAAACTCTATTTGAATATGGCTTAATAACTGGAAAAAAGCTTATCTTAAAATTCTGGAAAAATTCTCCGGTACCCACAGTCAATATGTGGATTTCATCTATGTTCGAAACACTACACTTGGAAGATATGAGACTCTGACTAGCAGGAAAATCGGACTGTTTCTATAAGACATGGTCTGCATTTATAAATCTATTACAAGGATAAGGTGCAAGAATACCTCAAAAAAGTACCGGTGTCGGGTCTTGGTAAAGAGGGAAGAAAAATTGTCGAGTTGGTAGATTCCTTTTGCGAGATGTTTATAATAAAGTAACTGGCTTTTTTTTTCTTTTTCTATTTTTCCCTCTTTCTTTTTTTTTTCCTCTCCAAGGTTTATCTCTTAATTCCCGTTTCTAACTCTTCAAGGGTTTCCTTTCCCTCTGTCACGATTTGGCACTTTCACATCCCTTTTTCACTTTTCTACTTTCTATGCTGCTATTTTTCTCTCTATTCTCTCTTTTCTAAAGCCTTAAAATGAAAATAAAAATTAAGGGGTACAATGACTGTAATACAATACAAGGGATGTACACTGATGTAACTTACAGTACGGCTAATAAATAAAGATATATATATTTTTTAATCTTCTTGAAAGGCTGAGCAGGATCAAGAAGACAAATGGCACACTCCCATTCCTATTTCTTACGCTCTTGCCTTAATTGCATTCCCACAGGTTCAGACCCGCACAGGATATTCCAGATGTAATCTTTGATGCCTTTAATAATGACATCTTTACTATTTCACTCAGTTTCTCTTGCAGTAAAGGTGAATTGCTTTCTGACCTGAACGTTAACTTTCAAAGCTTTGTGATCGAAACCATGCAGATCCCCCTAAGCATCATGCCTGTTCAATCTCCTTAAAAAAAAAGACTGCCTTTCAGTTTTCCCTGTCAAATAGATAGCCACACATTTTTCCACAAGATATTCAATGTTCCATATTCATTGAGCCTGTTCCATCTCCTTTCATTTTCTTCGCAACTCACAATGCCATTACCTTAGTGTAATCAACAAACACAGATATATGACACAAAATGCTGGAGTAACTCAGCGGGCCAGGCAGCATATCTGGAGGAATAGGATGGGTGACATTTCAAGTTCGTGCCCTTCTTCAGACACAAATATATGACTCCTGCTTCCCTTGATATAGGTTACGAGCAGCTAAGGCCCAAGGACCTAGTCATTCAGTGTTGTAATACCAAAACCTCCCACACCAAAGAGGAACCCATCTATTTCCACACTGTTTCTTGCCAGTTAGGGCACCACAATAGCGCATCGGTACAGTTGCTGCCTTACAGCGCCAGAGATCCAGGTGCGAGCCTGATCATGGGTGCTGTCTGTGTGGAGTTTCTCCCTGGGACAGTGGATTTTCTTCAGGTGCTCTGGTTTCCTTCCACACTCCAAAGACATACAGGTTTGTAGGTTAATTGGCTACGGTAAAAATTGTAAATTGTCCCTAGTACGTAGGATAGTGTTAGTGTACAGGGCGATTGCTGGTCGGCGCAGATTCGATGGGCAGAAGGGCCTGTTTACATGCTGTAGCTCTAAAACTAAAACCAATCTCCAAAAACACCAGTACCTTATTGTACTTGAGTTTAGTTTATTGTCACGTGTACCGAGGTACAATGAAAAGCTTTGGTTGCATGCTAACCAGTCAGGGGAAAGACAATACATGATTACAATCGAGTCATTCACTGTGTACAGATACGTGATCAAGGGAATAACGTGAATAACATTTAGTACAAGCCAGTAACGTCAGATCAAAGATAGTTTGCGGGTCTCCAATGAGGTAGATAGTAGTTCAGGATTGCTCTCTAGTTGTAGTAAGATGGTTCATTTGAAAAGAAACTGTCCCTGAATCTGGTGGTGTGCATTTTCACACTTCTATACCTTTTGCCTGATGGGAGAGGGGAGAAGAGGGAATGGCCAGGGTGCGATTCATTCTTGATTATGCTGCTGGCCTTGTTGAGGCAGCGTGAGGTATAAATGGAGTCAATGGAAGGGAGATTGGTTTGTGTGATGGTCTGGGCTGCTTCCACAATTCTTTGCAATTTCTTGCAGCCTTGGATGAAGCTGTTCCCAAACCATGCTGTGATGTATTTGATAAAATGCTTTCTGTGGTGCACCTGTAGAAGTTGTTGAGAGTTGTATGGGACACCAAACTTCCTAAGCCTCTAAAGAAGTAGAGTTGTTGCTGTGCTATCTTGAACATCGCTTCAATATGGGTGGTCCAGGAGAGACCTTGTTGGTGATATAAGGAATTTTAAGCTTTACTTCGGCACCGTCAATGTGCACTGCTACACTTCCTGAAGTTGAATACTATCTCCTTTGTCTTGTTGACATTGAGAGGAAGGTTGTTGCCTCAACACCAGGCCAGGGAGATGGCCTCGTCCGTGGACCTGCTGTGGTCGAACTGCAGTGGGTCAAGGCTGCTTGGTATATTGGATTTAATGCGTTTCATAAATAGCCTCTCAAAACATTTCATGATGGTGGATGCCAAGGCCACTGGTCAGTAGTCGTACACCTCCCATGCTCTGATGTAATTAAATAACCTTATGTACACACTTATTGAAGCAATTCTTTGCGTGCTGGTCCTTGAAGTGGATCTACTATCATTCATTACAATCGCTCCACTCTTTAAAATGTTTATTTCCCCTGAGCAGAAAAAGATTAATAGAGAAAACCTTGCCTTGCAGACATTGAGTGTACGCCACAGTATTTTACATGCTACAGTGAAAGTGCAAACAATATCTTGCTACTCAGTCTCTGGTTTTATGCAACTGTAACCATCATCTGCTCACTGAAGTTTGTCAACGTATTTCTGAAGTGCCCTCTGCATAGTTTAAACATTTTCACATTAATTCTGAAGGTTCGCTCCACACTGATGTAAACCTAACGGACCTTATTTCCAAATTTTTTCTCTCCCTCCTTGTTTTTGAAAATGGTGGGATTAAATTACATTTATAACCATTAATTCTGCAGAGAAATTCTATAATCATTGGAATTAAAAAAATGGCAAATCATTGCATCCATATCTCCATTTGACCTTCTTTCAAAACCGTATGGGCAGGACGTCAGGTCCTAGGACCCATTAGTTCACAGCCCCATTATTAATTTGTTATCGAATTATTGATTGATTGAAAGAAACAGCCAGGAAACAGCCCCATTACTAATTTGTTAGTGATTAATTGAATTATACCGCAAAAGCACATTTGGGCATTTAGGTTAATTGGCCTCAGTAAATTCCCTCTAGTGTGGAGGAAGTGGGTGCAAAAGTGGGCTATCACAGAACTTGTGTGAACAGGTGATTGATGATCGGCCTGGACTCGGATGGCCTAAAGAACACACAAACACGTTTGAGATCAGGATCAACTCTGGGTCTCTGGCAAAGTGTGGTTCTATCAGCTGCGGAGCTGTGCTGATCTTAGTTCATTATAAAAAGTTATCAATGATAATTTATATTAGCTAATTTACTGTTGCTTTGTTTCTTTAGGAGGTTATCTGCACCTTTATATATGAAATCAGACACAGAATAGTTAAATTAATATCTCAATTGCTTCCTTATTCTCAGATCTAATTTTACCTGTCTCAGTTTATGGGCATCTACATTAACTTTACCCAACCCTTTTATTTAATCTGTACAAGTTTATGTATTGCACCTTCATTGTCTATCAGGCTTTCCCCAGCCAACATATAAAAACATATGATAAACAATAGACAATTGACAATAGGTGCAGGAGTAGGCCATTCAGCCCATCGAACCAACACAGCCATTCAATGTGATCATCCACAATCAGTACCCCTTTCCTGCCTTCTCCACATATCCCCTGACTCCACTATCGTTAAGAGCTCTATCTAACTCTCTCTTGAAAGCATCCAGAGAATTGGCCTCCACTGCCTTCTGAGGCAGAGAATTCCACAAATTCACAACCCTCTTTGTGAAAAAGTGTTTCTCATCTCCATTCTGAATGGCTTACCCCTCATTCTTAAACTGTGGCCCCTGGTTCTGGACTCCCCCAACATCGGGAACATGTTTCCTGCCCCTAGCTTGTCCAAACCCTTATTAATTTAATATGTTTCAATAAGATCCCCTCTCATTCCAGTATACAAGCCCAGCCACTCCATTCTATTAGCATATGACAGTCCCACCACTCTGGGAATTAGCGTCGTGAACCTACGCTGAACCTATGCACAAATTACTTCTGTGGAACCAAATTTCCAGTTTGCCATTGTCGCAGTTTCTCCTCATTTGGACTGTCCCAATCAATTTAAATGGAATTATATGGAAAAATAAATTGTGGAAAAAATATTAGATTAAGATAAGTGAAGCCCAAAGGGGAGATTTCAAATATACACGGAAAAGTTGGAGGAAAAAAAACAGCTGTGGAAGATAAGACATTTATTGGTGGGGAGAAAAATGGAGGATGAGAGGAAGATTAACCAAGATTAAGCAATAATAAAAAACTCGTAAAGATTTATAAAAAGGAATCAGAGGGAAAGGACAGAGGATAAGGAAGGATTAGCATTTATAGTGAGGTTCACACCCCAGGATATCCCTACTAGAAAACCAATTAATTATTTTTTTTCAAACTGTAGCCACTAAAATAGTTAGAAGGAAACAGCCTAAGGTGAGCTTGTTACCATGGAGAAGGGAACTGTGCAGTCAAGAGAGAGGGGCAGACAACCTCCATCAGATCCAGCAAGGGGTGGAAGATTGCAACCTTCACGTGGTCTGCCCTGTTTCGACTAATGCAATCAACTCGACGTGCACAAACGTAAGATCAAATAGAACAAGTTATCCTCCAACTTTAGGCTGTGCACGCCACACGAAAGAAGTAGAGAAGATCCAGCAAGTGGTGATGAGGGAGCCAATAGGATCCGGGTGGTCAGTCAACACATGGAGTTTCTCGACCCCAGCAATGCTCCACCCACGCAAGGCTGGCCAGGGCAACTTTCTGTGAGAGCACTGAGTTGTGGCACGGCTGGCCTCAGCCCACCGATATCTTCCCTCACAAACAGCATCTCCATACTGGCATTGCAGGGGTGGGGGCGTGGTCCATTTCTGGGCATGGATTCAAAATAGGTTGCGGGCACACAGATCCCTGGCGCATTGTTTAAAAACAAAACGGTGGGGCACGTCCCTCCGACTGGAAGGGCAAGTTGATCAAGTAACAAATCGATGCAGGAAGGAACACAATAAAACAAAGGGTGGAAACATAGAAATATGTGCAGGAGTAGGCCATTCGGCCCAAGCCAGCATCGCCATTCAATATGATCGTGGCTGATCATCCAAAATCAGTATTAAAGAAGGAACTGCGGATGCTGGAAAATCGAGGGTACACAAAAGGCTGGAGAAACTCAGCGGGTGCAGCAGCATCTTAGGAGCTGAAGGGGTTCGGCTCGAAACGTTGCCTATCTCCTTCGCTCCTTAGATGCCATCCAGCCTTTTGTATACCATCAAAAATCAGTACCCCGTTCTGGCTTTTTCCCCCATATCCCTTGATTTCCTTAGCCCTAACAGCAAAATCTAAGTCTCTCTTGATAGATGATGACAGCAGAGGAAGTAAGGTGTTCAGATTTTTGTTCAAGGTCTACGGAATGAGAATAAGAAAATCTGTCACTGTCGATGTGCTGTTGCATTGGAAACAGCACTGAGTTAATTATACTGTCAGATTTAACACCAGGGATATAGGGTGCAAGCGCCCTTGGCTCAGAGCTTGCTGAAGGTATGAAGACTGATTCTGTGTCAAAATCTCGCCAAACGGCCTGCAGCGTGCGAGTGCACTCCGGGAGGTGGCGAGGGTGAAGTGTTCCCGGAAAAGGACGCCGAGCCTACTGCACGTTTCCTCGGACGCCCCGAGGTTCGCACTGACGGGCGGGGCGGGGCGGGGCGGGGCGAGGCAATGGGAGCGGTTGCAGCCGCAGCCGAGGCGCGCAGAGCGGGTTGGTTCCCCGGGCGTGGGGTGAGCGCTGGGCTGGCGAGTGGCAGCCTTGCGGCCGCCCACAGCCGGAGAGCGGCAACTTCACCTCGCAGGGAGGGACAACGGGCGGGAGAGGTGGTCCGTGTGGTGGGCAGTGGTACGGAGCAATGAATGGGCGAGAGCTGGGACAAATCAAATGATAGTTGGCAGTGGTCAACCGTGCAGTGCCTTCTCTCCGACTGTAACATCCTCTCTCGCTGCACCCCTCTGTCATTCCTCCGCTCTACCACCACGTTTTAACCCAGACTCGCATCCTTTTTTTATAACACATTTTCATTAATTTGTTCTATCTCTATATGTATATCCCCGTCTATATCTCTCGTTTCACTTTCCCTTGACAGTCTGAAGAAGGGAGTCGTACCGAAACGTTACCTATTGCTTTTTTTACAGAGATGCTACCTGACTTACGGAGTGACTCCAGCACTCTGCCTTTCATTTAAACGTATTTTTATCATTCTAGTCTAAATATCTAAACTTAAATGAGATTAAATCATTTTGAGAGAGCCGGGTTGCTTAGTAACAGCAAATTTGGTTTTGGGTTTCAAATTTGTTACAAAGTGATTTTAAATTTAAAATTATGAAGGAAATTAGTCATGTTATAGTTTAATCTATTACATGAGTTTGGTCTCGCACGGGTCTCACGGCAGAGTCAGCACCGCCTCGCTGAGGTGGATGTTTCCACTGGACCCAGCTGAGATTTCCAGCACTGTTCTCAACCCCAGTTTCGCTCTCTTTCGATCCGATAAATCAATCACTGTTGCTTAACCCAACCAAGAGCGGGTTACAGACTCGCGGTGAGAGCAGAGCAGTTGCGATCCTCAACACATCACCCACGAAATATGATCAGGCCCGAGGGCTCCTTGGATTTGCTAGGGTCTGTGTAAACCAAACACTTTGGGGGTTTTGATCGGTGAAGAGCCAGTCGCGACTTAAATCACCGAGCATCGGCGCTGGTGGCCCCCGTCAATCTCAGTACCCGCCCCACGGAGAAATCTTACACCAACACCTTTTTTTACAGTTACATTGTGTGTCAAAATATTTTTATTATCCGTTTTAGTATTATATATAAACAGTTGTATTAATAATGCGCGCTCGTTAATCAATGCAACAGACAGTGCGCTTGGTGGTTCGGGCGCCGTGGTGTGAGTGGGAATATCTTTCCCTTCACTGACACTGGACAAAGCAGAACCTGAAGTGGAGAGACGGTTGTTTAGTCCGCGTGGCTGTCCGAGAAAGGGGCTTAAAATCATTGCAACCCCGAGCATGCCTTGGACTGGTTCAAGAACGGGAAGCAAGGGCAGGGTGTGTGGTTTAAGCGGCGAGGCAGTCCCGGGACACCGTGCTCTGCCCGATACCGGGTCACGGACAGCGGCGCGTCTCAGAAGGGTTTTGGGCGAGAGACTATGTTCCGAACACCTGTTAATAAATTAGAAACACTTTGCGCCTTAATGGCTTATTTATAAATCGGGGAACTTTAATACAATTTATCAGCTATACAAACAGTAGTCCCAGAGTAAATAAAAAAAATACACCACAGCGCAGACACAGAGGTGTTGCAGTCCCCCTTGTTTTAGCCCTCGAAGGCTAACAGCATGAACTTGCAGAGGGATCCCCACTTTTCGCTGCAATTCTCGGCGGTTATTTGCTCAATGTCGGGACGCTCGGACTCTGCTGTGGCATCTTTTGAATCCTTCTCCTCCGCAGCGGCCGCGGGCAGCAGGCTGGAGCGGCTCATTTTCATTAGCGCCGCCTTTGTGCTTTTGCACAAGTTTGCTTTCAGCACCGCCGACGGGTCGCTGCAGTCTGCCTTCCTCTTCAGTGCCCTGGTGACTTGTTTCCAGTAGGTCTTCACATTGCTGCCGTACTTCTGGCAGGTCGACGGATGCCCCGTGAACTCACACCAGTAATCGCTGTGACCTTTTTTGCAATCAAGGCGCAGGTTCCTTTCGCCGCTCTCTTCCCCTCGCAATGTCCACTTGCACTCCTCCTTGTTTTTGCCCATGATTTTACCAGATTTCGGAGCCGAGCCCTTGCGCTCTTGCTTCCTCCCTGCGACTGGAGTTGCCCCTGCCTTCCCGTGGCCGTCTCCGTCCCGGGACTCCTCTCGCTTGCGCCCTTTGCCTTTCCTCCGCTTGCCCTGGTCATCATTGGCATCGGCCAGGAGACACTGCGTGACGAACAGGAGCAGCAGCAGCAAACCAACTCTCGCCAACTTCATTCTGATGTCTCCCGGGAGAGGGGCAACTGGAAAGTGAAGACAGGAGAAACCTTTTTTGTGGTTTTATTTTAAATGAAGATACACGCGTGAGATCGATCGTTAAAACACGGCTCGACAAAGTAAAATAAGCAGCGTGGTGCCCGTACCTTGGAGGCTGCGCTTTCAGATGCCGTTGACAGGCAGGTCCCGCCGTTACTGGCGACAGCCTCGGTCCTTCGCCATTTATACGTTTGAGCGACGCCTACGTTGGGTGGGGCATCTCCGATGATCAACCCGGAGAATACCTCAACTCAGCCTGACTCAGGTCCAGGCCACCACACCTTGCAGGTTTCAGCAGCGCTGCTGCCTAAAAGTGATGGCACCCGCCACCCGCTGTCCATTGAGCCGCAAGCGGCCACAAGCGGCTGTGGACAGCGACCCGTGACCGGTCGCTCCAAGCTTCCCACCCCTCTCGTGTTTCTTAATCAGCGGCCAGCTACATGCATTAGAGTCACCGCGCTTCCAAGTCCATTCCTTGAGCAAAACACTTTGGACGATTTCCTCCTGGGATGTGTATAATGTAGCACAGGTAGTTTATTGTAGCATTTCTACAGTTGAGCCACTATGTGGAGCAATATCGGATGCGACGCGCAACGGGCTGCTGATCGGCCAGCGCTGCTTTTGTTTGCGCCCGGTGAGAAACTGGCATCGATCGATGCCCTCATTAACGTCCCATTCTCCCGTTCAAGCGGGGAGTCGGCGATGGTTTCAATGGCTCGGAATAAAAGATCGCGGGTCATGGAGTACTGAACCTGGCCGTTGGCTTCATTTGGATGAAATCCTTTACTTGGGATCAGGATTAATGGGAAGTGCCACCTGAATTTTTGGCGTAATTGGAAAATATTCACATCCCTGAAGGACTTAGATCAACGGAGGCCCTGCCCTCAATATAAATGCAGAGAATAGGATTGTCACAAAACAATACGTTATGATCCTCATTAACAGGGAGAAAAATCTTGTCCACGATAAATCCCGCTTGATTTCCTTTTTGTGGTTTGGAGTGACAGTGGTTTGTATTTTGTGCTCTAGCTTTCTGCGAACCCCGAAGTGCGCTGAGTACTGTAGTGAAATCTAGTTGAGTGTGAAGCAGGACGCGTGTGCAGTTAAACACGTTAGTTAAGTAAGTATGCTGGGCTGTGTTTGCATTGTCCGGAGTGCTCCGAGCTGGGGACGAGTTGCTGAAGCAAGAATCGCCGCGTTGGGCATCTGCCTCTCTCTCCTCCGGGCGCACAAACTTCACCCGGTTAGAAAACCCATGGTTATTTTGATCCGGTGGCGGTGCATTAACATTTCCATTTGCGACCAACTCTCGGTGTCGGACTTTGCACTAGGATTTGTTTTTGTCGTTTCAGGAGCGAGGCAGAAAGCTTATGGCTTGTGCCGTTCTGCGCAACGGATCTTGGCGCATGTTCACGACTGAGACCTCCGAAGAGGAGCTCAATGGCAGGTCAGGGCGATCATCACCTTTACATTCAATAGACAAGCACCGCCATTCACTGTAATCATCCCAATCAGTACCCCGTTCCTGCCTTCGCCCCATATCCCCTGACTCTGCTATCTTTAACATGTCGTGAACATGCGCCAAGGTCCGTTGAGGCCATCGATTCATATAACCATATAACAATTACAGCACGGAAACAGGCCACCTCGGCCCTTCAAGTCCGAGCCGAACAACTTTTTTCCCTTAGTCCCACCTGCCTGCACTCATACCATAACCCTCCATACCCTTCTCATCCATATGCCTATCCAATTTATTTTTAAATGATACCAACGAACCTGCCGCCACCACTTCCACTGGAAGCTCATTCCACACCGCTACCACTCTCTGAGTAAATAAGTTCCCCCTCATGTTACCCCTAAACTTCTGTCCCTTAATTCTAACGTCATGTCCTCTTGTTTGAATCTTCCCTATTCTCAAAGGGAAAAGCTTGTCGACATCAACTCTGTCTATCCCTCTCATCATTTTAAAGACCTCTATCAAGTCCCCCCTTAACCTTCTGCGCTCCAGAGAATAAAGACCCAACTTATTCAACCTATCTCTGTAACTTAGTTGTTGAAACCCAGGCAACATTCTGGTAAATCTCCTCTGTACCCTCTCTATTTTGGTGACATCCTTCCTATAATTGGGCGACCAAATTCCTAGCCTTTTCCTCGCCAACGTACGCTCACTGGCAAACAAAATGGACGAACTGCGGCTACTGATTACCTCCCACAACTGGATCAAAGACTGCAGCATCCTGATCTTCACTGAAACCTGACTCAACACCGATGTTCCTGACAGCGCCATCGAGCTGACGGGGTGTCATATACTCCGAGCGGACAGAACAACAGACTCCGGGTAAGACCAGAGGTGGGGGTCTGTGCATTTATGTAAATAAAACGTGCACGGACACCACCATCATCGAGAGTCACTGCTCAGCTAACCTAGAGTTCCTCTTAGTTAAATGCAGACCGTTCTATCTGCCCAGAGAGTTTACCTCCACTGTTGTGACTGCAGCCTATATTCCTCCTGCTCGATGCTAATGCTAAGCTTGCAATGAAAGAACTGCATATTGCCATTAGCAAACAACAGACTCACAACCCCGAGGCAGCCTTCATTGTTGCGGGTGACTTCAATCACTCCAACTTGAAGACTGTACTCACAAAATTCCACCAACATGTCTCCTTCACCACTAGAGAAGACAAGACGCTGGACAAAGTTTACACAAATATGGCTGATGCTTACAAAGCCATCTCCCTCCCCCACCTTGGTCAGTCTGATCACCTCTCATTGTTCCTGCTCCCAAAGTACTCCCCACTCATCAGACGTGTTAAACCCGCAGTAAGGACAGTTAAAGTTTGGTCAGAGGAGGCTGACTCCACACTTCAGCAGCGTTTTGGAAACACTGACAGGAATGTGTTTGCAGCTCAGGCCACCCTTGACTCCCACACGGACATTGACTCTTATACATCCTCTGTTTTGGACTTTATCAACTCCACCATCAACAGTGTCACCACCCTCAAACGGATTACCACATTCCCGAATCAGAAGCCATGGATGAACAGCGAGGTCAGGCTACTGCTGAAGGCATGTGACACCGCTTTCAAGTCAGGCGATGCTCGAACCTACAGTTCATCCAGGGCTAACCTGAAGAGGGGCATCAAGAAGGCCAAGCATAGCTACAAGCTTAGGATTGAGGAGCACTTCAAGAACAACTCCGACCAGTGACGCATCCTTCCTTGAGGAGCTTAACCACTTTTATGGCCGCTTTAACAGGGACAATCAAGAGATGGCCATCAAGGTTGTGCTCCCTGCTGATCACCAGCCCCTCAAGTGTATGCGGCACTGAGCAGGATTAATGTACGAAAGGCTGCTGGCCCTGACGGCATCCCCGGGCGCGTCCTCAGGACCTGTCCTGCGCAGCTGACAGAAGTCTGGACTGACATCTTCAACTTGTCACTTGCCCAAGCAGTTGTCCCCATGTGCCTTAAAACCACCTCCATCGTGCTGGTGCCAAAACACTCCACTGCGGTGAGCCTCAACGACTTCTGCCCAGTTGCACTTACTCCCATCATCACCAAGTGCTTCGGGAGGCTGGTCCTGGCACACCTCAAAGGCTGCCTACCTCCCACACTGGACCTCCATCAGTTTGCCTGCTGCCAGAACAGGAGTACGGAGGATGCCATCTCAACAGCACTCCACTCTGCCCTCTCCCACCTCGACAATAGAGACACCTATGTGAGAATGCTGTTCATCGACTATAATTCAACATTTAACACCATTATCCCCTCCAAACTGATCACCAAACTCAGCGACCTGGGCATCAACCCCTCCCTCCGCAACTGGATACTTGACATTCTAACTAACAGACCCCAGTCTGTTAGGTTGGACAACCGCACCTCTTCAACCCTCATCCTGAACACCGGCTTTCCACAGGGCTGTGTACTGAGCCCCCTCCTCTACTCCCTCTTCACATACGACTGCACACCTGTACATGGTTCTTACACCATCATCAAGTATGCAGATGATACAACGGTGATTGGCCTCATCAGCGACAACGATGAGTCGGCCTATAGGGAGCAGGTTCAGCTCCTAGCAGCATGGTGCGCTGGCAACAACCTGGCCCTTAACTCCAAGAAGACCAAGGAGCTCATTGTGGACTACAGAAGGACTAGGGGCTGCACGCACACCCCCATCCATATTTACGGGACGGAGGTGGAACGTGTTTCCAGCTTAAGGTTTCTGAGGGTCAACATCTCTGATGACCTCTCTTGGACCCACAATACCTCAACACTGGTCAAGAAGGCTCACCAGCATCTCTTCGTCCTGAGGAGACTAAAGAAGGTCCATCTGTCTCCTCAGATTCTGGTGAACTTCTACCGCTGCACCATCGAGAGCATCCTTACCAACTGTATCATAGTATGGTATGGCAACTGCTCTGTCTCAGACCGGAAAGCATTGCAAAGGGTGGTGAAAACCGCCCAACGCATCACCGGTTCCTCAGTCCCCTCCATTGAGTCTGTCCAAAGCAAGCGATGTCTGCGAAGGGCACGCCAACCACAGACTGTTTACCCTCCTCCCATCCGGGAGGCGCTACAGGTCCCTCCGTTGCCGGACCAGCAGGTTCAGGAACAGCTTCTTCCCTGCGGCTGTTACACTACTTAACTCTGCACATTGGTGATTGCCAGTCTTTCCCCCCCCCCCCCCCCCCCCCCCCATGACACTCCTTCCCCCAGTAAAATTGCACTACTGATACTGTTTATACATATATATATATTACTGTTCATTATTCTATGTTCACTCTTCTGGGTGAGATGCTAACTGCATTTCGTAGTCTCTGCACAATGACAATTAAAGATTGAATTGAATTGAATTGAAAAATTGAAATTTAAGAGCGCTATCTATCTCTCTCTTGAAATTATCCAGCGAACCGCCTCCATCGCCTCTGAGGCAGAGAATTCCACAGACTCACAACTCTCTGTGAAAAAGTGTTTCCTCGTCTCTGTTCTAAGTGGTTACCCCATATTCTTAAACTGTGGCCCCTGGTTCTGGACTCCCCCAACATCGGGAATATGTTTCCTGCATCTAGCGTGTCCAAACCCTTAATAATCTTATATGTTTCAATGAGAATCCCTCTCATCCTTCTAAACTCTAGAGTGTACAAGCCCAGCTGCTCCATTCTCTCAGCATATGACAGACTCGCCATCCCCCGGGAATTAACCTTATAACCTACGCTGCATTCCCTCAATAGCAATAATGTCCTTCCTCAAATTAGCGGACCTAAACTGCACACAATACTGCAGGTGTGGTCTCACTAGGGCCCTATACAGCTGCAGAAGGACTTCTTTGCTCCTATACTCAACTCCTCTTGTTATGAAAGCCAACATGCCATTCGCTTTCTTCACTGCCTGCTGTACCAGCACGCTTACCTTCATTGACTGATGAACAAGGACCCCCAGATCCCGTTGTACGTCCCCTTTTCCCAACTTGACACCATTTAGACAATAATCTGCCTTCCTGTTTTTGCTACCAAAGTGGATCACCTCACATTTATCCACATTAAACTGCATCTTCCATTTGCCAGTTCTAGCTCATGGTACATGATGTGGACTGAAACGTCAACCAACTCTTGATTACAGCTTCTGTAACCTCCTATTGTCCCAATTCTATTCTGCCCTACTATAGATGCTTTTCGAAATCCCTTTCCCATCGGTTGTTGACAGCAGGACATTCAAAGTCAGAAATATGAAGAAAAATGCTGGGAACACTGATGTTTCAGGCAGTATCAGCGAAGAGAGAACCCGAGTTAACGTTTAAGGGTACAGAGTGCTGGACGAACTCAGCGACTCAGGCAACATCGGACTGAGAGTATGAAGAAAGGTCCGACCCAAAACGTCACCTATCCATGCTCATCAGAGATGCTGCCTAGCCTGTTGAGTTACTCCAGCATTCTGTGTCTTTTTTTTTGTAAACAAGACACAGCATTAGCTTGTTTCTACATCCAACGTTTAAGGGCAATTGCCTTTTATCTGGAATGGAAAAAGTTAGAAATCGAACATGCTGTATGGACATTGGGCAAGGCGGAGGAAACAGGTGACAGAGAGAAGAACAAGAAAGAGTGAATGACGCATGTAAGGCGGCGGCATGGTTGTGAATTGATTGCAAAGGTTGGTCGCAGCCCAGGCCATCTGTGCAGGGATGGTGTTAGAGGGAGAATGTCTGAGAGGTGACCTTATAGACGCTTATTAAATCAAGAAAGGTGAATGCATAAGGAAAAGTAGTCTTTTTCCCAGGGTAGGGAAGTCAAAAACGAAAGGACATAGTTTAAAGTAAGAGAGGAGCCACGAGGAGCAGTTTTTTCACACAGACGGCGACAGATATATGGACAAACAGCCAGGGAAAGTGATGGAGTCAGGTACAATTTCAACCTTTCAAATGCATTTGGACAAATACGTGGCTGGGAAAGGTTTAGTGGGATACTGGACCAAGTGGGACCGTTGGGTTTCTGTCACACCGGAAGGCTGGTCACTGAACTTCTTTCACCTCCCCCACTCCCTCCCTCACATCTCCCTCCCTCTCATTTCCCCTACCCTCAGTCACTCCCTCCCTCCATTTTTGTCAAATTCGTTTTTGTAAAGTTTAAAATGTGAATAGCTTGTAAAATATTCCATCAATCTGAACGAAACTTGATACACCACACCACAGGACAATGGTGAGCAAGGTGAGTGAGCAAAATTGTAGTGCAATCGTGTACCGTTTTGCCATAATTTCAGGATCGGATCAATGAGACAGACAGACAGACAGACAGACAGACAGACAGACAGACAGACAGACAGACAGACAGACAGACAGACAGACAGACAGACAGACAGACAGACAGGAGGGAGGCAGACAGATGGATTAAAAATGGGCAAGCATGCTTAGCTCAGGTAGGTAATTGGACATGATACAATAGGTGCGGAGCCATAGGTGTGAACAAAATGGGTAGAAGGTACCGTTTCTATGACAACAGATTGGCCGGCGTTTCTACAGAGGTAAAAAATGAGTTAACATTACAGCGTGGAAACCAGTTTTCATCAGACGGGCTCTTTAATAATACTTTGAATTTAAACTGAGCTCTGGGGATTGCATCATGCCCAGTCAAGATGCAATGCTGTTCCCGAATATTGAACAGTGCTAGAAGCCAAAGACAGAGGTTGAGTGGGAGTGGAATGGCGGAATTAAGTGACTCTCACCAAGAAGCTCAGGTGGTCTGCTACGCCGTCACTTCATCTGCATATGGTTTCAGCAGAGGAGACAATACCATGACCGCAGACTTGTGACAGCTAAATTGGAAGAGCTCACTGCTTCACCTGGAAAAGGGAGTGAATGTTGCTGGAAATGGACGTGTGATCCATGGAAATGCAAATGAAACTGTCTCCTGAATGCCGAAGGAGGGAAAACCAGGACTGGCTGTCATGGAGGATGGTTCATTTGGCTGGAACCTGAAGACAGGAGAAAGGTTAGCCTTGTTCTAGCTATGAAGAGAAGCTGAGGTGAAATTTGGGAATTGGAACAAATGCAGTTGAGAGTGTGCAGATGAGGCAATGGTTACAGAAAAGTAGGACATCTTAGCAATACTGATGTGGAACGTTGACAGTCAGAACCTTTTTCCCAGGGTGGAAATACCAAAAACTAGAGGGGCGTAACTTGAAAGTGAGTGGTGGTTAAAATTTAAAAGGAGATGTGCGAGACAAGGTTTTCACACAGAATGTGAAGGGTGCCTGGAATGCGTTGTGTTTTTTACTCCTGTCTGTATGAAATACTGTTACTACAATATCAACCCTAATTATGGCTGCTTCACCCTAACACAATATCTCATTTTTTAAAACTGCCAATATTAGCCCCACCTAAAAAAACAATTTATCTCCTTATAAATCAAACCTATGAAATTATGTGATCAATTACATCCCAAACCTCCCACCTGCTTTATTTGATAACTTCTTTATTCCCCGCCCTGGTTCTGCTGGTCATTACTTTTTTCTTGGGGTTGAAGATGATTAACTTCTGGTTACCCCAGGGGCACTGCGAGAGCAGTGGGGGACGTGCTGGCCAAGTGTAAAGGTAAGTGAGTGGACTGCAATGTGCTCTGCGCCATCAATCCCTTGCCAAGGGCTTTCGTTTGCTCCTGATTTGGAAGTTCTCAATCTCACCCCAAAAGCTATCTTCACCTTGAGCAATTGCAGCCTTGAGTTGGTGGAAATATTGCATCGCTTCAAGTCAGCTTAAACACATCCTTCAGCTTTCCACTGTCTGCCTTGAAACCTATTCCTATGGCAAAGTTCAGTGCAAGTGCAAGTCCAACTGGCTAATTGCAACTGGCTCCCCAGCATTGGGAATGTACGGTGCCCTCCATAATGTTTGGGACAAAGGCACATCATTTATTTATTTGCCTCTGTATTCCACAAGTTGAGATTTGTAATAGAAAAACAATCACATGTGGTTAAAATGCACATTGTCAGATTTTATTAAAAAGGTAATTTTACACATTTTGGTTTCACCATGTAGAAATTACAGTTGTGTTTATACATAGTTCTCCCCATTTCAGGGCACCATAATGATAGGGACAGATGACTTCACAGGTGTTTGTAATTGCTCGGGTGTGTTTAATTGGCTCCTTCATGCAGGTATAATAGAGTTCTCAGCATCCAGTTTTTCTTTTATTGCTGTTTATCAACATAAGGACCAACGTTGTGCCAATGAAAGTCAAAGCAGCCATTATGAGACTGAGAAACAAGAATAAATCTGTTATAGGCATCAGCCAAACCTTAGGCTTACTAAAATCAACTGTTTGGAACATTATTAAGAAGAAAGAAAGCACTGGCGAGCTTACTAATCGCAAAGGGACTGGCAGGCCAAGGAAGACCTCCACAGCTGATGACAGAAGAATTCTCTCTATAATAAAGAAAACACCTGTCTGACAGATCAGAAACACTCTTCAGGAGTCGGGTGTGGATTTCTGAATGACCTCTGTCCGCAGAAGACTTCATGAACAGAAATACAGAGGCTACACTGCAAGATGCAAACCACTGGTTAGCCGCAAAAATAGATGGCCAGGTTACAGTTTGCCAAGAAGTACTTAAAAGAGCAACCACAGTTCTGGAAAAAGGACTTGTGGACAGATGAGATGAAGATTAATTTATATCAGAGTGATGGCAAGAGCAAAGTATGGAGGAGAGAAGGAACTGCCAAAGATCCAAAGCATACCACCTCATCTGTGAAACTCAGTGGTGGGGTCGTTATGGCCTGGGCATGTATGGCAGCTGAAGGTACTGGCTCATTTATCTTCATTGATGATGCAACTGCTGATGGTAGCATCATGGATTCTGAAGTGTATAGACACATCCTATCTGTTCAAGTTCAAACAAATGCCTCAAAACATTGGCCGGCGGTTCATTCTACAGCAAGACAATGATCCCAAACATACTGCTAAAGTAACAAAGGAGTTTTTCAAAGCTAAAAAATTGTCAATTCTTTTATGTATAAAAATGGCCTTTATTAAAATCTGACAATGTGCACCTGAACCACGTGTGATTTTTTTTCTATTACAAATCTCAAACTGTGGAGTACAGAGGCAAATAAATTATGGGTCTTTGTCCAAAACATTATGGAGGGCACTGTACACCCAGACAACAGCAGTGATTTTATTTCACTTGTTCTTCCAGGGAATTTGCAGAGGTAGCACTGGTGTAGGGAAGACCTCCAAGGCATCCTGAATGCCTTTACAAGGCATACAGAGCCATGGGCCTAGCCTTAAATATCACGACGACCCAGGTCCTACATCATCTCCACCCAAGCAGCCATCTACCCAGCCCACTATAAAAGTGGACGACATAACTCTTGAAAACGTTTCGTCAAAAGCTGACATCGACTCTGAGGTCAACCATCGCCTGAGTTGTGCCAGCAGAGCCTACGCCAGACAGGAAAAGAGTCTTTGAAGACCGAGACCTAAAGGCTCAAACAAAACTGTAGGTTTACAGAGCCGTTGTCCTCTCCACCCTGTTGTATGGAGCCGAGTCATGGACCACCTACAGCAGGCACCAGAGAGCCCTGGAACAATAGCATTAAAGATCCTTACGAAAGATTCTGAGGATAAGCTGGGAGGACAAACGCACCAACATCAGCGTTTTGGAGGAAGACAACATGATCAGCATCACCACCACAATAATGCAGCACCAACTTCGATGGACTGGCCATGTCATCCACATGTCCAACACACGTCTCCCTAAGGGTCTCGACCCGAAACGTCGCCTATCTCCTTCGCTCCTTAGATGCTGCTGCACCCGCTGAGTTTCTCCAGCTTTTTGTGTAACCCTCTCCCTAAACAAACCCTGTACTCACAATTAATGGAAGGTCGGCAAGCCCCCGTCGGGTCATAGAAACGCTTCAAGGACAGCATCATGATGGAGTTCCGAGATGCCTGCAATGAGTAGTCTAGGTAGAGGAACAAACTAGGAAGGTCGGAATCTCTGCTGCTCAGTACATTATTGGTTTTGTGCCAGGATTGAAATCTTCATCTTCAAATACAACACAAGCTGCTTTGGTGGATTCCATTACTGATGTTTCCCTTGATTGAGAGAGGGGAAGTGGCTGCCCTTTTGTAAGCTTTCACTGTGAACATTCTCTGTTTGAAGACAGTGTAGTACACCAAGGGGAGCTATGTTGGGTTGGTCACGGTTTGCATGCCTGACAACAGGTTGTCAAAATGACACTAATCTTTGTCACAGGAAGAGATTATCAAGCGATGGAGGAATAATTTAAAGGATTGCCAAAGCTGTCTTGGAGAAATGCAACAGCCTTCCACCTCCCAGGCATCTCAGGTCCACGATTGCTCAAAATGGAGAAGAAATGTTGTCGTCTGGGTGTTGAGTAGAAGGCACATCCTATCTCAAGCTTCAGTGAAATGTCAACAACAACTTGGAGCTCAGCCTCTGAATGTGCACAACATAAGTGTGATTACATACTGCAGTTTGATGATAGAAATTTGGATAATCTTTGTTCTGGAGCATGGTCGCCATAGGCAAGTCCGTCTTAATGCATGGGCACGCTGGGCAGTTGCCCGGGGCCCCCCGAGCATAGGGGCCTCTACGTATTGTAGAATGTTATTGTAGAACATGAAAACGGAGAAGAACATCGCAAGTGCATGATGGCATATTTGATTTGGCATAAAGAAACTGGAAGTGTAGGGACCACAGTGCACTGCTTCGCCCGGGTGCCTATAATACTGTTAAGACGGCCCTGGCCATAGGTCTCATTAGTTCGACCAGCTGACTACTGCACTGTCTTCAAACAACAAATGTTCACAGCGAAAGCCGACAAATGGGGACCTCTTCAGCAGGAAGTTTGTTGGGGATGAGGTGCAGCATTACAGCAAAGAAGAAAGAATATTGGACAATTACATATTCTTGTTTGGTACCAGATAACGTGAGTCTGAAGGTAGACACAAAATGCTGGAGAAACTCAGCTGGTGAGGCAGCATCTATGGAGAGAAGCAATTGCCGATATTTCGGGGCGAGACCCTTCTTGAGACTAATTTCTTCAGGTCTCGACCCAAAATGTCGCCAATTCCTTCTCTCTATAGATGTTGCCCGCTGAGTTTCTCCAGCATTTGTGTCTACCGTTGATTTTACCAGCATCTGCGGTTCTTTCTTAAACGTGTGTCTGAACCTACTCTCCAGTCACCTGGTGTCCTTTTGCCATTGGATTGATACCTTGCGCAGTAACTGGAGTGAAGAGGTGACCCCATGTTAAGATAAACCACACACTCCTGCCTTGCAATATGAAGTTCGAGACCAAATATGTACTCCTCACACTGCTCCTTCATCCCTTCAAACGCCTCTATTTCACACATGAATTCTTAGAATCTTTCTCTGAAGTCTTCAATGGAAGATAGATTATCAAGTGGCTCGGTGGATGTGCTGAAAAATGAAGCTGCATGAAGTCTTTGGAAAAAGAGTGTGCATTTGCATGACCGCATTTCTAAAGAAGGGTCTCGATCCAAAATGTCACCAAGTCCTTTTCTCCAGAGATACTGCCTGATCCATTGAATTACCCGTTCAGTCAACCCGTTCGTTCATGTACTGCAGGTAATGCGGGTTAATGAGAATAGCTGTGGCTAAAATGCTTTTGAAGCCTGTAATGATATATCAATAACCTTGTTTTTAGGATTGATTCAAGAGAGAAAGCTGGTTGAAAGTGTATTAGAATAGTTAACCACAGAGATGACAGATGTAGGGCTTTAGCAGCAGCAGACTAAGCCAGGCAATGGCACAGCAGTTGTTTTGGTGATTAAAACAACAACAACTGGAGCTCAACTCAGGTGAGAAAGGATGTTAAGTTAGATAAATCTGTCTAAGTCACTGATTAGAACCCTAATGCAGGATGATTCAACAGAGATATTTTCCTTTTCATTTAACAAAACACTTTGCCTTTAGCCACAAAAAAGCTGGAGTAACTCAGCAGATCAGGCAGCATCTCTGGATAAAAGGAATAGGTGACGTTTCGGGTCGAGAACCTTCTTCAGACTGAAAGTTAGGGGAAATGGAAACAAAAGATATGGATGGCACAAAGAACAAATTGTGGTTTGTAAAAAACATATGTAAAAAACGATGATCAAGGCAAAGGTGGAGCTCACAATGGTCCATTGTTGACTGTGGGGTAGATGGTAAGGGGGTTTTAGAGACAGAGAAACTCAACAGTACGACAGTGAAACTAGTACGACGACTTTGGTTATGCTGGAATGCAAAGACAGGTTTACGAATCAGCAGATAGACACAAAAAGCTGGAATAACTCAGCGGGACAGGCAGCATCTCTGGAGAGAAGGAATGGGCGATGTTTCAGATCGAGACCCTCTTCAGACTGGTTAGGGATAAGGGAAATAAGAGAGAAACTGTGATGTGGAGAGATAAAGAGCAATGAATGAAAGATATGCAAAAAAGTAACAATGATAAAGGAAACAGGCTGGTGTAGGGTGAAAATGAGAAGCTAGTGCGACTTGGGTGGGGGAGGGATAGAGAGAGGGAGAATGCTGGTGCCACCTGAAGTGAGAGAAATCAATATTCATACCACTGGGCTGTAAGCTGCCCAAGTGAAATATGAGATGCTGTTCCTCCAATTTGCGTTTAGCCTCACTCTGACAATGGGGGAGACCAAGGTCTGTGTAGGAATGGGAAAAATAATTGAAGTGTCCAGCAGCCGGGGGATCAGGTTGGTTCAGGCGGGCTGAGCGATGGTGTTCCGTGAAATGACCGCCATGTCTGCGTTTGGTCTCGCCAATGTAAAAGAGTCAACATCTTGAACAACGGAATCAGTAGATGAGGTTGGAGGAGGTACAAATGCACCTCTGCCTAACCTGAAAGGACTGTCGGGGTCTCTGGATAGATTCGAGGGAGAAGGTATAGCGACAGGTGTTGCATCTTCTGCGGTTGCAAGGTAAGGTACCTGGGGAGGAGGTGGTTTCAGTGGGAAGGGCTGAGTTAACCATGGAGTTGCAGAGGGAACGGTCTCTGCAGAAGGCGGAAAGGGGTGGAAATGGGAAAATGTGGCTCGTGATGGGATCCCGTTGGAGGTGGCGAAAATTATGTGTTATATGTGATGGCTGATGGGGTGGAAGGCAAGGATTAGGGGAACTCGGTCTCTGTTGCGACTAGGGGGAGGGGGAGCAAGGGCGGAGCTGCAGGGTACCGAGGAGACACAGGTGAGGGATTCATCTATGATGGGAGAGGGGAACCCCCATTCCCTAAAGAATGAGGATATCTCGGATATTGTAGTATGAATCTGCACTTCAGTTGACGTGAAGATAGTCAGATTAAACACATTGGATGCAGTTGAGAAAATCAAGTGCTACATGCCCATACATCACTGGATCCTTTCCCCCCACTCTCTGGAATCCTCCCAATGCCTTCTCCCCACCAGGTCCTCTGCCTTCAATTTTTCACCCTCCACCTCAACCCAATTTACGGTTCAATGCTATTGCAACTTTCATTGAAAAGCCCTTTGAACATGATCATCAGAACACCATCTATTAGATTGTACATTAAATTGTAGGACCCCTGCGAGAGACTGTAAATGATTCAGGGGCTAACTCAAAATTAGCACTTCTATGGAAAATGCTTTGAAGTATTTATATTCTGAAGGATGCTGGAAATTGCAAAAGGTACCAATACAAAAACACAGTCTTGTGTGTCTTCCGGTTCAACATGTGTAATTAGCATGCAAACTGTGTCATCATGGCTTGCAACTTCAGTTCCTAATGTCAATTTGTTTGAATCTATCATTAAGTAATGAGGAAGTTCGTCTGGAGTTTTGACATTTGAGGTAAATGCCATTGCCAAATTTATAAATGGCGTTCCACTTGAGGCAGACTAGAATCTATTATTGCACAAAACTGGAACTAGTGAAGGTCCATCAAATTATATGTAGACAGAATAGACAATTACATATCTTTGACAACCAGCATAACAATTGCAAGATATATTTAGAAGTTAAAGCAATTAGCTTAAAAGTGGAGATTAATTTGATCCAAGGTAGAAATATTTCAAGTGACTGTGTACCCCAAGAACTTAGCAAAATAATGCCCCTGTCCCACTTAGGAAGCCTGAACAGAAACCTCTGGAGACTTTGCGCCCCACCCAAGGTTTCCGTGCGGTTCCCGGAGGTTTTTGTCAGTCTCCCTAATGGTCGAAAGTGGTTTCCGCTTTTTCTATGTTCCGGCGATTATTTCAAAAAATTGAAAAGACCTGCGGGAACTTGACAAAAACCTCTGGGAACCTCCGGGAACCACACGGAAACCTTGGGTGGGGCGCAAAGTCTCCAGAGGTTTCCGTTCAGGTTTCCTAAGTGGGACAGGGGCATTAGTTAGACATTCTATTCTGTTCACTGGTAACTAAAAGCAACATTTAATAAATAGTGCAAATGCTTTTAAAATGAGGTGGCAAAGGAAGTTATTCTATGACAGTTTTTTATTGGGTGCGGGTGGGACAAGGGCATTGCTATGGATAAAAAGACTTTTAATATTTATTACAAGGTTTCAGTGGTGGATGTGGTGAGGATTAAGGAGAACATGACTACATTGGCAGAGTACCTGAAAAATAGCTTAAGTTTGACTGTCACATTTCAGAGCTTTGATATAACCATGGAGTAGGGAACAGAATAGAAAGTGTTTGAAATGAAGATCTAGGCCCAAGCCTTCATTTCTGGCCTCTTGCTGTAAACATTTCATTTCCCACTCACTCAATAAACCAGATTGTGCAGAGCAACTCCCATATCAGAATCAGAATTAGAATCACACTTTATTTGCCAAGTATGTTTTGCAACATACGAGGAGTTTCATTTGCCAGGTCAGTCATACAAGTAAAAGTAACAGATCACTCAAAAACACATTTTAACATGAACATCCACCACAGTGACTCCTGCACATTCCTCATTGTGATGGAAGGCGAAAAAAAGTTCAAGTCCTTCCCTTAGTTCTTCCTCGGTCGTGGGACTCGAGCCCCCGTTGATGGGACAATCTTTACTCCCGTAGCCGGCGGCATTCGGGCCCTCCGCGTTGAGGCGATCTGCTCCTGATAGCTCCCCCGTGCCGGGAGATCGAACCTCGCTTCGGGGCTGGTCGAACCTTCCGTGATGTTGGAGCTTCCCGACTAGCCTCTCCAGAAGACTGCGAGCCCATGATGGTAAGTCTGCGGTGGTCGCGGTGGGAGCGATCACGGGCAAGGTATCAGCTCCGATGTTAAGACCACGCCCCGCGGTGGGGTTCACGACAGTCCAAGGAGGCTTCCAGCTCCATCGATGGTAGGCCGCAGAGCCCGGAAAATGTGATCCGAAAATTGATCGCATCTCCGGGAAGGTAAGAACCTGAAAAAAAGTTTCCCCTGATCCCCTTCCCCCTCCCCCCACATAAAACACACCGGAGAACATTAAAACAAAAACTTTTAACAAACTGAAAAGAGTGAAAAGGTGAGCAGACTGCCGGCAGGACAGCCATCACCTGGTGCTTCAGACCCTAATGTTACAGTGTTCTTACTCTCTCTGGCGTTAAAATCTTTAACCCATGCCATTGTCACCTCTAACTACTAAAATATATCATTAATTTCAGAGCCTTACCACTGGCATCCCAAATCATCTTCAGCTCCATTTATTGAAGAAGGGGTAGGGGAGAATTTTGAAGAACTATTAGTTCATTGGAAGAACTGCAGTTCTGGTCTGATCCTCACCTGAAAACTACTTACATAGTTGATTTTATAAAAGAGATTCTTATGAACCTTTAGGTTATCTAATGTTTTATTTCCCACCTAAATTGTCCATGAAGCAAAAAATTAACTTAATATAGTAGCAAAAGTACTTGTACAATGATTCTGAATCTGAAGTGAGGCACAGAATTATACACCACAGAAACAGGTCACTTTGGCCCACCTCAGCCATTTGCCCGCATTATGCTTTTACCTCTCTCAGCTATTTCTGTCTAAGTATCTGGGGGGGGGGGGGGGGGGGGAGTGGGGAGACTCTGTGAACCATATTTATGCTCCTCAATTTTATAACACTCTACAAGGTCACCCATCCAAGCCTCTGCAACTGAGAGAGAATAAACCCAAACTCTTAAAACTGCAGCCCTTCATTCCAGCCAACTTCCTAACAAAATTCTTCTATACCCTTTCCATAATGTGGCATCCGGAACTGTACACAATTACTTCAGATCACAAAGGATACTATCCACTTACTTTTACATTCATAAGTGATAGGAGCAGAATTAGGCCATTCAACACAACAAATCTATTACACAATTCAATCATATCTGATCTATTTTCCCCTCACAACCCCATTCTCCTGTCTTCTCCCCATAACCACAGACACCCGTACTAATTAAGATTCTATAAATCTATGCCTTAAAAATATCCATTGACATATCCACAGCCTTCTGTGGCAATGAATTTGATTCATTGCCCTCTGACTAAAGAAATTCCTCATCTCCTTCCTAAAGGAATGTCCTTTAATTCTGAGGCTATGGCCCCTGGTTCTGGACTCTCCCACTAGTGGAAACATCCTCTCCACATCCATGTCAATTCTTCCCTTCCCTCCCGCTCCACTCCTTCCCCGGGCACTTTCCCTTGCAACCACAAGAGATGCTACACTTGTCCCTTCACCTCCCCCATCCACTCCTTTCAGGGACCCAAGCAGTCCTTCCAGGTCCGACAGAGGTTCACCTGCACCTCCTCCAACCTCATCTACTGCATCCGTTGCTCCAGATGCCAGCTGATCTATATCGGTGAAACCAAGCGGAGGCTTGGCGATCGTTTCGCCGAACACCTCCGCTCGGTCCGCAATAACCAACCCAACCTCCCGGTGGCTCAGCACTTCAACTCCCCCTCCCATTCCGTATCTGACCTCTCGGTCCTGGGCCTCCTCCACGGCCAGAGTGAGCAACACTGCAAGTTGGAGGAACAGCACCTCATATTCCGCTTGGGGAGTCTGCATCCTCTGGGCTTAAACATTGAATTTTCTCAATTCTGTTAACCCTTGCTGCCTCCTCTCCTTCCCACCTCTCCCTCGGCCCTCGGCATTCCCTTTCTCTCTATCTCTCCCCCACCCAAGTCGCACTAGCTTCTCATTTTCACACTACAAACAGCTTACAATGGCCTGTTTCCTTTATCATCGATACTTTTTTGCATATCTTTCATTCATTGTTTTTTATCTCTCCACATGACCGTCTATATCTCTCGTTTCCCTGATCCCTAACCAGTCTGAAGAAGGGTCTCGACCCGAAACGTCACCTATCTCCTTCGCTCCTTAGATGCTGCTGCACCCGCTGAGTTTCTCCAACCTTTTGTGTACCCTCTCCACATCCATAATATCCAAGCCTTTCACTGCTCGGTAAGTTTCAATGAAGTCGCCCATCATCCTTCTAAACTCCAGCGAGTACAGGCCTAGTGCCATCAAATGCTCATCATATGTTAACCCGATCATTCCTGGGTTCATTCTCGTAAAATTCCTCTGGACCCTCTCCAGTGCCAGCACATCCTTCCTCAGATATGAGGTCCAAAATTGCTCACAATACTTCCAATGAGGTCTGACCAGCACCTTATAAAGTCGCTGCATTACATCCCTCTGTATGTTGTAGGCATTATGTACAAAAAAATCTCAATGAATCTTTATGCTCTTCACAAATCCATGGAATGATACAAAACAAATTACTGACATTTTATAGTTCCAAAAGATTGACCAGTATCTGCAACAGGTTATTTATTTTCTTCTGTGGAGTTAATAAGCAAACACATTAAAAATGATTATTTTATTCCATTATAAGGATTAATTTACCCATGTACTTGATAGATATGTGCAAAATCTCATAATTTGCTTATCAGATAAACTATATGCAATTGGCATTCTTTCAATGCTTTAGTTGATTGACTACATTAATCACTTGCAGGCTTTTGATAGGATAATAAGAACATATTTTTCAACGAGGAAGGGAGAAAAAAGTATAAATTAAACAAACGTTACTACCGTTAATCTTGGCAATTTGTACCCTTTTTTGTTTGGATCTTCTGAGTTTCACCATCAGTTGCTCAAATGGAAATCTGTATCCTCTCCACCAGAGAAAATTCTACCCAGAGATATTGACTTTCCGCTCGGGCCACCCAATTCCTCCCCCCTCCCCTCCCCGATGTACCCAACTCCAAATGCTCTTCCATTCCCTTCCTCACATCCCTGAAGAGGATTTCATTAAAACTGTTCATGTGCTAGGTGATCAGAGTCTTTCCAACGCTCTCTTTTTCATTTAGTAATTTCAAATTCTAGCTGGAAAATAATTCTACATTATTCTACTACCACTGGCCACCTCTTCCCATATTACAAAACTCACTGTTGAATTGTACTTTCATTTAATTTGGCCAAATAATGTTGACTTCAACAATTTTACTTCTATTACAATTGTGATATCCAGCAGTTTCTTTTCTGTCTGAAAGTACCAAAGACTATATTCAAGGTAGACGAAAATGCTGGAGAAACCTAGTGGGTGAGGCAGCATCTATGCAGTGAAGGAAATAGGCAATGTTTTGGGTCGCTTTACCTCCCCCCTTGACTCCATCCAAGGACCCAAGCAGTCTTTCCAGGTGTGGCAGAGGTTCACCTGCACCTTCTCCAACCTCATCTATTGCATCCGCTGCTCTAGGTGTCAGCTGCTCTACATCGGTGAGACCAAGCGTAGGCTTGGTGATCACTTCGTCCAACACCTCCGCTCGGTTCGCAATAACCAACCTAATCTCCCGGTGGCGCAGCACTTCAACTCCCCCTCCCATTCTGAATCCGACCTTTCTGTCCTGGGCCTCCTCCATGGCCAGAGTGAGGTCTACCATAAATTGGAGGAGCAGCACCTCATATTTCGCTGGGGCAGTTTGCACCCCAGCGATATTAACATTGACTTCTCTAATTTCAGGCAGTCCCTGCTTTCTCCCCCCCTTCCCAGCTCTCCCTCAGCCCACTGTCTCTGCCTCTTCCTTTCTTCTTCCCACCCTCACATCAGTCTGAAGAAGGGTCTCGACCCAAAACGTTGCCTATTTCCTTCGCTGCATAGATGCTGCCTCACCCGCTGAGTTTCTCCAGCATTTTTGTCTACCTTCAATTTTCCAGCATCTGCAGTTCCTTCTTAAACAAAGACGATATACAAATCATTTGAAGGAACTTCAAAAATATCCTTGGAGTGGTGATTAAACATTGCAGGGCTTTAATGCCTGGACAGAGAATTGTGGTTATAATTTTGCCTGCAGTTACTGTAACTCTCTATTCTTTGTCATTTCATGTTCTTTTGGTTCTGCAACTTAATTGCTTTTAATAAAGAGTTTTAAAATAGTCACCATTGAAAGAATCAAATTAACTTCCCATTTTCCTCGGAAATTACGCAAATGTGTCTATGATTGGATGACTGGTCTCATAATCTATATAACTAAAAGTCTCATCTTGACCACTTCCTGTCTGCGCTATATATTGATTTTAGAAAAAAATGCAGCATATATCGCTATAATTTCCATCCATCTTACTCACAGTCCCACTCCGCTGAGGCAGCCCCAAGGATTTTTCCGATCGATGAAAATTAAAAAAGTTATGAATGTTTAAAAACTCTTGAGATCAGCTGATTGGTTCTCTCGCCTGTCAATCACCACGATGAAGATAACGCCCCTTCCGGGGGAGGGGGCAGGACTATAAAACCCTGGATGCCTGGACATGAGTCAGTTACTCTGGAAGATTGCGAGGGAGAAGCTACAACTCTGATTCTGCCTGAGTCTACTGAACTGTTAGTCTATCCTTTATGTGCTTTATGTGGATATGTGTTTTATGTGGTTATGTGCTTTATGTGGTTAACCCTTCATGTGCTTGCAATAAATTATGATTTGTTAACCCTTAATGTGCTTGCAATAAATGATTTGTTAGCCCTTAATGAAATGAGTTGTTTGGCCTGCCCTATGCTTGAAATGGAAATGGAAATGAAATTAGTTGTTTGATCTGCCCTGTGCTTTTGATTTTGCTTTGCCTTTACTTTGCTTGAGCTCACCTGAAATGAAAGCAAATGGATTATATTGTTGGCTGGCCCCGCCTGCCCTGTGCTTTTGTTTTGCTTGAGCTCACCTGAAATGAAAGCAAATGGATTGTATTGTTGGCTGGCCCCGCCTGCCCTGTGTTTTTGTTTTGCTTGAGCTCACCTGAAATGAAAGCAAATGGATTGTTTTGTGGGCTGGCCCCGCCTGTGCTTTTGCTTTGCCTTTGCTTTGCTTGAGCTCACCTGAAATGGAAGCAAATGTATTGTTGGCTGGCCCCGCCTGCCCTGTGCTTTTAGAAACATAGAAAATAGGTGCAAGAGGAGGCCATTCAGCCCTTCGAGCCAGCACTGCCATTCATTGCGACCACGGCCGATTGTCCCAATCAATAACCTGTGCCTGCTTCCTCCCCATATCCCTTCATTCCACTAACCGCTAGAGCTCTATCTAACTCTCTCTTAAATCCATCCAGTGGTTTGGCCTCCACTGGCCTCTGTGCCAGGGAATTCCATAAATTCACAACTCTCTCGGTGAAAAAGTTTTTTCTCACCTCAGTGTTAAATGACCTCCCCTTTATTCTAAGACTGTGGCCCCTGGTTCTGGACTCGCCCCACATTGGGAACATTTTTCCTGCATCTAGCTTGTCCAATCCTTTTATAATTTTCTATGCTTCTATAAGATTCCCCCTCATCCTTCTTTACTCCAGTGAATACAAGCCTAGTCTTTTCAATCTTTCCCCACATGACAGTCCCGCCATCCCAGGGATCAATCTCGTGAACCTACGCTGCACTGCCTCAACCTCAAGGACATCCTTCCTCAAATTAGGAGACCAAAACTGTACACAATACTCCAGATGTGGTCTCACCAGAGCCCTATACAACTACAGACAAAACCTTTCTACTCCTATACTGAAATCCTCTTGTTATGAAGGCCAATATTCCATTAGCTTTCTTCACTGCCTGCTGTACCTGTAAGCCAACTTTCAGTGACTGGTGTACAAGGACGCCCAGGTCTCGCTGCACCTCCCCCTTACCTAACCTAACCCCATTGAGATAATAATCTGCCCCCTTGTTTTTGCCGCCAAAGTGGATAACCTCACATTTATCTATATTATACTCATCTGTCACACATCTGCCCACTCACTCAACCTGTCCAGGTCACCCTGCAACCTCCTAACATCCTCTTCACAGTTCACACTGCCACCCAGCTTTGTGTCATCCGCAAACTTGCTAGTGTTGCTCCTAATTCCCTCTTACAAATCATTAATATATATGGTAAACAGTTGCGGCCCCAACACCAAGCCTTGCGGCACTCCACTCACCACTGACTGCCATTCTGAAAAGGATTTGTTCACTCTTATTCTTTGCTTCCGGTCTGCCAACCAATTTTCTATCCATGTCAACACCCTATCCCCAATACCATGTGCTCTACTTTTAGTCACCAGTCTCCCGTACAGGACCTTATCAAAGGCTTTCTCAAAGTCTAGATACATTACATCCACTGGCGCCTTCATCCATTTTACTTGTCACATCCTCGAAAAATTCCAGAAGATTAGTCAAGCATGATTTTCCTTTCATAAATCCATGTTAACTTGGACTAATCCCTTCACTGTTATCCAAATGCCCCATTATTACCTCTTTAATAATTGACTCCAGCATTTTTCCCACCACCGAAGTCAGGCTAACTGGTCTGTAATTCCCCGTTTTCTCTCTCGCTCTTTTCTTAAAAAGTGGGATAACATTAGCTATCTTCCAATCCACAGGATCTGATCCTGAATCAATTGAACATTGGAAAATGATCACCAATGTATCCACTATTTCTAGAGTCACCTCCCTGAGGACCCTGGGATGCCGACCATCAGGCCCAGGGGATTTATCATCCTTCAGTCCCATTAGCCTACCCAATACAATTTCTCGCCTAATGAAAATTTCTTTCAGTTCCTCTACCCCCTTAGATCCTCTGTCCTCCAGTACATCTGGGAGATTGTTTGTGTCTTCCTCAGTGAAGATAGATCCGAAGTACCTATTCAACTCTTCAGCCATTTCCTTGTTGCCCATAATAATTTCACCCATGTCTGCCTTCAAGGGACCCACGTTTGGCTTTGCTACTCTTTTTCCCTTGACATATCTAAAGAAGCTTTTACTGTCCTTCTTTATTTTCCTGGCCAGTTTCCCTTTGGACTTCATCTTTTCAGCCCATATTGCCCATTTTGTTTCCTTCTGTTGTCCTATGAAAGTTTCCCAAAGCTACTCTTTGCTGTGTTATACATCTTTTCTTTTAGTTTTATTCTATCCCTAACAACTTTGCTTTGCTCGACCTCACCTGAAATGAAAGCAAATAGATTGTATTGTTGGCTGGCCCGGCCTGCCCTGTGCTTTTGCTTTTGCTTTGCCATTGCTTTGCTTGATCTCACCTGAAATGAAAGCTAATGGATTGTATTGTTGGCTGGCCCTGCCTGCCCTGTGCTTTTCCTTTTGCTTTGCCTTTGCTTTGCTTGACCACAACTGAAATGAAAGCAAATGGATTGTATTGTTAGCTGGCCCCGCCTGCCCTATGCTTGACTTGACTTGAAATGGATTACAATGGATTGTTGGCCCTGCACTCACTGCGCTTGACTTGACCAACAACACCCATGCTTTCGCTCCAGACCCCCCCCCCACTGGCCACCAATATTGGAATTGATGGAGAGGTGGAATATTGCGTTGAGGAACCAGCCCTCTGTGTGAACCTGGGAGCTAACGGGTCCCACTTAGTTTAGTTCTCTCTAAAGATCTAAATAGTTGTATTTGTAACCACCCTCTGCCGCTGTAACATTGGACAGTTCCAGTGAATGAAAAATCAAAAACTCCTTGATGGTGCTACATTTTAGGAAGGACATTTGTGCTATTGAGGGAGTGGAGCATAGGTTCACGAGGTTAATTCCCAGGATAGCGGGACTGTTTTATGTTGAAAGAATGGAGCGACGGGGCTTGTATACACTGGAATTTAGAAGGATGAGAGGTGATCTTATTGAAACATATAAGATTATTAAGGGATTGGACACGCTAGAGGCAGGAAACATGTTCCCGATGTTGGGGGAGTCCAGAACCAGGGGCCAGAGTTTAAGAATAACGAATAGGCCATTTAAAACGTAGATGAAGAAAAACCTTTTCACCCAGAGTTGTGAATCTATGAAATTCTCTGACTCGGAAGGCAGTGGAGGCCAATTCTCTGGATGCTTTCAAGAGAGTGAGATAGAGCTCTTAAATATAACAGAGTCAAGGGATAGGGGATGAAGGCAGGAACAGGGTACTGATTGGGATGATCAGCCATGATCACAGTGAATGGCTCAAAGGGCCGAATGTCCTACTCCTGCACCTATTGTCTATTATTGTCTACTTTGGTTATTAAACACAACAATAATTGCAGTGTTCATACGAGTTTGTCTTGTATATAACTTTTCAAATTGCAAGCATAAAAGAAAACTAAGTTAGTGAATGTCATCAAAATAAAAATAAATGCAGATTTTGTTCTGTTCCTCTCATTTTTACTTTACCTTACATTGCAAGAAATTATGATACATTATAATTGTGATTTTTATCTTCAACAAAATACCCATGAAGAAATGAATAATGAACTGAAATTATTTTGACTTCGCATGTGATGAACTGTAATTGCCGAGGGTAATCGTAGTGCAAGAATTTACAGCGACATCTGCTGCCAATGTGTGGAACCGAATTTCAAATAGATTGCTCTCTGGCTCCAGAAATATTTTTGATTTCCTGCGGGGTTTGGGCAGAATGTTCATCGTTCATGAGCCAAAAATACAGTATAACAGACTTCCCAACAAATTTAGGGCTAGAGTTTGCATTAGGTTAGCCTGCTACTTCCAGCCTAAATTACCTGAAAATATGGGGATTTTTAACTGTAACTCTTCAGTACCATTAGTATTTCTGCAAAGGTCTCAATTACGTTAAAAAACCTCTTCCATAAAATGATCCATGCAGGAAACTGCCTTGGGTGAATTGAACTTGTGGCATAACTGCTTCTCGCTATTTTAACCATTTGCAGGCCTTTTCCAAAAGTTTTTACGTTCGTTTGCTATCAGTATAAAGCATTAATGGACAGTTTTATATACGATTTGTGAAGCTAACTACTGTACCCTAATATAATCAGAAAATAGTGCGCAAGATAATTTGAATTTATTATTGTATGAGATAAATTTCTACAATCTTGCTGATCAATGGTGCAATCCTAAACGTATTAATTAAAATACTGTTAGTTCACTACATTATTGAACTCTGCATGAAGGTCAGCAGCAAAACGTCATCATATCGAGATTCCTTGGACTATAAGAGATTGGAATTGGAAGCCTTTTGACTCCTTAATTCTGCCAGATTTTCTAACCACTACACCACTTTTTTGCCCTGCAGCCATATGCCTTGACTCGTCTAATTGCCAGAAATATGAAGATATCAATTCTAAATGAAATGAATAACTAAAAATAACATTCCAAAGCCAAGGGACTTGTTCTTGTGCTGTACTGTTCCATGACTTGTAACAACCTCTGTGTTAATCCTGATTAAATTGGAGCAGCCATGGTATTAAAATCGAGTAAGGGCTGATGTACTGCTAGGTCATTTTGGTCAAGTTAAATGTGCGTTTGCAGAACCAAAGATCCTATAGCAAGCAAGATAACCCACTCGACGAAAAATAAGTAGTACGGTCATGTGCAGATTCATGGGTAATTTTCGGCCCCATTTCCGTAACTGGCTTCCATCTCCACACCAAAGATCCTATAGCGGTGCAAAGATACTAGTGCAGAGACGGAAGCCAGTTATGGAAACATCCTTGTAAAAATAAAAGTTATTTTGTAAAAATCTTCTCATTTTCAGAATTATAATTTATTAACACAAACTGTTCCCCGGCAACGTTGATTACACTGCGGGTCAGGTTACTGAAATGGATGAAAAAAAGGTCCATGTTCCGCTCCGTTGCATACTACACATCGGCCCATTGCATTTAGCAGGAGTGGTCTATCTTGCTCCGCTATAGGATCTTTGTGCAGAACTAAGACAGGCTGCTGAATGGTGCCAGTATGTCTGTGGCCCAGATAAGTGCTGCAGAAAAAAAAATGGGACATCTGCAGAGGTCTTACAATTAAGTGTGAAATGCATTGAGCTAATTGGATCGATGCAAACCAGATATACATTGTGCAAATAATGTTACGAAGCCTTACTTTGTTGTTTGTGTTAAATGTTGAGCCTTGTCTGGGTTGTCTGAATCCCAAAGCACATGTTGCATTATTCATCTTCCTTCTCAAAGCTTTACCAGATACAATGAATTAGCTACTGTATTATTGGGTTGGGGAACTGTCAATTATGTACTGTGTTAATCGATATGTGTGATTGGGTAGTGAAGAGACCACCCCCATGTGGTTCGGCCCCTCAAGGTTCGGGGACCTATAAAAGGTTACCCCCACGAGGTCCGATGTCGATTTTCTGGAAGAGCGCTTGGGACTGCGTGACCTTTTGGAGTGTCTCTGCTTGCACGAGGCTAGAAGGGCTTGGCCAAGCAGATACAAGGATCGAACCTGCGGTGGTTAGGTATAGAAACATAGAAATTAGGAGTAGGCCATTCAATATGATCATGGCTGATCATCCAACTCAGTATCCCGTACCTGCCTTCTCTCCATACCCTCTGAGAAGGGATAGAAGAGATACCATCCCCAACTTCACTAATACTGTTAGGTGGCCTGTACACAACACCCACCAGCGTTTTCTGCCCCTTAGTGTTTCGCAGCTCTACCCATACCGATTCCACATCCTCCAAGCTAATGTCCTTCCTTTCCATTGCGTTAATCTCCTCTCTAACCAGCAACGCTACCCCACCTCCTTTTCCTTTCTCTCTATCCCCCCTGAATATTGATTATCCCTGGATGTTCAGCTCCCAGCCTTGGTCACCCTGGAGCCATGTCTCCATGATCCCAACTATATCATTGTCATTAATAGCTATCTGCACGTTCAACTCATCCACCTTATTACGAATACACCTTGCATTGAGACACAAAGCCTTCAGGCTTGTTTTTACAACGCTCTCACCCCTTATACAATTATGTTGAAAAGTGGCCCTTTTTGACTTTTGCCCTGGTTTTGTCTGCATGCCACTTTTACTTTTCACCTTGCTACCTATTGCTTCTACCATCATTTTACACACACCTGCCTCTCTGCTCTTGTCCCCATCCCCCTGCCACATTAGTTTAAATCCTCCCCGACAGCACTAGCAAACACTCCCCCAAGGACATTGGTTACATTCCAGCTCAGGTGCAGATCGTCCTGTTTGTACTGGTCCCACCTCCCCCAGAACTGGTTCCAGTGCCCTAAAAATTTTAACCCCTCCCCTTTGCACCATTTTTCAAGCCACGTATTCATCTGCAATATCCTCCTATTTCTACTCTGACTGGCCCGTGGTACTGGTAGTAATCCAATGATTATTACCTTTGAGGTCCTACTTTTAAGTTTATCTCCTAGCTCCTTAAATTCACCTTGTAGGACCTCATCCCTTTTTTACCTATATCGTTGGTGCCTATATGCACCACGACAACTGGCTGTTCACCCTCCCCCTCCAGAATGTTCTGCAGCCGTTTAGTGACATCCCTGACCCTTGCACCAGGGAGGCAACATACCTTCCTGGAGGCTCGTTTGCGGCCACAGAAATGCCTATCTATTCCCGACAATTGAATCCCCCATTACCTTTCCCCTCTTTTTTTCCTCCCTCATGTGCCGCAGAGCCACCCATGGTGCCATGAACTTGGCTGCTGCTGCTGCATTCCCCTGATGAGCCATCTCCTCAACAGTATCCAAAATGGTATACCTGTTTAGGAGGGAGATGATTTATGAGCTGTGATGTGATAATCGTACTCATTCATTTTCCTGAATTTTCTCATGTGGCATAGATGGTTCTTTATTGTCACATATGCATTACACAGTGAAATTCTTGCACCCGTCTCCATATTTTGACACCAAAGTGTGTTGCCCAAGTGGAGCTTGAACCCACAACCCTGAGATTAAGAGTCTCATGCTCCACTGACCTAGCCAGCGGGCTTGTTTAGGAGGGAGATGACCGCAGGGGACTCCTGCACTACCTGCCTACTGCTTTGCTGGCTATTGGCCACCCGTTTCCTTTCTGTCCTCTTACCTTTTACCTGTGGTGTGAACAATTCGCTGTACGTGCTATCCACAACTTTCTCCGCATCGTGGATGCTCCAGTATGAATCCAGCTGCAGTTCCAATCGTTCAATGCGGTCTTCCAGGAGCTGCAGCTGGACACACTTTCTGCAAACGTAGTCACCAGGGACACCGACAATATCCCTGATCTCCCATATGTTGCAGGCTGAGCAAGGCACGGGGACAATCTCTACTGACATATCTTACTCCCAAATTACTCTGTATTAAATATTAAAAAACACAAAAACTTATCCTTTAAACTTTACTAATAAATACTGAATCCTTAACTCCCAGAATCCTTAAACCTGAAGGCAGAAATGTAAAAATTGTAAACTCAGGGTTGCACCCAATCAGCTGCTTCCTCTGGTCCTCTTCCACCAATCAGAGGCTTCACCAGATTCCTTCTCTGGAAGGGAGATGGAACGTTGCAGAATTCGGTCTCACAGCTCCAGGTACTCCACCCTCTCACCAACGGCTCCCTGGTGAGCCGTTGCAATACAGTATCAAAAAGGGAAACTTGTATTGTGTTATCCAAAATAAAGTTTAGTTGCTCAAGTGATTGATTCAGTATTTTATTGACTGAAACTAGCTTGGAATGAGCTATTTACATCTGCAGATGCATTGCAGAAAACATCCTATCCGACTGCATCACAGCTTGGTGTGGCAACTGCTCTGCAGAACACTGCAAAAAAAAAAATATTGTGTATCATGCAGACCAGCCTTAGCCCCATCAAATCTATTTATATTTCACACTGCCTCGGGAAAGCAGGCACATAATCAAGGACCCAATTTATTCCGTTCTGTTAGATAGATGATAGAACAGCTGGAAAGCAAGTGCCACCAGATTCAGTAACAGCTTCTTCCCCACAGATTAGACTACAGAAAAGATCTCTTCTGATCTGAGGGTGTAGCCCTGGCCTCATAACCTGCCTCATTGTAGTCCTTGCACTGGTTATATTTTTGCACTTACTCCAATTGTAACACTAATGCTGTAATGCTATATTCTGCACTCTGGTATTTTTCTCCTTACACCACCTGTTGTACTTGTGTATGGTTTGATTGTACTCAAGTACAGTATGATTTGAATGCATAGCAGGCAAACAATGTTTTTATTTGTATCTCAGTACCGGTGACAACAATAACACAATACTAATGCTGACATGGATTCAGAATTGTTTAATCAGACAAAGAGAGGAACTGAACTGATCATTTAATGACTAAATGCAATTAATGGGTCACTGCAGGAACTGGTGATTAGGAGCAAGCTTTACACAACATAGTCAACGATTTTGCTGCAGGAACTACATGCAATAATACTGAACTAGGTGACACTAGGAGTATAGAATCTACAAGGGATACAAATAAGCTAAACAACTGTGAGAGAATTTAGCAGATATGGAAAAATATTAAGGTTTCCACTCAGGTGCATATAACAGGGAAAGCAACGCTGAATGGTGAGATTCATTAAATGTTGATGTTCAAAAGGACCTCAAAGTGCTTGTACACAAGTTGAAGACAACATGAAGTTGCAGTGAGAGATTAGAAGACTAAATGACATGTTATCCATTAGAACCATAAAAAGACAGGAAAATAGGCGGCGGGTTAGGCCATTCGGCCCTTCGAGCCAGCACCGCCATTCAATATGATCATGGCTGATCACCTACAGTGGCTTGCAAAAGTATTCATACCCCTTGAACTTTTCCACATTTTGTCACGTTACAACCACAAACGTAAATGTATTTTATTGGGATTTTATGTGATAAACCAAAACAAAGTGGTGCATAATTGTGAAGTGGAAGGAAAATGATACATGGTATTCAAATTTTTTTACAAATACAAAACTGAAAAGTATGGCGTGCAAAAGTATTCAGCCCCCTTTACTCTGATACCCCTAAATAAAATCCAATGCAACCAATTGCCTTCAGAAGTCACCTAATTAGTAAATAGAGTCCACTTGTGTGTAATCTAATCTCAGTATAAATACAGCTGTTCTGTGAAGGCCTCAGAGGTTTGTTAGAGAACATTAGTGAACAAACAGCATCATGAAGCCCAAGGAACACACCAGACAGGTCAAAGATAAAGTTGTGGAGAAGCTTAAAGCAGGGTTAGGTTATAAAAAAATGTCCCAAGCTTTCAACATCTCAAGGAGCACTGTCCAATCCATCATCCGAAAATGGAAATAATATGGCACAACTGCAAACCTACCAAGACATGGCCGTCCATCTAAAATGACAGGAGATCAAGGAGAGCATTGAAAAGCAGCCAAGAGGCCCATGGTAACTCTAGAAGATCTGCAGAGATCCACAGCTCAGGTTGGAGAATCTGTCCACAGGACAACTATTAGTCTTGCACTCCACAAATCGGGCCTTTATGGAAGAGTGGCAAGAAGAAAGCCATTGTTGAAACAAAGCCATAAGAAGTCCCGTTTGCAGTTTGCCACAAGCCATGTGGGGGACTCAGCAAACATGTGGAGGAAGGTGCTGTGGTCTGATGAGACCAAAATTGAAGTTTTTGGCCTAAATGCAAAACACTATGTGTGGTGGAAAACTAACACTGCACATCACCCTGAACACACCATCCCCACTGTGAAACATGGTGTGGGGATGCTTTTTTTCCAGCAGTGACAGAGTTTTTTCCAGCTGGTCAGAGTTGATGGGAAGATGGATGGAGCCAAATACAGGGCAATCTTGGAAGAAAACCTGTTAGAGTCTGCAAAAGACTTGAGACTGAATTCCCGTGAATACAGTCGACCCATTCTTTCATCATATATCAGTCCCGCCATCCCGGGAATTAACCTAGTGAACCTTCACTGCACTCCCTCACTAGCAAGAATGACCTTCCACAAATTAGGGGACAAATTGCACACAAAACTCCAGGTGTGGTCTCACCAGGGCCCTGTACAACTGCAGTAGAACCTCCTTGCTCCTAAATTCAAATCCTCTCGCAATGAAGGCGAGCATGCCATTAGCCTTCTTCACCGCCTGCTGTACCTACATGCTTACTTTCAGTGACTAATGAACAAGCACACCCAGGTCTCGTTGCACCGCCCCTTTTACTAATCTGACACCATTCGGATAATAATCAGCCTTCCTGTTCTTGCCACAAAAGTGGATAACCTCACATTTATACCATGCATCTGCCTGCTCACCTAACCTATCCAAGTCATCCTGCAGCCTCATAGCATCATCCTCGCAGTTCACAGTGCCACCCAGCTTTGTGTCATCCGCAAATTTGGAGATGTTACATTTCCCTCGTCTAATCGTTGATATATATTGTAAAGAACCGGGGTCCCAGCACCGAGCCTTGCGGCACCCCACTAGTCACTGCCTGCCATTCTGAAAAAAACAGTTAATTCCTACTCTTTGCTTCCTCTCTGCCAACCAATTCTCTATCCATGTCAATACCCCACCCCAATACCATGCATTCCAATTTTGTACACAAATCTCATGTGGGATCTTGTCAAAGGCTTCTTGAAAGCCCAGATACACCACATCCACTGGCTCTCTCCTATCCATTCTTGTTACATCCTCAAAAAATTCCAGAAAATTAGTCATGATTCCCCTTCATACTGACGGGGACTTTGATCGATCCTGTCACTGCTTTCCAAATGCGCTGCTATTACATCTTTAATAAACAACTCGAGCATCTTCCCCACTACCGATGTAAGGCTAACTGGTCTATAATTCCCCGTTCTTCTCCCTTCTTTCTTAAAAAGTGGAGTTACATTAGCTACCCTCCAGTTCACAAGAAATGATCCAGAGTCTATAGAACATTTGAAAATTATTAATAGGTATACAGCAATGATTCTTATTGCATTTACAAAAGGCCTGTGTGGAACATCCTGTGGTAGTTTTATTCTCAACTACGGAAGGATGTACTTGCCATAGAAGGAACATGGTTAAGATTCATTAACCTGATTCCAGGGATGGCAGGATCATCATGAAAAGAGTACATTTCAACTGTATTCTTGAGAGTTTAAAAACGATCACAAGACATTGACATCTCAGGAACAGACAGTGGTATATGATCGAAGAGAGTTTCAAAACAAGGGATAGACCATTTGGGGCTGTGATCATGAGAATTTTCTTCATCCAGATAGTAAACCCTTGAGATTTGATACTCTGAGCAATGGAAGCTCAGCTCATTGAAAACATAGATCAAAAGATTTGTGGACACCAAGGGATGTGAAGATAGTTCTGGAAGATGACATGAGGGAGATCAGTAGTGTTCTCAACATGGGGCAGAACAGGCTCAAAGGATCAGAAGACCTACTTCCATTCCCATCTCCAATGAGCAGAGCTTTACAATGGAGATTGGTAGATTCTTGATTCATTAGGGTTAAGGTTACAGGCAGAAGGCAGGAGAATGGGGTTAAGAGTGCAAGTCGCAAATTGGTGACAGGTTCTATCTGCCACATCTTAAAACTAAAATTGTACTCCACATAGAAACATAGAAAAATAGGTGCAGGTGTAGGCCATTCGGCACTTCGAGCCTGCACCGATGATCAATATTCAATATGATCATAGCTGATCATTCAACTCAGTATCCCGTACCTGCCTTCTCTCCATACCCCCTGATCCCTTTAGCCACAAGTGCCACATCTAACGCCCTCTTAAATATAGCCAATAAACTGGCCTCAACTACCTTCTGTGGCAGAGAATTCCAGAGACTCACCGCTCTCTGTGTAAAGAATATTTTCCTCATCTCGGTCCTAAAGGAATTCCCCCTTATCCTTAGACTGTGACCCCTTGTTCTGGACTCCCCCAACATCGGGAACAATCTTCCAGCATCTAGCTTGTCCAACCCCTTAAGAATTTTGTAAGTTTCTATAAGATCCCCCCTCAATCTTCTAAATTCCAGCGAGTACAAGCCGAGTCTATCCAATCTTTCCTCATATGAAAGTCCTGACATCCCAGGAATCAGTCTGGTGAATCTTCTCTGTACCCCCTCTATGGCAAGGATGTCTTTCCTCAGATTTGGAGACCAACACTGTACGCAATACTCCAGGTGTGGCCTCACCAAAACCCTGTACAACTGCAGTAGAACCTCCCTGCTCCTATACTCAAATCCTTTCGCTATGAATGCTAACATACCATTTGCTTTCTTCACTGCCTGCTGCACCTGCATGCCTACTTTCAATGACTGGTGTACCATGACACCCAGGTCTCGTTGCATCTCCCCTTTTCCTAATCTGCCACCATTCAGATAATAGTCTACCCTCATGTTTTTGCCACCAAAGTGGATAACCTCACATTTATCCACATTATACTGCATCTGCCATGCATCTGCCCATTCACTCAGCCTATCCAAATCACCCTGCAGCCTCCAAGCATCCTCCTCACACCTAACTATACCCCCCAGCTTGGTGTCATCTGCAAACTTGGAGATGTTGCATTGAATTCCCTCGTCCAAATCGTTAATATATATTGTAAATAGCTGGGGTCCCAGCACTGAGCCTTGCGGTACCCCACTAGTCACTGCCTGCCATTCTGAAAAGGACCCGTTTACTCCTACCCTTTGCCTCCTGTCTGCTAGCCAGTTCTCTATCCACATCAATACTGAACCCCCAACACCGTGTGCTTTAAGTTTGTATGCTAATCTCTTATGCGGGACCTTGTCGAAAGCCTTCTGAAAGTCTAGATATAACACATCCACTGGTTCTCACTTATCCACTCCACCTGTTACATCCTCGAAAAATTCTATCAGATTTGTCATACATGATTTACCTTTCGTAAATCCATGCTGACTTTGTCCAATGATTTCAACACTTTCCAAATGCGCTGCTATCCCATCTTTAATAACTGACTCTAGCAGTTTCCCCACTACCGATGTTAGACTAACTGGTCTGTAATTCCCCGCTTTCTCTCTCCCTCCTTTTTTAAAAAGTGGGGTTACATTAGCTATCCTCCAATCCTCAGGAACTACTCCAGAATCTAAGGAATTTTGAAAAATTATCACTAATGCATCCACTATTTCTGTGGCTACCTCCTTGAGTACTCTGGGATGCAGACAATCTGGCCCTGGGGATTTATCAGCCTTCAATCCGTTCAATTTACCCAACACCACCTCCCGGCTAACCTGGATTTCACTCAGTTCCTCCATCTTATTTGACCCCCGTTCCACTGCTATTTCCGGCAGATTATTTATCTCTTCCTTAGTGAAGACAGAACCAAAGTAGTTATTCAATTGGTCTGCCATGTCCTTGTTCCCCATGATCAATTCACCTGTTTCTGGCTGCAAGAGACCAACATTTGTTTTAACTAGTCTCTTTCTCTTCACATATCTATAAAAGCTTTTGCAGTCAGTTTTTATGTTCCCTGCCAGTTTCCTTTCATAATCTATTTTCCCTTTCCTAATTAAGCCCTTTGGCCTCCTCTGCTGGATTCTGAATTTCTCCCAGTCCTCCGGTAGGCTGCTTTTTCTGGCAAATTTGTATACCTCATCTTTTGTTTTTATAGTATCCCTGATTTTCCTTGTTATCCATGGATGCACCACCTTCCCCGATTTATTCTTTTGCCAAACTGGTATGAACAATTTTAGTACTTCATCCATGCAGTCTTTAAATACCTTCCATTGCACATCCACTGTCAACCCTTTAAGACACTGTCATCACCTGCCAGTCTATCTTGGCCAATTCACATCTCATACCTTCAAAGTTACCTTTGTTCAAGTTCAGAACCCTTGTTTCTGACTTAATTTTGTCACTCTCCATCCTAATGAAGAACTCAACCATATTATGGTCACTCTTGCCCAAGGGGCCACGCACAACAAGACTGCTAACTAACCCTTCCTCATTACTCAATACCCAGTCTAGAATAGCCTGCTCGCTCGTTGGTTCCTCCACATGTTGGTGTAGAAAACTATCCCGCATACATTCCAAGAAATCCTCTTCCTCAGCACCCCTGCCAATTTGATTCGCCCAATCTACATGCAGATTGAAGTCACCCATTATAACCATGTTACCCTTGTTGCACGCATTTCTAATTTCCTGTTTGATGCCATCCCCAACTCCAATACTACTGTTAGGTGGCCTGTACACAGCTCCCACTAGCGTTTTCTGCCCCTTAGAGTTTCGCAGCTCTACCCATATTGATTCCACATCCTCCACGCTAATGTCCTTCCTTTCTATTGCATTAATCTCCTCTCTCACCAGCAACGCTACCCCACCTCCTTTTCCTTTTCGTCTATCCCTCCTGAATATTGAATACCCCTGGATGTTCAGCTCCCAGCCTTGGTCACCCTGGAGCCATGTCTCCGTGATCCCAAATATAGCATAGTCATTAATCGCTATCTGCACCTTCAACTCATCCACCTTATTACGAATGCTCCTGGCATTGAGACACAAAGCCTTCAGGCTTGTTTTTACAACACTCTTTCTCCTTATACAATTATGTTGACAAGTGGTCCCTTTCACATCGATTCCTATTACACTTGGCCATACTCTCCTATCCCTTTGTGAGCTTTCTTTCCCGTTAATTCTGGGGTCATTAACCATCCCTTTACTCTCTTTCCCTTTAACTCCGTCCTCGACTATCCCATTTGACACCCCACCCCCCCTTATTCAGTTTAAAACCATCCGTGTAGCAGTGGCAAACCTGCCGGCCAGAATGCTGGTCCCCCACCTGTTAAGATGCAATCCGTCCCTTTTGTACAGTTCCCCCTTACTCCAAAACAGATCCCAGTGATCTAAGAATCTAAATCCCTGCCCCCTGCACCAGTTCCTCAGCCACACATTCAGGTCCCGTATCTCCCTGTTCCTGCCCTCGCCAGCACGAGGAACTGGAAGCAAACCGGAGATAACAACCCTGGAAGTCCTGCTTTTCAGCATTTTTCCGAGCTCTCTGAAGTCCCGCTGCAAAATTTTCATCCCCTTCTTTCCAACATCATTTGTGCCAACATGCACAACCACTTCTGGCTGTTCACCTTCGCCCTTGAGGATTGTCTGCACTCTGTCCGTGACATCCTGGATCCTGGCACCAGGAAGGCAGCACACCATCCTCGAATCCCGTCTGTTGCCGCAAAAATCCCTGTCCGTACCTCTCACAATGGAGTCTCCAACTACAATGGCGTTGCCCGACTTTGGCCTCTTTGGTTTTGGTTCAACAGCCCTTTTTGTTTTGCAAGCCAGTCCGCCGCTCAGTGAGATACCGTCTTCTGTCCCGGCAGCTTCCACATGGGGGAACCTGTTCACAAGAGGTACAACACCCGGGGACCTTTGCATTCCATGTTTTCCTCCCTTTCTCACCGTCACCCACCTTCTCTCTTCTAGTGCCTTGGGTGTAACAATCTTACTGAAGGACTTGTCGAGGAACGACTCAGTTTCTCGGATGAACCCGAGGTCATCCACTTGTTTCTCCAGTTCCCCAACACGGTCCTTCAGGAGCTGTACCTGGATGCACTTCTCACATTTGTAGCAGCCAGAGGCACCAGCAGTGTCCTTGACCTCCCACATACTGCAAGCATCACACTGCATCAGCTTGCTTGACATCTCCTTCTTTTGCCTCGGTCTCTCCCTATCCAGTGTTTTGCGCAGCCTCCTCTCTGGAGACTCTCGAGCCAAAGACTCACACTTTACTCACAGGGCACTTCCCTCACTGCCGCTCCCCAAGAGCTGCCTTGCTTATATTGACTGTTAAATTGCCTAATTTACAAACCAAATTCCTCAGTTTTCAACTGTTTTCCCCCTCTGACTCACTGAGAACTCTCCTCCCACTCGGGCTAGAGCCAATCAGTGCTTTCTCCTGCTTCTCTTTGTTGCTGCTGCTTCAAAATCCACGGGAACACTGAGTAAAGTCTGCCTGCTTTGTCTCTCCTTTTCAACTGTTTTCCCCCCCTGACTCACTGAGAACTCTCCTCCCACTCGGGCTAGAGCCAATCAGTGCATTCTCCTGCTTCTCTTTGTTGCTGCTGCTTCAAAATCCACAGGAACACTGAGCACATGAACACATAAAGTCCATCCGCATAAACCCAACTATGTATACTTCACCAATTTAGTTATTGAAGGCATTATCACTGCAAGAAACTGTACAAATAAGAATACATAAAAATATCTTGCCACAACATACATTTTAAAATATTTAAATTCTTTAGTGATTCAGATTTAATTATTTTAGATTATCAATATTAACGGACATTGAATTTGTCTTAATGCCAGGACAATTCAGAAGCATCCTGAAAGCTTGGTATCTTTGCTATCTTCAATGGTGCAGAAAAAGCGAGGTGTTAACCAGAATATGTCACAAAGGTATAATTCAGGTAGTAGCCAAAACAAATTGAAGTTCAGGCCTGAAGGGCAAAGACAAACAGTTGTGGCCCACTCAACAAACTAGGTTATTAACACATGCATGGTCAATTACCACAACCACACTCAAATTGTAGAAAAGCAAAGATCAGAAACTCTTGCAAAACCTTGAGCAACAGAGTGAAAGGAAACACCAGTGAAGGCCACCCAGTGGCACAGCACAAGTTTACACCCAAAGACACATTGTTCTAACCTCCCCAAAGACTTCCTCACCAGATGGAAACTTGATTGAAGAACAGCAATGGCTATTAGATAACTTCCAGTATGTAAATCAAAGAACAGAAAGCAGAAAGATGGAATCCCAAGATCATGTACAGCTGAACTAATTTAGGTGTCAAGGTAGATTGGCAGGTAGAGAAATAATAACAGGAAAATTTAGAATACAAAAATATCATTTTTTCAGTTTGTTACTTGAGATCCAATTGTGAGTTATTGTGGTGTAATGCATAGTCGACAAAAGGTATTTTCATGTCATGTCTGCATCTTTTGCTCGGAGCATAGAAAAAACCCACCAATATCCAAGATATTTTATTGAATATTCAAAATAGAGGAAATCCCATAAATCTACAACTTTGAACATTATTTACAAATTCTAAAAAAAGTTATGATTAAAGTGTACAGTATTTGCACATTCTACCCAACAATGAAGCAACTGAACTACACAATAACAGAGATAAATTCATTTAAATACTTTGAATACTGTATCCTTTAAATTGTTGCACATGTTTGGTAGGTTCTGGCAGCCTTATGGTAACTTAATGTTCTAACCAATTCCACGGAAATACTCTACAGTGGTATTAATATTTTCAAAGAAAACAGTTGAAGTCCCAATCAGAAGTTTTAATTTCTTCTATAATAGTTTACTGCAGGATTTTGAAGAGTGGTTATCAATGTATTTAACAAAAGGATTCATAAACTACTTTTCACATAAAAGAAATCTCTTCATTAGTTTGAACAGCCGTCCATACAACACAACAGCACAAATCCAATTTTAGTGTATTATTGCATTAACACTTCTAAACTTGTTTCACGTAAAATATTTAACCCAATCCACAGTTTACGTATAGAAAACAATCTACCTTCAAAATTACAAAATGCAATTTCACTCAGCTTGAGATATCCATAAACTGCTGAGAGTTTAAATTATTCATGAACAAACGTAATAAAAATGTTAGTAAAAGTGCTAAAGTAACAAGTTGTAAGCCAAAAAGGAAAAGATTTGACTGAAACACCAGTTGTGGAATCGTAAACTGAAAATTATATAAAATACTCTGTGACATGGAAAAATAGTACCTGATTATCTTTCAATCAATCACTGAGCAAACTTGTAGTTATGTTGATACCATTTGACCATAGACCAAGGCATTTTTTTTGTAAGTACACTGCAAGTTCAATTGTTTATTCCCAATATATCTTAACATGTGGTTAATAAGGTGCACATTGACTATGACGAGGCTGAAATCATTTGAAGGCCTTCTGCTGTGAAGCTGTTGTTGCACCCATAAAATGGTGAAGTTCCTCCTATTGGTGACAAACAACAATTATGTGAAATCAGGCCATAATCAAAATATGTTAGAGTATAAATTAGTTTATTGCATACTGTTCATTGGAAAGCTGCAGTTACTTCTCTAGAAAGAATGTCCTCCACACACCAGTATTAAATATGTTACAACTTTAATTTATACAAATTACTTACTCACAGATGGAATAAACTGAAGTATTATAAATAGCTGGTAGACAAAAATGCTGGAGAAACTCAGCGGGTGAGGCAGCATCTATGGAGCTAAGGAATAAATGTCACCTATTCATTCGCTCCATTGATGCTGCCTCACCCACTGAGTTACTCCAGCAATTTGATCTATCTTTGATTTTTCCAGCATCTGCAGTTCTTTCTTAAACGTATTATAAATAGCTAATGTCTTAATAAATACACCGGCATTTTCAAATTTGTAGACTCAACCTTCTTCCTTAGAGCTTTGCTTTTATCACAAGATCGGATCAATGATTGCCTACTATTGAAAGCAGAATGTTTAATTCTATTCAAATCTCGTCAGAAAAATAAACAGTCTGACTGCATACAGGAAGACGGAGGGAAAATTGAGGGATGGCCTTACAAAAAATGCACATTACACAAGTGCCAAGTAATGACCTCGTCCAAAATTGAAGGGTTGAGCCCGTTGCATTCAAGTATATCATCAAGGCCAAATCAACAACTACCTGGGGTGTCACAAATGACCGCATAACTGACAGTTGAAACTGAACGTATAAATAGTGTTACCACAGCACATCTGGAGCTGGATATATTGTGATGAATGGCCATCCTCCTATTCATGAAAAGCCGCCACCAACAAAGCACAAGACAGGAATACAAAGGAATATTTTACATTTCTCTGCATGAATGCAGCTTCAACAATCAGCTATGAGTTTCATATCCAGGGCCAGGTAATTCATTTAATTTCCACGACATTCTAAACTTTCAGTACACTGTGACTCAAGTGTACACAAAATGCACATTTTAAGTGGAACCGAATAGTTATTAGCATTGTTACATACAGACATCTTACCAACTCAACACAATCCTCATCAACCTACATTACGGCCTTAAAGGACAAATTCCCTTCGCAACCCCATGTTGACTGCCCATGATAATCGATGTTGATGTATGCCTTGCTAAATGAAAGTTTGTTTTTTGTTAAACATGAGATCCCAATAATTGTCTATAGCCTGGCCCGTAATTAATTGTATTTTCTTTCTTCCTACCAAACAAGGCAACAATATAAGCAACCCGCCAACTTTCTGTCTACATGAACGGTGCAGAGGAGATAGTGGAACAAGCCTTTGCTATTTCCTTCTTTTGACAGCCCAAGATTCATTCCTTCCAAACCTGACAATTTACCCATTTCAAAAGAGTACAAGCCTTTAACACTAAGGTAGACAAAAATGCTGGAGAAACTCAGCGGGTGAGGCAGCATCTATGGAGACATTTCGGGTCGAGACCCTGCTTCAGACGAGGAAAGAAAGGAAGAGGGGAGACAGTAGGCTTGGTGGAGAGCTGGGAAGGGGAGGGGAAGGAGGGAGAAAGCAAGGACTACCTGAAATTGGAGAAGTCAATGTTCATACCGCTGGGGTGTAAACTTTAAGCCTTTAACACTTGCTCTTTTATTGTGTTTATCTTATCTTGTATTTCACCCTTGCCCTACCTAACTATAGCAATTGCATCATCCCTATCTGTGAAGACAGTTGAAAAATATCCATTATGAATGAATTGATGGGAATGTAGGGATAATTAAAAAATTGGATCAGTGTTGTAAATGTGCACTCAATGGTCAGTGCAGGCTGGGTGGGCCAAAGGACTTGTTTCTGCACTACATGACTGCACCAGACCCATATCATTTCTAAACAAATGTTCTGAAGAAGGGTCCCGACCCAAAACGTCACCTATCCATGTTCTCCAGGGATGTTGCCTGACCTGCTGAGTTACTCCAGCATTTTGTCTCTTTTCTTGATAATTCAGCATACAGTTCGTTGTTTCCATATTTTAAAGGTTAACATTTGCTCAGTTTGGTCCTGATTTTCCAATCCTGTGCTTAATCAGAAACAGGTTAAAACCGGACCTCCAGATAGGTTAAAACAGAAACCGGGCCTCCAACCTTATCGTTCCCGTGCCCTGCACGGCCCGGTTTTACGTTCTCCCCAAAATCTATAAAGACAACTGCCCTGGCAGACCCATTGTTTCTGACTGCTCGTGTCCCAAGGAAATGATTTCCACGTATCCTCGACTCCATCCTATCCCCCTTGGTCCAATCTCTCCCGACCCATATCCAAGATACCTTACCCCCTCCGTCTCTTTAATGACTTTCACTTTCCAGCCCCACTCTCTCATCTTTACTATGGACGTTCAGTCACACTATATCACCAATCCCCACCGGGAAGGCCTTAAAGCCCTCAGTTTCTTCCTCGACTGCAGAACCAGTCAATTTCCTTCTACTAACACTCTATTCGGCCTAGCGGAGCTGGTCCTTACCTTTAACAACTTTATTGACTTGTCCCTAAAGAATGAGGGCATCTCAGATGGTGCCGTACGATGGCAGCCTTGGTAAGTCTGTCTTGCCTTTTTTTTTTAAAGTTTGTTGGTTAATGTATGTTTTAATGTATCTTTAGTTTTGTAATATATGGGGGGGCGCTAAGCAGGGTGGGGGAAACTTTTTTTAACATCTTTTGATATGACTGTATGGCAAATCAAATTCCTTGTATGTTCTTACATACTTGGCTAATAAATTCTTTGTATCTTGTATCATTTCCTCCAAAGGTGTAGCTATGAGCACCTGCATGGGCCCCAGCTATGTCTGCCCTTGTTGGGTACATTGAACAATCCCTTTTCCAGGCGTATATAGGCCATATCCCCGAACTCAATCTCCATTACATTGTTCTATATCTCTCCACATCATTGTCTATATCTCCCATTACTTTCAGTCTGAAGAAGGGTCTCGACCCAAAACGTCACCTATTCCTTCTCTACAGAGATGCTGCCTGTCCCTCTGACTTCAGCATTTTGTATCTATCTTATTGTACTAAAGACCCGCGCTTCAAAACTAGCTGCATCTCTGGCCAAGCTGTTACAGTCCCGTTACATCAGTGGTAGCCACTAAATAATGCCATAAACTCCCCACGTATATCCTCGTCACAACAAGGACAGATCCATTTCAACCAATTGCTGCCTCAACTCGCAATCAGGCAGAAGGTAGCATTAATAGCTTCAGGAAAAACCGGCACAGTCCCATACCACTTCACATCAATGACAGCGATGTGGAGGTGGTCAGTAGCACAAAGTTCCTGGGGGTGCAGATCACTAACAGTCTGACCTGGTCGAATAACATCTCATCAACAGTTCAGAGAGCGCAGCAGCGGTTGCACTTTCTGCGCCGGATGAGAAGAGCTCACCTCCCCCATCCCATCCTCGCTACTTTCTACAGGGGCACCATAGAGTGTATTCTGACCAGCTGTATCTCTGTTTGGTTTGGGGACTGTAAAGCCTCCGACTGGAAGTCCGTGCAGAGAGTGGTGAGGACAGCGGAAAAAATCATCGGGACCTCTCTCCCCTCAATCGGGGATATTGCGACCAAACGTTGCGTGTCTAAGGCCAGCAGTATTATAAAAGACCCCACACATCTCCATCACAGACTGTTCACTCTGCTGCCCTCGGGCAAAATATATCGCAGCATAAGGAGCAGAACATCAAGGTTCTGCAACAGCTTCTTCCCATGAGCCATCAGACTCCTGAATGCCATTTTATGGGCTGCCACCATTGTCTATTTATCCTTTTAATCCATTTTATCCATGTCTATCCTTCTGTTAATTATCGTGTTGCACAGGGAGCCAAATGCAACGTAATTTCATTTGGAACTGCATATATCAATGTATTTCTAAATGACAATAAAGTTTGTTTGACTTTGACTTGAATATTGCGATCAAGTGTACCTTATACTCCAATGCCAGCTCATCAATAACGGTCGTTTTCACGAGGACCTCTGGGTACTTAACTGCCTTACTCTTAAAGTTCAGAGTAGATAAATTCCAGAGGGCAGGCAGCAGCGATTGACCTCAACTACAAGGCAGAATTTGACCAAATGAGGTAGTCGGGAGCCCTGGCAGAAATTGTCAATGGGCTTCAAAGGGAAAAGATGCCAATGGTCTAAGTTGTACCGTGTGCAAAGGAAGATGGCTGTGGCTGCTGGGAGGTCTTTTATCCCAGTTCCAGCCCATCACAAGTAGCATAGATGTGTTCATGGAACTAATGGTGGAATCAGAAACCACATTGATGAGGGACAAAGAATGAAACAAAAGGGCAAATTGAATCCGAGAAGCAAAAAGAAAGGAAACTGGATAGAAAGTGAAAAGTTCTGGTGAATATCAAGAAATATTTTCTTCCGAATGTCTTCCAACACAAATAATAGGTTTCACAATTCATTGCCGAGAACTGTACAGAAAGTTTCCTTTTAGCTTAGCATTTCATTAACATATTGAGTTGCATTGAACATTAGAAATTCAATTTACACACCAAAAATTAATCAGAAACTAAATCACTCATGTTGATCACATTCATCTCAATTTTGCGTTCAGACTTTGAAAGAAATGTAATTCTACACAGATCAAAATAATTAAGATGGTGGTTAAGAAACATACCTCCAAGAAGCTGCCCTGTTCATCTACCAGTATTCCATTATACTGCTACAATGTCAGAAAGAAATAAGGTTAAGCTTATTACAACTAATCAATGGCTGCATTGTAACTATTTATTTGTTTAAAATAATATCTTATCTATTTAGTAGTGAAAATATTTCATACGAATTTCATGTGTTAAATTCTAACATTTTATTGGTCAAATTATTTTTGACCCATTAACATTTCTACATATTTATCTCCAATGACATTTAAGCAATACAAAATATTAAATTTGAGCAAAGTCAAATATTTTTATTACTAGAACAGATCTGAATGCAACAAACTGCACAGCCTTATACGACACAAGATTTCACAGGTCTGCAATTAAAGCAAAGCCACAGCACTTTACACCAAAAGGGAATCTACAGACTAAGCCACACAGAAGGGTTTTAACCCAGCATTTAGAGACTCATTCTATTTTAAGACAAAATTAAGTTTTATGCATTGTTTCTGTCTCAGGCAACTCCTGGCTGTTAATTTTAATCTCCTCTCGAATACTATTATTTGTACAAGGTTCAAAACCTCAGAAAAAAATATTGTTGCAAAGACATTAAATGGAAAGTCATCTACCCTTCCTTTCAAACATTAATTAATAACAATTGAAATCATTGTTGGAGGGTACAGCGGCATTTCATGATCTAATTCAGTATACCAGAATTTTTCACACATAAATAAATACAGCCATTAACGTTCCCTACTTATACAATTACTGGAACATTACAAGATTTTTATCATCGGAAAAGAATACATTACAATCTTTGCAACATTCTGCTATTTTTCTGTTAATCTTTGTATATATTCTTTGTATATATTGTTGTACTTATCATTACTTTGTTTATACTGTTTTCTCTATAAGCTTCATGCAAATAAGTAATTTCATTACACACTGGTGTGTTTGACAACAAACTAACCCATATCTTAATTTTCTGCTGTTGGGACAGCCTTCTTTAATTCAAGTAGGCTTTGTTTTTCCACATTAATTCTCTCTTACTCCATGGATCTTGCCCATCTTTAGGCAGCTCTTTCCAAGTAACAGCTTTACAATCAGAATTGAGCATCCTTTCAGTTTGGTATCTGTTCACCAAGTTAACAATATGCACATAATTTTGAAGAACCTCAACTTGCAGAGTAATTACTCTGGACAGGACTTGTGGCAGGTTGGATAGCTCTTTTATTCAAAAGGACAAAGTAGACCAAATGGCTTCTTGCAAAGCTGTAGCTTTATTTATGATTTTATATGGAACAATTTTGTTGACCTTAAGTAACCCCAGGGCTTGGGTCATAAGGGGAAGAAGGAACAGTTCCTGCATGCAACTGTTTTCCAACGATAAATGCTGGGAATTGATTAGATGCCAGGACTGTTTTAAATTGACATTCTGCATGTATACTTAAGGGGTGTGGGAAGGGATGTGCACTCATTTATTATATCCACGGCCAACAGAATGAAAAACTAAAACTGGTAGGAAGTCGGACAATATGGAGGGGAAAGCAATAAAGGCCAGGCTTCATAAGGAGAAAGAAGCCTTATTTCTACAATCGATATTTTGAATTATTCATTGAGAATAATCTTTTTTCTTCCTCTTCTGTTTTTATAAAATAGAAGAGGAAGGCAAATAACTGCTGCAGTTTTGTGCTAACAAACTAAGGGAAAGGGAATGTTATTGGAATTTATTAGAAAGCAGCTTTTTGATGATGAGAGTTAGATTTAGCTCTTAGGGCTAAAGGAATCAAGGGATATGGGGAAAATGCATGAACGTGATACCGATTTTAGATGATCTGCTATGATCATATTGGTGCTGGCTCGGAGGGGCAAATGGCCAACTCCTGCACCTATTTTTCTATGCTTCTACCTCTACATCAGAAAAACTATTTGTTTATTAATTGCTAAAAGCAGATTAACATTTATTTTTTCAGGATGACTAAATAGACAAAATCCTCAGATTATAGAAGGGCCTGTTTCCATGCTGTGTCTCTAAACCAAAGCAGACACGGTAAAAAAGTATCCCAGAATTGCCCCCCAAATTCAAGCAGTTTTTTTCTGCAATATGTTGTGTAAATAGAAACATTCAAACATTAACACCACATAAATTGTAGGAGCTTTGCAAAGCCAATTAAAATACACCTTGTAGGTAAGAGTATTTAACAAAAATATCCTTAATGGTGGGGAAAGTAGGAAAAAGCAGATAGTGAATGAAATCTTGTAGAAAAACAAAGAGTCCAAGGAAATTGACATCATATTAACAGATCACATACGAAATTGAATTTTTTTTTAAACACATGTACAATCAAATGAGATACATGTGGAATCATGGAAATAATAGCACAGTTTAACATTTTAGAACTCCCCAAATAAAAGCAGCGCTTGGCAAATATAGCACAGTGAATACTTTAACAGCCCAACATTGAAAGAAGTAGCGCATGTCAACTGAAGAACTTGGCCACTGAGAAGAATCAATAATGAGCAAAATTATTTAATAGATAACTCCCAAAAGCATGCAATCAATAAACATGCAAATTAGATAATGCTCCAAATCCACTGGAAACTCCTGGAGGAAATTAAGTTATTTTTGACAGAGAGGCAATGGGTGATATTTATATTTCACAGAAGATATAATAATCGTCAAGTTTATGAGTCGTCCTTAAATACAGGAGAGGTGCCGGAAGATTGGAGGGTGGCAAATGTTGTGCCTCTTTTTAAGAAGGGCTGCAGGGAAAATGTTGGATCCATAGGCCGGTGAATTTAACATCTTTAGTTGGAAAGTTACTGGAGTATTCTGAGGGATAGGTTATACAGGCATTTGGATGGGCAAGGGCTGATTAGGGATAGTCAGCATGGTTTTGTACGTGGGAGGTCGTGATTAATTTTTTTGAAGACGTGACCAAAAAGGTAGATGAGGGCAGAGCTGTAGATGTTGTATACATGGATTTCAGCATTCAACAAGGTTCCACATGGTAGGCTGCTCTGGAAGGTTAGATCACATGGGTTCCAAGGAGAGATAGCTGAATGGATAACAAATTGGCTTCAGTGAACGAAGCAGAGGGTGATGGTGGAAGATTGCTTCTCGAACTGAAGGCCTGTGACTAGAGGTGTGTCACAGGGTTCTGTGCTGAGCCCATTACGGTTTGTCATCTACATCAATGATTTGGATGAGAACATACAGGGCAAGATTAGCAAGTTTGCTGATGATACAAAAGTGGGCGGTTTTGCATATAGTGAAGATGGTTGTGAAAGATTGCAGCAGGATCTGGATTGATTGGCCTGGTGGGCGGAGGAATGGTTGATGGAATACAAAGAATTGTGAGGTGTTGCATTTTGGGACGTCCAACAAGGGCAGGACTTACACAGTGAATGGTTGGCCTCTGGAGAGTGTTGTAGAGCAGAGAGATCTATGAGTGCAGGAGCATGGTTCCTTGAAGGTCGAGTCGCAGGTGGATAAGGTGGTCATAAAGGCTTTTGGCACATTGGCCTTCATCAATCAGAGTATTGAGTATAGAATTTGGAGGTCCTGTTGCAGTTGTATAAGACGTTGGTGAGAACACATTTAGAATATTGTGTTGTTCTGGGCATCATGTTATAGAAAATATATTGTCAAACTTCAAAGAGTTCAGCAAAGATTTATGAGGATGTTGCCAGGACTAGAGGCTGTGAGCTTTAGGGAGAGGTTGAGTAGGCTGGGACTATAGCAACGTTTAAGAAACAGTTCGACAGGTACATGGACAGGACAGGTTTGGAAGGATATGGACCAAACATTGGCAGGTGGCAAGAGTGTAGCTGGGACATGTTGGCCGGTGTGGGCAAGTTGGGCCGAAGGATCCTTTTCCACACTATCATTCTATGAATACATATCACAACATATTTCTCCTCTCACAAAGAGTTATGGAATTGTAGTATTTACACTCAAAAGGGAACTAAATATGTTTTATACCAAGATCAACAGATTTCTTAGGTATCAAAGAAGATAAATTGAAGGTTTATTTTAAATATTAAAATATTTTAAATGCCATTTTAAATGAGATGGGGCCAAGACTGAAGATCTTCATTTCTCACTTGAATTTCTTGTCTAAGGATGAACAGAGCTACAATTCCATAATTTACATTAGTCTTGATTACTGACTTCCAGTTTATTATATTACAATAAATTAACAATTAGGTTATCATCATGGCTCGGTGAATAATACTCTTGGTGCCATGAATCATGGTGGACGTTTTAAGTTCCTTTCCAAATAATCAATCACAAAAATAAAACCTGAAAGTCTATAAAAAAGACGTAATGTAGCACTGAAGGATTCTTACATTGTCAGATAAATTATCTTTTTGTTGAAATATTAAACCATAATCCCATCAGTTTTCTCAAGATACAAAAGACCCCATAACACCATTTGTAATAACAGTCAAGCAAAAACCCATGTGCCCATGGCAACACCAATGCTAGGATTGCCAACACTATTTTAAGAATAAAGGGCATGTTATAGGCAAGAATTTATCCGGTTGTATCTATTCCCAAAGACCAAATCTGCTGAAGACTTGCCTGCTGTGACCTCTGATTTCCCAGTACCAAAGACGTTTTTTTAATCAGAATATGTTTGTATTGTTGCTTGCCCTGGGCCTCGGCTACATTACTAATTCCTCACATTATGCGCCAGCAGCATCTCCAGCCCTTGCTTCAGCCTATGGCCCCTGACCAATGATCCAGGTACTGTCAACAATGCAACCTTGCACCCAGTCTGCCACGAGGTGCCAGCAAAGTTAAGCCCCCTCTCAACCCTCATCCTTTATCCATCCTCTCCAACCCCACCTTCTCCCAGCCCCAACTCCCACATAGTTTTCATTGACATAAAGCGAGGCTCCAATATTTCAGTCTGGACCTAACCCAACACCCGGGCAAACCACCGCCAAAGCAAGCCAAATTGACAACATAAGCATGAGAGCGGGAATGAACAGAGGCAAGGAATTGCAATCAAGAAAATATCCTACTTGATAAGGTTGTAATAATAATGATAATGTAACAAAGCTTTCCCATCTCTGGCAGTTGTCACATCTTCATGCGAGACAAGTAACCCTGGTAACCATAATGTGTAGTTTCTGTTTGGCATTAACCCAATAAGATGATGCACATGCTGCTTGGGCTGGTCTGTGAATACTTGGCACTGCCCCACAGGCCACTAAAATGTTTTTTTTTGTACCTAGAATCATACAGGATAGCCAAGTTTCATTTTGGACACAGGGAAACCTTTACAATGTAGTACTGTTGGCAATCCTATTCTGCATTTCAATGAACATTGAAGAACAGATTATCTGGACATGATCATGTTGCCATCTATCAGGAGCTTGCTGTTAAGCTTCACAGCTTCCTACTCTTCAGTGTGTACAGCACCAGGGATGTAAACGGTTATTTGGTCTTGCCTTCCTATATTGTGCTGCTCCACAATATTTAAAATATATATATACAAGTGAAAGATGTAGTATATCTAGTACCTTAACAAACCCAAAGACAGATGTGTCTCACCAACCAGAATGCTTTGGCGGAGCAGAAGCCCTGGGAAATCTGGTCAAAGTATCATATGGTAGAGCGCTATGTCATAAAATAAAAACCCAAAGCAATTAAGTGGTATTTTACAAAAATTAAACAATTATTTATTCAACTGTTTTGAGACTACTTTTAAAAATATTTCGTTACCGTACTCTTTGTTCAAATGGAAGTGACCATATCAAAATAAATTGCTGAATTTAGATTGAGACAAGTTACTGCAGAAATGATCTCATTTCTGGAATCGTATGTTTAGAGAAGTGCTTTCTTGCCTTTGACCAGCATTTAAAATATCAGCAAGGTGGCACAGAGTATGAAAAACTATAAATCTCATGAAAATATTAGCCGTCATGCTCGTGTATAATAAAATTGATTGTAGCTTGATGTTTATGCACAAACTGCACTCTTTCACAGTATTAAACTATTCAAGCAATGAAATCAGTTTACTATTATCCATACCCAGAAGGAACTATCACCAGTTTACATATTGGAATTAGTTTGATATTTCTAATGATAATTATTTCCTGTAAAGCTTCTAAAAGTATAATATAACTTTTCAAATTCTGACAATGGTATGTTTTTGCTCAAGCTACCTGGTTTTGTAACTTTCGTTAACTAAAATATTTAAATCAAAAACTTCAGAACCTTGCTCTGCTCAAATTAATCTAAAACAAGACACCAACATCATGTAAGTTTTTTTTTAAATGGGTTTCGAAAAACACAAAGTACACATATCCTACAAGTTTCACTTAATCTAAAGATTTGCCATTATTGTTATTATCCTAAACTGTGGAAATAATTGGTTATATTTTAATGTACAAAACATGTCAGAAGCAACCAGGTTTGCAACCCTGCTAACTGACATGCACAAAACTCTAGAAGCATTTCAAAGCCAAAATTTACCACAAGCAAAACAATTTTTCCGTTATCCTCTGCTACCCACCAGATATGCAGGTAAAAAAAATAAGCCTCTTGAATTTTTGCACTGCGGCCTAAAATAATTCACGGATCTGAAATTGCAGCTCTCCGGTATATGGTTACCAAAGACACCAAATGGAATACTGAAAAATTAACAAAGAAGTAACCAACTTGACCATACAGTGATCATGCCTCATGTAGAAATCTGCTCCATAAACCATGCATGATGCAATTAAGCCAATGCAAGTCACAGGCTTTGAGATGAACCCTGAAAACGTCTCCTATTTATCTTTATTTCAGGTCATGCGTTGTGAAGAAATGACTGCACTAATATCTGAAAGTAAATTTCCACAATTTCTGCCGAGCAGAAATCTATATCAAATGCAAATAAACCATCCAGCACTGATGGTGCCGCAAACCTTTAACTCATGCTTTTTTTTAGATTTTCATGAGATTACAGAGTTAAAAGTCCTTTATGATGAATAATATTAGTCTGTAAATATTTTAGTTTTTTAATATATATCCATGCCAAATTTTGATTGAGTAATCAATTCCATTTGCTGTGGAGCATAGTAAATTGGCAGATTATCAGTTATAAATGTACATACACTATTCGTGCTGGTTAGTTTTAAAGAAGCATGCAAAAGTTAAGAGGATTTTCAGTGATTAGCTCGAGCAAGGAAACATCTGCAGTGATTATAGAAAAATCTATTTCTTGAGGAAGTAGTAGCATGCATAGATTCACTTCAAGGCATTTACCTTATTAAAACTGGACTTTGATTATCATGTGAATGCTCATTATGATAACCATTACTACCATTTTCCAAACTGCAACAAAAGATGAACAATATGCACAGGGGAAAGGAAATAAAAGCTTGGGATTTCAAGTTTTAAAAAAAATGCATGACATAAAATGAAAAGTGAAGTATGTCTGCATTGCTAAACCAATTTCAGAACAAAGCTATAATTGTTCCATTTCCAGATCTGCAGTATTATCCTATATTAGAAAATACCTAATTAACCCTAAATACACTGCATCAAGATAACGTATTTTAATAAAAGCTGTTAATATTTACATGCAGCTTTATCTTTCAAGCAGGCAAAAATAAGTCAAAAAAAGTTATGCAAACAATTAAAGTGCATGACGCAATATTTTTGTTCAATTTTTTTCCCCCCTCCCGAATATTTGTTCAGAAGTATTTTGCGCTTAAATGCAATTTAAATTAGTTGAAATACACCACTGCATTCCCACGTTTACGTGCCACCATTAGTGCAACCTTTCACAAACAATTACCCTATCAGACTTACAAATTTAATCCAAGGTGCACCAATATAAAATAAATTCTTACATTTTCATACGAATATTCTCAATGCTACACAGGAATAGAAATGGGAATAATGTTAAGACAACATCAAAGCAGCGGGTATGCTTTTACCATGAACAATGTTTTATTTCATAATTTTATTGGGTGCTTTTAAATCAACTCTGTTCATCAGCTTTTAACATATGGAAACAAAAACTAGAGGTCATAAATGTGCAGAATTTGTCCAACTTGCATTTGATCTCTGACTGAAAGCAGTAATGAATGCCCAAAGTAAAAAAGCTGAACTGAAAGTGGAAAGGGTATCAATGGTTATCACAAAGTAAAATGCCAAGTCCCTGAGACAGAGGAACTGTAAAGGAGAAAAGGAATATGTAGAATTTAGATTCTAACTATTAGTATAACAAGTGAAGGTTCAAATTCACTCCATTACTTACTAAGAGGCAAGAAATTCAAGAGTAACAAGAGAGTGAAAGAATATTACTATTTTGCAAAGCACTACTTTTGTCCAACACAAGGAAAAAAAATTAGGACCAAACCAAGCATTAGGAAACAGCAACTCTATTATCAGCTGTTCATGAAGAAAGATACTTGATTTATGTTACCTAATTTATAGAATAAGAACAAGCACAACCATTGTCTGAGAACAGCTGCACAAGTCTAGTTTCATTTGGTTTAATCCATCGTGAAATCATAAAATTTGGAAAGATTGTGTATACAATGGACACAAAACTAGTAAATTCGCCTCCACACTCCTGCCCAATCATCTTATGCACTCATTTGTTCAACTAAAGATAAACATCAATTATCTGGAAAATGAATTTTAATGAACGCTGTGCATAGAAAAATAAATTATAATAAGTAATGGATTCTCAATTCCTAGTATTTGACAAAAGTAGAACGCTAATAACATGGAGAAATTACTTCTGCAAACCTCTTATACTCACTCATCATATACATCCTCTGTATCCATCCGTCGATAGAATTTGGCCAACTTCACAGCAATTATAATACTTGGAATTAAAAATATTGTACAGCACCCAAGGCTAAACCAAAATCCATTCTAAAAGCAGCAGAGAAACAAAATACAGAAACCAGTTATTCCAAGACAGTCAAACAAATGACCAAAATAAAAGCACTGTGCATCATAAAATGGAAGAATTTTTTTTTTTTTTTACCAAGGAATCCACAATAAAACCGCATAGTATCATATCAACTGTATCCACCACATTAGCAACGGGCTTACAGATTGCAACCTCATTGTTCATCTGCAAAAAAGAACATGCATTATTTCCGAGGAAAACAAATCTCCCCATCAAAAAAATAGCTGTTTGATTATTTTGGAATAAATAGCCACACTAATTATAATAAACTGCAAAGAAGCACTAGATGCTTTTTTTGGTATGTGGTAGAGGGTGGGAGGAAGGATGGAAAGAGAATGAAGTCAGAGACTATCCTGACTGACAGAATTTTTCATTGGGTTAGAATCCTGGAGCTCCCCAGCTCACAGCACACTCACCAAATGAACAAACAATTCAAGGCAGCAGCTTACCAGCAGCTTGAAGGGTAATCGGTAGTGGGCAATAAATGGCAAATCTGCTAACATCCCACAAACAACTTAAAATCAGTAACCAAGTATTTACCAAGTCCCAGGGCATCTCACATTAAACTAAATGGAACCGTTCCATTAACAGGGTGATTGTAGGAGAGAGAATACGCATGCTAAATATAAGGGGCTTAATGGGCCTGTCCCACTTAGGTGATTTTTCAGGCGACTGCCGGCGACAGTCAAGTCGTAGCAGCTGAAAAACTGGCGACTGGACCGGCGACTGTCAAGAATGGAACACACACTCGCACACATCGCTTCCTTCACCAGCCAGTTGTACAAGCAGGGGACAGGGAAAGTGGGGGGGGGGGGGGGGGGGGGGAGTGCTGTCTGCGTAAAATTCACTTGGTGCAAAGCCAATGTGATACAGACATACACCACATTGAACAGGAAGGTTGGCGCTTTAATTAAGACGGTGAAAGCACAGTGTACAGGAAGGGTCACCCAAGTCCTTTAAAAGGGGGGGGGGGGGGAGGAAGGGGGAAGGGGGAGACGGGGTGGGGAGAAGGAGAGCAGACAACCTTTAAGAAGCCAGAGAGACACGGCAGTGAAGCTCGGCGGACATTAACATTGTCGGTTATCCTTGGTTCTGAAAACTACTGCTTACGTTTTTTTCCCCCAATGAGCCAATGAAATTCACCGGTCAGCACCGGCTACAACCTTCGACCACCTGGCGACCCACCTACGGCATGAGAATTCTCGCTAATCTCCATGGCTGCTTCATTCTGGTCGCCGCTAATTTTTCAACGTTGAAACATTTGCAGCGATCATAATGAGGCCGCGAATAGTTCCAAGAATGCGGGAACTCCTCACTACCATGAGGGCGACTACCCGGCAACCACTCACGAGCATGTGGCGACCCCATAGTCTCCTGCAGTCACCTAAAAAGTCACCTAAGTGGGACAGGCCCAACAGGAAGGAGTTTCAGGTTTAAGTATCAAAGTCACAAGGAACTGTAGATACTGGTTTACAAAAAAGTGCAAGAATAGTAGCTGGTCAGGGAACTTCTCTGGAGAAGATGGATAGGCAAAGTTTAAGGATAAGGATAGAAGAGGCATCAAATCGGTAGGGGAATTAAGAACCAGAGAATATATGTTTAAGATGAGCAGGAAAAGATTTAATAGGAACCAGAGGGGCAACACTCAGCAGGTATATGGAACAAGGCAGCAGAGGAGGGGGTTTAGGCAGGTATTATAACTTCATTTAAATAACTCTTGGGCAGGTACATGGATGGGAAAGGTTGAGGGATATGGCAAAATGCAGGCTAATGGGGCTAGCTTAGACGGGTCATCTTGTTCAGCAGACATGGTGGGCTGAAGGGTCCGTTTCATGCTGATTAAATGATTCTGAACAGTAAATACTGTAATGGATATACAGATAGGAAGACGGGTAATGCAAGTATGAGACCTGAAATACAGACAATGGGTGCAGGAATAGACAATTCGGCCCTTCGAGCCAGAACCGCCATTCAATGTGATCATGGCTGATCATTCACAATCCCCGTTCCTGCCTTCTCCCCATATCCCTCGATTCTGCTACCTCCAAGAGCTCTATCTAACTCTCTTTTGAATGCATTCAGAGAATCGGCCTCTCTGTCTTCTGAGGCAGAGAATTCCAAATTCACGTGTGAAAAAGATTTTCCTCATCTCAGCTCCAAATGACCTACAACTTATTCCTAAACTGTGGCTCCTGGTTCCGGACTCCCCCAACATCTGGAACATGTTCCCTGCATCTAGCGTGTCCAATCCCTTAATAGTTTTAGGAAAATTAGAGTGGTGAATAACACAAATGGCAATTTATTTGCAGCAGTCTTCACTGAGGCAGACACTGGAAACATCCCCAAGACATCAGACAGGTTAATTTCAAATAACAGAATTTTCAAATAGCAGAATTTTCAAAAATCCCACAACAATTTTAGATGGACATGGACTGATTCGGGATAGTTAGCATGGTTTGGTACGTGAAAGGCCCATCTCACAAATCGGATTGAGTTTTTGTCAAGTTGTGACCAAAAAGTTCGATGAGGGCAGAGCTGTTGAGACTGTATACATGGACTTCAGCAAAGGATTTGTCAAGGTCTGCATGGTAGGCTGCTTTGGATGGTTAGATTGCATGGGATCCAAGGAGAGATAGTGGAATGGATATAAAATTGGCTTCATGGAAGCAGATGGTGAAAGGTTGCTTCTCGGACTGGAGGCCTGTGATTAGTGATGTGTCTCAGGGTTCGTTACCCGTCACGTTACTGTTTGTCATCTACTGTATATCAACGATTTGGATGAGAACATATATGGCAAGATTAACAAGTTTGCTGATGATACAAAAGTGAGTGGTTTTGCAGATAGTGAAGATGGTTGTGAAAAATTGCAGCAAGGTCGGTTGAGGTGTTACATTTTGGGGAGTTTAATATGGGCAGGACCTACACAGTGAATGGTAGGGCTCTGAGGAGTGTTGTTGAGCAGAGGGATTTAGGAGTGCAGGTGCTTGGTTCCATAAAGGTGGAGTCATGGGTAGATAGGGTGGTCAAAAAGGCGTTTGGCACATTGGCCTTCATCAGTCAGAGTACTGAGTATAGAAGTCGGGAGGTCATGTTGCAGTTGTATAAGACGTTGGTGAGACAGCAGTTAGAATATTGTGTTCAGTTCTGGGCACCATGTTATAGAAAATATGTTGTAAAGCTGGAATGGGTACAGAGAAGACTTTAAAGGATGTTGCCCGGGCTAGAGGGTCTGAGCTATAGGGAGAGGTTGAGTAGGCTGGGATTCTATTCCTTGAGTGCAGGCACTTGAGGGGTGATCTTACAAAGGTGTATAAAATCATCAGGAATAGATTGGGTAGTTGCACAGAATCTCTTGCCCAGAGTAGGTGAATCGAAGATCATAGATTTAAGGTGAAGGGGAAAAGATAGGAATCTGAAGGGTAATTTTTTTCACACAAAGGGTGGTGGGTGTATGGAACAGGCTACCAGAAAAGGTTGTCGAGGTTGGCACTATCCCAATTTTTAAGAAACAGTTAAGACAGGTACATGAATGAGACCAGTTTGGAGGGCGATGAACCAAATGCAGGCAAGTGGGACTAATGTAGCTGGGACATGTTGGCCAATGTGGGCAGGTTGGGCCGAAATATCTGTTTCCATGCTGTATCACTCTATGACAAGGGTGAAACTATTGGAGAAATTAATGGGGTTAAAGGCCAATATATTGCCAAACCTAATGGCCTGTACCCAAGGGAGTAATTGCACAGATAGAATATAGATATAATTGTATATTATAATTATATAGATATTATATAGATATAATTGTATATTATATCTACGTATATAATTGTAGTCAATGCCTACTATGTTCTGTTGTGCTATGCAAAGAAAGAATTTCATTGTCCTGTCAGGGACACATGACAATAAACTCTTTTGAACTCTTTGACCTAGATTAGCTGAGAATGTTCAAATTTCACCAAATTCCACGAGGATGCTAAAAGATTAGAAAACAGCCAATGTGACTTCCTTCTTCAAAAAAAGGAGGAAGACAGCAATTGGGAACTGAAAACTATTTTGTTGAACACTAATTGTTGGCCAGATGCTAGAGTCAATAATCAAAGGGGAAATAACTGACCATTTAGGAAAGCTGAATATAATAAACCAAGTCAACTTTGTTTTATGAAAGGCAATTTATGCTTCACAAATGTGTTTGAGCTCTGACATGTGTCAGGAAGAATTAAACTGGGGAAAGAGTAGATGTAGTGCAGTTAGATACCCAAAGTGTAACACAAGAGAATCATGCAAATATTAAGAGCCCAAGGTGAAGGAGGACGTGTGGACGAATGGTTGTCATAGAGAAAACAACGCTAGAATAAATGAGTAATTAAAATGAACTGCAGCTGCTGGTTTATACCAAAGATTCACACATGCTGGAGCAACTCGGATTCAGGTAGCATCTCTGGCGAAAATGGATGTGACGTTTCAGATTGAGACACTTCCTCAGTCACCTATCCATGTTCTCCAGAGATGCAGCCTGATCAGCTGAGTTACTCCAACATTTTGTGTCTATCTACAATAAATGGGTCCTTTTCAGGCTGGAGGGATACAACTAGTTGAACATGCCAGAGATCAGTTCTTGACCTTCAATTGATTACAATTTATATTAATGACTTGGAGAAGGGAACAATGCGCAAGGCTTCCAAGTTGGCCAATCGTATGAAAAAAGATGGAAGGACATTCTGTGATGCTGTTAAGGACATTACGATTCTTCAATTGGAATAGATGGAGCGATTGGGTAAAAACCTGATAAGAGTAAAAAGTGGGGCAGTCCAAGGTCATGTACATCGGTAAGAGGTCAAAAGGTGGAATATTATGTAAGTGGTGAGAGACTGAATAGGAAAGATTCAAAAGGAATCTAGATATTTTAGTGAATGAACCACAGAAGGTGAACAAATAGTTAAGGCAGCAAACAGCATTTTGGCCTTTATTTTAAAGGGATTGGAGTTCTATTACTCAGGAGGTTTTGTTAGTTGCACAGAATGTTAGACATTTTCCCTTTGATTATTGACTCGAGCATCATGAATATTGCACATCTTTCTGGTCACTATACAGTAGCGTTGAGGCAGTCCAAAGATGATACACCAAGATGATTCCTGAGTTAAGAGTGATCTTATTCAAATATAGAAGATACTAAGGAGGTAGACCTTGACAGGGTAAATGTTGAGATGTTTTCACCAGTGGCAGAGTCACAAGCAAGGGGACATAGCTACAAAGTACTAGTCAAAGCACTGGTCATTTAAATCCGAGATGTGAAGGGATTTAACCAAAGGTAGCAAATCTCTAAAATTTTCAGTTCCCAGAGGGTGGCAGAAGCCAGATCATTAGATTCATTTAAGATTGAGAAAGACAAATATTTAAAAGTTTGAAGAAATGACAGTCAGGGGGATCGGGCACAAGAGCTAATCAGACATGATCATATTGAACAGTGGGGCTCTCTCAAAGGGCCAATGGCAAATTCCTGCAACTATTCCTTCTTGTTTTTGTGCAAGTTCAGAATGATAGAACCAGGTTGCTGAAAACTCTCTTTGCTATTGAAGATAGAGAAGGGCATCAATTATGGATGAAAAGCAAGCCTATAGCAATGAAGGCTAGGCCAGACTGAAGTGCTTAAAAATATGGGGGAAGCCTATCTTCCAAAAACAAGACGTGGTTGGCATGGCCATTGGGGATTACCATGTGGACAGATAGACAAGGACTCCAAGATTGGCAAATTGAGTTATGTCTGCCAAGGGACTGTGGTGGAGAAAAACCTAAGCAATAAGAGAAAGTAAATTGGATTGCATTAGAAGATGGATGGCGTGGTGGGGAAAGGAATAGCAAGCATCAATGTTAAAATGTATTTGGGGAAAGGCAAATCAATAAAAGAGAACTGACATTAGGACAGTGGTGGTGGAAGGACGGTGATTAATTAGATCACGATATTTGGTGTTGTAGGCTGGATGCCTGTTGGTTTGCAAACAACAAATTAAAATTTCTACCTGCCAGATGGAAGGACATGGGCCTGAAACATTACAGCTCTCTCTCTCCCACTCTTTCTCTCTCTCTCTCTCTACAGATGTCTGACCTGCAGAGTATTTCCAGCACTATTGTATTTCAAAACATTGTCTCTCTTTTTTCAGTTTCACATTTAATTACACTGGTCAGATAACGAACTAGATGTCATTTAAATAAATATAGTGCAATTAACTTTTTTTTTACTAAGTTTCCTTACAACATAGGTCTGGCAATACTTACAACATCCTCGGTCCACTCTAAATATTCTGTGAAGTAGCCAATTAGATTCTTCATGAAATGATAGATTTCCTGGAGAGAAGAATATATTTTAGATATGCCATCATTTAGGTGAAGTAGATCAAGAAAAACGTATGCGACAAATATAAATCAAAATTGAGATTATCTACTGATTGGTAAAATAACTTATTACCTTCTTTACGATCTCAGTGCCGTTGTGGTGAATTAGATACTGAGCAGATTCAACAGCAGTAATTATACCTTCCACTTTCACCTGTGGAGCAGCAACAGATAGTAACAATATGCTGTAGTGAAATATGAACATGCATCAAAAACTGCAAGAACTCCCACACAGTTGCTTCCCGCACTCAAGTAAGTTCTTGGAGCATTGCTAAATTTAAATTTGGCACTGGCGCCATCTGGTGGTCGGGCCACTGGTTAATCGAACCCCGTTCATCATGTGATAAGAGACACGTGACTTGGGGGCGGGGTTAGAAAGCAAGTAGAGGGTGTGTCCTTCTGCAGACACACGCAGTTACTTTGGGCTCAGCAACACGGCTCTTGTTTTTGATTTCTTTTTTTTTTGCGCGTTATTGGTGACCTCGACGTTTTCCAAACTGTGGCTTGGATCAAACAATGGAAGCAGATAACAGCCCGCCAGGTGCAGTTGCTGGCCCTACAGCTCAGCAGAGCGCCGTTGCAGTTAAATTGCCCATGTTTTGGACGTCGCAGCCGCACGTATGGCTTGAGCAGGCCGAGGCTCAATTTCATATTCGACACATTACTGCTGACAACACAAAATATTATTACGTGGTCGGGGCCTTGGATCAGGACATGGCTGGTCGTCTCGTTCATTTCCCGGCAAGTATGATGGCCTGAAGGCGCTCCTATTGTGCACTTTCGGGCTCAGCAAGCGTGAGCGGATTCTGAACATGGGTGGTCTCGGTGATCGCAAGCCGTCCGATCTAATGAGTGAAATGCTCACCTTGATGGACGGTCATAAGCCCCTTTTCTTTTTGAGCACGTGTTTCTGGAGCAGATGCCAGAGGTCATCCGCCAGCTCCTCGCGAGTGAGGATTTTGCTGACCCCCTGCTGCTGGCTGAACGTGCTGACGAGCTGTGTCACGCCAAACAGTCGGACGTCTATCGGGCGGGTGTTGGGGTCGGTTGAGGGTTCCACCGGAAGGCCGTTTCAAGTGACGTGGGTAGAGGTAGGTGGTGCTACTACCACCAACGCTGGGGTCCTGCAGCCCACCAATGCTGTCCGCCCTGCTCGTATCCGGGTAACGCAGTGGCCGGCTGCCAGTAGCTGCTGCCGTAGCCGGAAGAATCGCCTCTATGCCTGGGACCATCATTAGGGACGGCGGTCTCTGGTTGACACGGGTGTGGAAGTCAGCGTTTTGCCCGAAGCGGGAGGCGACACTTGATCCAGTAAGTGGGGGCCCACTCTTACCGCAATTAACAGGAGTTCCATCAGTATGTACAGTTTTCGCACGGTCCCGCTTAATTTCCACTCCTGCCATTTAAATAGACTTTCACTGTGGCTGACGTGTCCCAGCCGTTGCTGGGTGACGATTTTTTACGGCCACCATCCCAGTTGGTTGATGTGCGGGGGCAGCGTCTCGTGCATTCTAGCACTTTTGAGTCGATTTCTCTTCGCCACGCACCAGTTTCTCTGCATCACCTCGATCCAGTTTCTGCTGTTGACAATATATACGCCCAGATATTGGCGGAGTTGCCTGCCATTCTGACCCCTCAGTTTCAGTCGATCATTTCCTAACGTGGGGTTTTGCATCATATTACTACCGCCGGACCACCACTTCACGCTCGTGCACGCCAGTTGCCTCCTAACAAGCTTCGCATTGCGAAGGCTGAGCTCCGCAGATGGAGGAGATGGGGATTGTGCGTCGTTCTGATAGCCCGTGGGCCTCTCCACTGCACATGGTTCCCAAGGCGAATGGGGAATGGAGGTCTTGTGGGGATTATTGCCATTTAAATTATGTCACGGTGGCTGATCGATATCCTGTTCCAAATATCCAGGACTTCACGGCCCATTTGAATGGGGCCAAATTTTTTTCAAATTCCAGTTCATCCAGCTGACGTTCCAAAACTGCCATCATTACCCCTTTTGAGCTTTGAGTTCATCCGCATGCCTTTCGGACTCGAGAGCACCGCGCAGGCTTTCCAGCGCCTCATGGACATGGCGGGTCGTGGTCTAGACTTTTTGTTTATTTATTTAGACGATATCCTCACCAGGAGCACTGTGCCCACCTCCGTGTGCTGTGTCGGCATCTCAGTGAATATGGACTCGCTGCCAACCTCACAAAGTGTCAGTTTGGTCTGCGTTCCATCATTTTTCTGGGACATCGTGTTACACCGCAGTGGGTGCTGTCACTCCTGAATAAGGATGAGGCTATTCGGCAGTTTCCTCGACCATCCACAGTGTGTGGGCTGCAGGAGTTGTCGGGATGGTCAATTTTTACCATTGTTCTGTGCCCACGGCTGTTCTGATTATGCGGCCATTGTTTAGGTTGATGTCCAGCAAGTGGCTTGACCTGGTGTGGGACGATGCGGCCACGGCTGCATTTGAGGGCACGAAGGAGGCGCTGGCGAAGGCGATGTTGGTCCATCCACGAGCTGATGGTCCGACTCCCCTGACGGTTGACACTTCTGACACTGCTATGGGGGGGGCGTACTTGAGCAGCTGATTGATGGGCGCTGGTAGACTCTCACTTTTTTCAGTCGGCACCCAAGCTCAGCTGAGCAGAAGTACAGTGCGTTTGATCGGGAGCTCCTTGCACCTTACCTGGCCGTTCGCCATTTCCGGTATTTTCTTGAGGGCAGGGACTTTACCGCTTTTACGGATCACAAGCCTCTTACTTTTTTTTAAGTATTTTTATTAGAAGCAATGCATATTGTCTAAAGTATAACAATTCTTCAAATACAAATTTAACTTGTTACAAAAATTATACAGATGTTACGGAATAATTTATGTCTGCTTCTGTTTTTTTTGGAAAGTAAAGAAATAAAAGTATAGATCTATAATCAATGGAGATGGTGATTAAATAATAATGATTATGAAAGGAAAAAGAGAAACAAAAAAAATTATAATAATAAACAAATAAGAAAAAACCCAATTATTATAATAAAAAAAAGTATACATCTTAACAATGAATGGAGATATTTCACATAACAATATCTATAGAGACGTGTATACAAATCCCAGAACACATCTTTTCATCCAATCCTACACCAGGGTACTTATTGAGTTACAATGCTGAGCTCAGCTACCCCTTTAAATAATCAATGAATGGAGACCATATTTGTTCAAAAAGTTCGTATTTGTCCATTAGGACAAACCTAATTCACTCCAAATGCAACGTCTCCGACATTTACACAGTCCACATTTTGATTGTGGGGGATAATGTTTCCTTCCAGAAACAAGCCTCTTACTTTAGCTCTCAGAAAGATCTCGGATCCCTGGTCAGCATGGCAGCAGCTCAGTTTGGCTTACATTTCTGAATACATGACTTGCATCCGGCACATTGCGGGGAAGAGCAACCTGATTGCAGATGCGTTGTCCCGCACTGCCATCTATGAGGTGGCTCCGGGTATTGATTATACTGCCCTGGCGGCTGCACAGCGTGACGACGATGAGGTGCTCGCCTACCGCACCGCTATTTCTGGTTTGGTGTTGGAGGATGTGCGGTTTGGTCCTGCTGGTGCCACGGACCTCTGTGACGTGTCGACTGGTCAGCCGAGACCCATCCTTCCTGCAGCTTGGCGTCACCGGGTATTCGATCTCGATCATGGTTTGGCTCTTCCATCCATCCGGGCGATGATTGCATTGGTGGCGGCATGTCGCATGTTTATGTGGCATGGTCTGCGTAAGCAGGTTGGTCACTGGGCCGAAACGTATATCTCCATGTCAGGGCGCCCATGCAGGGTTCTGCTGTGCCCCAGTGGCATTTTGACCACATCTATGTTGATATTGTGGGTCCACTGCCGGGTTACTCATCTGTTTAGTATCGTTGATCGCTTCACTCAATCGCCGGAGGCTGTTCCGATTGCTGATACCTCTGCCGCTACGTGCGCTGGTGCCCTCGCTGCTCATTGGATCGCTCGTTTTGGTGTGCTGGTGGACATCTCGTCTGACAGGGGTGAACCCACAGTTCACCTCTGGGTTGTGCTCTGCCATGGCCCAGCTGTTGGGGACTCAGCTGCACCACACCACGGACTACCATCCGCAATCCTACGGGTTGGTTGAGCGTTTCCACCGCCGTCTCAAGGATACTTTGAAAGCACGGCTCACAGGTCTGGATTGGGTCGATGAGTTACCGTAGGTGTTGTTGAGAATTCACACTGCCCCCAAGGAGGATCTGGCTACGTCCTCTGCTGAATTAGTGTACAGTACTCCGCTTACGGTTCCTGGTGATTTTTTATTCCGGCTGCGCGGGAGCAGCAGGAGTCGCCCTCCTTCGGGAGCAGGTGAGCACGCTTTCTCCTGTTCCAACATCCCGACACGGGGTTGTTTTTTCCTATGTTCCGTCTGCCCTCAAGGACTCCCCATATGTGTTCCTGTGTCGGGGTGCTCATCGTACGCCGTTGCAATGCCCGTGTGAGGGTCCATTCCAGATGTTGCAGCACGACATTTTGACTTTTGTGTTGGATGTGGGTGGAAAGCCTGAGATTGTATCGGTGGTACGTCTTAAGCTGGCTCATGTGGACATTGACCAGCCGGTGCAAGTGGCTCAGCCTCGCCGTCGCGGGCGTCTGTCGCCCGTGCCTGTGGGGTGTCCGAATGCGGATCCTGTGGTTACGAGATCAGGCATTCGTCTGTCTGCTCATTTCTGTTCCTCCGATTCTGTGGGGGGGGGGGGGGGGGGGGCCCATGTTGCGCCATTTGGTGGTCTGGCCACCAAATGAATCGAACATTCATCATGTGATAAGAGACATGTGACTGAAGGGTGGGGGTTATAAAGGAAGTAGAGGGTGTGCAATGCTGCAGACATGCAGTTACTCTGGGCTCAGCAACACTGCCCTTGTTTTTGATTTCTTTTTTGTTTAATAAAGCTTGTCCTTGAGTTCACAAAGTCCGACTCCTTTATCATGCTTTAGCACATTGATTATTGTGTATGGACTGGATCAGCTCAAAATCTGAAATCACTTACAGTTCAAGCACTATGACAGTGTTCTTGGAAGAACATGAGCACGTGGAGAACACAGTAATAGCCCTGTCCCACTGTACGAGTTCATTCCAAGAGCTCGCCAGAGTTTAAAAAGAAATCAAACTTGTGGTAAGCACGGAGAATGAACATAGTGGGTACGTCGGAGCTCGGGGACGTCTCTTAGCGGCTCGTTACACTAACGGCAGGTACTCGGGAAGACTCGCTATCAGCAGGTAAGCACGGGAAGACTCGTGAAGATTTTTCAACATGTGGAAAAATGTCCACGAAAGCCCCGAGTACTGACGAGTGGCCATTACCATAAATCTCCGAGTTCAAATCAGGGCAAACTCAGGAGAATTCTTGGAAAGAACTCGTACCGTGGGACAGGGTTTTAATGGTAACACGAACTGCACGTTCATCAATGGGAGGGATACAGATTTAATTATTGTTTTTTCAGCTGAGGTTAATCTGAAGTCTGCACTGCAGTCAAAATTGAAACAATAAGCAATCACATGGAAGTTTATGGAAGGCACCATTTCATATCCACTGGGAAAAGCTGACATCACCAGCTCAACTACACCAGGATAAAAAATATCCTTATTTTGCCTTACATTCTTTGTACACACCAAACCAGGTACAAAACATGAGCAAGTGCCAACAAAATAAATCTATTAAAATTCAACAAGATTTACCTTTAAGCCTGCTGCTATGTTCTGCAGTGATCCAATACTGTGATTCAATGTACTCTATTAAAGTAAACAGGTCATGTAAATTATAAAAGAGAACAAAATTGTTAAATGCAAAATGAGAATATTTTTGTTAAATGTCAATATCTGCTACTGAGCAAAGGAAATGTTTTGCCCATGCAGGTAATATCTAAACATTCACTTCATCCTGCTTTCAATTTTGATGTTTACATTGTTTGAATTTCCAAGGATTATGGAAAAGGCAACATGATTGATGATGGACCAGTGTACTGTTGATACAGAGTAAAACCTGAGAAATAACAAAATCTGATTAATTTGAGATGTGTGAAGAGTGGCTGGATAATAGCCTTCCCTCCTCCCACTAGAGAAATGCCCTGGAAAATCTGGCTACATCATAAACCACCATTAATTGGGAATTCGAGAATGAAGATGAGCTGCAATACCCCACTTGAATGATAGAATTAATGTAAATATCTTGCCTGATCATTCAACCAGACTTTGAAGAATGGCATGCTAAATAGTTATGAGGACAAAAGTTCCATGCAAAAATATTAAGGTCAAGAACACTGGGCAATCAATAAACCCTTGAAATGGACAGAAAATTATGTGTAGCAGTATAAACTGAACATAAGGGTACTCATCTCTCCTCCCTTCCCCCACCCTGTATTTTCAAACGTAAAATTTAATAAAGAGATTGACATTCCTTTTAAACTCATTGATTTCCAGTTTCCTACTGTCTCATTAAACTTAGCCAGATCACTGGAAAATGTATTATTCCTATGTGCACCTAAAATATCTGACAGGATATTAATAGAAGTAAACTTCCAGTAGCCAGAACCTCTACCTGTACAGCACGGATGACACAAGTGAAGGATTATTGGAGCTTTAATTATACGTTTAATTGACCTCGGTAAGCAATTATATAAAATATACATGTCATATACAAGTTGATACCATTTGCTCCCGTTTGGCCAGGGTTCAAAAATCTTCCATCTGTTCCGCTGATCGTACACAGAACAGCATATACTGTATATCACCAATGATTTGAGCTGCACCAACCACATTCTTATAGCCAGGAAAGCACACCAACGCCTCAATGTTTTTAGAAGACCAAGGAAGATTACCATTTCTCCCGAGACTCAAACAGACTTTTACAGATACACCATAGGGAGCATCCTTTCGGGTTACATTACAGCTTGGTTTGACAACAGCTCTGCCCAGGACTGCAAGAAATTGGTCAAAGTCATGGAGCCCATTCCATCAGCCAAACTAGCCTTCTCCTCCCCCCCCCCCTTTTTAACATCAACTCCATCTACACTTCACACTGCCTCGGGGAAGCAGCCATCATAATCAAGGACCATCGGTTGTTCCTTTTTCCCCCATTGGGCAGAAGATACAAAGCACATAACAACAGATTCAGGAACAGCTTTTTCCCTGCTGTTATCAGACTACTGAATGGCCCTCCCATAAACTAGGGTGTGGTCCCAAACTTCCAACCGGCCTCTTTGCCAAGCTTGCATTTTTTTCACTTTACCTGCACTCCCTCTAACTAGAATGCAATAACACTATATTTTGCCTCTGGTATTTTTCTCTTTATACTTGCATATGGCTTGATTGTACTCATGTATAGTATGATTCAACAATAAAGCATGCAATGTTTTTTTACTGTATCGTGGTACACATGATAATAATAAAGCAATACAAATTCTAATCAGTATTTTCAATGCAGTAAAAGATACTGAAATCAAATGTTCTCAAGATTGCATGCATATATTTGCACAAGTAATTGTTGATTAACATCCACCTGTAACTCACACAACCTTTAAATCAGTGATTTAACCCTTTCCTTTACTTAAAGAAAACAGTAGCAACATTTGTTAATTTGTTCAATAACACTAATAATACAGGACGTGTTGGATTATTTGATGGGTTTGGCTTAAGATGCTCAGAGAAATGCTTGCTTATTCCTGATACAACGTTTAAAAAAAGTTAAAAAGAGATTGGTGCTTTAAACTTAATTTTACATACAGATATACGCAGATGATAATATTAGAGAGGAGTTTATCAGATGAAAAAACCTTTGGGCTCAGGCCAGAAACATTTATTTGATCTCAGTTAAAGAGAGATATGAAGACAGAATGGTGAATTTCTGGAATTCTCTTCCTTAGAGTTGTAGAGACCAACTTGTTAGAAATATTTTTGTGGAGTTAGTACCCTAATCTTGCAAAAAATGATCTAAGTGGGGTCCCAGCACAGAGGAGTTCAGGCCTGGGGTAGCCAGGGTTGTATTGATTAGCTGGGCAGGCTTGAGAAGCCTGGTGGTTCACTCTCGTTCCCATCTTCTGGAGTTATTTCCTTGTAACGGAGAAAAAAAGCCACTGCATCTGAATGGTTTTGTATGCAAACTGGCTCCTAGCCAATGAATTGCTGGATTACATAACTTGATCCTCTTGGGCTCAATATAATTTATTGCAGAAATATAAAAATCTAGGGGCTATGTTTTATTGCTACTTTAAAAAAAAAATTTAACTGTAGCATTTCAGTGCCCAGAAGAACAAAGTGTTTATTTTGTACAGGAAGGCAGAATATTTGAATTTCATGTGGGCACACATTGTTTTGCAACGCGCATATAATAAAAAGCCAAAACATGAAAAATGTGAAATATGTTTGGCATGAATGCACATGTATTTGTGGCTATTATTAAAACAAGATAAAATGTAGTTCTTTATCAAGCTTAGAAAATCCATATTTGCCCAAACTGGTAAATAAAGTTCCAAAGCTGAAAACTCGTGCATGCGTGATACTATTTAAGACTGTACCCCTTCTTTTTTAAAGGCAACAAGCATAGTAGAAAGGTATCAAGCTTTTTAAACATAGGTTTATCCACTTCTAAAAAGTCTCAATTAACTTCTCAACAAACATAACCATGGTCACCAATCAGGAAATACGTTCACAATGGCCATGAAACAAGAAAATCTTACCCGTGCTTCAACATATTTCTGGTAAGCATTTAAAAAAAAAGCAAGAATTGAAATTAATTTTTTTTAAAGGGACACAAGGTTAATGAAAAATAAACCATTTAATAGAAGATTTAAGATGCGTTTCAAACAAATGATAATAACTGAAGAAACGCCTTAACGAGATTAGATGCTGCTTGTACCTTTACCTCTTGTACCTTTAATTAAATCTCGACCAAATGTAAACGAATTTGAAGTTTCAAAATCAAAGACCAAATATTAAATAACAAAAGGCAGTTGAAATTAATTTCAGAAGACCCGATTCCAAATAAACAGCTTTGGAGTATTGCATCATAAACCTCTATAGCTTACATGTTATATGCATAAAGCCTTAAAACCAATTTCACTTGAGGAAATTAAACAAATTGGCATGGTTCAAGGCGTGGATTGCATGGCAAACGTATTAAACCATTTGGTAGTTACTCTAAAACAGTTCAGCAGCCCAAACATATGGTTGATAAGGAGAGCTACAACTGTAATAAAGTGAAAACACTAATTCAGCTGCATTCCAGCCACAAAGCGCAAAGTCCTAACTTATAATGATCAATAATTGTTGACAAAGACGTCCTTCACCTAAATGCTAACATAACCAGCAAAATTCATAAATGTTAATCAAGGTATCTCAGACAGGAAAGAATCACCAGGTACCAGAATGCGTTGGAAGTGGAAGCAATTTCTACAGAGTGAACACAGCGCCACCCCATGGCACGATTCCAATATTGCACCGTGACTATTACACAGTTTATGGAAACAGCCATTACAATTTCATAGTAATTTATAAGATATAGAAGTATGTTTTTATCCGCAATAAATTAAAGCAGGATATGCAAGGCAAACACGGGAATCAAGATGGTTTTCTTACAAAAACAGATTACCTCCAGATGGTATTTTTTGCGATGACATAACTGCTGTAAATAGTAACCAGGTCAAAGCATTTGATCATAAAATAGATTACACTATTTGCAGGATGACATTTCAACTACCCAAGTGAGTCAGTAACTTCATTGGTGACATAACTGGAGCAGTAGTGCTATTCAGTCTCAGATCAGCAGCTGCCTGTATTCATTTTACAAAGGGGTCTGAAATTCTGATATAATGTGGAAAACTTAAAGGAAATATTTAAGAAGGAACTGCGGATGTTGGAAAATCGAAGGTAGACAAAAACGCTGGAGAAACTCAGCAGGTGAGGCAGCATCTATGGAACGGAAATAGGCAATGTTTTTGGTCGAGACCTTTCTTCAGACTGATGTGAGGGTGGGAAGGGGGGAGGGAAGAAGAAAGGAAGAGGCAGAGACAGTGAGCTGAGAAGGGGAGGAGAAAGCAGGGACTACCTGAAATGAGAGAAGTCAATGTTCATACCGCTGGGATGTAAACTGCCCAAGCGAAATATGAGGTGCTCCTCCTCCAATTTACGGTGGTCCTCACTCTGGCCATGGAGAAGGCCCAGGACAGAAAAGTCAGATTTGGAATGGGAGGGGAGTTGAAGTGCTGAGCCAACAGGAGATCAGGTAGGTTAATGCAAATCAAGCGGAGGTGTTAGGCGAAGCGATCGCCAATCCTACGCTTGGTCTCACCTATGTAAAGCAGCTGACACCTAGAGCTGTGGATGCAATAGACGAGATTGGAGGAGATGCAGGTGAACCTCTGCCGCACCTGGAAAGATAATTCCTTTGAAGTGGGCAACATGAGATATAAAAAATTTTCTTGACTTGCCCAAAAGAGTTCAAACTCTTGAGACAATATAGAAACTTGCATCTACAACTAACTGTAAACAAGGATCAGGGGACGTTTGTTGATGGAAGAACAAATCAATTTCCCCAAAAAAGGATATAAAGTGAAGAAATTCTATTCACTACTATTTTAGCTGAGACTGCCAGCACCATGAAATCTATCGCCAGTCAATCATTGGGATTGGATCTTCCAGGAGTTGGCTAGCAGCAGTATCTCCAAAAGACCTTTCAAAACAGGATGTTTAAGAAAGAACTGCAGATGCTGGAAAAATCGAAGGTAGACAAAAATGCTGGAGAAACTCAGCGGGCGAGGCAGCATCTATGGAGAGAAGGAATAGGCAACGTTCCGGCCCGATATTACCTTCTTCCCCCGGCTCCTTGCCCCCCCCCCCCCCCCCCCAAGCCTCCACCCTCATCGTTCCCCAGCCCCGATTTTACCTTCTCCATCAAGGTATGCCTGTCTGGGAATTGTCCATCCAATTATTTTCATTATTTAAATATCAACATCATCCAATTCTAATGTAAACATTTGTCTCCACCTATTTTCCAGCAAGTAGTTTACTTGCGATCGTTCAACCATTTAATAGCAGTAACAATAAGAATTGATTTTGATTGAAAGTTTGGTGTAGTTTAGAGATACGAGGAAAAAGGCCTTTTGGCCCACCAGGTCCACGCCAACCAGCGATCTCCCACACACCAGTTTTATCCTTTACACAACAGACAATTTACAGAAGCCAAATAACCTACAAGCCTGTATGTCTTTGGAATGTGGGAGGAAACGGGAGGACCCGGAGAAAACCCATGCGGTCACAGGGAGAATGTACAAACTCGGCAAAAACAGCACTCAGGTTTATAGCGCTGTAAAGCAGCAACTGTACCAGGGACCACTGCACCACCCTGGGGACTTGGTTCGTTTATAGAGCCTGCAATTTTTACTTGAACAAAAGCAAGGCCAAAGGGCAAAAATCCTTTCATAGAGGCAACATGATGATAGCTGCCCATTTCTGATATCAATAGCAAAGAATATGGCTATACAATGCAAATTCAAAATGCATCTTAAACTGGCTTAAATAATATGCAAAATTGATCCAGCAAACATTTTTTCTTCACTTTTCTTACCATTCCTACTTCGAGAGGTATCACTTGCTGCCTGTATATTTCCCGAATATTGTTTGCATATCCTCTTAATGCATTTGCCAAGGCTCCTGCAGGCTGAATAAGTTGCATATAGACAGTCACATACCAATAAATTACAGAGACATGCTTGCCAATATAGTACTCTATACAGAACCCACAACTATTTATAATGCAATCAAATATTTGATCGAACGGTTTTCTATAAATTGGTCATATAACCTCCAATCTCTTTGAACAGGATCATGGATGATCCTGGATCATCGTGGATGACATGACAGTAAGAGGATTGTGTGTCCTTAGAAGAAACTTGTCTTTGCTCTATGCACAGAAATGATCGGAGAATTAAGTTGTTATTTACTTAGCATAAACTGTCACTTTCGGGAAAGGCAAGCAAAAGATAAGAGACTGACAATAGCAGCGCTGATGGAAAAAAATACCATGATTGAGAGTGCAAGAGAAATCGATACTCATCTCGGTTCCTCTTAATGCTTGATTGCTGTACAAATGTAACCGGCATTTTTGCAAAACAAAACATGCTGGCGACATTTATTTCCTGCAACATATTGAATTTCCGGAGCACTTCTGTTGCTCTGTCGCTACAACTAGTTAGATTTAGCTCTTACGGCAAATGGAATCAAGGGATATGGGGGGGGGGGGGGAAAGCCAGAACGGGGTACTGATTTTGGATGATCAGCCATGATCATATTGAATGGCTCGAAGGGCCGAATGGCCTACTCCTGTATCTATTTTCTATGTTTCAATGTTTCCACATCATGGTTTGTAACAAAGATTCAATTAGCAGAAATATTAGGTTAATTCTGACCAAAAAAAAGGGCTCAGAGTTTGATCAACATGAGCTACAAATCGGCGTTGCCAAAACTCACAGGAGTTCAGTGTTTATTCAAATCAAGTTAGTTTCATTATAGCTTTTAAAGGTTTACGGTTTACCAGAACCTCAAAAACTAGATTTTCAAATTGATTTGCTAAAGTTTGAAAAATAAAATCTATTAATTATGCAGTCAGTCCTTAAGTCACGTAATGCGGCTCACAGGAGGTCAATAGAGAGGTGCACGAGTAGGCCATTCGGCCTTTCGTGCCCGCACCGCCATTCAATGAGATCATGGCTGATCGTCCCCAATCAGTACCCCATTCCTGCCTTCTCCCCATATCCCCTGACTCCGCTATTTTTAAGAGCCCTATCTAGCTCTCTTGAAAACCCGCGTCCACCTCCCTCTGAGGCAGAGAATTCCACAGACTCACCACTCTCTGTGAGAAAGTGTTTCCTCGTCTCCGTTCTAATTGGCTTACTCCTTATTCTTAAACTGTGGCCCCTGGTTCTGGACTCCCCCAACATCGGGAACATGTTTCCTGCCTCTAGCGTGTGCAAACCCTTAACAATCTTATGTTTCAATGAGATATCCTCTCATCCTTCTAAACTTCAGAGTGTACAAGCCCTGCTGCTCCATTCTCTCAGCATATGACAGTCCCGCCATCCCGGGAATTAACCTTGTAAACCAACGCTGCACTCCCTCAATAGCAAGAATGTCCTTCCTCAAATTAGGGGACCAAAACTGTACACAATACTTCAGGTGTGGTCTCACTAGGGCTCTGTACAACTGCAGAAGTTGTACAACTCTTTGCTCCTATATTTGATTCCTCTTATTATAAAGGCCAACATGCCATTCGCTTTCTTCACTGCCTGCTGAACCTGCATGCTAACTTTCATAGACTGATGTACAAGGACCCCCAGATCCCGTTGTACATCCCCTTTTCCCAACTACGCAATATAGATAGTAATTTGCCTTCCTGTTTTGCTACCAAAGTGGATAACCTCACATTTATCCACATTAAACTTCATCTGCCATGCATCTGCCCACTCCCCCATCCTGTCCAAGTCACCCTGCACTCTCATAGCCTCCTCCTCACAGTTCACACTGCCACCCAGCTTTGTGTCATCTGCAAATTTGCTAATGTTACTTTGAATCCCTTCATCCAAATCATTGATGTATATTGTAAATAGCTGCAGTCCCAGCACCGAGCCTTGCAGTATCCCACTAGTCACTGCCTGCCATTCTGAAAGGGACCCGTTAATCCCTACTCTTTGTTAATCCCTACTCTAGAGGTCATAGCACCTCTAGTTTCCCTCTCAGTCTGAAGAAGTCTTGACCCAAAACATCACCCATTTCTTTTCTCCAAAGATGCTGCCTGACCCGCTGGGTTACTCCAGCATTTTGTATCTATCTTCGATCATAGCAGCACCTGGGTCATAATTGTTTGTTGTTCAGCAGCCAACAGTGTCACCTGAACTGTAACGTCAAAGTCCGTGGGTATCAACATCAATATTTTGTTTTCTGGCAATGTGACACGTATGTGTGTTATTTTAATAATACGTTGGGTTTTTATATATTTTTATATATATATATATATAACTATATATGTGGCTTCCCTACCACTGTAAATGTGTTTGCTGAGAGCAGAGCGAAAGGACAACAGTTCCCCAAAGAACTTACCAGTGAATTTGCTTTTGCTACTAGATCATTTGCAAATACCCCAAGGTCCACTTTAGTCACATTTTTTTTTATCTGTAAATGAGAGAAATAAACCGAGAAGAACTTGTCGGAAAGATTTGAAATGCACAATTGCTAAAAATCAGTGAATGTTACTTCTTGACTACATTAGAGATCCAATTGAAAAGATAGAAGAGCAACTGCTCAAGTAAAGGCAATATTCACCCAAGGACACAGTAAGGCTGACCATAAAGGCAACACACACAAAATAACAATAAAATGGGCACAAGACAAAATGTTTGTGTTATATTATAACTTGGGGATATTTTTCTAATGTGACATGAGAGATTCAGCCATGGAAAAAATGAGCATCAATCTGAAAGGCAACAAGTTTCACGGGAACTGGCAAGGAAAGTTGCAGATGAGAGGTAGTTGCAAAGATGAGGAACTTCAACATCATTGATGTTTATCAGGCACTTTTCAAATACTACCAATAACATTCCACCCACGTTATCTGCTGATTTGATACCTGTGGATCTGCATACTCATACACAAGAATGCTTGTGTCCCTCTCCTTGTAGGGATGGTGGACTTGGAGCACATTCAACCTTTCAGTTCCAAACAGGTACTTATTTTTTCTATCCACTAGATTTATTTTTCCCTTCAGATTTCATGTTGACTAAATAGTTTTTTTTTAAAGAAGCTTTATAGCAATGTGCATGTATAATATGTTAATAATATAAAATTTCCAATTACAGAAAAGTAGAGTAAATAAAAATGTGTGAAGTAAATGGAAGCAATATTAGGTGCAAACAAAATCTTTGTAATCCAATTGGAATAGGGAGCATTTCCACATTTTGGGACCCAATTGCTAATTGTTCTGCGGTCAGAGTGGACAATGAGCCTGAATCAGAGATTGTGACATTGGGAAGCAGCTCGACAGAAATAAGTTGAAAGCAAGGAATATGGAAAAACTCAGGTTGAGAATTTCACACTGGAAGCATTGGAGCACTTGTATTGAAAGGTAACAGAGAAGAAGTGATTTTATTATACAATCAACTCCTTTGTATATGGAAATATCTTTAATTAAATCGTCACTGTAAATTAGACTTTGTGATAATTGTGCTCAAATATAATCAAGCAAAACAATCCGGTTCACTTGTAATTTACATAATTCAAATGAAATTTATGTGCAATGAGATTGTTTCTGCTTTCATATAGGATATTTAGATTTGATTACAAAAATATTTCTAGTAAACATCTAGTTTCATTACATTTCAGCGTACAAAGAATAAAGTGATACCTCATTGAAATAGGCAGCAAAATTAATCTTGTCAATGCCAGTATCAGTGAAATCACGCAGACCAATTTTAGCCTCTTCCTCCAGTATTATTATACTGCTGAAGTTCACTTCAACATTGCTGAATTTGTCCGTCACATTAGCTGTATACTGAAAAAAATAGTGCCATTAGAAGTGTACATTCGAACAACTTTTGCATTTACTATATTATTTTATTCCTGTCACACACCAAATTTTATACCAAATTTAGCCTGCAGCTGCATAAACGGTGTCCTAGTACACGTCACTCCAGTATCCTAATCAAGCAGGATCTATTCAAAATGGTCTCCTCATAGGAAATGCCAAACAAATGAAATAAAGTCTAATATTATAACCTTGGGCATCAGGTACATCGTCCAGCCAGTGAGTGTTCCAGCTCGCTTCAATCACATTCAGCACCATTTTTTGGTTGACTTTCAGATAGCAGCCTTCTGCATTTCCTTCAAAAGTCCATTACTTTGATTGCTTTGCATTGAAAAAACTGCCGCAGCACACATGCAGGAATTAAACCAAATCATACACACTTCCCAAATCCAAATGAAAAATTATTCCGAACAAATTGAGCTGCAGTTTTAAAATAAGTAGAGAGCTGTAAAATGTTATCAGAACACAACCATTTGTCTAAAGCAAAATGTGCTTGCAAATCACAGTGTACGTTACTTGGGGAATGTGAACAGATATTTATTCTGTAAAAACAAAGAATTGCAGATGCTGGAATATTGTGCAAACTACAGAGTGCTGGAGCACCAGGTGCTCAGCGGGTCAGGCAGCAGCTCTGGAGGACATGCACCGGTGATGTTTCGGGTCTGAACGCCTCTTCAGGCTCAGACTCTGATCGAAAGGAGGATCCCGAACGGAAACGTCACCTATCCACATCCTCCAACGATGTTGCCTGACCCACTGAGTTGCTCCAGAATGTTGTGTTTATACTGTGCTCAAACGGCCTATTCAAATTTATACAGGAAAGCACATTACAAGGTCAAAATCTGTGGAAAACAATATTCACTATATGATGAATTACTACAAAGTGTGTGAAATGAAAGTATGTAATTTTTTGCTGGAAAGTTAAAACAACAATTGAAATACAGTGTAATGACTGTTATTAAATTGACCAGAATGTGACTGTCCAAGACTGCAGCAGCTTCGACACTTGCCCTCTTTAGCCAAAGTCCGAGCGAGAGAAGATAATCCAAGAGGCATAAAAACAATTCTCAACAACAAAGTCAATTTGCCCTAAAGACAAAACTGAGCTGGTACAAGATTGCCGAGTTTGTCCAACTTTTGGTTACTATCTCATTTCACTACTGGAAACAAGTAGAACATAAACAAGAAAGCAATAAGCAGCATTTCAGTGCCTCTCCCTGCAACTGCAAAGTTCATCTTTTCGACTTAGAATACTTTAGCAAGGAAATCCATAGACAAATATCACTGCTTTTACTTACTGCATTGAAATTTACATCATTAATATTGAATACATGTTGTAGCTGGAAGGCTGAATATACTCCTTCATTTCTGCGACACTTGCTGTAGAGAAATTAAAAATAGAATTTGATTTAGCATTCACAGCCGGCATCTGTTTTAAAATACATTATCTCCAAGATGGGCCTGAAGCGGTTCAGGAAATCGTCATAGATCTTAGATTGCATGACCCTTTCCTTGGCTACATCCTCCTGTTCATCCTACTTTCAAAAAATATTACTTAAGAGTCATACAGCACGGAAATAGGCCCTTTGGCCCACCTCACCCATGATGGCAAAAAAATAATAAATAAATATATATCTGCTTAATAATATAAACGAGATACACACACACACACACACACACACACACACACACACACACACACACACACACACACACACACACACACACACACACACACACATATACACACACACATATACACACACACATATACACACACACATATACACACACACATATACACACACACATATACACACACACATATACACACACACATATACACACACACATATACACACACACATATACACACACACATATACACACACACATATACACACACACATATACACACACACATATACACACACATATATACACACACATATATACACACACATATATACACACACATATATACACACACATATATACACACACATATATACACACACATATATATATATACACACATATATATATATATACACACACATATATATATATATACACACATATATATATATATACACACACATATATATATATACACACATATATATATATACACACATATATATACACATATATATATACACACATATATATATATATATATATATATATATATATATATATATATATATATATATATATATATATATATATATATATATATATATTTATTTATTTATCTGTAATAGGCCTGAAAATATTGATGTGATGTTGTTAAACTGACATAGGAGACACAGAGACTCATCCTATCAATATCTCCCAACCTCAGGTAAAGGCATTAGTTAGTGGTCTGTTAGCACATTGGTGAGAAGTAACCTGGTGTGACAAAGGGGAGACAGAGTGAATAGCTTCAGTATTACCACAAAGCTGTCTGAATGACTACGGGAGCAGGCAAAATAAATCACATGGCGTTTAGCATGGAGAGTAATAAAGCCACTACCAATTGTCATTCATTTTGCTACCAAAGGATTGGGATGGCTGCAAGATTATGAAGAATCAGACCAAAGCTCTCCCCAGACTTGCTAACTTACCCATGTGGCAAACCTGGATCCCTACCCCAGTACAAAAATCACCAGGGGGATATATGGCAGCCAAGCGATAAACAGATACGAACTGTTTTTATTCCCCAAGAAACAAAATATCAAGACTTTGCATTAAATGTTAGTATCTGACCTGTACACACTCTGAAACGTGAGGTTTAGATCGAAGGTGAGGTTTACGTTGTAGTCCGAAAACAGATATCCAGAAAGGAAATTTTTCCACTGCGAGTTCAATAAATAAGGTGTATCTAAAAGCTTGAAAACACAAAAATGACCAATTTAGTAGCAAAAACTATACATCACATACCGGTTTCCCCAAATATATCTTGCCTTAGGCCCATTTACATTAAGCACTGAACCTTACTATTGTTAAAAGACCAGGATCAAGATTAAGAAATAAACAGTGAAAACATGACCGAAAAATAACATCTGCTGATACAAGCCACTTCAAACAAAGTTCTATATTTTGATGGTTTTGGAAACTTTGCAACCCTGTATTTCCTATCAGCAATAACTCCAATAATTTTATCACTCAGAATCCCATTTTACACCATATTTGAGATTTAAACACTCAGATTTATTTATGACGTGTCCCCGTAACACTGCCACAACAATCAAGCAAAACGTAACATCAAGCTGCAAAAGGAGATGATTGGTCAAATCCTTGTAACTCTAGGGTTTATTTTTATGTTTACTGTTTATTTTTAACTATTTTCTGAATAATAGGGATAAAACAAAATCTGGAGCTAACTTTGACAGACAGCTTTTCCTCCCATCAAAGGCTCCCGGGGAGTTGAGGATAGGACCCAAAAGATGCTGCTGTAGAGGCCTAGTTGCCTTTGTGGCTTTGCCACAACCATCGGTAAGTCCCAGCTCAATTCGCCCTGGTTAAGTGGAAATGGGTGGGAACCACAGCTGGTGATCCAAATAAGGGGCACATGGAAAAAAAAGATCAGTTAAGAGTTAGAACTGAAGAAGCATCTTAACCAGGAATGGCCATGGTGTTAAGGAAGAGGATTGCAGAGTTCCAAGTCTTGACTTCTGATATTGCCTCCAGCTAATGGAGATCTGCAGAAGCAAATTAGGTTTTTCATACAATACAAGCTCAAAATTGGTTTAATAAAACACTCACTAAAAAAATGAAAATCGAATAAAAAATATTCAATTTTTTTCCCTTTACTTTTATTTTACTGTATTTTTTACTTACAATAAAGTTATTGCACGTTACCTTAAATAAACTCTTGTCTTTAAAAGACTGACAGCTGAGTCTTTCTACATTTCCTCCTGCAAGGAACGTGACCACAACTACCAGCATCAAAAGCCAGGAGAAGATGAAGCTGACCCCAACACCACTAAAATAAATGGCAGAAATAGAGTTAAGAGGTTATAAAGTTCCTAATAAATATTGGAAATTGGAAATAAACCTTAAAGACACAATCATTACTACAAAGATCTGTACCATGTACTGGCAATCAAGGCAACTGCAATATTTTTGACATTTTGCTTACGCTAAAAGAAGGGTGCCTCCCGTGTTGGATACACAGCCTCTGGTGGTTGGTGAAGCATGCTTGTCAAAGCCGCAGGATCCACACAGCAAACCAAGGTAGTTGAAAGTAAGTATAAGCACAACTGAACAGCAGAGTGCAATTCCACCGAGCCATCTATAAAAAAAAAGGATCGATGCAAGGAACTGTAGATGACGGTTTACAGAACACAAAGTGCTGAAGTAATTCAGCATCTCTGGAGAACGTGGATAAGTGACTTTTAGGTCGGGACCATTCTTCATACTGAATATACAGGTCAGAAATCAGTTCTGTTTTCAACTTTTGCGCAGAGGTTCATATCACACAATTGGTGGCATTCGTGGCAATACACTTTTTTAAACTAAAGTTAAGAGACACCTCACCATTGCTAAAATGCATTCTTGTAATCTTCCATGCTGTGACCATAAATATGATTTACCCAATTACACTCTTCATTTTGACACAAGCACATTTGGAAAAACCAAACCATGTGCATGTTAATTAAATTGCAAACATTTCACAAATAGTCATGCCTCAGCATTTAAGGTTGGAATGCATTAAAAGCTGAAGGAAAACAATGCTGGAAATACCCAAACAGTCTATGAAGTAGGAGTTACTGTTTCAACTAGACATTTATTCAGAATTGATCAAACCAACCATCAATCATTGATGTGAAAGTTAAGCTCTGCTTGCCAAACAACCTGACTGAACTGAATATTCGCTGTTAATTTCAAATTGTCAGCAATACTTTTCTGAAATAAAACCTACCTGTAGAAATCGTACTTTTCCAAATAAGGAAGATATTCAAGAAAATATCTCTGACCCTGATTAAGATATGCAGTAGAAGTATTGATCACGTCATCAATAGCTGGTTTCTTACTGAAATCCGAAACCATATTACCAACATCATTGAGCACTTTCTTTACATCTGAAAGGAAAAGAAAAATGGTACAAACTGCATGGCTCCTTGCACACACTTTCCGTCACTGAAACTACTAAAAATGGAACAGACATTACAGTGAGGAATGTGGGGAATCCGCTCTGGTGGGTTTATGTTAATTTATGTAGTTGTCTTGTTGCTTATTTTTTCGTATGGCTGTATGGTAATATGCATATCACTGTACCTTAATTGGTACATGTGACTATAATATACCTTTGACACCTTTTAAAAAGAGACATTAATTGGATAAACAATATAACATTCTTAATTCATTGGCTAAATCTATTGGCTAATTTTGTAGAAATAGACATTTAGAAAATGCATAGTACAGAAAGTTGATTTTTCTGTAACTCTACCTGCTGAAACTGCCTTGGTTTCACTTTCAATTATTTCTGGAGTTTTGTTAAATGATGCATGTCCCTAGAAATATACAAATAAATTAACATTAATATAATGGCGCTGTTAAACATTTGATATAACTTATCATCATAAAAATATTTGGGAAAAAGCTGCTTTATTTTCGTCACAGCTCAGTGTTCTTTCAATGTGGAATCCAATGTCCTATAGTGTTGGGAACTTCAAAAAACAATACATGCAACAATATCCACGTTTCTAATCAATAACCATTCAGACACAGAAATACATAATTTCTTCACTACCACATGATCTGTATCTTGGAACTCCCACACGCTGCAATGATAGCATCATCACAGCGTGACCTGCTGTTCAGCATTCAGAGGACAATCAACAATTGGTCACACATCTTGGCCTTGACAGCAAAGATTTTTCTTTTTTTTTTTTTTAAAATCAAAATAATTGAATTTATCCCAGAAAAATTAAAATCTGCCATGGGAGAATGCCACAAAAAGCACAAATTTCTTGGTTCTGCATAATTTGATGATAGTTACAAATAGTTGACCTTTCCTCATATTGGCTGGGAGAATAATTGTTCGGTGTGCAGGAAATGATCTTTTGTAAATGAGTTTAGTCAAATGTAACTCAATTCCTAAAGGCTATCAGTCCCTACCACAAAGATAGCCAACACATTGCAAAATACCAACCACACTCATTAGTCAAGCTACGGAATACTTCCACTCTTATTCAAGGCAAAAATAATCAGTTGAACTAATAAGAGTGGAAATTTTCTTTAACGTGAAGAGATGCATATCCTCCAATCTGATTTTCGAAAGCCTGGGTTTATAGAATTTGCTGAATAAGATGCTGCTCTCTCCACAAGCTGGACCATGACTGTGCCCATGTTTGCCAACTTTTTCTCAACCTCACAAACATAAAACCATAGAATATTTTTAAATTATATCAGCACGATTCAACTGTATTAAATGCAGTGACAGATTAGCATATTACAACACTAATGGGCTTGTCCCACTATACGAGTTTACTCAAGAGCTCTCCCGAGCTCGTTATAAGCACGTAGAATGTACGTTGCGGGTACATTGGAGCTCGTGATGTCTCTTAGCGGCTTGTAATGCAGCCATTCGGGAAACGTGGTAAGCTCATGAAGATTTTTCAACATGTTGAAAAAAGTCCAGGAGAGCCCTGAGTATCCACGAGCGGCTATTACCGTAATTCTCCGAGTTCGAATCTAGGGAAACTCGGGAGAACTCTTGAATTAGCTCATAGAGTGGGACAGCCTCATTAGGCTCAGACTCATCCAACTTCTATACGAATAAACACTGGTGCAAGTTGAATTATTTCTTGGTGAGAAGTAAGACACTTCCCAGAGCAGAGCTTGTACTGCAGTAAAGTTCACACAACAATCATTCTAAAGTGAAGGAGACTTGTTCCACGGTCTGTTCAGCATAGTCAGCTATCATTTTTACTGTTGGTGTGATCATGGTTTCTGTCAGCCAGAATTCCCTTTGCAAAGCAAGCTTTTCATGTTTTTACATGTTGCAAATTGCTGGAAGCACAAGATGAAAAGATTACAGTGAGATCTCCCAGGACCCAAGTGAACGATGCAAGCAATGACGACTTTAATCAACAGCAGAAGGAGTGAAAAGGACAGAGAACAAAATGCAGATTAGTATATTTGAATTGAATGGAAAATCAGCCGAGTTGAGACTATATTGATGAAGAATGAAACAAAAACTTTAAAAATTCTTTAAGACCAGGGGAAACCTCTTGGACCATTCGTCCATTTCCACCAGTCCTTCCCCTTCTCATTGCACTTTACCACACAATTGCAAGATATGCATTAACTGCCCTTCTATATTTTTCCTTCCCACTATACAGGGACCAAGCAACTCCAGGTGAGCAATTTACTTGCACTTCGAAGTATATTGAATTTGTTACTCAGAATGTGGCCTCCTTTACAGAAACCAGAGTGATACTTTTTACAATTCCTCTTCAGTCCACAGGGGGTGACTCAGCCTTTTATTTTCATTTTCCATCTCATTCTCACTGTGCCCTCTCTGTACTTAGTCTCGTACACTGGTCAATGATGCCTAATGCATGCCTGAGAAACAGCGCTTCATCATCCTTTAATCCATGTTGCAGCCTCCAGGACTTGATTTCAGGTAGCCAGACATTTTATGCTGGATATTAAAGTTTTAGTTTTTTCTTTGTGTCTTCTGCTTCTATTTGCGGGCAATTCAAATGAATACATTGACAATTTTGGTCTGACCCTTTCACATACATTCCATCCAATTATCTTCACAATCAAATTTTCTGCAACTTTTCCAGTTCTGATTAATGATTATTGACCTCAAATACAAGCCCTGTTTCCCTCTTTTTAAAAGATGCTCTCTAACCTGACCGGCAATTGGTATTTTTTGTTTTTGTGACACAGCTAGTATTGATACTGCAACAAATTACAATGCTCAAGAAGATTGGGAATAGGGAGGGAAGGAACCAAATTATGTATCAAATTGTTCTCCTCCCCCTTTCCCATTTATATAAATGTAAACACTCCCCTCAGAGATTGTGTGCCTCATTTCCATTCATTACTTTTGATTAAATTTTCCCCCAATTGTTGCCACCAAAATCCCAAATCCTATTACCAGAAATATAAATCTATATCATCCATTTTTAAATTAAAATACATACAAATCCATTTAAAGGATCGCAGGTGAACTTGACGTTAGAGGGAAATGATTGTGGGAAAGCGGTGAAAAAGTAACGGTGCAATTTAAAATTGGTGAGGACAAATAGATTTCAACGGTGCTGGTAACCTAATTACTTCCCTCAAAAAGCTACGTTAGAATGGCATTGACAACTGGAAATGTAAACATCTTGCATAAGTAATCAATGACTAATCATTGATGTCGGATACTGATTAACATAGAACCGTACAGCACAGAAGCAAGCCCTTCGACCCACAATGTTTGTGTCGAACATGAGCTGAACTGATCTCATCTACCTGCATATGATCCATATTCTTCTATTCCCTCCACTTAAATATGCCTATCCAAAAGCCTCTTAAATGCTATTTACGTATCCGTCTCCACCATGCTCCTGCAATGCATTCCAGGCCTCCACCACCCTGTGTAAAACAAATGCCCTGCACATCTCAATTAACTTTTCACCCTCTTGCATCCGATTCAAATGTATTACAAGACCATTATAAGACAAAAGGCTTGACATTTAATTTGCACATATTTGAAGGAAATTAAAATAGTTTGATCAGATTATTAGACATGCTTCATGCACATTGAGTTCACGTATGCAACTACACAAAATTAATGAAATTAACTTGCACAAATGCAAAATAACGTATTAATTTAAGTGTTACTTGCCCAAATACTGCACTTATTGTTTTGGAGTTAACATTGCCCGAGAGGTAAGTGATCATGTGGGCATCTAACAAACAAGCTTTGCTTTCTCCCCATCTTTGAAAGACATGAAAGTCAAGACCTTCAATCAAATGCAAAAACTCACTGACGAGTCAGATGTAATCAGCTACCTTTACCACATTCGTGCAAATTGTTTGTTACACTTCAGTTCCACTGTGAATTCATCCAATGTTATTTTCTTAAGGAGGAAGTTTTGAACATCATTATCACTCCTCAAAGTTATGAGACAGATCATAAGGTTACGCAAGTTTGTGGACATTCATCTCTGCTTTTACAAGTTGCAGTTACAAGTTACAAGTCACATCTCACAGATCCTCATTAACTAACTTTAAATTGCTGTCAATGTCACAGCAACCATTTTGTTTTAAACATTTTACTCTGCCAATCCATGTCCAACATAACCTGCTGCAGATTCCCTTGAAATTCATGTCATCTGAATAAGTAATTGAGCTCCCTTACAACCAGAAACGTAGAACCACAATTTGCATTATTTGAAATATATGACTCATCTTTTATCTACATTAAATTTGCTTCAAAAGTAGGCAAAACAGTCATTAATTTGTAATAATGCAAATTGTGAACTATAGAGCCACACCACCAAGAGCACAAACATCATAAAGCTGGAAGTATTACAAAATTGGTTTGAAAAGTATCGAGTTCTGTTTACCTTCTGAATCAAGTCTTCAAAGTCAGTTTTCAACACATCGTTCACTTTGGCGAGTTCAGAATCCACATTATCTAACTGAAGCATTCAAAGCAAAACATTTAAAAACATTCGAAACCACATCGCACCCAAGACAAATATATTAACAGTCCATAAAGCACTTCTCAAAGAGCACTGTTGCCTTATAGGAAACATTGAAGCCACTGGAGGCAGATAAGCTCGCAACATTGAGAGTATCTGGACAGGATTAGTATAAATTGGCATAGGGTTAATCTATATGGGTCCACATGACTTCATGGACATGTGGGCCAAAAGGCCCGTTCCTATGCTGTATGACCTTTAAATAACTTACTTGGAATTATTTTCCCAAGTCAAACTTGCTTCTGAGTTTTCACATTTCGTAGTTGTTTGGTTTGTGCTCAGTAAACAAATGAGCCATCAAGGAGAATCATCATAGCCAAAGTAAAAAAAGTAGGTTGGGAGTGGTGAGCAGGCAAAACAATTGCTGAAGTGCAAATTATAAACCAAACAAGTGAGATATTAATAGGCACAGTGATGGGTGATTAAAAAGGACCTACCTGGCTAAAGTTTGCATTTATGCTGATGGTGTCCAGTGAAGCCCTTATGTCATCACATTGGTCAACAGTTCCTGGTGCTTTGCAAGCTGCGTCATTCAGTGTGTTGCCGAGATCTGTTCGTACAGCAGACAGGTTTCCCTGGAGATTGCTGGTTGCTTCCTCTAATGTTCGCTTGGAGACAATCACATTCTCTAAAGCTTCCTTGCTTACTCTGATGGCTGCAGATTTAGAGGGTTGATTAACAGTTATCCCACTGCCCAGTAAAACATTTAACTTTTATCTGGCTAGACAAAACCCACCATACATCAGAGTTCTTCATTCTGTTATGTCTTCCACAGTAGAAAACACTCAGATTTTGTAGGATAATTGTTTACCATATGCCAACCAATTGAATTTTATCAAATTTCCACATGGGTAATAAACATGCAAAATTGCAGTGGGAGGCTCAGCAATTTCTCCACGTGGGGAAGTGGCAGAAGCCTGCACCACTTTACTATAAAGCACAAGGTTGGACCTGGCACAGACAATGCCCCTCTGTGATATCGCTGAGGAAACTAAACTGAGGCAATAAATAGTAAAATACGATTTTCTTTGAGCATACTAATGATTGCTTTTTAAGTTTAAAAACTTGATGAAATGTTATAGCATTATAACATATAATGTTATGAAATGGTTTGTCAATTTATATGGGGTGGTGTTCAGTGAATCGATTGCCGAGCCTGCGCCTGCTCTCGGCCATGTACGAGTCCACGCCTCGAAAGTGGAAACCGTAGATGAGGTTGGAGGAGGTGCAAATGAACCTCTGCCTCACCTAAAAAGGCGGTCGGGGTCCTTGAACGGAGTCGAGGGAGGAGGTATCGGGACAAGTGTTGCAACTCCTGCGGTTACAGTGAAAGTACCTGGGGAGGAGGTGGTTTGGATGGGAAGGGATGAGTTAACCATGGACTTGCGGAGGGAGCAGTCTCTGCGGAAAGGGCTGGAGATGGGAAGATTTGACTCGTGGTGGGATCCTGTTGGAGGTGGCAAAAATGTCAGAGGATTGTGCTGTATGCAACTGCTGATTGGATGACAGGCGAGGACAAGGGGGACTATGTCCCTGATGCAACTGGGAGGGGTGAGGGGAACAAGAGCAGAGCTGCGGGATATTGATGAAACCCTAGTAAGGACCTTATCTGTGATAGAAGGGAACCACCATTCCCTAAAGAATGAGGACATCTCAGATGTTCTTGTATGGAACACCTCATCTTAGGTGCAGACAGGGACGGAAAACCTGGGGGGGGCAGACACCTCCATGTTTTGAGAGGTGGGGGACATCCCCCCCAAGTTTATGTGATCAGGATTTTAAAATTTCCGCTTTCCGCGAGACAGTGGGGGTAGACTACTGATCAAGGGCGCCGATTGGACGAGAGAGACTTCAGTCAGCAGGCAATGGGGGCGGGACATGATGATTCAGCAGGATGATTAGAGGGAGACGCGAGTGGGGGGGTGGGACTGAGGATAGAGTGTGATGATTGGAGGAGGGAGACGAGTCACAGACCTGCACCTCATCCGCAGCCAAGATCGATCCCGGCCGGGTCTCCGGCGCTGTCCCGTCCCCACCCGAGTGCCTCCCCCTCCCACCCATGGGTGGACAGAGAGGTCGGCAGTCAGACAGGCGCGGCGCCCCCAGGCCCACAGCCAGTGCTAAACCCAGCTCACTATGCCTGTCCCGCTAACTGAGCCTGCCTGGGCTTGCGGGAAATATGGCCAGCGTGGAGAAGCAGCGCTGGTATCCCGTCTGTCCAGACAGGTCTGTAGTTAACCCGGCGAGACAGGCAGAGGTGAGCTGCATTTAGCGCTGGATTGAGCCTCCGATGCCTCGCGCATGTGTGGGTGAGTGTGCGCATGCGCGCGCAGCCGCCAAAAAATTGTGTCCCCCGTCCACTCCATGTTTTGATAGCGAGTTCCGCTATTGAGCGCAGATGCAGCGTACACTGAGGAATTGGGAGTAGGGGGTAGGGTCTTTGCAGGTGGTAGGGTGGGAGGAAGTGTCGTCTAGATAGCTGTGGGAGTCAGTAGGTTTACACAGTGCAGTCTGTCCAATTTCCACCTGCCTACTGCTCCTCACTTAAGACAACTGGAACAGCCATTGCAGAATGACATATGCATTTAAGTTAACAATAAAATTGTTGTGTGCGGGAGTTACAATTTTTAGTATTTTTGTCAATTTTGATAGGTTAATTGTCAGAATGTCAAAGATATTCACATATTCAATGACAAGGACAGGTGGCAAGCCTGGGGCATGGCAACACGAGCCACCGCAGCCATTGCAGTTGAAGAGCTGGCTACATGAGTTTGAAGAATGCCTGTGCCATGCTCGCCCATAATCAGCAGGTTCACAAGAGGCTCCATCGAGGGTCAGGCTGGAAGAAACCCACCAGCAGGAGGCTCGGGGAGCTTGCTGGTCAGTGGAAGATATGACCCCAATGTCTTTGGTCCTTCCAACTTTGAACTCAAGGGAATTTCATTAATTTGATTAAACTTTCAGAGATGGAGTACAATAGAGGACATCCAATTAAAAAAACTTGGAAGATCTTGCAGCAGATGTATAAAAATCTGATTTATTTTTGGCTTCAAAGAAGATTCACATGCTTTATGCATGGGCTGTTTATTGGCAGCAAAAAGGCATTTTCTGGATTCTCTAAAATTTGTCCAATCTTCCATTTGAAGTATATATTGGAAACATTAAGATCCATTTTTAGGTGCAGTTTTGTATTAAGATGTTAAAAGCGTCAAAGTCAGTATAAAGATCCCTGGAAAAAAAAAGTGAAAGGTCCCGACTTGAAAAGTCACCTATCCATTTTCTCCAGAGATGTTTCCTGACCTGCTGAGTTACTCCAGCACTTTGTGCTCTAGGCAAAATGTGAAGTACTGATTCATCACCTCTAGATGGCTACCTGCTTCCACATCATTTAGCAACACACCATATAGCGTCTGAAAACCCAATATTAAAGCACACAGAAATGAAAACGTAACACATTTAAAAACTGATAATTTTGGACCATTTATCACTGGATTTTAATTTAGTTTTTGTAAAATTCATGTTACAAAAGCTCCTTTGTGTACAGCATGTCTAGATTTTTTTTCTTTAAATAATGATTCTGGCAAACATTTAATAAAGGTCAATACCAATTCAAAAGATTCAATATTTTAAAAAAAAATTGCTCAAATTCATTAAAATATAATCTTTATTTCAATATCATAGAACTCTTGCAGACTGGTGGATTCTGTGCAATTAAATAATTTCCAAGGTAAATTAAATAAATGTATGACTATCCAATGAGTAAAATCCACAACAAGGCCAAGCACAACAATTAAATATGAATTTAGACAAAAAGATCATGAACAAACAAGACTTCACATACTGGTGCCAAAGTTACCTTTGAAAGCCCTTTTCACCGTGGCTTCAATGCAAGAAAGAAATAAACCAAAGAAAGATAATAGAAAAGTGTAGACCATAGGAGGAAAAAAAGAACATGCTAAACCTTTCTTTAGTTTTTTTTTAACGTGGGTGCATTACATTAACAATAACCAGAGTTCATTTTCTGTAAACCGTTTCACATTACAATGCTTATATTAAAGCACTTCCTTAATTCAGTTTCTCACATGACGTTGAGCCATATGATTCCAGATCAGATCATTATGTCAACTATTCCCAGGCAGAATAATGTGAAGGAAGAAATCTAATCTATTGACAATTTCTTTCACCTCAAGCTCTTGCAAACTCTATTGGATGGTGTGTGCAATGTACAAGGACGAGGTTGAGATTAACTATCACTCCCTCCTCTCCACATTTTAATACACAGGCCGAACACATCGTCTATGAAACAGGAAGCTGGGCATGGTATCCAAGATTAGAATCAAAAACAGCAAAAGTTACAGGATTTAGGAGAATAAAAGCAATGGGGAACCTAGAAAATTCAGATCATAGATGGAGGCAAATAAAACAGCTTAATTACAGAAAATTCAGTCATGACACTTGCCACCCAAACAGGATCCCTTTTCAACTGACTGCCAACAGTGGTCATGGTTAAGATAGCCCGATATTCTAGCACGCTGTAATTGTGTACAGAAATTTGTTTATTTAAGGTGAATGAAACATAGAAAATAGGTGCAGGGGTAGGCCATTCGGCCATTCAATATGATCATGGCTGAGCATCCAACTCAGTATCCTGTACCTGCCTTCTCTCCATACCCCCTGATCCCAGTAGCCACAAGGGCCACATCTAACTCCCTCTTAAATATAGCCAACGAACTGGCCTCAACTACCTTCTGTGGCAGAGAATTCCACAGACTCACCAATATGTGTGAAAAATTATTTTCTTATCTCAGTCCTAAAAGACTTCCCCCTTATCCTTAAACAGTGACCCCTTGTCCTGGACTTCCCCAACATCGGGAACAATCTTCCTGCATCTAGCCTGTCCAACCTCTTAAGAATTTTGTAAATCTCTATGAGATTCCCTCCTCAATCTTCTAAATTCCAGCGAGTACAAGCCAAGTCTATCCAGTCTTTCTCCATATGGAAGTCCTGCCATCCCAGGAATCAGTCTGGTGAACCTTCTCTGTACTCCCTCCATGGCAAGAATGTCTTTCCTCAGATTAGGAGACCAAAACTGTATGCAATACTCCAGGTGTGACCTCACCAAGACCCTGCACAACTGCAGTAGAACCTCCCTGTTCTTGTACTCAAACCCTTTTGCTATGAATGCCAACATAACATTTGCTTTCTTCACAGCCTGCTGCACCTGCATGCCTACTTTCACCAATTCTACTTTCACTACAATTCTCCAACCGGGCATTAAGATCCACCCTGGTTGCAATGCGCCGGCACCAGCAGGACCTCGCATTGGCTCTCCCGAATCTTCGGGCCTCACTTACCCAGACCTGCAACGGACCCCAACTACACTACATCCTCCGGAAGATCCACCGCTTCAATCAGCAATTCCTGTCCCATCTTACCTCCACCAAGGACCTGAAGTTAGCCCGCCTCCAGGCCGTTCCAGCTAACGACAATCCCCGACTCGACCGCCCGCAGGCCCCGGGCCCCAACTCTGGCCCGAGCCTCCGGCCTGAGTCCCCCGACGCCATCTTGGCCACCAGGAGCACCTCCAGGACACACCAGGTCGCCACCTTCACCGACCTTCACGCCGATGCCGCCGCCGACCTCCACCTGCCTACCGATGCCGCCCAGCCCCGCTGCCTGCCCGGTAACTCTGTTTATCTCACCCTCCCCGATTCCACCGCCCATCACCAGCACAACGCGACCGCCGAACCTCGCCGTCCGCCGGGACCACCTACCCTCATCGCCGCACCGGGCCCATCCAGCATCGCCGCTGTACTGGGCCCGCCAAAGATCACAGCCGCACCCGTCTCACCTTGCATCGCCGCCAGACCGGGGCCCCCCGAACATGGCCGCCGCACCGCACCCCACTCATCTCGCCGCCTCACCAACCACTCGCCCACCGGGACCACCCACGCATCGCCCGCCGACACCGACTCCACTGCCCGCGGACTCCTACCTTCGGGCCCGCCGACCCACGACACTCCACCGCCCTCCAGCAGCCCGCAGCCGTCGCCTCACCTACAGACTGGACTGTGCAGCGGGCCTGAAGCCTCCACGTTGCTCACTCCTCCCACCACTCTGTTGCTAACGGCACTGGGTCCTAGTGCCCGTCTCCCCAGCCCCGGTGACTTCAGTGGCTATTCCACTGGGTCTTCCTCATCCCCCTCCTACCATGTAACCCCCGCTCTTTCACACCCACATCACAGCCCCCATATCCCCCCACCCCCTGACCACCCTCCACCCCCCCACCACACTACACCCCGTCCTCAGTCCACTCACCTGCCTTCCTCCAGCCACAACCCCCATCCCTGCCGTGTGTTCACCATCCCCCCGGACCTCCCCCTCTCCGACACCGAAAGGTCGGTCCTCAGCAGAGGTCTTACCTTTGTCCCCCTCCGTCCCCACCTCAATGAGTTCCGTGCCCACCACGACTTGGAGCTCTTCTACCGTCGCCTCCGCCTCACAGCGTTTTTCCACGGGAACAAGTCCTCGCCCCCCACTGATGATCCCTTTTCCTGTCTCCCACGTACCCCCTCCTCGTGGACCCCCCCTCGTGGCCCTCCAGCTTTAGAACTATTTATACAAAACTGCCGTCGGGACATCAACCGCCTCGACTTCTCCACTCCCCTGTCTCACTCCAATCTCTCCCCCTCCGAACGTACGGCCATCGACTCACTCTGCAACAACCCAGACTGGGTTATCAAACCCGCCGACAAGGGAGGTGCCGTGGTAGTCTGGCGCGTCGATCTCTACAAAGCAGAGGCCACGCGCCAACTCTCGGACACCTCCTCCTACTTACCCCTGGACCATGACCCCACTGACGAGCACCAGGCCACCATCTCGAGCACCATAACCAGCTTCATTAACTCCGGCTCCCTACCCCCCCCGAGCCTCCAACCTCATCGTTTCCCAGCCCCGCACAGCCCGATTTTACCTTCTCACCAAAATCCACAAACCCGACTGCCCCGGCAGACCCATTGTCTCTGCCTGTTCGTGCCCCACCGAACACATTTCCACATACCTTGACTCCATCCTATCCCCCTTTGTTAAATCCCTCCCCACCTATGTTCAAGACACCTCAGACACTCTCCGTCGGCTCCGCACATTCCGTTGTCCAGGCCCCCATCCTCTCATCTTCACCATGGACGTCCAGTCACTATACACCTGCATCCCCCACCAGGATGGTCTCAAAGCCCTCCGGTACTTCCTCGACCAGAGGAGCAACCCATACCCATCCACTGACACCCTCCTCCGCCTAGTGGAGTTGGTCCTTACCCTTCTCTTTTGACTCCTCCCATTTCCTCCAAACACAAGGCGTAGCTATGGGCACACGCATGGGCCCTAGCTACGCCTGCCTCTTTGTCGGGTACGTCGAACAATCTTTGTTCTCGACGTACCAGGGCCCCACCCCCGACCTTTACCTCCGTTACATTGACGACTGCTTTGGTGTCACCTCCTGCACCCACGCAGAACTGACTGACTTTATCCATTTCACCACCAACTTCCATCCGGCACTCAAATATACTTGGACCATTTCCGACATTTCCCTACCATTCCTTGACCTCACCATCTCTATTGCAGGTGACACACTCCTGACTGACATCCACTACAAACCAACTGACTCCCACAGCTACCTGGACTACTCTTCCTCCCACCCTGCTTCCTGTAAGGACTCCATCCCCTATTCCCAATTCCTCCGACTACGCCGCATCTGCTCCCAGGATGACGTGTTCCACACCAGGTCATCGCAAATGTCCTCGTTCTTCAGAGAACGGGGTTTCCCCTCCCCCACTATCGATGAGGCTCGCACCAGGGTCTCCTCCATACCCCGCAACACTGCCCTCTCTCCCCATTCCCCCACTCACAACAAGGGCCGAGTCCCCCTGGTCCTCACCTTTCACCCCACCAGCCAGCGCATACAACAGATAGTCCTCCGCCAGTTTCGCCACCTCCAACGTGACCCCTCCACTCGCCACATCTTCCCATCTCCCCCCCATCTGCCTTCCGCAAAGACCGCTCCCTCCGCAACTCCCTCGTCAATTCTTCCCTTCCCTCCTGCTCCACTCCTTCCCCGGGCACTTTCCCTTGCAACCGCAAGAGATGCTACACTTGTTCCTTCACCTCCCCCATCCACTCCTTTCAGGGACCCAAGCAGTCATTCCAAGTCCGACAGAGGTTCACCTGCACCTCCTCCAACCTCGTCTACTGCATCCGTTGCTCCAGATGCCAGCTAATCTACATCGGTGAGACCAAGCGGAGGCTAGGCGATCGTTTCGCCGAACACCTCCGCTCGGTCCGCAACAACCAGCCCGACCTCCCGGTGGCTCAGCACTTCAACTCCCCCTCCCACTCCGTATCCGACCTCTCGGTCCTGGGCCTCCTCCATGGCCAGAGTGAACAACACCGCAAGTTTGAGGAACAACATCTCATATTCCGCTTGGGGAGTCTGCATCCTCTGGGCTTAAACATTGAATTTTCTCAATTCTGTTAACCCAGACTGCTCCTTTCCCCCCAGCCCCCCACCTCTCCCTCAGCCCTCGGGCCCTGACATTCCTTCACCATCTTCCCCCCCCCCCCCCCCCCCAAGTCGCACTAGCTTCTCATTTTCACACCAGAAACAGCTTACAATGGCCTGCTTTCCTTATCACCAATACTTTTTTGCATATCTTTCACTCATTGTTCTTGCTTTATCTCTCCATATCACTGTTTATATCTCTCATTTCCCTGATCCCTGACCAGTCTGAAGAAGGGTCTCGACCCGAAACGTCGCCTATCTCCTTCCCTCCTTAGATGCTGCTGCACCCGCTGAGTTTCTCCAGCTTTTTGTGTAACCCTGCCTACTTTCAATGACTGGTGTACCTTGACACTCCGGTCTCGTTGCATCTCCCCTTTCCCTAATCGGTCACCATTCAAATAATAGTCTACTTTCCTGTTTTTGCCACCAAAGTGGATAATGAACAATAACATTTCAAATGTTTATCTCAAATGCATTTTAACCCCTGCTTTAAAGATGTTCATTACATATTGTTCTTTAAGCTGTTTCACTTCTCTAAGAGATATAATAAAACTAATCAGCAATTTTTTTTCAGCACTTAAAATTTGTTTTCTTTTAAATCACATGGTTAAAATACAAATATGGAAGCTTATAGCAATAACTTTAATAATTGAAGTAGGAGCATTAATAAAATGTATCCATGAAAAGATTTGAATTTTCTTTGAATAAAACCTGCAGCACAATTAAATCTCCCTACATCCGTGTCAGTAGGTGTGTATCTTGCAGACGTCCAACTATTAGTGTATAATTAGTCTAATTTACAGGAGATTGTCATTTGATATCTTCATTTAGAATAGCGAGGACCCCAGTTCACCCTACAATGCGACACCCTAAATTCCAAGTTGCACATGGTGTTAGCCAAGCATAGAATGTTCTCTGCAAGTTATGAAATCCGTGTATCTTCCAATTCCCTGCAAACCCATTCCCCCACCCTCACCAATACAGAGATTCGCATTATTTGGTTACCATTTAAAATACGTTATAATTAAGCATTACACTAATTGCACAACACTTAAGCACTACATCATGCATTCAACAAACCTTTGGCCATGTGGAAGCAAGCATCCAGCGCAGGAATAACATCCTTTGCAAAGCGAGCTTTAACTTTACCACCAAGTACACGGTCAATATCTAAGCGGAAGAAAGAATGAGACAGTTAGTTCTGAGAAATGCAATTACACGCGTTATTTTTGCCAGAATTTATTTTAAAACCTGTGATGCAACCAGTCAATCAGCTCTCTACCAGACACCTGTACAAGTTCAATAGAGTATTCATCAACATAACAAATCTCCTCAATTTATTATAGTAGAGGCGTTGATGAACTTTCTTAGTGATTGCATCAATATGCTGAGCTCCCAGATAGATTTTCAGAAATATGAATGTCCAGCGATCCAAAGTTGTTGACTCTCCATTGCCATCATGTCAATAAAGATAGGTTCATGGATCTTCAGCACTCCACTTCGAAAGTCAACAATTAGCTCCTTAACCTTGTTAATGTTGAGAGCAAGATTGTTGTTCCGACATAATTCCATTAGATTGTCGTTCTCCCTACTTCTCTCTGGCTCATTGTTACCTGTTATTCATCCAACAACAATGGTATAGTCGGTGAATTTAAAGCTGGGGTTGGAGCGATGTCTGGTTACACAGTCATGGGCACAGAGTGAATCGAGCAGGGGACTGCACCCACATCTATCAGTGCGCTTGTGATGATCACGGAGAAGTGGGCATTGTTGCCAATTTATAGTGATTGTAGTGTGCTGATGAGGAAGACATGAATGCAAGTGTGCAAGAATGAGCGGAGACGCATTTGATCCAAGTTTGATAAGTGGACTCTTTAGAACGGTTTGCTTTTGGGCTGCAGGATCATTTTATACAAACAGAAATACCAGTTAAGGCTAACAAATATAACATCCAAATACATCAGCACCACATTTTGTATAAATGACACATAACCTTTGACTTGTCAATCTACCCTTATCCACAAAAAATGTAGTGCCTGCCTGATTTAATGCAAGAGCTTATTCAACCAGTTTCACGACAGAGGATGCCACATGTCAGAAGTGAAGTAGTTGGCAGCAAATGAAGCTGGAAAAGGGAAATTTCCTGCTGGAGGTTACAAGATCTTTCTGGCATTTGCGATCAGCTGCGAGTGTGTTGGCTGCAGTCTAACCACAGATGCTAGAGCAAAGGCATCCAGATTAAATGGTCCGTTGAATTTTAGTTACTAGTTATGTCCATATTCCAATCTTTAGCCACATAAAACTTAAAAAGTGGTCTATTGTCATCGTGTTGGTTGTAGCCAAATTCTAAATGCTTCTGTGCCGAAAACACAGCCTACTGGTTCCACAAGTGCTGGCAAAATGTTTCTTTCCAATTACCCCCCCACCCCACTCACGTCCAGTAATAATGTCATGGAATACAAGATATCCATAGTATATGGAGGAAAGCATTCTGGAGTCACTTGGCATTCAACTCATGCAAGTGTCGAGTAAGGGATAGCCCATTTGCCAAAAAATATTACCGGAATATCTCAAGATACCTTCAAGTGTCCTTGAATAGAAATAGGTTATTTTTAAGTGATGGATCTCTAGGGAGTTAGTTGAAATTTTAATTTGTCATATTAAATGATATGGAATAAAGCAGAGTAAAATGAAGTAAAATAGTAAGATTAAACGAGAACTTACCAGTTTGAAGTTTGATCTTTATTTTATGAGTTGCGATGAGGAATTTCGTGAAGAACCCGTCAGCACGCATGCGCGACATTCTTCAAAGCAGCGGTGTGGAATCACAGAACCAACAAACAAAGAAATGACTTGTTATAGTAAGATTGAAGAGACTCTAATTACCAGTTGATTTGATGATCGAGGGTTGGGAGCAGAGGGCACAAAATCCCTCATCGCAACTCATAAAATAAAGATCAAACTTCAAACGGGTAAGTTCTCGTTTAATCTTACTATTTCATTTCGGAGTCACGTGAGTGACTTCGTGAAGACTTCAAAGCTCTGTGATTTCATGCCCTGGACAACGTCCATGCTCTCACACACGCCACTATAAGGATGGATAGGAGTAATCAAGTTTCCAGACTGGATGTACTGAAAAATAATAATATTTATTAATTATGACAAAGAAAAAAACCCTCATTGGGGAGTAACTGTATGTTCTTGACCCGGATTCAGTACGGCCTCTGCGAACATTACAGGAGTAGCAACAGGTTTGTTGTAAAACCGTTGAAAGGTGGCTTCACTAGCCCATCCCGCTGTGGCAAGAATATGGTCCATGGGCACCTCCATGACCTTAGCCGCCGATGTCGATGGAGCCCTGGTGGAATGGGATTTAAAAACATTAGTGTCAATACCTGCTTCGTTCAAGACGATCCTGAGCCATCTGGAGATCGTCTGTACCGACACTCTATGGTGTGGTTTTTTGTGACTGATGAGCAGATATTTTTCCATTCCCCTTAAATTCCGCGTCACTTTAATATAGTGGCGGATATGTGGCTAAACATAGCCTAGCATCCGCGGGGTATGCTGGAAACACCAGCTGCAGCCCTGTGAACCCAGGTCTATGCTGCTTTAGTAATTCATCAATATAGAAGATTACTTTCTCCTGGGTAGAGTCCATTCTGTCAATCTTGATCTTATGAAGCGTCTGTACCCTCTGTGCTGAAGTCAGTGCCAATAACATCACCAACTTCAGGGTGAGTTTGTCCAAATCGAGCCCTGCCATGGGCGACCATGTCCTGAGTAGGAATAATACTCTCCCAATGTCCCAGGTAACATTGTAACGTGGTCTGGGCGGGTTTGAATTAAATATTCCCGTCATCAGTTTGGACACCAGTTTATTGGATCCTACCTTGATATTGAGATAGAATGATAGCGCACTCCTGGCGCTATTGATGGCACTGTAGCTGAGGTGTTCGTCATGATGTAACCCCGCAAGAAATTCCAGCACATCTGTTATGGTGACTGAGTCATAAGCAATGTTCAAGCGGCCGCAGTAGGTTTCCCATTTCCTGATTTGCGTTAAATATTGCCGTCTTGTGGACTCCCTGCATGATGCTCCAATTGTATCCATAGTCCTTGACGAGAGACCATACTGCAGTAATGGTCTGTTTAGAACCTGCAAGCCAGTAATTTCATATGACTGTGCCAGGGATGATTGTCCCCTGAAACAGGGTTCGTCACCAATTGTGGGCAATTCTCTAAGAGGGCCCATGGTTCACTTATCATTCCAAGGACCACCGGATACCACGGCTGTGTAGGCCAGTCGGGTATGATGAGAATGCCTTTAGCAACATCTGACTGGATTTTCCGCAATACCCGACTGATGAGGCAAAATGGAGGAAATGCGTAAAAAACCATTTCCCCCAGTCTAGCGAGAAAGCGTCCATCGCCATTGCCCCAGGATCTGGTTCCCATGATACATATGTTGGTACCTGATGGTTTAACCGTGACGCGAAAAGGTCAATATCCGGTTTACCAAATTTGGCTGTAATTTTGGCGAATATTTGGGGATTTAACATCCACTCAATGTTGTCATTAAATTTCCGTGACCTGGTGTCCGCCACTGTATTGAGCTTACCTGGTAGGTAGGTAGCTGAGATCCAAATATTGCGTTGTATGCACCAGAGATAAATTGTATTAGCCAATTCATCACATGAAATTGACCTGGTACCGCCCATATGATTTAGATATGCCACCGCAGTGGTGTTGTCTATTTGGAGACGGACATGAGTGTCAGTAATGTTTGAACAATAAGCTCTAAGTCCGTGGAATGCCCCCAGCATCTCCAAATAATTTATCCCTTGTGCTAACAAAAGGGTAGATTCAAGTGAGTCCCATCTGCCCCCACAACTGGTGTTGTTGTCCGTAGCTCCCCAGCCATGGGAGCTTGCGTCTGTTTGTAAGTACACCAACGAACGAGGCACAATGATGGGTTTGAATGAGTTATGGATATTATCAATCCACCATTGTAACTCAATTTTTGCCTTGAATGGCAGCTGCATGGGTCTATCAAAATGTCCAGCATTTAATTTTAATGCTGAAATTTTGGATCTTTGCAAATTTTGATAATGTAAAGGTCCGAAATGAGCAGCTGGAAAAGCTGCTACCATTTTCCCAATTACCTTGGCATCTTGTCTAATTGATGGTATACTGGCGCAGACCAGACTATTACATGCTTCAATGATATCCCCAACTTTGTTATTTGCTATGGTGGTAATCATTCGATTGGAATCAATCGTAAATCCCAGATAGTCCATGATCTGTGAAGGACAGAACTTTGATTTATCTGGATGGATAATAAATCCCATTTTTTGAAATAATTTCACAGTGGCTGTAACTGCCAAATTTGCTGATTCCAATGTATTCCCAATGATAAGGACATCATCTAGGTAAGCCATAACTGTATGGTTTTGTCTCCTTAGTGTTGCTAACACTGGCTTAAGTAATTTAGTAAACAATCTGGGGGCTGTGGTAAGCCCATTGGGCAAAGCTCTGTATTGCCAAAGTTGATCCATCCAGGTAAATTTTAAGAACTTCCTATGATGTTTCTGAATGGATACCGAATAGTATGCATCTTTTAAATCAATGCATGCCATGAAGCAGCCCTTGGAAACCAAAGATTTGGCTGTCTCAAACGTGTCCATTTTGAAATGGGTATATTTTACAAAAGTATTCAAATGGGTTAGATCTATGATAACCCGACATCCACCGTCTTTTTTGTTTTTTGTGAAAATGTTAGATACAAATTCAATTGGTTTGTGGATAGTTCTTTCTATCACTCCTTTTTCTTGTAAACTCAAGATTTCAGCATAGCCTTCTGCTACTTCCTTATTGGAAAGTGCAAATTTGCGATTCAGCATATGCTGAGGTGGAGGAAGTTGACCATTTATAAACTCAATCTCATGGCCTTGAATACTTTGTAAAATAAACTCATCTGAGGTGATGGTATCCCATGCCTCCTTAAAGAACCATAATCTCCCTCCAACACGTGAGGTTAGACATGTAAGTGCATGAAATCCAGACCGCCTTACCTCCATGGCTATCGGCGGTCCCTGGCATGTTTGGTGGGACGTGGAGGTGCTGGGTTGGGCTGGTGATGCGGTTGCCGCATCTTCCATGCTGGCCGCTGCGGGCCTTGCCCTAAAAAAGGCCTCTGTTGGATTTGCTGGTATTGTGGAGGCGCCGGTATGTAGGTCCTTCCTGGCCTTTCGGATTGACCTCGTGGCCTGGAATACGGCGTTTTCCTGGCCGTTTGTCTGGTCGAGATGTGCGACCTCATAAGACCCAATGTCTTGGCATGGTCGTCTAGAACCTTGACCTGCTTTCGTAGGTCCTCCCCGAATAGTTGTCTGGGTGGTGGCGTTGGAGATGCTCTGCACAGCCACGCGAATTTGGGATTAAGAGTGGGCTTGATAGTGCTTTTTCAAAACGCATTTATTTCATACTGCGTGTTGCACAATAATGCAAGAGCATCCTCTTGTTTGGTGCTTAGATCCATCCCATCCACTGATCTCGCAAAAGCGGTAATCCCAGACGTGAGCAGTTTTAGGATTTTTTGTAATTTGATCTCCTGTGCTCTTATGCCCGGGCTTATATTGCCCCAAATAGGCATATTTACTATAGGTACATTGAGTTAGTTACAATTACTCGGTGCTTTGTACCTATTCATGGCCTCCTCAAGGACCTCATCCTGTAATTGGTGATTGGTGAGGAAGTCAATGGTAGTGGCCAGTTTTGGTTTGAGAGGTTGCCCTGATGATTTGGGTAACACAAACTTGGCTGCCACGTGCAGAAGTTCTTCCTGAGGGACCTCAGGTGTTGCCGGCTCGTGTACCAAGATATCCTCTTCTTCTACTGGCTCCTTCATGCTACCCATTGACGATGGGGATATATCCAAGAGTCCCCTGGAACTGGACATTCCCTGCCGTTGAATTTGCTGCAGGATCCGTTCCATCATCCTCTCCATTCGTTCGATGCGTCCTTCATCGTGAGTGAATGGGAGGTTAGAGCCCTCATGCCCGAAGGAACTTCTGAGGCTCCTATCATCGGCCCGTACCTCGTCAAGGTAATCTCGGTGCCGTGATGAAAAGCCGCTGCCAGCCGCCTCAGCGTAACTGCACGACTCCCGCGCGGATCTGCTCGTTCGCCTCCTTTTGGATGAGCTAGGTCCGCTTGCCTCAAAAGCCTTATACGGTGATAAGTCGGAACCTGCCGCCGCAGCGTGGTGACCCGACATCCGCGCGGGCTTGCCGCCTGTCCTTCTCCTGGACTCAGGCGACGTACGGTCCCGTCCTGCCGTGAATGGGGAAAGCAGTGACCGTGGTGAGACTCCACCTGCATGGCTCCTCCTGGCTCTGCTAGGTGGTGAGTCTACACTGGCCCTTCCTGGTCTGCCAGTGGACTCGGGTCTCAGTAAGCCACCAGCCCGCAACCTAGTGGCCTCTGGTTCTGCCCTGAAAGGGCTATGCTGTTGAGCTCTATCCCTGGCTCTTCCACGAGGGCTCGGGGAGAAGGGCCGTGCAGCAGCACGTGAAACCAGTTTGCTCATATCAGCCAACGATTCTCTCCCTGTTGGAGATAGAGAAATGGAGTCAGGGTCTACCTGCTCCAGCGCCGTTCCCACTTGCTGCTCTGCAGGATCCCCGCTTGTACACAGCTGTGTCGGTGGGTCGGGTCCTGTAGTCACAGGGCTCCCCGACTTTTGCGCCTTTTTCCCGGCCCGTCTAGCGGGTGCTGCCGTTGAAGAGAGCTCCGGGAATAATGGCCGACGACTCCTTTCGGAAGTCCTGCGGCCTGTACTCCTTTTATCCATATCCCTGTTGAAGAAACACAGTTCAAACACCAGGGACAACCAACTCAAGGTTGCCTATACTTACCTGAGCGGTCCTTATGAAGGGCTGGTGGTGAGCCGCGCTCCACCTCCAGCCGTCGACTGCAAACGACAATACGTTGCGCATGCGTGCTGGCGGGTTCTTCACGAAGTCACTCACGTGACTCCGAAATGAAATTAAATAAACCTCAAGACAATCCTACTTACCATGCTTCACAATATAATTCATTTTATTTTTATACTCCTCAATTGATTAGGTCGATTTTAACAGAAGCAACAGGCACAATTAAGTGATGAACAAGAAATGCAAGTAGTAAAATTGTTTAAGTATCCTTTGACCTTATTGCATACTAATAAAAAGGTGCAATATAGACATTTTGAAACTCAACATATACTGCTGGATGTTTGCCAATCAATATGTACAGATCACTAAAGACAATAATGAAAAATTACAATTTGATAGAAATGCAACAGATCAAGCAGCATTTGCAAGGGAAAATAAGATGTTTGGGTATTCTATTCATTCGGTTGCACAAAATTCCAGATTTCCTTATCATTTGAATATTAAATAATTAAGTTATGGTGCAAAACATGCCTCAATTATCAATAGATTGTTAGACCTAAATTTAAGATCTCTTCCACGCTCCCCCTTCTGCTTTCCACAGGGACAACTCATTCTGTGACTCTCCGACCACATTGCCCCACATCCCCCGTCATTTGTCCCTGCACCTCCGCACGTCAATCACCATCCAGGGAACCAAGCAGAGAGAGGCAGAGATTCATTTGCACCTCCTCCGACCTCATCTATTGTATTGCTCTTGATGTAGCCCCTCCCCCCCCCCCAGCCAACCTATGCCGGCAAAATCAAATGTAGACCAGGTGCTTGTTTTGCAGAGCACCTGCGCTCCATCTACATTTGTGCAACTGGAGCTTCCAGGTGTACATCATTTCAAATGCTCCAACACCAAGCTGTCTGTCGTCTCTTCTCTTCTGCAGTGTTGAAGCCAAAGCAAACTCACAGAATAACCTCATTGGGTACTTGGGTAGCCCACAACTTAAATAATATGAACATTACATTTTCCAATTTCAAGTAACTTACACCCAGTGTCCATCTTCCATTTCTACCACCCCATTCACCTCCCCTCTCCCCCCAACCCAGTTACCTGGATTTGTTACTCTTCCCTATCTGTTCCCATCTCCCCATCATTCCCCCAGTTCCACCCAGAAATATCTTTGACAATTTAGTACGTTTCTTGGCTATTTTCCTCTTCAGCGGCACGGGCAGTTGCAGCAACCATAAATTACTGGAAACAAATAAATATTCCTCAGTATGCAGACCAAACTGCTGGAGAAATCCAGCAAGTCAAGCAGCATCTATGGAGGTAGAAGAACGTCGGGTAGTGACTTGGAACACCTGCTATCCGGATGTGCTGCCAGGTTACTACTGGTCCACCAGCAGCATTATTTGCTCCAGATTACAGCATTCAGTCTCTTATGTCTTCTTGTGAAGCACCTTGCCGTCACTGTTCATTGCAATAGCCAATAAACACAAGTTTATCTAAAGTAAACTAAACAAGGATTACTTACTGTTAAGATCAGAGAATGCTCTGTTCTTGGTTGCGTCATATTGATGTATGATATATTTTATTTGCTGAAAGAAAAAAAACATTTGCTGAAGTTCGCTACATTTTAAATCTTCCCTCTCTATTCAGCCAAAATATTTCTTACTGTTGGTGCTTGATCGAGCAAAGTGTGTAGATCCTGGAAGTTGTTGTTGACCAGCTTCTTAACACCTTTAATTTGGTTGGTAAGGTTTTGATTTGCTGCAAACATGCACAGGGTCCCTGCCCTATTGTAAATATACAAAAACATTATTTTAAAATAAGCAAACGGCTATGTGCAACTGGAGTTTATGATGCCAAAATCAATTATATGCAAAAATTACCAATGTGACAAAATCTGTTGAATGATGTTTTCTAACTTTAAAAACATGAATTAGTGATTAGAATGTAAATTACACTGCAGGATCAAATATTTATTTACTCCTATAGTATTGTAAAGCTTTTTAAACCAATTAGCATTCCAAAAAGCAGGAGGAATTTTAAAATATTAATCAGCCGCAAAATTCCACAATTTGTAAAGCATGGGTAATTTGACTTGTGTCCAAAGTGTGATTATGTGCTATGAAGATAGCACACGCCAGCTCTGCATTTGGAAGACTGAAAAGTATAGGGAAGAAGAGAAATCAGCCGAAAGACTGTGTGCAGCCGACATGCCAGACGCTCTGTCTGTGCAGAATACTTCATATCAAGTGGTAAGACAAGATTCCTGACACACAGATTCTGTCCTAAACAAGCCTCCCCAGAATTTACAAATTGCTAAAGGTATCGCAGATCAGGTGCCAAGGTCATGTCAGAAGACAAAATAACAAAGCAACTAGTTTATGGAGAGCTGATAAACAAGCACACGATGAGCAGAACAAGAGATTCAAAGACTCTCAGGACATCCCTGAAGAGACTCAACATTGACACATCACAGAAAACAACAAGCATTGGACCATCACGCAGAAAATGCAGTCCTCGCTCGTGTGAGAATCTCGACAAACAAGCAGCACCAATGCTGCAGCATCCCTGCAGCTGTCACCCCAAGGGAACGAGCTTTCTAGCCCAAAACTAATGTAATCAGCCACATTGCCACGTTATAGACCAGATGTCACGGCCGTACTCTATCATGAGTAACATACATCACCATGCTATTCCCTTCCATGAAACAGAAATAATTTGCTTTACGCCTACCATTTAATGAATATGTTAAATGAAGAGAAGAAAAGATGACATTTCCTGTCTGGACCTTCTTCACACTAGGTAAGAGTGGTAAAGGCAATGCATGGTACGCTTGCCTTCAATCGGTGCAGCCCAAGCACGATAGTCAGGAAGTCATGTTGCATCTTTATAGGACTTTGATTAGGCTGCATTTGGAATACTGTGCAGTTGTCACCCCATGTCAAGAAGGATAGAGGCTTTGGGGAAGGTGTAGAAGAAATTCACTGGAATGCTGCCAGGATTAAAGGATATTAACTATAAGGAGAGGTTGGACAAATTTGAATAGTCTTCTCTGAAGCATTGGAGGCTAAAGGAAGACGTAATAGAAACATAGAAAATAGGTGCAGGAGTAGCCCATTCGGCCCTTCGTGCCTGCACCGCCATTCAATATGATCATGGCAGATCATTCAACTCAGTATCCTGTACCTGCCATCTCTCCATACCCCCTGATCCCTTTAGCCACAAGGGCCACATCTAACTCCCTCTTAAATATTGCCAATGAACTGGCCTCAACTACCTTCTGTAGCAGAGAATTCCAGAGACTCACCACTCTGTGTGAAAAATGTTTTCCTCATCTCGGTCCTAAAGGAATTCCACCTTATCCTTAAACCGTTTGTTCTGGACCTCCCCAACATCAGGAACAATCTTCCTACATCTAGCCTGTCCAACCCCTTAAGAATTTTGTACGTTTCTATAAAATCCACCCTCAATCTTCTAAATTCTAGGGAGTATAAGCCAAGCCTATCCAGTCTTTCCTCATATGAAAGTTCTGATTCCCAGGAATCAGTCTGGTGAACCTTCTCTGTACTCCCTCTATGGCAAGAATATCTTTCCTCAGATTTGGAGACCAAAACTGTACGCAATACTCCAGGTGTGGTCTCACCAAAACCCTATACAACTGCAGTAGAACCTCCCTGTTCCTATACTCAAATCCTTCTGCTATGAATGCTAACATACCATTCGCTTTCTTCACTGCCTGCTGCACCTGCATGCCTACTTTTAATGACTGGTGTACCATGACACCCAGGTCTCGTTGCATCTCCCCTTTTCCTAATCGGCCACCATTCCGATAATAGTCTACCCTCCTGTTTTTGCCGCCAAAGTGGATAACCTCACATTTATCCACATTATACTGCATCTGCCATGCATTTGCCCACTCACCCAGCCTATCAAAGTCACCCTGCAGATCCTAGCATCCTCCTCACTCCTAACACTACCCCCCAGCTTCGTGTCATCCGCAAACTTGGAGATGTTGCATTCAATTCCCTCATCCAAATCATTAATATATATTGTAAATAGCTGGGGTCCCAGCACTGAGACTTGCAGTACCCCACTAGTCACTGCCTGCCATTCTGAAAAGGACCAGTTTACTCCTACCCTTTGCTTCCTGTCTGCCAGCCAGTTCTCTATCCACATCAATACTGAGCCCCCAATACCATGTGCTTTAAGTTTGCATACTTATCTCTTATGTGGGACCTTGTCGAAAGCCTTCTGAAAGTCCAGAAGTACATAAATTCGTAAGCGGCATAGATAGGATAAACAATCATAACATTCCTTCCATTAACCAGCTGGAAGAAGCATGGAGACAGCAAATGCACAGAATGTTCTCTGGGAGGGGAGACTTCAAACATCCATCGCCAGTGGCTCAGTAGATCAACTGATCAAGGGCCGAGATATATTGCCACTGTGGTAGGTGGAGGCGGTACCAAGAGAGGGGAAAAGCCCATTTGATCTTTTCTTCACATAACTACTCACCTCAGATGAATCTGTCCACACCAGTATCAGGAGTGGACCCCACACTTTATGGAGATGAAATCCTGTCTTCAGTGAAAATAAATTTCGTATGGAAAGCCACCACCATCATGCTGAATGGGGAGGCTGCAAATAGTTCTGTTCAGCATGGTGGTAGTACCTTGCAACATGAAATGTATTTTCACTGAAGACTAGGCATCTGAGGCAATGTGGGCTCTCAGCAACAAAATTGCACTCAACTGAAATTGGCAACCTCACAGCCCAGCATGTCCCCTGGTCTACTATCGTTTAGTTCTGCCATATCCAATCATGAATAGTGGGGGGACAATTAAATAACTTGCTGCAGGAGCTGGCTCCATATATTGCACTATTCTTAGTGGGGTGGGGGGGGAAGCTCAGCAATCAGGGCAAAAGCTGAAGAATTTGCAAGTATCTGCAGCCATAAGTGCCACGTAGATGGTGCATCTCAGCAAATTCCAGTGGGGTCCAACAGAGATGGCAATCTTCCATAAGACAAATAAATATATAAAGACATAGGATGAGGTAAATGCAATGAGCCATAACACCATTCCACCAATAATATTGATGACTGCCAATCCATGAACCAGTCTTCACCAACAGGGTGGCAGTGGAAAGTGTCAACAGTTGAGCTCCAGGGTATGCTTCTCTCCGAGGAACCAGCATGGGCCTAGCACACAAAGAAAGTTTAGCAACATCTTCACTTCCTGAGAGGATGGAGAAAATTCAGGATGCTACCAAATACTCTTGGTATGGTAGAGATAACTGATCAGCTCGAACACCCAAGACTAAAGTGGGCTACAGAGAGTAGAAAACATTCTACTGCTCCCACAGGTATCAATCTCCCATTATAAAGGAAATTAGCTGCTTCAAAAAGACACAAAGCACACTGGACTCATTCTTTTTGATACAGAAGCATGAAAATCACGACCACCAAGTTGAAGAACAGCTTGTTCCCAGAATCCATCATGGTTTTGACCATCGCACAACTGTAACTACTATCTCAGCAACTATACCCTGCAATGGACTGTTTTTGGTTGCATTATTGGACTTTTGCTTTGCACTATTATGCTTAGCTAGTATTAGAAACATAGAAAAATAGGTGCAGGAGTAGGCCATTTGGCCCGTTGAGTCAACACCACCATTCAATAGGATCATGGCTGATCATCTAAAATCAGTTCCCCGTTCCTGCTTTTTCCCCATATCCCTTGATTCCTTTTGCCCCAAGAGCTAAATATAACTCTCTCTTGAATACATCCACTGAATTGGTCTCCACTACCTTCAGTGGCAGAAAATTCCACAGATTCACAACTCTCTGGATGAAAAAAAGTTTCCTCATTGTAGTCCAAAATGGCCTACCCCTTATTCTTAAACTGTAACCCCTGGTTCTGGACTCCCCCAACATTGTGAACATTTTTCCTGCATCTAGCCTGTGCAATCCCTTAAGAATTGTATGGTTCTATAAGATCCCCCTCATCCTTCTAAATTCCACTGAATACAAGCCCAGTCGACCCATTCTTTCATCAAATGTCAGTCCCGCCATCCCGGGAATTAACCTGGTGACCCTACGCTGCACTCCCTCAATAGCAATGATGTCCTTCCTCAAATTAAGGGACCAAAATGGCACACAATACTCCAGGTGCTGTCTTACCAGGGCCCTGTACAACTGCAGTAGGACCTCCTTGCTCCTAAAATCAAATCCTCTTGCAATGAAGGCCAACATGCCATTAGATTTCTTCACTGCCTGCTGTACCTGCATGCTTACTTTCAGTGACTGATGTACAGCATACCCAGGTCTCGTTGCACATCTCCTTTTCCTAATCTGACACCATTACTGCATCTGCCATGCACCCAACCTATCCAAATCACTCTGCAGCCTCACAGCATCCTCATTGCAGCTCACACGTACTCAGTTTTGTGTCATCCATAAACTTGGAGACGTCGCATTTAATTCACTCTTCTAAATCGCTAATATATATTGTAAATAACTGGGGTCCCAGCACCAAGCCTTGCGGCACCCCACTAGTCATTTCCTGCCATTTGAAACGGACTTAATTCCTACTCTTTGCTTCCTATCTGCCAAACAGTTCTCTATCCATGTCTATACCCTACCACCAATACCATGTGCTCTAATTTTGCACACTAATATTTGTTATTAAGTTACTGTATTATTGTATAATAGTGTATTATTGCATTAATGGGCCTGTTAACCCACATCAAGAATTTAATTGTTCCAGTGCTAATATTTTTGATGTGCTCCAGAACTTGCTGCACCCTTTGGCATGCTGTTCCAGAGCTACAACACAAAGTCGATCTACATGTACTTGACAATGTAGAAAATTGCTCAAGTCAGTCCTGTCCACAAGCAGCAAGATAAATTCAATCTACTCTTGATCAAGAGCAAAGTGACAGAATTCATTAAGCTGCTGTTCTCATTTTAGCCTTTATCCAAACATAGACCGAATTGCTGAATTCTAGAGATGGCGAGTGTAACTGCCCTTGCTATCTCGGCAGTATGTATAGGAAGGAACTGGCAGTATGTTGTTGAGTGCGGTTTGAGTGTTAAGATGCCCTGGCTAAACTGTAGTTAATGGGAATCATACCTAGCACAAACAGAGATGGTTGCGGTGGTTGGGAGCCATCCTCTGCCTTAGATGATTATCGCAGCAGGAATTCCTCGTTGCTGTGCTAGGCCCAATCATCTTTAAAGGCCTTCTTTCAATTGTTAGCTCAGAGGTAGGGCTGTTTTCTGATGATTTCACAATGCTCAGCACTATTCATGACTATTCAGATAATAGAGAAGTTCACAACAAAATGCATCAAGACCTGGATAATATCCAGCCTTGGGCTGGTAGGTGGCAAGGAACAGGCACACCACACAAGTGCCTGGCAATGGCCCTAGCCAACAGGAAAAATAATAGCTATAACCCAATGCATTCAACGCTATTGACAACGCTAAATTCTCCCACTCTCAATATCATAGGGGTCATCTCAAATTTACACAATGCTGCTATCGGTCAGAGTCTAGGGATCCTGCTGCAAATAGTTCACCTTGCATTTCTCCAAAGTCTGTCCACCATTTATCAGGAGACTGACAGAATACTCACCACTTGCTTGGATGATTGCAGCCTCAACAGCACTCAAGATGCCATGATCAAAAAAGACATAGTAGCCCGCTCAATAGACACCACATTCCCTCACTCCACCAAAGCACAGAACCAGCAATTGGTGCCGACTACAGAACGTACTGCGGCAACTCAGCAAAACTCTTTAGAGATCTTCCAAGCCTACAATATCTTCCAGCTTGGATAAAGGAAGCAAAAGCACGGGAACACCACCACTTCAAAGCTGCCCTCCAAGCCACACACCATCCTGATTTGGAAATATATCATCCTTTCTTCACTACTGGGTCAAAATCCTGACTTCCCTCCCTTATGGCATCACGGGTTACCCACACTTCACGGCCTGCAGCATTTCATGGAGGCAGTTCCCCGCCATCTTCTCTGGGGCATGGAGATTTGCTGGTTTAGTGCCGTATAACCGTTGAGCAAATAAATGTCTATTCTCGTATTCTGCCTTTCATAATGGACAGAATTTTTCCGTATTATATTCTACCAGTCACAGATTTGCCCTTTAATGCTCTTTTCATCCTCCTCTTTCCAGACTGCAAGCCAGATTAACAGCTGGGTACATTACACTTGGCTCTCCTCAAAATAACTGCTACGAATTGGTAGATATACATACATCAACTTTTTTTTGAATTACTGATATTTTCATGAGTAATTAAGAGAGCTGAGAAAAATAAAAATGCACTTCTGAATTCAGTATTAATGTTTCCAAAAATATCATTTCAGCAGATTGAAGTAGTGATAGCTAATATGTTTAAATGTTGCAAGCATGTAGCTTAATGCACATGCACAAAACCAAACTAGGTCACTGTTAGCGAGGTGGTTTGCTAGTTTTACCAAATGGTGCTCAATGGATGCAAGAAAAGATTATACTAAATCCCCTTAATCCTGATATGCATGTGTTTAAACAGAAATATGACATGTACTGTGATGTGTACTGTGATGGTGGGGTAGCGTTGCTGGTTAGAGAGGAGATTAATGCAATGGAAAGGAAGGACATTGGCTTGGAGGATGTGGAATCGGTATGGGTAGAGCTGCGAAACACTAAGGGGCAGAAAACGCTGGTGGGCGTTGTGTACAGGCCACCTAACAGTAGTACTGAAGTTGGGGATGGTATCAAACAGGAAATTAGAAATGCGTGCGACAAAGGCAAAACAGTTATAATGGGCGACTTCAATCTACATCTTCAATTGGGTGAATCAAATTGGCAGGGGTGCTGAGGAAGAGGGTTTTTTGGAATGTATGCGGGATAGTTATCTAAATCAGCATGTAGAGGAACCAACGAGAGAGCAGGTTATTTTAGACTGGGTTGTGAGCAATGAGGAAGGGGTAGTTACCAGACTTGTTGTACGTGCCCCCTTGGGCAAGAGTGACCATAATATGGTTGAGTTCTTCATTAGGATGGAGAGTGGCATTGTTAATTCAGAAACAATGGTTCTGAACTTAAAGAAAGGTAACTTTGAAGGTATGAGACGCGAGTTGGCCAAGATTGACTGGCAATTAATCCTAAAAGGGTTGACGGTGGATATGCAATGGAAGACATTTAAAGACTGCATGGATGAACTACAAAAATTGTTCATCCCAGTTTGGCAAAAGAATAAATCGGGGAAGGTAGTGCATCCATGGATAACAAGGGAAATCAGGGATAGTATCAAAGCAAAGGATGATGCGTACAAAGTAGTCAGAAAAAGCAGCATACCACAGGACTGGGAGAAATTCAGAGACCAGCAGAGGAGGACAAAGGGCTTAATTAGGAAAGGAAAAATAGATTATGAAAGAAAACTGGCAGGGAACATAAAAACTGACTGCAAAAGTTTTTATAGATATGTGAAGAGAAAGAGATTAGTTAAAACAAATGCAGGTCCCTTGCAGTCAGAAACAGGTGAATTGATCATGGGGAACAAGGATATGGCGGACCAATTGAATAACTACTTTGGTTCCGTCTTCACTAAGAAGACATAAATAATCTGCCGGAAATAGCAGGGAACCGCGGGTCAAAGGAGGAATTGAGTGGTGTTGGGTAAATTGAATGGATTAAAGGCCGATAAATCCCCAGGGACAGATAGGCTGCATCCCAGAGTACTTAAGGAAGTAGCTCCGGAAATAGTGGATGCATTAGTGATAATCTTTCAAAACTCTTTAGATTCTGGAGTAGTTCCTGAGGATTGGCGGGTAGCAAATGTAACCCCTCTTTTTAAGAAGGGAGGGAGAGATAAAACGGAGAATTACAGACCAGTTGGCCTAACATCGGTAGTGTGGAAACTGATAGAGTCAGTTATTAAAGATGGGATAGCAGCTCATTTGGAAAGTGGTGAAATAATTGGACAAAGTCAGCATGGATTTACGAAAGGTAAATCATGTCAGACGAATCTTGTGGAATTTTTCGAGGATGTAACTAGTAGCGTGTATAAGGGAGAACCAGTGGATGTGGTGTATTTGGACTTCCAGAAGGCTTTCAACAAGGTCCCACATAGAAACATAGAAATTAGGTGCAGGAGTAGGCCATTCGGCCCTTCGAGCTTGCACCGCCATTCAATATGATCATGGCTGATCATCCAACTCAGTATCCCGTACCTGCCTTCTCGCCATACCCTCTGATCTACCCTGTGAAAAGGACCCATTTACATAAGAGATTAGTATACAAACTTAAAGCATACACCATTGGGGGTTCAGTATTGATGTGGATAGAGAACTGGCTGGCAATCAGGAAGCAAAGAGTAGGAGTAAACGGGTCCTTTTCACAATGGCAGGCAGTGACTAGTGGGGTACCGCAAGGCTCAGTGCTGGGATCCCAGCTATTTACAATATATATTAATGATCTGGATGAGGGAATTGAAGGCAATATCTCCAAGTTTGCGGATGACACCAAGCGGATGGCAGTGTTAGCTGTGAGGAAGATGCTTGGAGACTGCAAGGTGACTTGGATAGGCTGGGTGAGTGGGCAAATGTTTGGCAGATGCAGTATAATGTGGAAAAATGTGAGGTTATCCACTTTGGTGGCAAAAACAGGAAAGCAGACTATTATCTAAATGGTGGCCGATTAAGAAAAGGTGAGATGCAGCGAGACCTGGGTATCATGGTACACCAGTCATTGAAAGTAGGCATGCAGGTGCAGCAGGTAGTGAAGAAAGCGAATGGTACGTTAGCTTTCATAGCAAAAGGATTTGAGTATAGGATCAGGGAGGTTCTACTGCAGTTGTACAGGGTCTTGTTGAGACCACACCTGGAGTATTGCGTACAGTTTTGGTCTCCAAATCTGAGGAAGGACATTATTGCCATAGAGGGAGTGCAGAGAAGGTTCACCAGGCTGATTCCTGGGATGTCAGGACTGTCTTATGAAGAAAGACTGGATAGACTCGGTTTATACTCTCTAGAATTTAGGAAATTGAGAGGGGATCTTCTAGAAACTTACAAAATTCTTAAGGGGTTGGACAGGCTAGATGCAGGAAGATTGTTCCCGATGTTGGGGAAGTCCAGGACAAGGGGTCACAGCTTAAGGATAAGGGGGAAATCCTTTAAGACCGAGATGAGAAATACTTTTTTCACACAGAGAGTGGTGAGTCTCTGGAACTCTCTGCCACAGAGGGTAGTTGAGGCCAGTTCATTGGCTATATTTAAGAGGGAGTTTGATGTGGCCCCTGTGGCTAAGGGGATCAGAGGGTATGGAGAGAAGGCAGGTACGGGATACTGAGTTGGATGATCAGCCATGATCATATTGAATGGCGGTGCAGGCTCGAAGGGCCAAATGGCCTACTCCTGCACCTAATTTCTATGTTTCTATGTTTGGTGGACTGTGTGGGGTGGAAGGACCCGTTGATCCTCCCGTGCAGCAGGTGGCACTGCACAGGACAACGGGAGATGTTTTGCATATAGTTTATCCTGTCTGTAGACAGTGTGTGTGGTTGCAGCCATTTTGAGTTGTCTTGCTGCCCGCATTGGGTAAAACATTAAAGACTTCGGTTGTAAATTAAAGATTCTCAAGTTTTGAGCAGACCTAGAAAAAGCACACGAAATATACCTCTCTACTTTTTCCTAAACTTGAGAACCAAGTCTCCTCACAGCACCCCACTATTCCATAACCAACACTTCCACCTCCTCTCAGATAATGCAACTGTCCTATTCACCACTTCACCTAATGAATGCCCTGGATATGCCTTGTCCTGGTAAAAAAAGTGTCACTCATTTCCTCCACTCCCATGTAAATGATGCCCAGTTGTGGCATTTGAAGTATAATTTTTTAATTGGTACCATGTTGAAACACATCCAGGATAACTTGTGCCAAATGAAAATAACCTATCTTAGTCTGAAGAAGGGTCTCGACCCGAAACGTCACCCTTTCCTTCTCTCCAGAGATGCTGCCTGCCCCGCTGAGTTACTCCAGCTTTTTGTATCTATCTTCCGACCGGACATCTTTGATATTACAGGCTACTTAATTCCAGCTCAATAAAATTATCTGTCTGGTTCCATGCCTATCTCAGCACAACTTTCAAAATGTTCATCCTTCTGCTTTTACGCTGGACTCTTGTATTCCTGTATTGTGGTCATTCCTCAAAGCAGCCATGGAGAATTCTGCAACGCCACCTCAATCCTAGCAGCGAGATCAGTTGACTGGTATAATGAACAACCCCAATTTAATAGGGTGCAGGTAAGAACAGCTCAATTCATCTCTGATCCACGCTTAATAAAAAATGTAGATGGTGGCATTCACAAGTGCATCTAGCCTAGCAATTGTGATGAGGAATAGGATGAACTGAACATGGAGTGGTAATAGCAGTTCCAATTCAACAGCTTTCTCACGTTTTGGAACAAAGCTCTATTTGCATTATTCATTCGAATAATCCATTTTAACACATCCTTGGCCACCAAAAATTAACATTCTAAGGCAACATCAACCACACCACATAAACAACTCCTTCATGCTTATGAACAAGAGGGTATGTGATGCACTGCAACAAACACTAAGATGCTCTGAACGATCACAGCACTGCTTTCATCCTCTAGAGACAAGCAGTAATATATTTGGTCTACACTTGTGGTGCAAAACAAAGAATGCACACTTATTCAGCTGTGAACAGATATCACCCATCTTATACATTTTCAATTATCTACCTTAGATATTCTAAATTTCCTTACATCAATCATATTGCACTATGTAGGGAGGAATTGCAGATGCTGTTTTTAACTGATGAATTATCATATTACCAATTTGACTACAAGTATGATGGTATTGCAACTTGCGGCTCGAGCAAAAACGATGGAGCTTTTCCTTCAGACAGCGTCAGCATTTTTCATACTATTTGTACTCTAGTACTCCAAAACAACTTGTTCCAGTAGTTTATAAATTACCATGGCAACAGCAATGCATACCTCAAGCTTTCACTCCCTTTCCCTCTTATTTCACAGCTGAAATATTCAGAGTTGTTCCACTGTCTGCCACATTAAAAAAAATACAAAGGACTTCAAGCCAAGCAAAGTAATTGGTGGTGGGATAGGGGAATAGAGAAATCCTTAGTCATGGTAGACAAATATTTAGCATCAATCTGTAAATTTACACCATACACATGCCTTTGAATCTATGTGTTGCCCAAACATGTTGTCATTTACAAAATGCACGTTTCCGTTCATATAGGTTTCCCAAGCAGTAAAATGTATAATTACAATTTAAACTATAATTCCATGGTTCAGCCAATCTGACCATGAGATGATACAACAAGGTCAAACATACAAATGTTACTCATTCCTGGAAAAAATTAATCATCTTTTCTACCAAAGGACATCTTACCCTAGTTGCATTTATCTTAGCTTTTGAACAGTGTGCTCCATTTCCAGTTCAATGCCCAAAGGATCAGCATCAAATTATATGCTTTTCTTAATATGTTATTTAACCTCCTCAAAGGGAAACTGATAGTTGGGTACAAACAGGTGGATACAATGCTTGCACTATTAATTCAATGAGCTTCCAGTGATGAGATTAAAATTAGGTAAATCATAATCAATTCTAAATTCTTAGAAAGGCCTCTTTGTTCCAATTTTGTAAAGCAAGGATCGACAGTATCCACAGGCTCTCAAGGTCATCTGCACCACTGGAACAGACAAAGGGTCTTTGAAGACAAGAGAGATGTGAAAACAACAAAGGCTCTTTCAGAGGAATTAAAATTCCCATGTATTTTGCCGTAGCAATAACTTTTTCTTAATACAGAAAATGCACCAGCATCTTGTGCACTGAATGCATTTAACTTTTAGATTTGCTGTCAAGTTAATCTTTTACTATTGCCCAAGGAAGCATTAAATTTACCATGGTCGTACAATATTCATTTTATTTCTGATTAAATGAAAATCAAAATTCTTGGCTTACTTTCTTCCACACCAATTTCAAAAATGATGGTTTGAGGACATTTTGGTTGTTGCAATTAAAGAGATGCAGTCTTGTTGGAGAGGGGAGAGACCGCTTACATTTAGGAAGATAATCTAGATTAAAGGAGACTAGAAACATAGAAAATAAGTGCAGGAGTAGGCCATTCAGCCCTTCTAGCCAGCACCGCCATTCAATATGATCAGGGCTGATTGTCTAAAATCAGTACCCTGCTTTCTCCCCATCCCTTGATTCCATATCCCCAAAACTATCTCTCTTGTATACATCAAAAAAGGAGAGGCAACAAGGGAAAGGTGAAAGATGAGAATTAAACTATTCCTTGTGGTGTGCATTTACTGCTAGAGGTGGCATCAGAGATAAGATAATGAACGGACAAAGAGTAAGTTAGCTGCCAATTGCTGACCATCTCTTCCTCAAACACCATTCTAATTCCACTTACCAGCCTCTGGCTCACCCCTCTGCCGTACTGCCATAAATTGGCACTATTTCCTCAGTCCTGATGCTGGATCTTCACCCAAAGCATTGACATATACATTTTGCCTCCACAAATGTTACTTGGCCTGCTGATTTGTTCCAGATTTCAGCACCTGCAATCTCTTGCCTTGGTAAGTATAGGGAACCACAGACAAAAGTAATGCTGTCAGCAAGCAGTTTTTGATGAGCTGCAATGTGAAGAATGGGAGAGGAGCCTTGGGAACAATGGAATACAAGAGTCCAGCGAAAAAGCAGAAGGTTGAACATTTTGATAGTTGTGCTCAGATAGGCATGGAACCACACTGATAATTTTATTGAGCTGGAATTGTAGCCTGTAATATCAAAGATATCATGTCAGAAGGTAGACCCAAAATGCTGGGGTAACTCAGCGGGCCAGGCAGCATCTCTGGAGTGAAAGAATGGGTGACATTTCAGGTCGGGACCCTTCTTCAAACTGATGTCAGGAGCGTGGGCGGGTCAAAGATAGAATGTAGTCGGAGGCAGTAAAACTGGTGCGAGAACTAGGAAGGGGGAGGGGATAAAGAGGGAAGGCAAGGGCTATTTGACATTAGAGAAGTCAATGTTCATACCACTGGGGTTTAAACTACCAAACAAAACATGAGGTGCTTTTCCTCCAATTTGCACTGGCCCTCACTCTGACAATGGAGGCGGCCCAGGACAGAGAGGTCAGATTGGGAATGGAAGGGAGAATTGAAGTGCGAAGCAACCGCTAAGTTAAGATGGACTGAGCGGAGTTGTTCAACGAAACAGTTGCTGAGCCTGCGCTTGGTCTCGCCGATGTAGAGAAGTTAACACCTGGTACAGCGAATACATTAGATGAGGTTGGTGGAGGTGCAAGTTTCAAGTCAGAAGCTCAACTCAGCTGCCAGGAACGACAGCAGCTTTGGGTCAGGTCATTGCATCACTGTTTGGCCAGTGGGTTAAACGTTGCCTAGAATTAGACATCAAACAGCAAATGGGCGGATGGGTTGACAAAAAGTTGTGCACAGAGGTGTCATCATGGTACACATCCAATAGACTGCACATGTGGAATATAGCACGGATGAGAAAAACGACAGGGTTGAAACACAGGAGAGCATAAATTGTTGACAATGGGAAGAGAAGCCATTGCTCAAAACTAGCTAGGGTCAAATAAAGCATCCAATCATAAAAATTATATACAAGCCAGTGAAGTTAGGGACACTTTAGCAGGGAATAGTGTATTTGTTGAGAGATTACAATGGTCAAGAGCTGATTATTCTTTAAATTGCATTCTCCTAGTATTTAGGACATCCTGTCTGAAACTGCAACAAAACATTGTCTGGCCTCTCATTTATCTTACAGTATCCAGATGCAGGCTGATTTCCTATCCAATTTCCATACTTAGAAATCATTTCAAATAACAATGTGCACCACTGCTTCACACCCTTGAAGACGTTAAACACAACCTCAGTTTTGCAGTATACCCACAGTAACCAATATTAACCGGAAACACATCATATCAATAAGAAATCTAATAAGAAACACAGAACAGCAAAACCTACACATTTTAATGTTTCATATTAACGAAGCACACAAGTACAAAGGAGCCAGAGACCAACCTGCCACATGATAGTATGCAGACAGAGGCAGGGAGGAAAAAGAACAAGAATATCTGGGATTTGAACCAATTCTGGAAATGCAGTGGCTGGAATTAACACATACATAGCAATAATTTTGTCCAAACGATCCCTGAGAATGTTTTGAATTGCTTAAAGTTCAAACATGTAGTATCATACCATGCAATTCACATTCATTTCAGAGGCAGGCAGAACTAAATAAACTAGTTGTTCCCAAGAACATCTCCAGCTTTGCGGCTGAAACAAAGCTAGGTGGCAGGGTGAGCTGCGAGGAGGATGCTCTGAGACAGTATGACTTGGAAAGGTTGGGTGAGTGGGCAGATGCATGGCATTGCAGTATAAAAATGTGGATAAATGTGATGTTATCCACTTTTGGTGACAGAAAACAGGAAGGCAGATTATTATCGGAATGGTGTTAGATTAGGAAAAGGCGAGGTTTAACGAGACCTTGGGGCCCTTGCACATCAGTTACTGAAAGTAAGCAGGTACAGCAGGCAGTGAAGAAAGCTAATGGCATGCTGGCCTTCATTGTGAGACGATTTGAATTTAGGAACAAGGAGGTCCAACTGCAGTTGTACAGGGCCCTGGTGAGACAACACCTGCAGTATTGTGTGCAGTTTTGGTCTCCTAATTTGAGGAAGGACATTCTTGCTATTGAGGGACTGCAGCGGAGGCTCACCAGGTTAATTCCCGGGATGGCGGGACTAACATATGGGGAAAGAATGGGTCAACTGGGCTTGTATTCAGTGGAACTTAGATGAATGAGAGGGGATCTTATAGAAACATAACATTCTTAAGGGATTGCACAGGCTAGATGCAGGAAAAATGTTCCCAATGTTTGGGGAGTCCAGAACTAGGGGTCACAGTTTAAGAATAAGGGGTAGGCCATTTAGGACTGAGTTGAGGAAAAACCTTTTCTCCCAGAGAGTTGTGAATCTGTGGATTTTTTTGCCACAGAAGGTAGTGGAGGCCAATTCACTTAATGTTTCTAAGAGAGAATTAGATTTAGCTCTTGGGGCTAATGGAATCAAGGGATATGTGGGAAAAAGCAGGAAAGGCGCCAAAAGTGTGGTTGCTAAATTTGCTGAAGACAAAGATTGGTAGGACAACAAGCCCTGAGGAACACACAAATAGTTCACAAAGTGTTGCCATATTAAATGAGTGGGCAAAGATTTGGCAAATGGAGGATGATATGGAAAAGTGTGAAATTGTCTGTTTTGACAGAAAAAGGTGCATTACCTAAATGTTGAGAGATGGCAAAGCTGTGCGATACAAAGTCCCAGGGCATGATTTGCAAAAGACTGGAATGCAGGCTGAGCAAATGAGGAAACCAAAAAAGTGTTCTTTGCAATGGAAATTTAATACCCAAATAGGAGACTGTGCTTTTGTTAAATAGTGCACTAGTGAGACCATAGTGTTCGATTTACAACACTTGTCACTTTTATAAGGAAGCAATTCAGAGACGTTCACTAGGCATGTGGCTTAAAATTGCTCACAATACTCCAAATGCGGTCTGCTCAGCACCTAAAGCCACTGGTTTTGTATTCTAGTCCTCTCAAAATAAATGCCAGCAAGTTAGAAAGTTGAGAGGCACCCTGATTGAAAGAAAGATCCATAGTAGACTTGATAGGGTGAACGTGGAGAGAGAATCTACAACCAAAAGCCACAATGTTAAGAAAATAAGTTACTAATTTAAGACCAAGAGAAGGGGAAATATTTTTTTCTCAGAGGGTCTAGAATCTTTGAAACACTAAAAGGGCAGTAGAAGCAGAAGCAGAACCCAAGAGCAGAATCGCAGAGTAGAAAGATATTGATAAGAGGATGAAAAGGCCACCGAGGACAGGTATGAATGCATAGTTGAGGTTACAATCAGATCATCTGAATGACTCAACAGGCTCAAGTAGTCTCCTCTTGCTCCCACTTCACATTTTTGTATTGCTCAGGGAAGCTTTCGTATTTCTATTGAAGATAGACACAAAATGCTGAAGTAACTCAGCGGGACTGGCAGCATCTCTGGAGAGAAGGAATGGGTGACGTTTTGGGTCGAGACCTTTCTTCAGCCTGAGAGTCAGGGGAAAGGGAGACAAATATGGAGTAGGGTGTGAAAACACAGATCAAAGGGGATGATGACCAAGGAAATGTAGAATGGCACATTGTTAGCCGAGGGGAAGGTGATATTGCACATCACATTGTAGCAATGTGCAGCTCTGGCACAAAGCATGGAGCATCAACCTCTAGTTTCTGCATTGCTAATTAAATCATTACTGAAATAGGAAGGATATCGTAAAGCTAATTAAAAAAAAATTAGAAAACTAAAAGCATTCCTGGATAAAAATCAAAACATAATGAGGGGATGGGGAAAAAAACAAAAATATTAATGATTTAATCGGTCAGAATTAGTTAGCAGTCTGAAGAGTCTCGACCCGAATCAGCCTGAAGAACGGTCTTGATCCAAAACATTACCCATTCTTTCTCTCCAGAGATGCTGCCTGTCCCACTGAGTTATTGCAGCATTTTACCAATAGTAAACAAGTCCTCTGGACTTGGCCCGCATCCAGGTTCTTAAACTAAGTAATTGCACAGAAAGCAGATCCACGGATTACGGTCTTCCAAATATACCTAGATTCTAGAAAAATCTCCGTGGAGGCTTGTACTTTGAGCACAAGATTAACATGCTGTTGCAGCAAATTTGAAAGCAATGCAATTGGTCTTTCCATGCAATGAGAATTAGTTGCAAAAGGAGGGATGTCTTACTGCAACCTTACACCCCTGGTAAATCGTGCAACGTTTGGTTTCCTTAGAGGGATTTACTTGGATTGATATCAGATCAGAGAATATTCAATAATTCAATGGATTTAATGGGTTGCCATGAAGAAATGAGCAGATTAAACCTATTCGCACTTGGGTTTGGAAGAACAAGTCATTCAGTCTGTCGAAGAATGTTATTGAGACGTGCATGATTCTGAGTGGACAAAATAGAAAAAGATGTGAAATGGATGTTTTCCATCATTCCACCAAATGTGAGAATATAAGATTGAACAGATCAGGATGATTTTGTTTTCATTTGAGGCTATGAATCTGACATTCTCCATTCCAGAATGCAGAGCCTGGATCATTGAATAAATGAGAGGTTTTTGCAGTTGAGCCCATAATCTAACAGATAGCACAGGAGATTTGAAAAGGCACAGGACCTACTCCTGTAAGTTGATCCCAGAGGAGAAAGAGCATCAACTGCTTCAATTGGGTTTCCTACTTAGCAACCAAGTGCCATCAATGCAAAGACCAACATTCTCCACAAGACTGTGTTGCCATTTGAACTTACGTTATGAGTACAGTTACAAGCAGCAAGGATGTTGCAAAGCAGCTTCTTCTGCAATCAGTGTTTTTCTTCTGCCGCTGGTGCAGCTCCCCTCCACAGTTGTCACAGCAACGGCACATGCAGAAACACAGGCCCAAAATAGGCATGAGCAGTATAAACACAATTCCCAAAGCTGCACAGATGATGAAACCAATCTCATAGTAGATTATCTGTTTCAGAAAGAAAATATTGACAGATTTATCGTGATAGAAGTCACATCAAAAATTACAGAATGCTTAAACCTTTATCTTAGCTGGAAGTTGAAGGATACACTTAAAATTAAGTATGTAATAAATTCACAGCGCACGCCAGTTAGATTCAGTATGTCTAAGAAGCTTGTTACAAATATTAAATAATATGCACTTTATTATAAACAAATGAGAATAGCAGTTATTCAATACCGTGTAACGCAAAGATAGGAATGGAGGAAAATAACCCATGATCAATCTCCAATTTTAGATAACCTTCGAAGACCTTCCCCGTCTCTTCTACCCCCCCCCCCCTCACTCTCCCCGTCCGCATCCCAGTTTATTCTCCCTCTTACCTGTGCCCATTTGCACCCATTTTCCCCTTCCACCTATATCATTTCCCCTGACATTTAACAATCTCTCCTTCTCATATTATTCATCTTTTCATCTCTGATCATTCTCCAGAATTGCTGCCTGGCCCATTGAGTTACTCCAGTGCTTTGTCTCTTTCCATGGTTTCCTGGTATTTTAGGAGGATTGCAGCTAATAGACATCTCATCTTTATTTAACCATATCTTTCATATGTCTCTTAAATTTCAGAGACAACTAGAGTCTGTTCAGTCACTCAGATGGTTGGATTGTAACCTTAACTATGCGTTTCTAGCTATCCTCAATGACCTTTTTATCCCCTTATCAATATATTTCTACAGTTTGGGTGTCATCTGCAAATATACTAACCACATTAAATTAGGTCAACCAAATTGTGAAGAATCAATGACAAACAACAGGGCACCCAGCACAGATTCCTGTGCCACACAACAGGTCACAGAATTCCAATCAGAAAAACACTCCTCTCCACACTACAACCCAACTAAAAAAACAAAACACTCCAGTACAACCCTCTGACTCCTTCCACCAAGCCAATTTTGAATCCAATTGGGACTTGCTTAGCCTTCATCTCATGATCTATCCTTCTAGACTAGCCTGTCACACAAGACCTTTAAGATCTTGCTCATCCAAAAAAGACAACCCTCACCACCCTGTTCTTAATCATTTTGGCAATCCCTTCTAAAAACTATCACATTTGTGAGACATGATTTCCTATGCACAAAGTAGGTATATTACAATGCTTACCTTTAGCGGCGCTGCAGTTCTGTCACTGCTCGTGTGCGCGACTTTGGCGCCTTTGGGAGGGGGGCAGTTAAAATGCGGTTTTTTGGAAGCCCATTCAAATCGATGTTGAACAGGCTATTTAATTGATGAAGAAGAATCGTTTTGACTGCCATTCTCTGAAGGAGTTTTTAAACTGTGCTTGGTAATTTAATTGCTGTAGTAATTTAAAAATCATCTTCTAAAGCCGTGAATGTCAACAATGGGATGGACGTCACGTAGGGGACAAGGTACACAGTTTATTTTTTCTTTAAAAAGTTCTGCTTAGGATACCATTAATCAAAATTTCATGTTGCAAGAAGGTGATTTATTCCCCATACGAACCGGCAGTATTTTTCATGCCGATATGGGGTTTAAATTCACCGCAACCGCAACGTTCCAATCGATCGTGTTCCAGAAAATCCCACTCGCAAGATGGTTTAAATGGCCATTAATTTACGGGAATTAAACACTAAATTCCTTCCATTTGGCCTATAAATTCATGACAATGAGATTTAAAAATCATGTTATATTGTGAATTCTTGTGTGAATGTTATTTGGACACTTAGGCTATTTAAAAATGTTCATCTTTTCTTAAGAAATTGATAGATGTTTAGATATAGTAATTTAATTTTGTAATTAGCGACAATTGGGTAACAACTAATTATATGCTTTAATTTAAGGTCATCCAAGTAAGATTGTTTCATATGCGTTTCAGAATGCTTCAATCTATAATAACTGAAAGTTCCTTTCAATTCTCTTAATTTTTAAGAAAGTTATGGGCTTTTGACTGTTCTCGATCACAGCTTTTGTGTTAAGTCAATGGAAAAGCAATAGGGAACAAGATGCTAATTTCAGAGTATGAAAATGGTCATAACTTTAATACTGAAGATATGAAAGTAAATTAGGTGTCAAATTAAACTTCTTTTTATGCTTTATCTGATGTGATAAATTGCAGACTTGATTTTTAAAATCTCAAAATGTTGTAACATTGCTACATAAAGCCATGCTGAAAAATTCCTAATCAATCCCCACCTATCCAAGTACTAGTAGATCTTGCCTGTCAGAATCCCCTCCAGTTACTTTGCCACTGATGATGTCTGGCTCATTGGCCTATAGTTCCCCACTTGTCCTCACAGCCCTTTTTAAAGTAATAACATTGACTAATCCCCAATCTTCAAGTATCTCCAGATGACAGAATATGATCAAAAATCTCTGCCAGGGTCGCAGGAATTTCTTCCCTAGCTTCCTACAATGTCTGAGGACATTCTTGGTCAGACCTTGGTGACTTATGGTCCAACAGATTAATACTCATTTCCCTGAATTCCTTTCCCTCATTTACCTTCTCAAAGTAAATGTAGATAAGTATTTACTAACATCTGGTCCATCTTCTGGGGCTTGATACAAAGACCCCAAGTTTATCCTTAAGGGGCCTATTCCCTCCTTTTACCCACAAGATCTTAATATAAATGTAGAATTGTAGGATTTTCCTTTATCCCGTCTGTCAGAGCAATCTTATGTATTTTCTTGCCCCCCCGATTTGCCTTAAATGCATTGCTTTAGTTCTTGCGTTCTGCAAGGGATTTGCTTCACATCAGCTGCCAAAATCTGACACACGCCTCTTTTTCCTGGTCAAAGCCTCAATAGCTTAGTAACCGTGGATTCCCTCAATCTGTCACCTTTGCCCTTCACCCCAACAGTCCCCAAAGTCCCCCAATCTCACTTTTAAAATCTCCCAATTGCCAGATGTTCCTTTACCCATAAATCACATCTCCCAATCATATATACATAGACAATAGGTATATATGTACCTATGATTGGGAGATGCGATCAATCAACCTCTGCAAGTTCCCATTTAATACCTTCACAATTCGCCTTGGCCCCAACTGAGAAGTAATTTGTGGAACATTTCTAAATTTTCCCATAACTGTTGTGAGAATCATGGAATTATGGTCACTGATGCCAATGTGTTCCCCACTGATGTTTCAGTCACTTGCCTCCACTCATTCCCCTATAGTACACTCAGTGATACACCCTCTCCAGTCGACCTCTCGATATAATGGTTAAGAAATAGCTCCTGGACACACTTAAAAAATTATCACCTCAATCTAAGGCCTTTGCCCCCAGTAAATAAGGGCAGTTAAAACCACCCACCATTACAACCCTATTGTTCTTCCCTACATCCAATTCCCACAGATTAATGGAGAGTCTAAAATACACTCCAATCAAAGTAATCATCCCTTCTTATTTCTGAATTGTTCCACCCATATAGCCTCACTGGACGATCCCCAAGAATATTTTAATTTAGTTTAGTTTATTCCCACAGGAACAGTGAAAAGCTTTGTGTTGCTCGCTATAAATTGGAAGAATCCCGAGTTAACTCTGCTACCAACAACATCTATTGCAGGGGACGGCAACCTTTTCTGCATAGTGGCCAGGACGCATGTCTGTGAGCAGATAGCGGGCCACATTTATCACGTGTACACATGGATCCCGCCCTCATCCCGCCACGGATGGCAGCCATCCGGAGCACTGGCCCTTAGTTACGGGCGCTCATGAACATGGCATACCTACGCACCATCGCCTTGACTCCGTCCTGAAGGCGGTGGCTCAAATACTCACTCGCTCTTCCCCGGCCAATTGACAACCCTGATCCCAACAGTGAAGCCCAGACACAGAAGGTGCTCTTCCATGCCGGCAGCTTTGCGCAGGATGCAGTACAGCCAGAGCTCGGTGCTCGCCATTGTTCGGTGCATCTTTCATTGCGGGCGCCAGCGCAGGCCTCCTTGCGTTTATGTGTCATCGCGCCTGGACGCCGTGGCCTTGGGCCCGGGAGGTACCGTCTGCCAGCCGGATATTTACAGGGGAAAAATACGCCTGCGGGACGGATATTTTCGGGTTATGGGTCGCATTCAGCCTGGGGGTCGTAAATTACCGACCCCTGATCTATTGCGACAAGTGATGGCTCACACTAATTGTCGCCAGAAGCTTGCATCCTTTTCGGAACGGACGATGACAGCGAGGTCAACATTTGTAACAAGATGGACTCGAAAGAAGACCTGCAACTATCATACTTGCAGTATCTATACTCTGGATCACCGTACTAGTCCTGCTCCTCTCCCTCTCCCTGCCGTCCTTCTGTGTGGCCCAAGATATCCCAGTCACAAGCACCAATCCACACCGTTCACCCGTTATTTCTCCAGTTTATACAAGAATCAATGATTTAAATCAATTTGAAAATAACCAGGTTATTTAAATAAAAGTAAAGTTCAGTATGCTTTTTTTAAAAAATCCATCTATTAATTAAAAAAAACAAATTCACAAAGGAATAAATGTACCTGTAGCGTCAGAACAACATTTTCTGGCTGTGCAGCCAAAGTAGATGCATGTAAGCAGGTTTAATGATGCATGCAGGACAAAAAGAAACAAGCAAAATTCAAATATCCAGCTACTAGTGCACTACATGGACACAAAGGCATAAATGCTAAAGTAAAAAGAGTTTAAAAAATAAACAAAAACGGGGCAATGATAACCAATTCAAACACTATTTCCGACCCAAGTATCGTCAAATGTTCTACCTCACCACAAATACAAAAAAAGATTTAAAACAAGTTTAAATACAACTAAGAAATAGCATGGTCAAATATTATAGAATGGGGCAGACTGCCTCATTAACCATTACCTCTTGATACTGCTGTAGAACGTGTTGGTAGTTCTGCTTTATTACCTCAATGATCAATTCTGCAACAAAGAAGTTTGTAATTTTAAATATCAGATATTTTGTTTCCTTGAAAATGTTGTATTTTTTTTAAATTCATTTCCAAACAACAAATTTATTCTAAACATGGGTACATTTAGAAACCCATAAGGCTGCAAGATGAAGTGTACAATTACAATGCAAGCACTTGAAAGTGGAACTGTAGCGTCATTTTACTCCTTGACCAAAAGAATGGTTTTGCACACGAAAACAAACACAAGGATAGAAAATTGCTAAAATCATTAATTAATACAAAACTGGTAATACCATACCAATAATTCATGTTCCAGAGAGCTTGGAGTTTATCTGCGCCATTTTCGGAAAGAGCAAGGAGCACGGGGGAAGACCACTACAAATTCCTATCCAAGTAGTGCAAGCAAGAAAAACAACGAGAGAAAGAGGAGGCAAGAAAAGAGATGCAGAATAACAGTAGAGTGAAAGGGACAGAGATCACAGCGAAGTATTCGGTGAGGTGCAATCTAGATGGAGAAAGACAGATCCCCTGGGCCTGATCAGGTATATCAGAGGAAATTACAGGGGCACCGACAGAGAGATATGAATCATTGTTAGGCATGGGTGAGGTGCCGGAGAGTGTTGAGCCTCTATTTTAAGAAGGGCTGCAAAGAAACCCCTGGAAGCTGTAGACCAGCAAGCCTAACATCTGGAGTAGCTAAGTTACGGAAAAAGATTCCAAGGGATACCATAGATATGCATGCGGATCTTGAGCAACTTCGCATGTGGGCTGAAAAATGGCGAATGGAGGCTAATGCAGGTAAGTGTGAGGTGTAGCATTTTAGCAAGTCAAACCAGGGAGATTAGATCTGTCTTCACCAAGGAAGACACTAAGTACCTATTCAACTCTTCTGCCACTTCCTTGCGCCCATAATAATTTCACCCGTGTCTGCCTTCAAGGGACCCACATTTGACTTTGCTACTCTTTTTCCCTTAACATATCTAAAGAAGCTTTTACTGTCTTTCTTTATATTCCTGGCCAGCTTCCTTTCCTACATAATCTTTTCAGCCCATATTGTTTCCTTCTGTTGTCCTATGAAAGTTTCCCAATCCTCTGGCTTCCGGCTACTCTTTGCTGTGTTATACATCTTTTCTTTTAGTTTTATTCTATCCCTAACTTCTCGTCAGCCACGGTTGCCTCCTACTCCCCTTAGAATCTTTCTTCCTTTTTGGAATGAAATGATCCTGCATCTTCTGGATTATGTCCAGAAATTCCTGCCATTGTTGTTCCACTGTCATTCCTGCTAGGATCCCTTTCCAGTCTACCTTGGCCAGCTCCCCTTTCATGCCTTCATAGTCCCCTTTGTTCAACTGATTGAAGAACCAGAAGACATAGGTTTAAGGCAAAATTGGAAAGATTGAATATGAACCTGAAAGGTCAGAGGGTGGAGGGCATATGGAATGAGCTGCCAGAGGAGATAGTTGAGCCAGGTATAATTACAATATTTAGGCTGGTATATGGAAAGGAAAGGTTTAGGGGGGTAGGGACCAAAGCACGCAAATGGCACTAGCTTAGATGACCGGCATGGACGAGTTGGGTTGAAGGGCCTTTTTCCGTGCAGTATGACTTTGAAGAGGAAGCAAAAGTGAAGCAAAGAATGGTCACCGGGTAGAGAAAAGGACAGAAAAGCAGGCAAACACAAATGCTAAGAGCTTATAACAAAAGATAAGATATGCAGATGGACATGGCGAGTTGGAAAAAATAACCACAGAAACACATCTACTCTCTTTCTCTTGGGGATAGAGTAATAGAGTAAAGAGGAAGGGAAGAGAGGAAGGCAGAATGAAGGGGAGAAAGGATTGAAAGAGGGGGTGGGGGGGGGTAAGGCTGATGCAAATCAAAAAACAGAACAAAATAAATCTAAATTTCAACAAACGTAATCGTGAAACCGAAATCCTTGCACTTAGATCAAATTTTCATTTCAGAGCAACAAGCAGCTGCTCCAACGGATTTTATTCACCATGACCAAAGGAACACTGGAGACTAGAACAGTGTCTGTAATCACTGATTCCTTGGAGAATATACAATGGCTAAACCTACATGCAAATACAACAACCAAAGACAACTGGGATACTCAAGAATGATGAACTAGAGGAGCAGTTAGAAGATACAGCTCTACAGCTTTTGAAGCTAATACTTGCCTCCCTTAAACACAAAGGTAGCAAAATATGTTCAACACTTGGGGGAAAACAAAAATGGTATTCCCGAGGGCAAAGAGATGATACACAATTGACATACAGCTGCTCCTCGACCTACGATGGGGTTACGTTTCGATAAACCCATCGTAAATCAAAAATATCGCAAGTCGAAAACGCATTTAATACAATTTGATCACGTGACCGGAAGTGATGTGCGGCTCTCTGCCATTGCCAAGCATTTGCACCATCCTAAAGTCGAGATATTGCAAGTCGGGGTGGATCTGTACTTCAGTCCAAAGACGACATTCAACCTTCATTATTTCACATTTTAAATTAGCGATGACAAAATGAGTGCTCACCTCTTAAATAAGCCCATTAAAGTAGAGCTTCAAAAAAATGTTAAACAACCTGTAATTCAACAATACGTTTTAAGATGGAATGCAAGACAGAGGGAGAAGTCTCCATGAAGCAGAGAAAAGCTACCTAACCAAGTCAGTGGCATAGCAGACAGTCTCATCACCGCAAACAGCATGCTGTTTCACAGAGAACATCGTTACTACTTCACATATAAAATGGGATGACGCATTCTAAAACTTAACCTGGGATTGCCCACAGCACATGAAATCACCTCCGTTTTGCAAGAAACTATAAGACACAAGACGTTGCAAAATGAAACATTGAAATGTGTATTTACTCTCCCCTTTTAATCATTACATGATTCACTGATACATTAAAAGATTACCCAAAGAGAGACCAATTAATTTAGGCAACATGGAGCAGCAAAACAAAGCTTTTGGGTCAGTGTGTTAATCTCTGCTTTAGAAATATTCCCAGTCTGGAAACTGAAGATAAACAAGCTCATGCTGGAGATGAAAATTATACTTTACAGCCAACACCAGTTTCATGAATTCCACCATGGCTAAACAACTAGAAACAATTTTGCCCAACAAATTCAGACAGGATAGGTGCATAAATAACGTTTCCAGAACCATGGGACCTAATGAGGATAACCAGAGAAGAAGCAACCAGTGAAGTCTACAAACATCATTGCACGGTCCATGCCAACAGCACGGAGATTGACATTGAGGCTTATAAGCTTATCAAACTGTAGAGCGAGAAACACCCTAAATTGTATAGTTGAAATTGATCTAAAGAGGGGAATATAAAAGATCTTGGTGTATTCCCAGAGTTCTGGTCACTGGAGTAGTTCACCGATTGATCATCTCGTCCATGAATGAAGCAGGCAATTGAATGGAAATCTCTCAATGATACTAAAACTTCAATGCTGCATTCATTAACGCGAGCTGTTCAATCCATTAGATTTATTTTGGATCCTTCATGGACAAGCAAATGAAATGTTCCTGAAATATTTGCTTGGCCGTGAAGGGTCCAAAAGAAGGCGTTAAAAAAAAAATCTATATTTTAATCAATTACAAAGGATGAGGTTATGCAGTGCTTAGAAGTTCACGGTAAAATAGGCTGGTAACCATACAATAACCATACTAATAAATCAGCATGGCTTTGTGAAGGGAAGATCTGCATGACGAATCTGCTGGAGTTCTTTGAGGAAGTTAATAGAGGGGAGGCGGTAGATGTCGTTTACCTAGATTTTCAGAAACCCTTCAATCAGGCTGCTAAGGAAGATGAGAGCCCATGGTTTTAAAGGGAAGATGCTATCATGGATAGCGGGTTGGCAGGGTGGCAGAAGGCAAGAATTTGCAATAAAAGGCACTTTTTCAGGTTGTCTGTCAGTGACTAGTGCTGTTCCACAAGGGTCGCTCCTCTTCACGTTGGATATTAATGGGATAAGGGGATTGAAGGCTTTGTGACAAGGTATGCAGATGATGCTAAGATAGGTGGAGAGGCAGGCAGTGTAGAGGGAGCAAGGACACTGCAGAAGGACAGGTTAGGAGAGGGGGCAAAGAAGTGGCAGATGAAATTCATGTAGCTAAGTGCGGAGTAATACATTTTAGAAATAAGAATAAAGGCGTAGATTATTTTCTAAATGGAGAGAGAATCCAGAAATCAGAGGAGCAAAGGGACTTGGGTGCTGGTGCAGGACTCCCAAAAGATTAATTTGCAAGACAAATCGTAGTAAGGAAGGAAAATTCAATGCTAGCATTTGTATCAAGAGGACTGGAATACAAAAACAGATGTGATGTTGAGGCTCTACAAGGCGCTGGTCAGGCCACATTTGGAGTACTGTGTGCATATCTGAGGAAGGATGTTTTGGCTCTGGAGGATATCCAGAGGTGGTTTACAAGTATGATTCCAAGAATGAGTGGGTTAGCATATGATGAATGCTTGACAGCCTCTACTCGCTGGAGTTTAGATGGTTGAGGGGGGACCTCATTGAACAATGAAAGGCATAGATGGAGTGGATGTGGAAAGTATGTTTCCACCGGTGGGAGAGTCTAGGACCAGGGGTCAAAGCCTCAAAATTAAAAGGGGCTCTATAGAAAGGCGAGGAGGAAGTTCTTGAGTCAGCGGGTAGTTAATCTGTGGAACTCATTGCCACAGCAGGTTGTGGAGGTCAAGTCAGTGGATATTTTTAAGGCAGAGATAGACAAATTCTTGATTAGAATGGGTGTCAAGGGATATGGGGAGAAGGCAGGAAAATGGGATTAGGTGGCAGAGACCAGCCATGAATGAATGGCGGAGTAGACTCGATGGGATGAATGGCCTAATTCTACTCCTATAACGCGAGCTGCCCACATCCTAAAATCTACCGAGCAAGCCGATCACACGTTCTGACTTTTTGGCATGTTCTCTCTGTACGGAGTTTGTACCTTCTCCCCGTGACTGCATGGGTTTTCTCCGAGATATTCCATTTCCTCACACACTCCAAAGACGTACAGGTTTGTAGGTTAATTGGCTTGGTGTATGTGTAAATAGTGTGTGTAGAATAGTGTTAATATGAAAGGATCGCTGGTCGGTGTGGACTCGGTAGGCCGAAGGACCCGTTTCTGCACTGTATCTCTAAACTAAAACTAAACTATTAAATACACCTGCATATTAACCAAAGGGCCAGCTTATGCTGAAGTAATTCTGGGCATCTGCTGCTTTGAGGTATTGAAATCTATGCTATAGCACCATCCTCTCCCAGTACAGCTCATGTTTATGATTGTACATCAATTTTCCCTTGAAGGGACTTTACATCTCTAATCCCCAGTTATCAGCAAACATTGGGCTTCTCTCCTCACCAGTATCCCAACCTAACTGCCTACCATTTAACTACTCTACAACTTGCTGGTCTTGATTCATGTGGAGCAATGTTTAAAGAAAACTTGCCTAACCCCCACTTACTTAATGCTGCTGCTCTGGAATGTGTGGCCCGTTATAATACACCTACATTGAGTGCCTAAAACGCAAGTTTAGGAATGGTGCCATACTCAACCCTCATCTGGCTCAGTATCACACACATCAGGATCATTTGCTCTGTATTAGAGACTCCTGATAAAATCGATTATTTGAGGGTTAAACACTAATTTATGGTTGATATTCCATTTTCAGGGGATTCTGGACTGGTTTGAAAGAATTGCATGTCCCAAGGTCGGGTCAGTTTAGTTTGTCCATGGTCACTCTCGGATTAAGTATTATTTTATACATCACACTGTAATTGAGCATTAGGACTCCTATTCCCACCCCTCCCCTACAAATTCATTCCTTAATTCTCTATGCACAATTTGGTCTCAGTAAAGATTAAGGAATGTACAAAGATTAGGAAGGTTAAAAAAAAACCCAGGAGAAGCCAATATTGTTTTGAGTACCAAGCATGAGCATGCAGAGACACTTCTGAGACTGGACCAGAGAGGTACATTGTCCAGATGGAAATGTTGGAGGCATTCAGTTACGTCACTGTAATAAAGCTGTAGTTGTTGTGTACATGGACTTTAATAAGGCATTCAACAAGGTGCCGCATGGTAGGCTGCTCTGGAAGGTTCGATCTCATGGGATCCAGGAGAGATAGCTGAATGGATAGCAAATTGGCTTCATGGAAGGAAGCAGAGGGTGATGGTGGAAGGTTGTTTCTCAGAATGTAGGCTTGTGACTAGTGGTGTGCCACAGGGTATGGTGCTGGGCATGTTACTGTTTGTCATCTACATCAATGATTTGGATAAGAACATACAGGGCAAAATTAGCAAGTTTGCTGATGATACAAAAGTTAGTGGTTTTGCAGATAGTGAAGATGGCTGTGAACAATTGCAGCAGGATCTGGATCGATTGGCCAGGTGGGCAGAGGAATGGTTGATGGAATTTACTACAGCGAAGTGTGAGGCGTTGCATTTTGAGACGTCGAACAAGGGCAGGACCTGCACAATGAATGGTAGGCCTCTGGGTAATGTTGTAAAGCAAAGGGATCTAGGAGTACAAGTGCATGGTTCCTTGAAGGTCAAGTCGCAGGTAGATAAGGCGGTCAAAAAGGCTTTTGGTACTTTGGCCTCAACCAGTCAGAGTATTGAGTATAGAAGTTGGGAGGTCATGGTGCAGTTGTATTAGACGTTGGTGAGACCGCATTTAGAATAGTGTGTTCAGATCTGGGCACCATGTAAAACAAAACATATTGTCAAGCTTGAAAGGGTTCAGAAAAGATTTACAAGAATGTTGCCAGGACTAGAGGGAGTGAGCTCTAGGGACAGGTTGAGTAGGCTGGGTCTCTATTCCTTGGAGGGTAGGAGGATGAGGGGAGATCTTATAGAAGTATACAAAATCATGAGAGGAATAGATCAGGTAGATGCACAGAGTCTTTTGCCCAGAGGACATAGGTCCAAAAAAGATTTAATAGGAATCAGAGGGGTAACTTTTTCCACACAGAGGGTGCTGGGTTTATGGAACAAGATGCCAGAGGAGGTAGTTGAGAACTCTCCCATCGTTTAAGAAACAGTTGGACAGGTACATGGATAGGACAGGTTTGGAGGGTTATGGACCAAGCACAGGCAAGTGGGACTAGTGTAGCTGAGACATTGTTGGCCGGTGTGGACGAGTTGGGCTGAAGGGCCCGTTTCCACACTGTCTCACTATGTCTCTTGTATTTTTGTTCCAGGAGATGTATTTTCCACACTATAGAGTCAAAGTATTTTAAGTGCCAAGAGATTGGTTTTCAGAGGTAGTTTTACATCTTTTTAAATAAATTACTGATCGTTAGTGTAGATTCAGTGAGCAGCTAGGAAGTTAGAAATGCAGAGACATCTTGCTCCAATTAAGCCTTTTTGTCACCATATTTGGAATACTGTGTAGTCTTCCCATTTAAGGATGGATTGTAAAAGGGACTGCAGAAGTTCATCAGATAATTTCCTAGTTGGACAGTTATCAAACGAGGAAAGATTGTGCAGACATGGCCTGTAGTTTTCAAGAAACAGAACTCTTGTGGGATTGACAGAGCAGATGCAGAGTCGATGGTTACCATCAGAAGTGCCCAGAACAAAGGGATCGCCTGAAAACATGGGATCGGGGCAGGCAGAAGAATTTTTCTTCCGAAGGGCAGCAAATCTTTCGATGTTTCAAAAGGTAGGCTAGAGAGGAAACAGTTACCAACTATACTGAAGGTGGATAGAGGTTTTTAGATATTGAGGCTATCAAGGGTCAAAGTTAATGCAGGAAAGTGACACCATCGACTGATCAGCCACAACTCTATTGAAGAGCAGCTACAAGGATGCAAATGGTCGACTCCTGCTCATAACATGCTGCCTGTCCCGCTGAGTTACGCCAGCATTTTGGATCTACCTTCGATTTAAACAAGCATCTGCAGATCTTTCCTACTCCTGTTCATGTCTATTTTTCAAGGTAGGAGCATGGGAAAATAATTATGTCATTTCCAGCACATGGTCGTCTTGCCAGTTCTCTAGTCACAAACTTCGAGACACACGTTTTCTTTTCTGGTGTACATTTATCACCAATTGACCACTTTGGAACATTTTCCACATTAAAGGATATAGAATCACAGCTGGATTACTGGGGTTAAAATTTGGGAAGGGATGGTGGCATGTTACAGGCGATGGGTAAACGATAAGTTGCAATCGAAGATAGACACAAAATGCTGGAGTAACTCAGTGGGACAGGCAGCATCTCTGGAGAGAAGGAAAGGGTGACATTTGGGGTCAAGATTCTTCATCAGACTAGTCAGAGGAAAGGGAAACTAGATAGACAGCGAGGAAGGGAGATATAGAACAAATGCATGAAAGATATGCAAAAAAGTAACGATGATAAAGGAAACAGGCCAGTGTTAGCTATTTATTTGATGAGAATGGGAACCTGGTGCGACGAGTGAAGGAAGGACAGGGAGAAAGAGGGGGTGCAGGGGTTACTTGAAGTTAGAGAAATGAATACATATGCCACTGGGTTGTAATCTGCCCAAGCAGAATATGAAATGCTGTTCCTCCAATTTGTGATTAGTCTCACTCATAGGTGCAGGAGTAAGCCATTCGGCCCTTCAATATGATCATGACTGATCATCCAGAATCAGTACTCCGTTCTTGCTTTCTCTACATATCCCATAATTCTGTTGGCCCCAAGAGCTATATCTAACTCTTGAAAACACCCAGTGAATTGGCCTCCACTGCCGTCTGTGGCAGAGAATTCCACAGATTCAAAACTCTTGGGGTGAAAAAGTTTGTCCTAGTCTCAGTCCTAAATGGCCCACCCCTTATTCATAAACTGTGACCCCTGGTTCTGGACTCCCCAACATCAGGAACATTTTTCCTGCATTTAGCCTGCCCAATCCCTTAGTAATTTATTATGTTTCCATAAAATCGCCTCTCATCCTAAATTCCACCTAATACAAGCCCAGTCAACCCATTCTTTCATTATACATCAGCCCAGTCATCCCAGGAATTAACGTGGTGAACCTATGCTTCATTCCCTCAACAGCAGAAATGTCCTTATTCAAACTAGGAGACCAAAACTGCACACAATACTCCAGGTACAGTCTCACCAGGGCCCTGTACAACTGCAGTAGGACCTCCTTGCTCCTGTACTCAAATCCTCTTGCAATGAAGGCCAACATGCCATTAGCTTTCTTCACTGCCTGCTGTACCTGCATGCTTACTTTCAGTGATTGACATACAAGGACACCCAGGTCTCGATGCACCTCCCCTTCTCCTAATCTGACACCATTCAGATAATAATCTGCCTTCCTGTTCTTGCCACCAAAGTGGATAAACTCATATTTATCGTCATTATACTGCATCTGCCATGCATCTTCCCACTCACCCAACGTCCAAGTCACCCTGCAGGCTCAAAGCACCCTCCTTGGTAGCTCACACTGCCACCCAGCTTTGTGTCATCCGTAAATGTGGATGTTACATTTAATTCCTTTGTCTAAATAGTCTACATATATTGTAAATAACTGGAGCCCCAGCACAGAGCCATTATTTTCTACTCTTTGCTTCCTGTCTGCCAACCAGTTCTCTATCCATGTCAATACCCTACCCCCAATACCATGTGCTCTAATTTTGTGGGACCTATTTTGAAAGTCCAGATACACCACATCCACTGGCTCCCTCATTGGCTCCCTCTTATCTATTCTATTTGTTATATCCTCACAAACTTCCAGAAGATTAGTTAAGCATAATTTCCCCTTCATAAATCCATGCTGACTATTACATCTTTAATAATCAACTCAAGCATCTTACCCACTACTGATGTCAGGCTAACAGGTCGATAATTCTTTGTTTTCTCTCTCCCTCCTTTCTTAAAAAGTGGGGTTACCTCCAGTCCACAGGAACTGATCCAGGGTATGTAGAACATTGCAAACTGTTCACCAATTTCTAGGGCCACCTCCTCGAGTATTCTGGGATGTGGACAATCAGGCCCTGGGGATTTATCCGTCTTCAGTCCAAACAGTTTACCCAACACCATTTCCTGACTAATATAAATTTCCTTCAGTTACTCCCTCACGCTCGATCCACAGTCCCCTAGTATTTCTGGGAGATTGTGTCTTCCTTAGTGAAGATCAAAGATCCTATAGTGGAGCAAGATAGAAAAAGCCGGAGTAAGGTCATGGGTAACCTTTAGCGCCATTTCAGTAACTGGCTTCCGTCTCAGCTCTAGTATGTCTGCTTTGGTCATGGTGTCTTCTTACACAAATAATCTTTTTGTTTCTCAGCTGCAGGTTATAATTTAGATATTCCTGCCTAGTCTCTCTTATTAACTTTGAACATGTTGTCCATATGGATTTCAGTAAGGCCTTTGACAAGGTTCCCCATGGAAGGTTGGTTAAGAAGGTTCAATCTTTGGGTGTTAATGGCGGAGTAGCAAGATGGATTCAACAGTGGCTGAATGGGAGATGCCAGAGTGTAATGGTGGATGGCTGTTTGTCAGGTTGGAAGCCAGTGACCAGTGGGGTGCCTCAGGGATCTGTGTTGGGTCCACTGTTGTTTGTCATGTACATCAATGATCTAGATGATGGGGTGGAAAACTGGATAAGTAATTATACAGATGATACTAAGTTAGGTGGTGCTGTGGATAATGAAGTAGATTTTCAAAGTCTACAGAGAGATTTGGGACAATTGGAAGAGTGGGCTGAAAGATGGCAGATGGAGTTTAATGCTGATAAGTGTGAGGTGCTACATCTTGGCAGGACAAATCAAAATAGGACGTACATGGTAAATGGTAGGAAATTGAGGAATGCTGTGGAACAGAGGGATCTAGGAATAACTGTGCATAGTTCCCTGAAGGTGGAATTGCATGTAGATAGGGTGGTAAAGAAAGCTTTTGGTGTGCTGGCCTTTATAAATCAGAGCATTGAATATAGGAGTAGGGAAGTAACGTTAAAATTGTACAAGGCATTGGTAAGACCAATTCTGTAGATGGTGTACAATTTTGGTCGCCTAATTATAGGAAGGATGTCAACAAAATATAGAGAGTACAGAGGAGATTTACTAGAATGTTGCCTGGGTTCCAGCAACTAAGTTACAGAGAACGGTTGAACAAGTTAGGTCTTTATTCTTTGGAGCGCAGGAGGTTAAGGGGGGCGACTTGATTGAGGTCTTTAAAATGATGAAAGGGATAGACAGAGTTGACGTGGATAAGCTTTTCCCATTGAGGGTAGGAAAGATTCAAACAAGAGGCCATGACATGAGAATTAACGGACAGAAGTTTAGGGGTAACATGAGGGGGAACTTCTTTACTCGGAGTGATGGCTGTGTGGAATGATCTTCCTGCAGAAGTGGTGGAGGCAGGATCGATTTTAACATTTAAAAGTAAAGTGGATAGGTATATGGACGGGAAGGGAATGGAGGGGTATGGTCTGAGTGCAGGTAGATGGGACTAGGGGAAAATAAATGGTCGGCACGGACTGGAAGGGCCAAGAAGGCCCGTTTCCATGCTGTAATTGTTATGTGGTTATACCAAATATTGCCATTGGGAAGGAGCTCCAGAAAATAGTGTGTGCGTGTTGGTCTGCCATTTCCTTATTTCCCCATTATAAATTCACCTGTTTCTGTCCGTAAGGGGCCTAAATTTGTCTTCACGAATCTTCTTCACGTCTAAAGAAGCTTTTACAGTCAGTTTTTATATTCCCCACAAGCTTTCTTTCATGTTCTATTTTCCCCCCTCTTAATTACCCCCTTGTCCTCCGTTGACTTCTAAAAATTTCTCCCAGTCCTCTGGTTTGCTGCTTCCTCTGGCCAATTTATATGCTTCTTTCTTGGATTTAACTCTATCCCTAATTTCCCCCATTAGCTACGATTGAGCCGCCTTCCCAGTTTTATTTTAACGCCAGACAGGGATGAACAATTGTTGTAATTCATCAATGCGGTCTTTAAATCTTTGCCATTGCATCTTCACCGTCAACCCTTTAAGTATCATTTGCCAGTCTATCCTAGCCAATTCCCGTCACATATCATCAAAGTTACCTTTTCTTCAAGTTCAGGACCCTCATCTCTGAATCAACTGTGTCACTCCCCATCTTAATGCAGAATAATCCACCCTATTAGGTATTCCACCCTATTATGGTCAATGTTGCCCGAGGGACTTTGTACAAGATCACTAACTAATCCTTCCTAATTAGACAATACCCAACTAGATGGCCTGTCCTCTAGTTGGTTCCTCGACAAATTGGCTTAGAAAACCATCCCATATACACTCCAGGAAATCCTCCTCTGTGTTGTTACCAATTTGGTTGGCCCAATCTATATGTAGATTAAAGTCACGCATGATAACTGCTGTACCTTTGCTACACGCATCCCTAATTTCCTGTTTGATGCTATCTCCAACCTCCCTTCTGCTGTTTGGTGGTCTGTGCACAACTCCAACAAGTGTTTTCTGCCCTTGGCTATTTTGCAGTTCTACTCATACAGATTCTACATCATCCAACCCAATGTCTCTCCTTACTATTGCATTAATCTCCTCTTTAACCAGCAATGCCACCCAACCTCTTCTTTTCTGTCTATCCTTCCTAAATGTTGAATATCCCTGCATGTTGAGCTCCCAGCCTTGGTCATCCTGGAGCCATGTCTCCATAATCCCAACTATATCATATCTCTTAACAACTGAGGCCCAGGACAGAAAGGTCATTTTGGGAATGTGAAGGGGAATTAAAGAGTTTGGCAACTGGGAGATCAGATGGGTCCAGGCAGACTGAACTTCATAATTTTTAACAGACGTTAACCTTCCCAATTCAAAAGGACAACTGAAACCTGGCATTTCCCATGGGCACTGCATACAAAACAGTGGATTACAAAGAGATAGTGCAGGAGAGGTAGGGCAGAGTCCTGAGGGGATAAAAAAAATTGAGGGAAAAGGGAAATTACAGCAAGGAGAATAGACAATGCGAGTGTGTAAAGGTGGGGAAAATAAGATGGAAAAGGGGAAACCAACATTTGCAACTAGTTACTTATGAATGGAGAATAGAAACATTAAGTAATAATAGTAAGATTAAACGAGAACTTACCAGTTTGAATTTTGATCTTTATTTTATGAGGTGTCACGATGAGGGATTACGTGAAGACCCCGCCAGCACGCATGCGCGACATTCTTCAAAGCAGTGGTGTGAAATCACAGAACAAACAGTCACAATGACTGACATAGTAAGAGAAAAAAGAGAACTTTCATACCAGGTGATCTTTATAATAGAGGGTCGGGAGCGGAGGGCACGTAATCCCTCATCGTGACACCTCATAAAATAAAGATCAAACTTCAAACTGGTAAGTTCTCGTTTAATCTTACTATTTTACTTCGGAGTCACGTGAGTGACTACGTGAAGATTTCAAAGCTCTGTGATTTCATGCCCTGGAAGCTCCATGCTCACACACCGCTAAAGCTGGGATAAGAGGATGGACGTGATTCAGACAAGACACTGGCTGAAAAACAAAACAGGTATTTATTCATACCAAACACAATATTGTGTCCCATAAGGGTTATTTATCTGGCAGCACTTAAAATCCTCCCTGCATAATTGTCAGGGGAGGTCACGGGTTTGTTATAAAAGCGGTGGAAGGTTTTCTCATTGTTCCAACCCGCTGTGGCCAGGATGTGATCCAGTGGTACCTCCATCCTTCTAGCCGCCGAGGTGGATGCTGCCCTGGTGGAGTGAGATTTGTACACATTAGTATCCACCCACGCCGCATCCAGTACCACCCTTAACCATCTGGAGATGGTTTGCACCGTGACCCTGTGATGAGGCTTCTTGTGACTGACAAGCAAAGCTGTTTCCGTGCCCCTTAGATCTTTAGTGACTGAAATGTATCGCAGAATCAATGTAACGATACAAAGACGGGTGTCCGCTGGGTAAGCCAGGAACTCCAAAGTATGTCCAGACACTCCGGGTCGATCTTGCTTCAATAGTCCCTGCACCTGGAATGTGATTTTCCCACTGGTAATTGCCATGGCATCCAGACTGAGTTTGTGCAGGGACTGGACCCGTTGCGCCGTGATTAGTGCCATTATCATGACCATTTTGTAGGTTAACTTGGCCAAAGGGAGTCCCGTGTTCGGTGTCCATCCTCGCAGCATCGTCAATACCGTGCTGATGTCCCAGGTATGGCTATATCTGGGCCTGGGGGGATTAGAATTAAATATTCCCCTCATAAATTTGGATACTAGGGGATGTGACCCAATTCCCAATTGGTCACTCCCCTTGCCCAAGTAAGACGATAGGGCACTCCTGGCACAGTTAATGGCGCTGTAGCTTAGACCCTCATCGTAATGAAGGGTAGCCAGAAACTCCAGCACTTCCGTGATGGTGGCGGTTTCGTATGTTGTTTTAGTAGTCACGCAGAATCCTTCCCATTTCCTGATGTAGGTCAGGTACTGCTTCCTTGTGGACTCTCTGCAGGCTCCCGTGATGGTATCAATGGTCCTGTTGGAGAGTCCGAATCCATGAAGTGGCCGTTTTAAAATCTGCAAATTAACAAATCCATGCAGTCATGACATGGATGACATTCTCCTGTAACAGGATGAACAAGCAGGCTTGGTCTTTTATTCACCCTGATACAGGGTTCTGTGGCCATCTTCTGTACCAGAGGGAACCATGGTTGAGTAGGCCAGTCGGGCACTACCAAGATACCCGATGCGGAGTCTTGCTTGATTTTTTGCAAGACCCGACTGATGAGGCAGAAAGGGGGGAAAGCGTAGCAAAATAAATCCCCCCAGTGTAGCGAGAAAGCATCCATCGCTACTGCCCCCGGGTCTGGCTCCCAAGCAACATACGTTGGTAGTTGGTGATTTAGCCTGGACGCGAAAAGGTCGATATCTGGTGTCCCATAACGTTCTACAATATCTGTGAACACATTCCGATCCAACATCCATTCTATGTTGTCGTTGAATTTCCGTGACCTGGTGTCTGCCACTGTGTTTAGTTTACCTGGAAGGTAAGTTGCAGAGATCCAAATTTCTCTTTGCAGACACCAGTACCAGATATTGTTGGCCAATTCATCACACGATATCGACTTTACACCGCCCATGTGGTTAATATAGGCTACCACCGTGGTGTTGTCAATCTGTATTCTAACATGAACTTTTTGCATGTTAGTGCAGTATGCTTTAAGGCCGTGAAATGCTGCCAGCATTTCTGAATAGTTAATCCCTAAGTTTTTAAATAGGGTTAACTCTGGTGCACTCCATCTACCTCCACAGCTAGAGGTAGTGTTAGTAGCTCCCCACCCTTTGGCACTGGCATCCGTTTGTAAGGTGATCGAGGGATTGGTGATAGTTATGGGTTTGGAACAATTTTGGGCATTACCCATCCACCAATATAATTCGGCTTTTGCCTTTTCTGGAATATTCATGGGCCTATCAAAATGGCCAGCATGATTTTTGAGCGCCGTAATTTTGGCTCTTTGTAAGTTTTGGTAATGTAAGGGCCCATATTGTGCTGCAGGAAATGCAGCTACTATCTTCCCAATCACCCTGGCCACCTGCCGAATGGATGGGACCTTAATGCCAATGAGGCTCCTGCAAGCCTCTATCAGGTCTTCCACCTTGCTTGGTGGTAACGTGACAGACATTTGCACTGAGTCAATAATGAACCCCAAATATTTCATGGTGGTAGAGGGTTCCAATATTGATTTATCTGGATGTATCGTAAACCCCAGTTTCTGAAAAATATGTTTCGTGGCTGCGACTGCCAAGGTAGCCATCTCCAAATTCTCCCCCACTATGAGGATGTCATCAAGATAGGCCATAACAGTATGATTCTGTTTCCTTAAATAGGCCAAAGCTGGTTTCAATATCTTGGTAAACAATCTGGGTGCTGACGATAACCCATTAGGCAAAGCTTTATATTGCCATAATTGTCCCATCCAGATAAATTTTAAGTATTTCCTATGATCCTTGTGTATGGGTACTGAATAGTATGCATCTTTGAGATCAACGCATGCCATGTAGTACCCATTGGCTATAAGCGGAATAGCAGTGTCGAAGGTGTCCATTTTAAAATGAATATACTGGACAGAAGTATTCAGGTCGGTCAAATCTATGATGATGCGGCAACCGCCATCTTTTTTGTTTTTAGTGAATATATTAGACACGAACTCCTGAGGTTCTTTAAAGGCCTTCTCAATTACCCCTTTTTCTATCAACCTCTGTAGTTCAGCATGCCCTGCTGCCTTATCTCTATGAGAAAGGACGAATTTCCGACTAGGTGCATGCTGTACCGGGGTAGGGAGTTCGTGAATAAATTCAATTTTGTAGCCCTGAATACTCCTGAGTATATAAGGATCAGAGGTAAAAGTGAGCCAATTCTCGAGGTACATGTGCAACCTGCCCCCTATGCAAAGTGAATTTGGGTCAGTAGTGTTCTTGGGGATCCCAGACCCACCTACCTCCATGGTTACTGCCGGTGTGGTGGTTTCTGCCCTTGCTTCCTCGGCTGGTTGTAGGTGTTCTGGGAGTGGCGCATCTTCCAAGGAGGCCGGCCTGGGCCTTGGCCTAAAAAAGACCGCTGAGCAGGTATGCCGGCCTTCGAGCTTTCACCACCGGCAGACCTGTTAGGGTAACTCTGCCCGGTGGGTGCGTAGGGGTGCGTTCTGTGTGGGTGATGAGGCTTAGTGTACCCAGGTACTTTAATAAGGCCCAAAGCCTTAGCCTCCTCGTCAAGATCTTTAACCTGTTTGGGGAGATCTTCCCCAAATAGCAGGCTTGGAGGCTGCGTTTTCCCAGGCTTACACAACCCCGCGAACTTGGGGTTAAGTGCCGGCTTTATAATGCTTTTCCTGAAATTATTTATTTCATACTGTGTGTTGCACAGTAAGGCCAAAGCATCTTGTAGTTCTTCCGGCATATCCACTCCCACTGCTGTTCTGGCTACTGCAGTAATCCCTGCGGTAAGGAGCTTCAGGATCTTCTGAAGTTTCATCTCCTGCCCTCTACTCGAGGGGCTCATGTTTCCCCATATCGGGTTGTTCACCGCGGGTACATTTAATGACTTGCAGTTTTCTGGCGCCATATATTTATCTGCTGTGGCATTGATGGCCTGTTCCTGAAGTTGGTTAGTGGCCATATAATCAATGCTGGCAGCCAGCTTGGGGTGGATGGGTAGGCCCTTCTGGTTGGGCATGGCATGTTTGCTCACCACATCCATATAATCTTCACACACCCCTGACGCTGCAGGTGCTTCAGCCAACTCCCCTTCTTCTGGGTCAGCCCAGTTCTGACCCTCAATGCTCCCCTGTATAGAAGGGGATACATTCGGCAGTCCTCGAAAGGAACTTGCCGTGGGCCTACTAGGGGTCCCACTGTGATCCTGCCCCTGCTTTAGCAGGTCACGTTGGAGCAGCTGCTCCATCATCCGCTCAATGCGGTCAAGGCGACCTCCGTCGCTGCCAGCGAGCGGGGTGCCTTCGGGACCGGACTCCGCTGAGTCGGCCCCGGCCGACTTCCGGGTAGTTTTCCCCGACCGTGGCGTACCAACGGTCTCAAAGTCCGAAAAGTCGGGAGCTGCAGGTAGAACCTGTAGCTCTGGAGAGGCGGTTCTCCGTTGGCTGCTGTCCTTAGCCGCTGATTTGGCCGCCGCTCTCTTTGATTTTCTCCCTTCCATAATGGTCGACTCACTCCTTCGGTGAGACTTACCTGGCGTGAGCTTTTTAAAGCTCACGCTGGAGGAGCCCCGCTCCTCCCGACCGTCGCTTCCGCATGCGCACGACGATATGTCGCGCATGCGTGCTGGCGGGGTCTTCACGTAGTCACTCACGTGACTCCGAAGTAAAATTAAAAATAATCCACTATAAAAATGACTATTCATGCCTTTTGCTCAATGCAAGCAGGCTCTTAAAAGAGAACCAAACGAAAAGACTGAAATTAAACATGTCAAATTACAAGTAATCGTACAGATCTATTTTTAGGTGCTAATTTCAATGGAGCGGCTTAAACAGATTTGAGCTGTGGCGAGTCGGCATTCCAAAGAAAACCTGGTGATCAAGGGTAAATTTCCAAAAATTTCTGGTCTCATGCATTCAGGTAAAAAGGGAGAAGACGACTTTGTTATCCAGTGTCACGCTAACTGGTTCCAGTGGCTGGCCCAGTTGACAGCAAAATGCACCAAGCAGTTCATCTGCTCACCTTCACAAAATAATAAGCATGCATTGGAAAAAATAAATTGAGTATAGTGGCAAAAATAAAAGGCCCCTAGAGATCCAATATTCACAACAGAACAGTTCTCATATTCCTCATGTGCATTGTGTAACAAACAAACTGATAATTTTATGGAAATCTCCAAGCACTGCCATCTTCTCAGTTATGACCAGAGACTGGCCCAGATCTCTGGCTCAAAAGAAAATGGTGGTTCAAGATGCTCTGACCATCAAGGCAATTGCTCCATCCAAATGCCATCAAGAGAACCAATAGTCAAATGGCTGTGGTTGCAGCACTTACTCAATAGGACCTATGCACTCATACTGTATCAAAATGTGTTACTGTGGCATCTCACTGCTAAACAACAAATTCAGTACTGGCAAAGAATAGTCCAAGCCCTTCAGATTTGCATTATATTTAGAACTTTGGAAAATGCTTTTTTTGTAACATTACTTTCAAAATAATCTTTAATTCCCTATGAATTGCATGTGGCTATGAAGATGGTGCACAGGATAAGGAGACTTAACCAATACTGATCCTTGGAATAAAGAAATTGATTGGCATGAAAGAGGATGGGAGCAGCAAACCAATATCTTTTTTTTTTAAGTAGATTAAAGAACTTCAGCAAATCACCAAATATTCCAACAGATATCGACAGAGGCACTTTAGAAATTATCAGAACAGATTGTATCATGGCCTGGTATAGCAATTGCAATGTACAGGAATACAAGAGGCTGCAGAGAGTGGAGGACTCAGCCCCATCTATCACAGGCACTATGCTCCCTATCTTCGCAAGCATCTACATGAGGCACTGCCTCAAGGTGTCATCTATCATGATCCCCACTATATGCATCGCACCCTCTTCTCGCTGCTACCATCGGCATGGCCACGCGGGGTGGGTCCCACTGAGAAGCGCAGAGGGGTATGTAGTTGTGCGCGATATTGCGCTGCGCTCTGAAACTTTATAGCGAACAAAATCTTTGCGCGCCACCGGCCTGTCGCATAACTGACGGCCAAAGTGGGACAGGCCCAAGTCCCTGGCGCGACGCAACGTCTCGCCTCCTACAGCAGCAGAAGCAGACAAACAATTGTTGAACTCAGCCTGGGGCTCACGGCCGTTGCTGATCCGGGTCCTTCCCCACTTCTACTCCCAGGACGGGGCCAAGAAAATTGAAGATCGACACAAAATGCAAGAGTAACTCAGCGGGACCGCCAGCATCTCTGGAGAGAAGGAATGGATGACGTTTCGGGTCATCCATTCCCTTCAAGACCCTTCTTTGAGACTGGAGAGAAGGAATGGGTGATGTTTCAGGTCGAGACCTCTCTTCAGAGAAGCTGCCGGTCCCACCAAGTTACTCCAGCATTTTGTGTCTATCTTCAAATGACGTCTCGCGCTCCAGACGGCTGTGCGGACACATGAAGTCGTGTGCGACCTTCGCGCCTCAACTCAACCACGAGGTAGCGTAATTAGCATGGCAAGGACACGCAAGTGGGACGGGGCTTTAGTCTCTGCATCTGTGATGGTACTACAAGCTAGATTCCAATTCTACCCTGTACCTTGGCACACTTGTGCTAATGACAATAAACTGAGAGGATAACTTGACTGACTAATATCGGCACAAATATGCAGACTAGATGCAAAGGACTGTGCAAGTAACTGAAAAAAGTAACTGCAACTTACAGATGGTGGCAAAGGAAGAAAGGAAAAAAATTGAAGTTAAAAATGTGATCTGATGCCAGCAAGGTGGATGAAACACGACAAATAACTTGCCTAAACATCCAGTGAATTATAGTTTTTAAACCATTATTAAACATTTTGAAACAGTGGCTCTTTTTACCCTAAATTTCCCTCGGAAGGCCTCTGGTGACACTAAGTGCAGGGTACAGAATGCTGGAGAATAAAGTGGTTTATTCCATAATGTGATACAGCTAAACCATATTGGGCATCATTCACTCCTAAAAACAAGTGCATAGTGTTTTCATGAAGCAACAACATTCTCACTCAGAATTACCATGACAACTGCATTAAGCTGCAGGATAGGATCAAACAACCAAGATTAGCTACGAGTGTCAAGCTATTTGTACCAGATATTCAGCTGCACAAAACTCCAGTCTCTTTTGAACTCGGCAATTAAATGTACTTATTTCAATAGAAACATTTCCTAAAGCAAAAACTAATTCTTGCAAAATCCTGATGAAATTAAATATACTCTTTCCTCCCACCCCAACATTTTCAAATGTCAAAGGGCTTTGGAGACAAAAAAGCCCCTTAAAATTGTAATGCCGAGCACATCTTATCGAAGAGCAATCTTCTTTTCAAAGAGCAAGCCTTAATATTAAGCTTGCATAATTACAATGCACTGTCCTACTCGTACTGCCAAATTAAACCACATTCCTCTGGGATGAACAAGGAGGATATAGTGAAAACCAGGTTTAAGAATATGACCAAAAACTGATAGGATTCTCAAATAAAAGCACCTTTTTCACAAAAGTATTAACTGCAATGTGAAAAATCCCCTTACTAGTTTACTAAACCCAAGTATTATTCAAGCATCATCTGCTCATCTATAAAAAGTAATTAGATCAAGACAAAATTTGATTGTCAATCTAATGCTAGTTATGTGACCTTAATTACACGATAAACTCCCTTCCCCAATTCCCATGCTAGCTGACATGATTCATGATCCACTTTCCTTCAAAAACTGCTTTTATGCATTTTCAAAACCCTCCCAGTATCTTCATGTTTTCTCCAACTATTGTGTTTTCTCCTAAAGACAGTGCCCTGCAAGTTGTGTGAACTAGTCATATTTCTCTAGTTCTTTCCTATTCATCCTGTAATTTCAATGGAACTTTTCAACCAATGAACCATGCTGCACCGTCTCCTTCAAATCATTGTTCTGCAAGACTATTTGTGAAATAGCATTCCTTACCAGCCAAATGGAGCTGGGGTTTTCTTTTTGTTTCTGCAGCTAATCCTTGGACTCAACCATCCCACCCCCCTCTTTCTATCCACATTTCTCCATACTATTCAAACACACACACAGCCCTACAGTTGCTCTTCATTTTACTCACTCATTGAAGCGGCTATATTTACCAGGTCAACAATTAAAACATTAAAGGAAAATGTTCTTTGTAACCAAGCCATCCATGTTCATTCTCGCAAAACATTTCCTCGATGATTCTTGCTTCTCAACAACCAGAACAAAGCTGAATGCAGCTGGCATCAAACGGAACTTCAATTTCCTGAAGTTACCAATCAAGAGATGATTACATTCTGCAATATTGTTCATTTTTGCCCCTGAACTCTTCCAACTTTTGTCACTTCCAGGTTCAATTATAGTTCAGGTGCTACATCTTTCTGAAACTGTGACCTATCTCCAAGTAGCTGTAGGACATTCTAAAACTACTTATCAATGACATAGGTAGATGGGATGGACCTAGTTGCTGTTTAAAGAGCAGGATTTCAAAAGTAGTAATCTCAGGATTGTTTCATACAGACAGAATGGATTTGATCAATGTTGGCCTGATCAATGGCCCAGTAGGATCACCTTTAAGCATGATAAGATCATGGCAGCACCCACAGTACAAGTCCTCACTCATTATGTTGCATCATTGTCTAAACAAGGGACTACAAAAATCTGCATCACCCATGCCACAAGTGTTGTCTGGCCACATCAATCTCCGGAGTTGGCCCCAAAATACCAGCAGGAACATTGCTGCAAAAGCAAAATTAAAGCTCTCAAGGGTCCAGACTCCCATGGCCTTATCCTACAGACCCAAGGGGCTGAACTCATCAGGACACAAGATAAATGACACCAGCTGGAAGCAGCATTTCTAGGCCTTCATAACTACAACTGGTCTTTTCAGGTACCCTGAACTCAATCACTTATACTGCTACCTCAACCTACAAGTCAGTGTCGGTTACAAGGAAAATTAATAGTAACAGGGACTCTGGAGCAGGCGGCATCACTACTGCAATCACCAAGCTTGATTTGCAACCCACAATCTCATTACTCATATCTGGGAAATGGAAATGTGCACCTGGCACTTGAAAGATGCTACAATGGCAAACGTCTTCAAGAAAACTACACACCAGTCTGTGCAAATTCCATCTATCTGGAGACATCAGATATGAATGCCCCACACGGCAACTTTAAAAAAGACCACCACCACTTCTTATGCATTAATTACTTTGCCTCACTAAAGTCTCAGACTTAAAAATCAGGAATTACTTTGGAACATACTCAGATTTAGCCATCTAGAGCAATGAGTTTCCCCTTTCACTTTTCTCCTTAACAATATGCAAGTCATGACCAGCAGGTCTGGAAAAGAAACATCCTCAGAACCAGTCAGACAACATCGCTTCATTGCCCTGATTGCTTTCAAATTTTCCTCCCCACAGTATAAGCGAATTCAGTTTTCAGAAAAACACAAGGAACCATGGGATTTGTCAATGGTCACTGGCTATAAAGAAAAAGCAAAGCACTGGCTGCATAATCTGTATGTAAATTCCCGTCTTCATTCATGATTTATGTGTAAAAATATATTTAATCTGAGGAACGAGGTGCCAAGTAGCAGGGGAGCGGGTGTAACAGCGCGAGAGAAGATGCCAGTGGGAGACAGGGGAGAGCGCGCGCAGCCCGGGTCCAGCCCGTGTCCCTGGCGCCGCAGCTCGGGGAGGTGCCTGCCCCATATCCCGACTCCGCTATCTTTAAGAGCCCCATCTAGCTCTCTTGAAAGTATCCAGAGAACCGGCCTCCACCGCCCTCTGAGGCAGAGAATTCCACAGGCTCACAACTCTATGAGAAAAAGTGTTTCCTCGTCTCCGTTCTAAGTGGCTTACCCCTTATTCTTAAACTGTGGCCCCTGGTTCTGAACTCCCCCAACATCGGGAACATGTTTCCTGCCTCTAGCGTGCCCAAACCCTTAACAATCTTATATGTTTCAATAAGATTCCCTCTCATCCTTCTAAACTCCAGAGTGTACAAGCCCCACGCTCCATTCTCTCAGCATATGACAGTCCCGCCATCCCGGGAATTAACCTTGTATACCTACACTGCACTCCCTCAATAGCAAGAATGTTCTTACTCAAATTAGGGAACTAAAACTGCACACAATACTCCAGGTGTGGTCTCACTAGGGTCCTGTACAACTGCAGAAGGACCTCTTTGCTCCTATACTAGACTCCTCTTGTTATAAAGGCCAACATGCCATTCACTTTCTTCACTGCCTGCTGTACTTGCATGCTTACTTTCATAGACTGATGAACAAGGACCCCCAGATCCCATTAATCTTCCCCTTTCCCCAACTTGACACCTTCCTGTTTTTCATACCAAAGTGGATAACCTCACATTTATCCACATTAAACTCCATCTGCCATGCATCTGCACGCTCCCCCAACCTGTCCAAATCACCCTGCATTCTCATAGCATCCTCCTCACAGTTCACACTACCACCCAGCTTTGTGTCATCTGCAAATTTGCTAATGTTACTTTGAATCCCTTCATCCAAATCATTGATGTATATCGTAAATAGCTGCAGTCCCAGCACCGAGCCTTGCGGTACCCCCACTAGTCACTGCCTGCCATTCTGAAAGGGACCCATTAATCCCTACTCCGTTTCCAGTATGCCAACCAATGTTCTATCCATGTCGACACTCTACCCACAATACCATGCGGCCTAATTTTGCCCACTAATCTCCTATGTGGGACCTTATCAAATGCTTTCTGAAAGTCCAGGTACACTACATCCACTGGCTCTCCCTTGTCCATTTTCCTAGTTACATCCTAAAAAAAAATCGAGAAGATTAGTCAAGCATGATTAAAGCAATCACTGAAACAAAGGTCTGATAACCAAAGATCACACACAGCAGATCCGCACCCTCAAATGCTTATCTCCAGTGACCTATGATCAGGGTTTGCGCAGTCGGAATACCCAACTCGTCTATTGCACCCCACCCCCAACAAACATCCCTTGAATGGAACCAAATGGATGCTGTTCAGCCACCAACTACACTCAAGATTCACAACCTGCAGATAATCAAAAAAGTTGTGCACACTAAGAGGGCAAATACTAAGATGCAATCAACTCACTCAAAGCATGCAAGGTGAATGACCTTTCACCCAACATCCACAAGACAAAAAGACTGCTTTCAATCGGCTTCCTGCTGCAGAAGACTACCCTTCAGCTTGTATTGAACCTCATTACAAGTGCTGGGGGAGACAGACATCCCACAATTACTGTGAAACGACCATATTGCAATTAATCGAATTTGTAATTTGTGGACATTGATGTACATAGATTTGCTGTCACATTCTATTACACAAATTTGAAGATATTCTCATAACTTTAAATCAGTTATTCTGTCATTGTACTTTATTTTTATTGCACCATTTTATTGTTGCATTCTTCAGTACATTTGTTGTATCTATCATCACCATGTATACCGTTTATTCTAAGCTTTATGTGAACAAGGAATTTCCTTACATCCTAATGCACATGACACTAAACCAAATCATCGCTTGACATCTTTCTTCATATTTTGCTGCAATGCAAAATTCCAATCATTAAAATACCAGTTTCAGACAGTTCAGAGACAACATGGCATCTTTGTTGCCAATCACAGGACCATCTCTGCAAAAGAATTACACGCAGATCTAGTGATGATTCGGGAATCCAATCGTGGAGCCTATAAGACACTCACAGTAGAGACAGCTCCTTGCGCACCAATTTTCTACTGCATTGGATCTTTCCTTTATTACCTTATTTTCAGCTGTGAAGGCGCAATGTTTCTCCTTACAATACAACACCGTTTATTGTCATTTGAACCTCATTGAGGTTCAAACGAAATTTAGATTCTGCAGTCATACAAACAAGAAAGAACCAAGACACAACGCAATTTACACAAACATCCATCACAGTGAAGCTCCTCCTCACTGTGATGGAAGGCAAAGTCTTATTATCCCCTGCACTCCCCATTCTCCTCCCAATGTCAGAGTCAAAGCCCCCGGCGGGTGATGGTAAGTAAGTCCCGCGGCAGTTAAGGCCGCGCCGGGCGATGTAAGGCCCCACTCCAGGTCATTTTCAACCCCGCATCTCGGGCGGGAGAAGTTGCCGTTGCAGGAGCTCCAAAAAGCGGTCTCCCACCAGGGACCCGCGAGCTTCCGATGTCACAGTCCACCGGCCTGCAGCTGGAGCCTCCGAATCTCCGGGGTTGGGCAGCAGCAGCGCGCTATCACAGCTCCTCCCGTTCCGAACTCGGCCAGCTCCACGTTGCTAAATATCCCGCAGCTCAGCGACTGGAGCACCAGGTCCGGATGGAGGCCGTTCCACGGTGCTAGGCCCCAACAACAACGGAGACCCGACAGAGAAAAGGTCAGGTCCTCTGTACAGGGAAAAAGATTTTAAAGGTTTCCCCCACCCCACCCCCCACCCATACCCAGCTAAAAAAAACACTATAACTGCACTCAAAACGAGACAAAAAAATAAAAGACAGACGGACTGCAGAGGCCGCTGTGACAAGAGTCACGCCGCCCACCAATTAAAGTAGCTACTTCCCATTGTGCATGGTTTGCGTTTTCCAACTGGTGGATATTCACGTTTTCTTGAGACCACCACAGAATTGACAACTTTGAGTATAAGTACAAGGTATTAGGGAGATGAGAACTTGCCATCTACATACACTAACCTACGCAACAGAGAAGGTGCATGAGAAGCAGCTGGTTGTATTAGCTTCAGACAAGAAACTGGCTTTGATGTTATCTAAATGGTGGCCGATTAGGAAAAGGGGAGATGCAACGTGACCTGGGTGTCATGGTACACCAGTCATTGAAAGTAGGCATGCAGGTGTAGCAGGCAGTGAAGAAAGCAAATGGTATGTTAGCTTTCATAGCAAAGGGATTTGAGTATAGGAGCAGGGAGGTTCTACTTCAGTTGTATAGGGTCTTGGTGAGACCACACCTGGAGTATTGCATACAGTTCTGGTCTCCAAATCTGATGAAGGACATTAGTGCCATAGAGGGAATGCAGAGAAGGTTCACCAGACTGATTCCTGGGATGTCAGGACTGTCTTATGGACAAAGACTGCATAGACTCGGTTTATACTCTCTAGAATTTATGAGATTGAGAGGGGATATTACAGAAACTTACAAAATTCTTAAGGGGTTGGACAGGCTAGATGCAGGAAAATTGTTCCCGATGTTGGGGGGGTCCAGGACAAGGGGTCACAGCTTAAGTATAAGGGGGAAATCCTTTAGGACCGAGATGAGAAGGACTTTTTTCACACAGAGAGTGGTGGGTCTCTGGAACTCTCTGCCACAGAGGGTAGTTGAGGCCAGTTCATTGGCTATATTTAAGAGGGAGTTAGATGTGGCCCTTGTGGCTAAGGGGATCAGAGGGTATGGAGAGAAGGCAGGAACAGGGTACCAAGTTGGATGATCAGCCATGATCATATTGAATGGCGGTGCAGGCTCGCAGGGCCGACTCCTGCACCTAATTTCTATGTTTCTATGTTTCTATGTGGAAATCTTCCCTGTTAAACCAAAGGATTTCCTAAAGGCGTTGCTAGCAACATATCCGCAGACTCTTGAGACAGGAAATTCTGGGACTTCAGGAAAGGATATTCGGGAATTTATATTGCTGGCAACATTTTATGTTCCAATGTACTCTATCCACAAACTGTGCGTTTTATCAGCAAAGGCACTAAATGCAGTGTCACAGAGCAGTGTGCATATCTTTTTCAACTTATTTAAAACAGTCTTGTGCATCACATAGAAGTTTATTTTAATCTTTGATAGAACCACAAGGTTATGCATAGAACTTGTGCAAAAATGCATAATGAAAGGGCTTTCACCAAACTACAAAATAAAGTTGAGGGGTAAATTTACGATTAAAATCTGGCACCAGTTTACCTACGATTAGGTCAGCTTACAAGGGTCAGTAACTTTGCAAGTCATGCAACGGGGAAAAAAAATAAATAAATTGGTGACGTTAGAAATCTGAAATAACAAAAAGCTAGAAAGTCATCTAGAGATGGACTCAAAGATACTCACAATTCTGAGGGATCATGGTCGTCATAAGTTCATAGGAGAATGTCAAACAGCAGATGCCAAGTAGCAGCTTTGCACCATTTTCATGGAATAACATTTGTTGAAGTGTACCCCAAGTCCATTTTATAATCAAGAGGATGGTAGCATGAGGGACAGTGGAGACAGTGGTAATCTTAACAACCAAAAATAGGATTCCAAACAGCAAAAAGAAAAAGACATGAGACACTAATGAAATGCCGATAAACGTTTTTGTCTTTAACATTGCACTAATCAAAATTGGGATCAGGTGTTGGTGGTGGCAGAGGGTAGCGGCAAAAGTGATAAATATAGAAAGATCAGAAGCAACAATCAAGTAACTAATCATGATCGAGAGATGAGGGGCAAATAAGAGCCTGCCTTGGAAGGGTTCCACTCCAGCATTATATTGTTAAACCCACGCTGTCTTGGAAATGCCCAACCATGGTCAATCCCAGGCCAATTTCATCCCAATTTCCTGTCCCCCCTCCTCCACGAACCTCTACGAGAATTGTATCTCCAGCGCCATCATGACATCCATGATTGCAAAAAAAGTGCCTGGTTTGCAATGAACAACCATTGATTCTATGAACTATTAGTGCGAAAGAAGGTGCCTAGGAAATGCCAGTTGCAATTCGCTCCAGGATAAAAAGGCATTAAGGAATTCAATTTCTTAGCTATCTTATCGAAAATTAAAATCTACAAAATAATTGTATTTAAATTCCCAATATAAATTGAATCACAAAACCTGCATATTATAATCAAAAGCACTTTCCTCAATCTGAAAATGAACTATTCACTTGCCTATCTATATTAATATTTATTATATTATTAAAACTGTCATCTTGTATCTATCTATCTATATATCTATGCTTATTCATGCTATCCTGGAACTACGCCAAAACGATACATGATAGTGCTAAAATAAATTTGCCACCTTACTCACCATTGTCCCATGGTGGTCTGTGTCAAGTTTCATTCAGATTGATGTGATATTTCACAAGTTATTCATAATCTTTAACTTTAGAAATTCAAGTTTGACAAATTTGCTGACCCACTGAGCAGCCCCTGCACAGCACCATGTAAAACAATGTTACAGCAAGTATATTCCTGGCAGCATGGAGGCAGGGAGCATTAAAAAAAAATTATAGTCACAGTATTTTGAATAAGGTGAAATGAGCAGCCCCTGTGCAGTTGGGGGCTATAGGCAAGTGGTGGAATATTGCATTGGGTGACCAGGCCTCCCGTGTGACAGACCCAATGGGTCCAAGTTGGTCTAGTGATACATAACATTGTTGCTGAAAAGGATTCGATGTTGGCTGTGGATCGCGAGTGAAGAATCGGCTGTGGATTGTTCAAGAACTGCAAGAGATCAAATTATTGGAACCATTCCAGAATGTTTTCTTGCCCACTTTAAAATTAAAGCACACCTTTTTGTAAATTGCCTAGGACATCTCAAATAGAGAAAACATAGTTTAAAGTAACAAAAAAGTGTAAGCAGAATGAAGAGTGGCAGTGTGAACATCAAAATGAAAACAATATGCATGCTGATCGTTCATTAAAGTGATTTTGAAGTGTTTCAAGAAAAACTATAATACTATTAGTACCATGCTGATCAATAAATCATAGCCATGAAAGCAAGCACATCAATGTCCATCCATGTCTAATACAGATTACTGTTCAACACATCAATTAATACACACCGTCCCATAGAAAAATAGATGTAGGAGTATGTCATTCGTCTCAGCACCAGCGTTCAATATGCTCACGGCTGATCTAAATTCAGTACCCCGTTCCGGCTTTTCTCCCCATATCCCTTTGATTCCCTTGGCCCCAGGAGCTAAATCTAACTCTCTCTTAAAAGGATCCATCTCATTTGAGAGACCTGGGTATATTCATTTCTACACAAGCCACCAAACAACTTGAAGATATAAATACCATGGCTGCAGAACAACAGTTTTATAGGACTGTGTCCTTAACTTGTGATCTTGTTTGTACTGGCTTTCGTATGTCAATGTGCTTCAGAAGTCCTGGACTTTGTATCTGGTCAAAAGAAATTCCAAGGATCCCGATCATAACAACTGCTATCCAAAGCACAAAGCTGACCACAGCATCTGCATAGAGTGTAGGAGTCACACTCATGTAATAACACAGTAAGGTTAGGAACGGCTTTCTGTTTACACACAAATAGTCACTCTACCATGGTACCCAAGTATGCCCTGTAAGAGCAAAACTTGAACCCAGTACAATAGGGCAGCACGGTGGTGCCTCAGTAGAGTTGCTGCCCGACAGCACCAGAGTCCCGGGTTCAATCCTGATTACGGTGCTTGTCTGTGCGTAGTTCGTATGTTCTCCCCGTGACCAGTGTGGGTTTTCTCCAGTTTCCTTCCACACTCCAAAGCACAGGTTTGTCAATTGGCTTGGTACAATTGTAAATTGTCCCAAATGTACAAGTTTATGGTGTACAATTTTGGTCGCCCAATTATAGGAAGAATGTCAACAAAATAGAGAGGGTACAGAGGAGATTTACTAGAATGTTGCCTGGGTTTCAACAGCTAAGTTACAGAGATAGGTTGAATAAGTTAGGTCTTTATTCTCTGGAGCGCAGAAGGTTAAGTGGGGACTTGATAGAGGTATTTAAAATGATGAGAGGGATAGATAGAGTTGATGTGGACAAGCTTTTCCCTTTGAGAATAGGGAAGATTCAAACAAGAGGACATGACTTTAGAATTAAGGGACAGAACTTTAGGGGTAACATGAGGGGGAACTTCTTTACTCAGACAGTGGTAGCGGTGTGGAATGAGCTTCCAGTGGAAGTGGTGGCGGCAGGTTCGTTGGTATCATTTAAAAATAAATTGGATAGGCATATGGATGAGAAGGGTATGGAGGGTTATGGTATGAGTGCAGGCAGGTGGGACTAAGGAAAAAAAGTTGTTCGGCACGGACTTGAAGGGCCGAGGTGGCCTGTTTCCGTGCTGTAATTGTTATATGGTTATTATATGGTTATGTAGGATTGTGTTAATATTTGGGGATTGCTGGGCAGCACGGACTTGGGGATCGCTGGTTAACATGGTGGGCCGAAGGGTCTGTTTCCGTACTATTTCTCAATAAACAAAAATCACACTCGTGCAAATCCACAGTTGCTTTACATTCGATAGCAAATTAGAGCTTGCAGGTGTCTAGGCACAAATCGTTTTTCATAAAATGTTAATGGACAATACTGCACACATTGAAAATATCTTTAATTGTCCAATGCATTGGTAGTTACAATAAAACCAGATTTCCAAGAATTATGATAATTGTAGTGACATTTGGTTAAGCCTTTTGTTAAGATTTTGAGCTTTGTCAAAGAGGGAAGGAAGGAAAGAAGGAGAAAGCAAACAACCAATTTCAATGACTCCAACACTACAATTATGAAATTCAGTGGCATGTTAGGTTGTAACTGGTTTTCCCGATAGGCAAGAAAAGTTCTACCTGCATGAATCAATTGTTTGAACATAAATTTAGGTGAACAAGCCAAATTTAGTGATCCTCAAGCCTAATTTGAGTATTCTGCCAGCTGCAGCTTTCAACAGTCAGCATCTCTGTGCAAAGGACCAGAACATTAAGATCACATATTAGTAAGGTTGGGGAACTTCAATTCCCCAAATAGCGCATACTGGCACATACCAAATTTGCCAGTACATAGCTAAAGCAATTCCAAGTCACTAAGCTGATATCTCAAATTCTGAGGAGAGGAATAAAAGAATGTCGTGTTGCAATACAAATCCAACTAACTCCCTATGCCAACTCACATTATTGTTCTCTTTCCAAGCAAAGGGATGTGAATGAAATGTGGGTCTGATATGCCTGCATCGACAGTTCGAAACACTCACTAGCACTCAAATGCAATGCCACAGAACAGGCTCTTTTTTAGCAACGAAGGAATCAAAGTCTAGTTTTAAGTGCATCTACAGTAAAACGGATTATAAAAAGGCCAACCGTCATAAGCTTAAGAGCTAAAGTCAGCCAGGAACCCAACTGGTACTGTACAAACACTGCTATCAAACACCCACTTACTAAAAGCAGGCAGACTTATCAACATTACTTCTATCAATGATTAGGCTTGTTAATTTACCCGTGGTCACGCTGTCATTGATTTGAAGAAAACATTTGATATGCACGATTTAATCACTGAGCAATTTCTGCATTCTCTTCAGAAGAAATTCATTCATAGAACTGATGCAGACGCAGTCTACTTAAAATTTGGTTACAGGCCCAACTCTGTATTTTTTTTTTAATTTATTGCATCGTAGTTACAAATTATTTCTTCAGAAGTATTTGTTATGCTAGTTAGAGTTTTTCCAAAAGGTTGCAACTTAATGATACCAAATTTTAAACCAGGAATAAAAACCTACTCATGCAGAGCTACTTGCTGGAGGATTTTCAAAAAAGTGATTGATCACCTTTGAAAACTATGCAATCTTCCAATTACTTTTAGAGAGCTGGAGAAGAATTTCATATTTCGAGTAGTGCAGGACTTGGGGAAACCACCAAGCGGGCAGCTTTTCCTTTTAGGCTGAAAGTTGTAACTTTTAGGCAGAAATAGCAAAAGTAACAAGTCCATAGTGATGGAACTGTAACAGCGTGAAATGAGCCAGTCAGCCTCTCCGTCTATACTGGATCCTCACAGCCCGTCCCATCCCATGTTCTTTCCCAATACCACATACTTTCACTAAAGTACCCATCCATTTCCTTTGTCAAGAACCATATGTGTTTCAACTAGTCTTACAGGCAGTGATTTCAAAATCTTAACTGGTCTGGATAAAGAATTTTCCTTCACCACACCGTTAGTCTAGAATTTTAAATGCACCCCCACTCTTTGAACGTGGCTGATAAGAGGAGCTTCCTTCCAGATTTGATTTCTGTCATACACACACACAGGTACAATGCAATTCCTTGTTCACACAACTCCATAAACTGCATGCAATATTGATGTGTACAGCAATAAACAGAAGAATGCAAAGATTACAATGCAATCTGAAGTAGTGCAAAAAAGTAAAATAACCAAACAGAGGTCCAGTTGGCAGATCTAAAGCAATCGTGATGTTGTATACCCTTATCAACTCTCCAAATTCCTCATCTTAGGCATGGCCTCCTGCTTCTCCAGTCTAATCGTGTGATTAAAATTTCTCACCTCTGGAACGATTCAACTACATTTTTGCTGCATCCCCTTAGGACCTTCTCATCCTTATAAACCACATTCTATAGCCTTTAATAGCAATTTTCAGGGAATAATCAAAATAAATCCCAGCCACTCTGTTCAAGCATTATTTGGGAACATATCATTGAATTGATATCATTTTCTATGAATGTACATTAATCTTACACTACATTGCTCTTTTGTTGGACTCATTCTTTGTCAATATGCATAATTTCACACTTTTCTGCATCCGCCATTGTCAGAGTGAGGCTCAGCGCAAATTGGAGCAACAGTCGTAGTTTACACCCCAGCGGTATGAACATTGACTTCTCCAATTTCAGGTAGTCCTTGCTTTCACCCTCCTTCCCCTCCCCAGCTCTTCCCCCAAGCCTACAGTCCACGCCTCTCCCTTTCTCCCCCTCCGCCCCCCGCCCGACAACAGTCTGAAGAAGGGTGCATTGTCTACCTTCGATTTTTCCAGCATCTGCAGTTCTTTCTTAAACATTCTCATACAGCCTTGCTAGATCCCCTGTGAAGTTTATTACTATTCCACGTCACTAAATTCCTTTCCACACTTTGCTACATCCACAAAATTTGGGAAATGTTCATTGAACACTTGCTGTTATGCTTGCTGTTAAATATTCAAGCACCAGCCTCAGGGGAACACTATCATCCCTCATCCTCCATTCTCAAAACACCCATTTACCCCTACTCTGCTTTCGTAGAAACATAGAAAATAGGTGCAGGAGGCCATTCGGCCCTTCGAGCCAGCACCGCCATTCACTGTGATCATAGCTGATCGTCCCCTATCAATAACCCGTGCCTGCCTTCTCCCCATATCCCTCGACTCCACTAGCCCCTAGAGCTCTATCTAACTCTCTTTTAAATCCATCCAGTGACGTGGCCTCCACTGCCCTCTGTGGCAGGGAATTCCATAAATTCACAACTCTCTGGGTGAAAAAGTTTTTGCTCACTTCAGTCTTAAATGACCTCCCCTTTATTCTAAGACTGTGGCCCCTGGTTGTGGACTTGCCCAACACTGGGGACATTTTTCCTGCATCTAGCTTGTCCAGTCCTTTTATAATTTTATGTTTCTATAAGATCCCCTCATCCTTCTAAACTCCAGTGAATACAAGCCTAGTCTTTTCAATCTTTCCTCATATGACAGTCATATCCCATGCCTTAACCCTTATCCTGCACCCAAAACACCTACTATTTAAACCACTCAAACTTTCATCTTCGCCAGTCCTTTTCCAACTTTACAACCTGTCCTCCTACCATTTAGAATTTATGTTAATCATTCAGTACCTCACATGCTAGGGCCCCAGTCACCCCTCATTCTCCTGTGCTGCAAGGAATATAGACCCAGCCTACTCAACCTCTCCCTATAGCTCAGACCCACTAGCCCTGGCAATATGCCTGTAAATCTTCTCTGTAACCTTCCCAGCTTGACAATATATTTCCTGTAACATGATGCCCAGAACTGACCACAATACTCCAAATGCAGCCTCACCAACATCTTATACAACTGCAACACGACTTCCCAACTTCTATACTCAATACTCTGACTGATGAAAGCCAATGTGCCAAACCACCTATCTACCTGCAACTCCACCTTCAAGGAGCCATGCACCTGCACTCCTAGATCCCTCTGCCCTACAACACTCCCCAGAGCCCTACCATTCACTGTGTAGGTCCGGCTCATGTTAAACTTCCCAAAATGCAACACCTCACATTTGTATTAAATTCCTTCAACCATTCCTCAGCCCACCTGGCCAATCGATCAAGATACTGATGCAATTTTTTACAATCATCTTCACTTTCTGAAAAACCACCAACTTTTGTATCATCTGCAAACTTGCTAATCTGGCTGTGTATATTCTCATCCAAATCATTGATATTAATGAATATGATTGATACAAACAGTAACAGGCCCAGCATCGAACCCTGAGGCACACCACTAGCAGGTATGTTACAAAACCTACCTTGAGCAGCGCTGCAGTTCTGCCGCTCCCCGTGTGCGTGACTTTGGCACCTTTCAGAGGGGGGCTGGCTTAAAGTTCCGTTTTTCTTCACACTGGGCAAATCGATCCATGTCAGGCGATTTTGTTGCGGAAGAAAAATCGCTCCGACATTTCATTAATGAAGGTATTTTTAAATTACGCTAGATTGTCTAGAGTAATTTAAAAATCACCTTCAAAAGCCGTGAGCGCCGATAACGGGAAGGATTTTGTGTAGGGGAGAAAAAAAGTACAGTTTATTTTTGTATTAAAAGTTGGTTTTTATGGATGCTTTAATAATATTTTCATGTTGCGAAATGGGGTCCAAAAAAAAATGTATGAACCGGCTGTATTTTTCATACTGACTTCACTGCAAACCACAACGTTCCAATCCACCGCATTCCACTAAAACCCACTCGCTGGTTGATTTAAATGGCCATTAATTTACAGGCATTAAACACTAAATTCCTTCCATTTGGCCCAGAAATTCATGAAAATGAGATTTAAAAATTATGTTATATTGTGGATTGTGTGAATGTTATTTGGACACTTAGGCAATTTAAAAAAAGTTTATCTTTTCTTAAGAAATGGATAGATGTTTAGATCTACTCATTGAATTTTGTAATTAGCTACAATTAGATAACTAACTAATTATATGCTTTAATTTCATGTCATCCAAGTAAGATTTTTTCATATTTGTTTCAGAATGCTTCAATCTATAATAACTGGAAATTTCATTGAGTTCTCTGAATTTTTAACAAAGTTATGGGCTTTTAACAGTTCTAGATCACAGCTTTTGAGTTGTCAATTGAAAGGCAATTGGGAACAAGATGCTAATTTCCGAGTATGAAAATGGTCATAACTTTCTTAATACTGAAGATATGAAAGTGAATTGGATTTCAAATTAAACCTCTTTTTATGCTTTATCTGATGGGATAAATTGCAGACTCTTAAAATCTCAAAATTCTGTAACATTGCTACCAATAGTCAGAAGCCTCCAGTCCGAGAAGCAACCTTCCACCATCACCCTCTGATCCCTTCCATGGAGCTAATTTTCTATCCATTCACCTATCTCTCCTTGGAGTGAGCAGCTCTATCAGCTGCGCCATGGTACTACCCAAACTCCAGCACCGTGTGTTTCGCCCTTCCTCAGACTGCAACCCAAAACTTCATCTAACCATGTTCCCCAAAAATGCTGCCTGATCTGCCGAGTGACTCAAGCACGTAGTGTCCTTTTATGAATTAACCATAATCTGCAGTACTTTATTACATTACTTTAATGTATTCTAAACATCTAAGAATGTTGGAAAAATAATAAACCAAGTCCATGTATGCCAGATTAACAACATTATTGTACTCTGGATGTCAACTGGCCATCAGCCACCCCACTTTACGAGCAAAACTGAATGAATAAATTTATTAGCCAAGTATGTTCATATACAAGGAATTTGCCTTGGTGCTCTGCTTGCAAGTGACATGACATAGTAACAATTAAGAATGACACATAAAACATTAATACAACATTATCGATTAAACATGTAAGTTAAAAAATACGAGAGCAAAAGGAGGCTACAGATTTTTGGTTATCTCGTGGAGAAAAAAGCTGTTTTTATGTTTAGTTGTGGCAGCTGTGACAGTTTGGAGTCGCCTTTCAGAGGGCAATGATTCAAACAGTTTGTGGCCAGGGTGAGAGGGGTCAGAGATGATCTTGCCCGCTCGCTTCCTGGCCCTTGCAGTGTACAATTCATCAATGGAGGGAAGATTGCAGCCAACAACCTTCTCAGCTGATCAGACGATTCGCTGCAGCCTCCGGGTGTCGTGCTTGGTGGCCGAGCCAAACCAGACGATGGAGGTGGTGAGGACAGACTCCACAACATAGAACTGTATAGAATTGGGCCTGTGGCAGACTGTTTCCTCCGCTGCCGCAGGAAGTACACCTCTGTTGTGCCTTTGACTGTGGACTCGATAGTGCCCACCCCCAATTTAAGGTCCTTGGAGATGGTTCCCAGGAACTTAAAAGGCTCCACAAATGTGGCTGTGGTGTTGTTGATGGTGAGTGGGATGAGGGAGCTCTCCTACAGTCTACAATCAATTCTACTGCCTTAAGAACATTGAGCTCCAGGTTGTTGCGAAGGCACCAAGACGCCAGCTGTGTCACTTCCTGCCTGTAGGCAGAATCCTCCCAATCCTAGATCAGTCCAATCAGGGTTGTTTCATCCGCAAACTTGAGAAGCATGACAGAGGAGTCTGTGGAGGTGCAGTCATTGGTGTAGAGAGAGTAGAGGAGAGGGGGGTACACAGCCTTGCAGTGTTCCTATGCTGAGGGTCTGCAGGTCCGAGATGTCCTTTCCCAGCCTAACATGCAGCTTTCCATTTGTCAGGAAGCTGGTGATCCACCGACAGAGGGGTTCAGTAACAGTCAACTTGGAAAGTTTGGAGTGTAGTAGCTCTGGCACAATGCAGAGCTAAAATCAACAAACAAATTCCTCGCATAGGTCCCCTGGCAGTCGTGGATGAAGTGCAGGCCCAGATTGACTGCACTATCCACAGATCTATTGGCCTGGTATACAAAGTTCTGAGGGTCCAGCAGCAGGCTAGTGATATTTTTGAGCTTAGCCAGCACAAATCTTTCAAGTGTCTTGAGGTCAGTGCAACAGACCTGTAGTCATTAAGACCAGTAATCCATGTCTTTTTGGGTACAGGGACAATGGTGGAGACTTTGAAGCAGGCAGGGACAGTACAGGTTTGCAGGGACTGGTTGAAAATGTTTGTGTAGACTGGTGTCAGTTGTTTGGCACAGAGCTTGAGCGTAGAGGGGGACACATTGTCTGGTCCTGGAGATTTACGGCTTCTCTGTCTTCTGAACAGCCTCTCCACCTCCTCAATTTCTATTGTTGGTGATGGAGAAGTGGCCAGATTGATGTTGGGCAGCACGGAGGGGGTGGGTAGTGGACAAGGCCCCAGTCTTTTGCGTTACATTTCAGTTGAAAACTCGGGGCAATGTAAACCAGATCAACAGATCTGGGACCAGAACAAGGGCATTTAAAAACTTTCCAAACTGCATTATGATCAGGTCTGGGCAACACAAACTGAGGAACAATATGAACAATTCCAAGGATGCAAGAAGATTTCCTGCATTTAATCTAGATCGGGCAATTTAGTTATGTACTACTGGATTTACTCGTATGGCATTATTTGCCCATATATTACACGTAGCAAAGATTTATATCAAGGTACAGATGATAATAAACCAATAATGTAAATGTGTGATTTAGTACACGTTTTGAGTAGGGTCAGTGACATGCAAAAACAGAATAAAAGTTTGAATGCTGACAATCAACAGTAGGAAATATTTGTGTTAAAAGTGATAACCTGGAATGCACTGAACGATTATCAAAGCAGATTTGGCAGCAACCATTAGAAAATAAATTGGATCAATATTTGAAAGACAAAGGCTATTTAGAACAGGGTAGGCCAGGCCTACCAACATGGAGCACATGCCAAGTCAGATGGGATACTGCAACATCAAAATTCATACTGCTGCCACCCATCTTTGACAATAACCTCCAAATTTGTAAGACTACCAGTTCAACACCAGATTGATTTTCTTTCAGAAGACCTGCTGTTCTTAAACAAGAACACTTAATTAGATCAAATGACTGCTGCACCACTGTAAGTTATTGGGGCAAATCCTCCAAAATTATGGAAGAACTTGAATAAGGACATGGACATTTTAAAAAGACAGATTTGCTGGCTGCAACGGAAAAACCTGCAATCCACAGAAAGACTCAGTTTCAAGTTTCAAACCGTCTGGTCCGTGGACTTGGACATCACACAACGGCGTGAACAAAGGCAGAGACGGAGATAACGAGATTTTCTTGGATACACAAAGGAAGGAACCAAGCCTCAGCAGACGATGGTAAACAGGCCAGCAACAAGCACAATCACCATCATGGATGGCCCATCCATCGAGACAATAGGAGCCCATCCAGGCGATGGGATAACGATCAGGCTGAGGGATCATGACATCAGCAAACCCCTTATCATCGGAAGCCTATTGTTCATGCCAGATCGAAACTGGGAAACATCAAAAGAAGCCCTTTTATCCAGAGGACCACCTGGGGGGTTCAAAGGAATCTCAGGTATAAAACAGGAGTCCAGCCAGAACTCGCTCTCTGCTCTTTTTGGCTCTTCCTGCTCGGCTCTCTCTGCTCTTTCTGCTCGGCTCTCTCTGCTCTTTTTGGCTCTTCCTGCTCTGCTCTTGTCGGCTCTTCCTGCTCTCTTTCTGCTCTACTGGACAGCTCGTGAGCCTGCATCAATTTAGCTGTGAGTATCCTGGTGACTTGGTGAAATTCCCGAAATAGGATAGGACGTTGAGTAAATAAAGGGAAAGGGGAGTAAAATATTGTTAAAGTAAGATTTACGATATGCCCGATAGTTTTCCTTCCATAGTCTTAGTTTAAAGCATAAGTTTAGCCACATATTATGTAGTGTTCGTGAGATTCGATTTCTCATTGTTTAATAAAGCCTGTAAATTTAGACTTGCTTTGAGTCCATCTTGGTTTCTGTTTTCTCTCATCAGCACACTCTGGTCAATTCAACCTTTTATCATATCCCACCATAATTCCGAGGTATAGAACCTAGGGGAATCCCTTTTGCGGGAACCGAAAAAGACCCCTACACCACTTTAACCCTTAAGGTAGGTTTCTTTCTAGACATCAGTGCCCTTTGCTGGCTTGCTCTTCCTGCAGCTCTGCTATGTTATTTATTCTGTCAATTTACCTTCCTAAATTTCTGTACAATTTAAGAGGGAAAAAAAGGACCCATCTGCTCAACCAAGTTTGAAATGTCCAAAATACATTTGCAACATCAGTTTGGTATCTGCTTCTGAAGTACATGCACATTGTACCAATCCACATGAGGAAGTTACAATAAGTAAGCGCTTCTTGTCATCATTAGTGAAATGTTCAAACATTAGAGTTCATGGCAGGTAATAATGCAGGCTTCTCTGTCACCGCTTGACATTCCAGCCTTTACAGTGGGGGTGATAGTAATAGTCTTGCTTCACTTTTGTATATGCACAGCTCTGCTTAATCTACTGGAACATTGGACTCGGCTGCAAGATGCAGGCAATAAAGCTCAAGATTTGCTGTGCACATCATGCTAACCAATGAATCCCAGATTATCAGCTTACCGAAGCTAACACCTGGTCTCCACAGCGACGGACAGAAAACGCTATAAATAAGCTGCTCTCAGCAACCTGCAGCAAACAATATACTAATTCTTCCCCATCTGGTCACAGCTGAGCTCACAACCTAACAGGTGTTAAAATACTCTTGATAATGAAGCAACCATATATGGTACAACCTCAGCAATATCCAACCACACTTGTTGAGTGGGGATCCCATAGTAGATTTTAAATAAGTGGGCGAGAGATTTGACCACACCAACTATAGATTATCACATTAATATTTAAAAACAAATAAAAAACATAAATTGGAAGCTTTGCTTGTGAAATGGTAAAACCAGACTGAAAAACCAATGTATCCACAATGTCACCCTAGCACAAAGCCACGCTGATCTATGGCCTAGACTATGATTGGTCTAATCAAGTTGGCGATAGAAAATAAAATGTGATAAGAGCGTTAGGAAAAAATATGTAATATTCAAACACCAAGCATTTGATACAAATAAATACTGTACCTGCAAGAACCTACATGTGGCTAAAATACTTTTGGAATTAATCAGGTAGAGAAAGTAGGAGACAGGTAGCTTTCTCGGTTTCACCTTTTCTGCTAAAAATGTGTTCAAAATGTGTTCAAACCTGCTAAGTTGGTTGAGATGCACAAGAATAGAGGCTATCAAATTGATGAATCCTGTAATCTTTAAATTTGTGTGAATGGATGTAAAAATGGTTTCCATGGCCCTTTATGGCAATCTTCTCCCATTTAAAAGGAACTCAGTTACACAAGCTTAGTAACTGACTGCTATCACCCTGCCTTTCAAAAGGGTTTACTGTTCTTTTCAGATGCATTATTCTAATTCATGGCTTACTACTCATCTGAAGAACAAACCTATGAAGCCATCATCCCACATGTCCCATTCCCAAAAGTCACACGGCACGGTGAGAATTGCACCATATTTCTGACTACATACAATTGTTTTGCATGCTGGGCATACTCAAAGCCAAGCACTGTGTTACAATTAATTTTCTATTAATATCATGCACGATTTACAAGCTAGTCCTAAAATTATCTTATAGAAAGCAAAATCACTGGGAGTTGTGATGAATAACAATACACATGCTATGACATGCAGATTGGTATGTTAATTGGCTATTGCAAATAGTCACTATGCAGGGATCAGGGTTACACAAAAAGCTGGAGAAATTCAGCGGGTGCAGCAGCATCTAAGGAGTGAAGGAGATAGGCGACGTTTCAGGAGTGTTGGAATCTGGGAGCAACTGATGGGACGAAAATAATGAAATGGGTCAGGATAAGATTAGTCTTAATGGGTTCTTGACAGTAGAATGGCCATGGTGGGCTGATGAACCAGTTTCTGTACCATCTCAGATTGCAGCATAATTCCAGGTATCAATAGCACAGAGTCCAATGCTCAGAATGATCATATTTGGACTCGCTCTGCTCAATTAGTATAATCCCGAATTAAAAAAACATTTATTTAGACCCCAATCCACTGTAGTACAAACACAGAATGTGTTACATGTGATATTCTCCCCTCCCAGAGAGTGAAAAAAAAAAATCAAGACTTTGTAACCTACAAAAAAATATGGCCTCTGGAAGGAAGAGCTTGTATGTAATGGTCTCAATGTTTAAGAAGGAACTGCAGATGCTGGAAAATTGAAGGTAAACAAAAATGCTGGAGAAACTCAGCGGGTGAGGCAGCATCAATGGAGCAAAGGAAATGGGCAACGTTTCGGGTCGACCCGAAACATTGCCCATTTCCTTCACTCCATGCAATGGTCTCAGTTGCTTTATATCAGAACCCCTATCCCAAGTATGTGGACGAACCCCTATGCAGTCTACACCCCAAACTGTTTTTTTAGGTAGGATGTATCATTGGCCCTGGAGAGAACAAAAGCACAACACAAATTTAACGGTGACAAAAGTTTAAATGAGAGAGACTATAATCAGAGATACATTTCCTGAAATTTAGAAAGTTAATGGATTGGACTGAATTTTTCCCAAATATTGTTAATGCAGAGTCATAGAAACATAGAAAATAGGTGCAGCAAGTGGCCATTTGGCCCTTTGAGCCAGCACCACCATTCATTGTGATCAACCAAAGTCAATAATCCTTGCCTGCCTTCTCCCCATATCCCTTGATTCCTCTAGCCCCTAGAGCTCTATCTAACTCTCTCTTAAATCCATCCAGTGATTTGGCCTCCACTGGCCTCTGTACCAGGGAATTTCACAAAATCACAACTCTATGGGTGAAAATGATTTTTCTCACCTCAGTCCTAAATGGCCTCCCCTTTATTCTAAGACTACCCTTGGTTCTGGACTCATCCAACATTATGAACATTTCTCCTGCATCTAGCTTGTCCAGTCCTTTTATAAGTTTCTATAAGCTCTTCCCCTCATCCTTCTAAACTCCAGTGAATACAAGCCTAGTCTTTTCAATCTTTCCTCATATGACAGTCCCGCCATCCCAGGGATCAATCTCGTGAACCTACGCTGCACTGCCTCAATCACAAAGATGTCCTTCCTCAAATTAGGAGACCAAAACTCAACACAATACTCTAGATGTGGTCTCACCAGAGCCCTATACAACTGCAGAAGAACCTCTTTACTCCTATACTGAAATCCTCTTGTTATGAAGGCCAACATTCCATTAGCTTTCTTCACTGCCTGCTGTACCTGTAAGCCAACTTCCAATGACCGGTCTACAAGGACGCCCAGGTCTCACTGTACCACCCCCTTGCCTAACTTAACCCCATTGAGATAATCTTCCCTCTCGTTTTTGCCACCAAAGTGGATAACCTCACATTTATCTATATTTTACTGCCTCCGTCACGCATCTGCCCACTCACTCAACCTGTCAGGTCACCCTGAAACCTCCTAACATCCTCTTCACAGTTCACACTGCCACCCAGCTTTGTGTCATCCGCAAACTTGCTAGTGCTGCTCCTAATTCCCTCTTCCAAATCATTAATATATACGGTATACAGTTGCAGACCCAACACCGAGCCTTGCGGCACTCCACTCGCCACTGCCTGCCATTCTGAAAAGGACCCGTTCACTCCTACTCTTTGCTTCCTGTCTACCAATCAATTTTCTATCCATGTCAACACCCTACCCCCAATATCATGTGCTCTAATTTTAGTCACCAGTCTCCCGTGCGGGACCTTATCAAAGGCTTTCTGAAAATCTAAATACACTACATTCACTGGCTCCCCTTCATCAATTTTATTTGTCACATCTTTAAATAATTCCAGAAGATTAGTCAAACATGATTTCCCTTTCATAAATCCAACTGGGACATTTTGTGTAACTGGGACATTTAGTCTCATGGGAAAGATGTAGAAGAGAAATGGAGGACATTTAAAGGGGAAATTAAGTGTACATCTTTATGTTCCTGTTCAGTTGAAAGGAACCAGTAAAAATTGGAAAGAACCCTGGTTTTCAAGGGAAATTGGACATCTTGTTTGGAAAAAGAGGGAGATCTACAATAATTATAGGCAGCATGAAGTAAATGAGGTGCTTGAGGAGTATAAGGAATGTAAAAAGAATCTTAAGAAAGAAATTAGAAAAGCTAAAAGATGTGAGGTTGCTTTGGCAAGTAAGGTGAAAGTAAATCCAAAGGGTTTCTACAGCTATATTAATAGCAAAAGGATAACAAGGGATAAAATTGGTCCATTGGAGAGACTGAGTGGACAGCTATCTGCAGAACCAAAAGAGATGGGAGAGATATTGAACAATTTCTTTTCTTCGGTATTCACCAAGGAGAAGGATATTGAATTATGTGAGGCAAGGGAGTCGCTATGGATACTATGAGTTTCAAAGTAAAAGTACTGACACTTTTGAAAAATATAAAAGTGGATAAGTCTCCAGGTCCTGACAGGATATTCCCTAAGACATTGAGGGAAGTTAGTGTAGAAATAGCCGGGGCTATGACAGAAATATTTCAAATGTCATTAGAAACGGGAATAGTCCCCGAGGATTGGCGTACTGCGCATGTTGTTCCATTGTTTAAAAAGGGTTCTAAGAGTAAACCTAGCAATTATAGACCGGTTAGTTTGACTTCAGTGGTGGGCAAATTAATGGAAAAGATACTTAGAGATAATATATATAAGCATCTGGATAAACAGGGTCTAATTAGGAACAGTCAACATGGATTTATGCCTGGAAGGTCATGTTTGACTAATCTTCTTGAATTTTTTGAGGAGGTTACGAGGGAAATTGACAAGGGTAAAGCAGTGGATGTTGTCTATATGGACTTTAGCAAGGCCTTTGACAAGGTTCCTCATGGAAGGTTGGTTAAGAAGGTTCAACTGTTGGGTATAAATGCAGGAATAGCAAGATGGATTCAACAGTGGCTGAATGGGAGAAGCCAGAGGGTAATGGTGGATGGCTGTTTGTCGGGTTGGAGGCAGGTGACTAGTGAGGTGCCTCAGGGATCTGTGTTGGGTCCTTTGTTGTTTGTCATGTACATCAATGGTCTGGATGAAGGGGTGGTAAATTGGATTAGTAAGTATGCAGATGATACCAAGATAGGGGGTGTTGTGGATAGTGAAGAGAATTTCCAAAGTCTACAGAGTGATTTAGGCCAGTTGGAAAAATGGGCTGAAAGATGGCAGATGGAGTTTAATGCTGATAAATATGAGGTGCTACACCTTGGCAGGACAAATCAAAATAGGACGTACATGGTAAACGGTAGGGAATTGAATACAGTTGAACAGAGGGATCTGGGAATAACCGTGCATAGTTCCTTGAAGGTGGAATCTCATAGATAGGGTGGTAAAGAAAGCTTTTGGTATGCTAGCCTTTATAAATCAGAGCATTGAGTATAGAAGCTGAGATGTAATGTTAAAATTGTACAAGGCATTGGTGAGACCAAATCTGGAGTATGGTGTACAATTTTGGTCGCCCAATTATAGGAAGGATGTCAACAAAATAGAGAGGGTACAGAGGAGATTACTAGAATGTTGCCTGGGTTTCAACAGCTAAGTTACAGAGATAGGTTGAATAAGTTAGGTCTTTATTCTCTGGAGCGCAGAAGGTTAAGGGGGGACTTGATAGAGGTCTTTAAAATGATGAGAGGGATAGATAGAGTTGATGTGGACAAACTTTTCCCTTTGAGAATAGGGAAGATTCAAACAAGAAGACGTGACTTTAGAATTAAGGGACAGAACTTTAGGGGTAACATGAGCGGGAACTTCTTTACTCAGAGAGTGGTAGCAGTGTGGAATGAGCTTCCAGTGGAAGTGGTGGCGGCAGGTTCGGTGGTATCATTTAAAAATAAATTGGATAGGCATATGGATGAGAAGGGTATGGAGGGTTGGTATGAGTGCAGGCAGGTGGGACTAAGGGAAAAAAGTTGTTCGGCACGGACTTGAAGGGCCGAGGTGGCCTGTTTCCGTGGTGTAATTGTTATATGGTTATATGTTGACTTGGACTAATCCTTTTACTGCTACCCAAATGCCCCATTATTACCTCTTTAATAATTGAATCCAGCATCTTTCCCACCACCGAAGTCAGGCTAACTGGTCTAATACCCAGTTTTCTCCATCGCTCCATTCTTGAAAAGTGGGATAACATTAGCTATCCTCCAATCCACAGGAACTGATCCTGAATCTATGAACATTGGAAAATGATCACCAATGAGTCCACTATTTCTAGAGCCACCTCCGCCAGGACCCAGTGATGCAGACCATCCGGCCCAGGGGATTTATCACCCTTCAGTCCCATTAGTTTACCCAAAACTATTCTTCACCTAATGAAAATGTCTTTCAGTTCCTCTACCCCCTTAGATCCTCTGTCCTCCAGTAAATCTGGGAGATTGTTTGTGTCTTTCTTAGTGAAGACAGATCAGAAGTACCTGTTCAACTCTTCTGCCATTTCCTTGTTACCCATAATAATATCACCCGTGTCTGCCTCCAAGGGATCCACATTTGACTTTGCTACTCTTTTTCCCTTAACATATCTAAAGAAGCTTTTACTGTCCTTTATATTCCTGGCCAGCTTCCCCTCATATTGCCCGTTTTGATTCCTTCTGTTGTCCTAAGAAAGTTTCCCAATCCACTGGCTTCCGGCTACTCTTTGCTGTGTTATACATATTTTCTTTTAGTTTTATTCTATCCCTAAATTCTCTTGTCTTGCCTCCTACTCCCCTTTGAATCTTTCTTCCTTTTTGGAATGAAATGATCCTGCATCTTATGCCCAGAAATTCCTGCCATTGCTGTTCCACTGTCATTCCTGTAAGGAACCCTTTCCAGTCTACCTTGGCCAGCTCCTCTCTCATGCCTTCAGTCCCCTTTGTTCAACTGCATCACTGCCACTTCTGATTTAACCTTATCCTTCTCAAATTGCAGATTTGCAAAACTAATCATATAATGATCACTACCTCCAAGCGGTTCCTTTACTTTGAGTTCACTTATCAAATCTGGTTCATTAGACAACACTAAATCCAGAACTGCCTTTTCTCTGGTAGGCTCCAGTACAAGCTGCTCTGAGTATCCACCTCGGGGGCAATCTACAAACTCTTTCTTGGGATCCTGAACCAACCTGATTTTCCCAGTCTACCCGCAGATTGAATATGTATATATAAATGTGTATATAAATTGGAAAATTCCTTTAGTCCCATACCATGGTAACTCACAAAAACAAATATTACCATACAAAAGTGATATAATATTTCTTCCCCAGATCAAACAGTCAAAAGCACCCAAAGTTATTAATTTATCGATTTTTTGACAGTGTATAATCTGTGTATTGCATTTATAGGCTTGTTAAGCTGCAGCAAGAAAGAGTGTCAATGTGCTACTGTGGGTAATATGACAATTAAACATTCGACTCACTTGAAGAAAGTCATAGTTCAAACATAATAAGTAGGAATAGTGGACAGGAGAATCTCAATAATTTAGAAACATGGGTGCAGGGGAGGCCATTCGGCCCTTCGAACCAGCACCACCATTCATTGTGATCATGGCTGATCGTCCCCAATCAATCAATAACCCGTGCCTGCCTTCTCCCCATATCCATTAATTCCACTAGCCCTTCGAACTCTATGAACTCTCTCTTAAATCCATCCAGTGATTTGGCCTCCACTGCCCTCTGTGGCAGAGAATTCCACAAATTCCCAACTCTAGGTGAAAAATGTATTTCTCACCTCAGTCTTAAATGGCCTCCCATTTATTCTAAGACTGTGGCCCCTGGTTCTAGGACACACTCAACACTGGGAACATTTTTCCTGCATCTAGCTTACCCAGTCCTTTATTAATTTTATATGTTTCTATAAGATCACCCTCATCCTTCTAAACTCCAGTGAATACAAGCCTAATCTTTTCAATCTTTCCTCATATGACAGTCCCACCATCCCAGGGATCAACCTTGTGAACCTACACTGCGCTGCCTCAATCGCAAGGATGTCCTTCCTCAAATTAGGAGACCAAAACTGTACACAATACTCCAGATGTGGTCTTACCGGAGCTCTATACAACTGCAAAACAACCTCTACACTGAAATTCTCTTGTTATGATGACCAACAATCCATTAGCTTTCTTCACTGCCTGCTGTATCTGCACGCCAACTTTCAGTGACCGGTGTACAAGGACACCCAGGTCTCGCTGTACCTCCCCATACCTAACCCCATTGAGATAATAATCCCCTTGTTTTTGCCTCCAAAGTGGATACCTCACATTTATCTATATTATACTGCATCTGCTATGCATCTGCCCATTCACTCAACCTGTCAAGGTCACCCTGCAACCTCCTAACATCCTCTTCACAGTTCACACTGCCACCCAGCTTTGTGACATCCGCAAACTTGCTAGTGTTGCTCCTAATTCCCTCTTCCAAATCATTAATATGTATGGTAAACAGTTGCGGACCCAACACACCGAGGCTTGCGGCATTCCACTCGCCACTGCCTGCCATTCTGAAAAGGACCTGCTCAATCTTACTCTTTGCTTCCTGTCTGCCAACCAATTGTCTATCTATGTCAACACCCTACCCCCCACAATACCATGTGCTCTAATTTTAGTCACCAGTGTTCCGTGCAGGACCTTATCAAAGGCTTTCTGAAAGTCTAGATACACTACGTCCACTGGCTCCCCTTCATCCATTTTACTTTAAAAAATTCCATATAATTAGTCAAGCATGATTTTCCTTTCATAAATTAATGCTAACTAACCCTTTTACTACTATCTCAATGCCCCATTATTATCTCTTTAATAATTGACTCCAGCATCTTTCCCACCACCGAAGTCAGGCTAACTGGTCTGTAATTCCCCGTTTTCTCTCTCGCTCCTTTCTTGAAAAGTGGGATAACATTAGCTATCCTCCAATCCACAGGAACTAATCCTGAATCTATTGAACATTAGAAAATGATCAATACGTCCACTATTTCTAGAGCCACCTCCCCGAGGACGCTGGGATGCAGACCATCAGGCCCAGGGGATGCAGACCATCAGGCCCAGGGGGTTTATCATCCTTCAGTCCCATTAGCCAACCCAATACCATTTCTCACCCAATCAAAATTTCTTTCAGTTCCTCGACCCCCTTAGATCCTCTGTCTTCCCGTACTTCTGGGAGATTGTTTGTCTTCCTTAGTGAAGACAGATCCAAAGTACCTGTTCAACTCTTCTGCCATTTCCTTGTTCTCCATAATTTCACCCGTGCCTGCCTTCAAGGGACCCACATTTGACACTTGCTATTCTTTTTCCCTTAACATATCTAAAGAAGCTTTTATTGTCCTTCTTTACATTCCTTGCCAGCTTCCCCTCATACTTCATCTTTTCAGCCCGAATTGCCTGTTTTGTTTCTTTCTGTTGTCCTATGAAAGTTTCCCAATCCTCTGGTTTCCAGCTACTTCTTGCTGTGTTATACATCTTTTCTTTTAGTTTTATTCTATCCATAACTTCTCTTCTCAACCATGGTTGCCTCCTACTCTCCTTTCTTCCTTTTTGGAACGAAATGATCCTGCGTCTCCTGGATTATGCCCAGAAATTCCTGCCATTGCTGTTCCACCGTCATTCCTGCTAGGATTCCTTTTCAGTCTACCTTGCCCAGCTACTCCCTCATGCCTTCATAGTTCCCTTTGTTCAACCGCATCACTGACATTTCCAATTTAACTTTCTCCTTCTCAAATTGCAAATTAAAACTAATCATATTATCATCAATACCTCCAAGCAATTCCTTTACCTAGTTTTCTCTTATCACATCTGGTTCATTGGACAACACTAAATCCAGAATTGCCTTTTCTCTGGTTGGCTCCATTGCAAGCTGCTCTAAGAATCCATCTCGGAGGCACACTACAAACTCTCTTTCTTGAGGCCCTGAACCAACCTGATTTTCCCAGTCTACCTGCATATTGAAACTGAGTTACAGTGAAAACCTTTGCTTAACATGCTATCCAAATAGATCAGATATACTACACATAAATACAATCTAGTCAAACTCAGATACAATAGGTAGTCCAAAAGGGGAAGACACAGAACACAGAATATAGTTCTCAGCATTGTAGTGCCTCAGTTCCATAGACAAATAAACAAAATAGATTGGGTAAAATATTGCATTTGCTTTGAGTAGGGGAAATCAAGAGAACATTGGTTTAAGGTCAGAAGGGGAAAGCTTTAATAGGAACCACAGATGCAACTTTTCACAAAAGGTGGTATGTATATGGAACGAGCTACCAGAAGTGGTAGTTGAAGCAGGTACAATCACAATGTTTAAAAGACATTTGTACACGTATATTGTTATGATAAGTTTAGAAGGATATGGGCCATTAGCAAGCAGGTGGGACTAGTGCATTTGCAGCATATTAGTCAGCGTGTTATTTTAGTAGATGACTAAAACTCTTTCTTCTGCAAATGATCAATAAATCCAAGGATCAGGTGAAGTATGGCGAGTTGAATCACCTGATCTAATTAGTAAATCCTATAAGCTCTTCCACCATCTGTTGTTTTAGTTGTAATGAACTGGAATCTTCAGACTGACAAATGACAAAGTGGAGCCTTCAGAGTAATAAGCTGTTGGTCCACTCAACTGTGAGCACCATTGTAATGACAAAAATTGTGTAAAATGTTCCTTTAATGTAATCCATGAAAGACTAGTACTAGTTACAAAGAAATGCAGTGAAAGCACATGGATAGTAGTAAATGCTCGTCATTGTGTTAGTTATGAATGCAGGATAACACATTTATAAAGCGTTACATGCCCAACAAGCCTCTATTTATGGGAACCAAGGGAAAATCTGAATTTTATTCTTCCGTCGTCTTATTACGTTAGTTTATTTACCGTTTCATCCAAATAAAAATCGGTGAGGAACATCGCAGATGCTGTGCGTTGGACAAAAGCAGATCGCTGGCAACACACAGCGAGTCAGGCAATGCCTTTGGAAAGTGTAGTTTGAGCTTGAATGTTTCAATTCAGGGTTTTCATTTATTGTTTCAGTCACTTGAAGTAAAATATAGAATGGCCTGAAGCAAATGATAACATTACACCCTCCCCTTTTCTGTACTCTACTGTAGCCATTTGCTGTGGAAGCCAAACATTGATTAGAAGAGTGATATCTTGTATTACCCTTGGGTTGCTTATAACTCAGTCGGAAATATTTCAGGTAACGCATTCTCCCTGGTGTTCTTCACTTGCACGCACTCACCTGTCCACGTGGATTGCTTCTCTCCTTGTTCATTTTTGCCACCCGCTCCAAACAATAATGAACATTATCAATTAAACATGAAATACATGAAGAAACAGAATCAGATTTGCGATATAATTAATGTATAACTTGGGTATTGCAGCCATTTTTGTTAAAACTGCTTACTTCCAAAGTTCTGAAACAAAGAACAGAAACAACGGGTGCCTTTCTAGTTCGAGAATATTCAGGCAAATAACAATGTAGTGAAAATACCACCCCTGCAATCAAATATGTAACAAGTCTGCAAAAATAAATTAATATACACAACTAGAGAGCCAGATAGACAAAGCAATTCAGAAGTTTTTTTCTAAAACAAAGCCCAACCTGAAGGAATGGGACAATCACTGTATTGATGAAAGCAGTAATTAGTAGAATGTTCAAACAACTTTGACGATATAGATTTCTGCACAATGTGATAATTGGATAATCATACTTGCCTTGAGGAAAAGGATTTGGTTGTACGACATGCAGAAATGTACGTGCCAGCTGGAACAGGATTCCTACAAGTCCTGGATCATAATATACCTGAGTCACATAGTTGCCAGCAGGTACAGCCCCAAACTCCAATGCTTTATTTTCAGCTGTGTAGCCCCATGGCTGACTGTCACTTCCAGCGCTAATACAAAGCATCAATAAAAGCATTGTTGCCATGATGAGCATGTTTGCAAACTCTCAATTCGGAGAAGAAAATCTCAGGCGTTCTATTTTACCAAATTTAGAGAGAAAGAACAATCTTGAAGTAAGGCAGAGCAGTTCAAGGTAACCAGGAGACTGGGGAGCCACTTCAGTCTCTCTGCCTCTGTGTCAGCATCATTTCAAGCTGTTCACACATCAATATTCAAGAAAAAATGCAAAGCGATCGCTCAATTCTTCATCGAGTCTTCATTCAGCACTCCAATTCCAAACAGATTACAACTCAAGCCTTCTTCAGAAACTGATTTAGTGCACCATCTCTGGCATAGCAGAAAATGACAGCAGGAAAGGTGGTTAAGGATCCTGCCGTCTGAGCTCCATGAACTAATGCTCAGTCGGAAGCTGCATCTGTTTAGCAATGGGTAGGTTAATCCGCCCACTGGTGAGTATTAACTAGCACAAGCACAGAGAAAATGCCTTTATAGATGCTTATCTGTAACAGAAAATACAGCAACTTAGAATTTATTTTTGTAATCATTTTTAGTTTAAGTAAAAAATACTTAAGAATCAGCTGTAAACTATAACATAAAAATTCTAGAATGTTCCATTTACATTCAGCAAATTAAAATGTCACCCAAAATATAATAAACCTTTTTAACGCAAAGTGGGATTCTTGGAGATGGTAATTTTATTGTAAATTATGTTACATTTCAATTATTATAGGGTTAAATGGGCATAAATGATCTGGATAAACTAGATGGGATTCATCTCAGAGGTGAAGGGATGATGCAGTTGAGCCAGTCGAACTGGGGCCAGACGTGGACAGCAAATAGTAGGGCCTGTAAACCTAGGGATATGGATACACAGTTAGCTGAAAAAAGGCGACACAGGTCAACAGCATGGTGAAGGTAGCATTTGCCAATACTTGCCTTCATGGCAAGGGTACCAAGTACAAGAGTTAGGACTTTTTGTATAGCTGTACAAGATATTGATGAGTACATTAAGAATATTGTGTGCACTTCTGGTCACCCTGCTATAGGAAGGATGTCTTCAAACTGGAAATGATACAAACTCAGGGGGTTAAGTTATTAAGAGGCTAGATTAGCTGGGGCTTTTTCTCCTTGGAGAACAGAGGCCAAGAGCTAACCCTGTACAAAATCATGAGAGGCATAGATACAGTGAATTGCAAGTTTCTTTTTTACAGGGCAGAGGAATCCAGAATGAAGATTTACAGTGAGAAGGGACAACAATTAAAAGGAGACCCAAAGGGCAGTTTCTTTACTAGAGGGTGCTACATAAATGGAACAAGCTGCCAGAGAAAACTAGGAGAGTACAATGATGTTTAAAATACATTTAGGTAGATACACGGATACGAAAGATTTAGAGGAATAAGCCAAACTCATGAAAATGGGACTACCACAGTTGTAAAACCTGGTTGGAATGGACAGTCTGGGCCAAAAGATGTGGTTGTGCACTAAATATTTATTGCACCTTAAAATATTACGCAACTTCAAGGAAAGAAACATTCCTATCATGAATGATTTCTCTACGATAATGTATCTCAGAAAAGGAAGATTTGCTTACTTGCAAGTTGTTCTTGTTTCTCCAATTTCCTAAAATAGATAAAAGATCACGTATGAACAGTGTGGCAGTTTAGTGAAAGATCACAGTGGCAAATTCACACTACATCTTGTGCACATTCTGGTCACCGATAAACAGGAAGCATGAAGTACTTTTGGAGAGGGTGCAGGAGAGCTTCAATATTATATTGCCTGGATTCAAGTATTACTTATAAGGGAGAAGTTAAAAAAAAAAATTGGATCGTTTTACCTGAAGTATCAGAAGCTGAGGGGCAACCGGATAAAAGTTTATAAAATTATGACAGGCATAGACGGGTTCAAACTGTGAGAACCTATTTGACATGGTGGAAGTGTCTATTGCTGGATGGCTTACATGGTTATAAAAAGGGGAGATGGGGTATGTTTAAAGTGCAAGGCAAGTCGTGTATACATTATATAACAGACTACAGGTGCCTCGAAGTTCACTAGGTTACTTGAAGCAGATGGATAGTGCCATTTTGCAGCATTTAGACAAACACATGAACTTGCAGGCAGGGAATGGAGGGATGTGGATCATGTGCAGACAGAAGCAGCCAGTTTAATTTAGTTTCATAATCAGCACGGCCATCTGTTACAGTTCTATATTCTTAAGAGTGATTGTGTTGAGGATGGCCATACAATGATATAAATCAGTTAGTACAATCAAAATCCGATAGAAAATGATTGTGGATCACAGGCATTAAGAAACTTATCCTCCGAAATAAGCTATCCAAAATTAGTTTTAAAATACAGAATCAAAGATCAGAGGAAGAACTTTCTTTTGTCATACAGAGCTGGAAGTAAGTCTGGAATGCACTGTGAAAGTACATTTGGCTGTGGACTATATGCTGGAAAGTGGGATTAGTGGGGTACCTAATTGGTGGGATTGGTGGGGTACCTAGCATGGAATGACTGGTTGGCTGAATGTCCCATTTCTATGTCATTTCATTGTAACTTTATGCCCTTGTCAGAATAAAATTCCCAACAAGGGATCAACATAAGCAGCATTTTTGGATTAACCACTTAATTAATTATGGGTCACCTAACCCTATTGGTGCACCATCTAGGAAATGGGAAGGTACAAATATTCATGTTTACATCAACATAAATTGCACAAATGTACATGTGGGATTTCTCAACCATGTATCCTCTGGAAGTACGATGCAAGGGAATCAGTGCCTCAACACCACAATGAATTTAAATGCGCAGTAAGCTCAGGCGATGCTGTCACCAACAAAATAATTTTGAATACTTCATAAATAAATTGCTAGATTATATTAATGGCTATAGCATATAGTGTAAAAAACAGCAGTGGAGTACAAGAGTTAAGTGCTCAGGAAGGACAGAGCAGCTATAAACACCGAGTCAATTTTGTCTGTTGCCAACCTCCTACTTGCCGCACTCCAATCAATCACCTGGCCAATCCTGCTCATTTTACACTCCTCAAGTGGAGGGCATCAAAACGCTGCTGTTGCATTCCAAATCAGTTTATGTTCACAGTCATTCAAAGATACTTCGATAAACAATTCTAAATTAACCCATTTTCTTGTGATTCTCAAAATTGTTCGGCACGGTGGCGCAGCGATAGAGTTGCTGCCTTACAACGCCAGAGATCCGCTTTCGATCCAGACTATGGGTGCTGTCTGTACGGAGTTTGTACATTCCCCCTGTGGGTTTTATCCGAGATCTTCGGTTTCCTCCCATACTGCAAAGATGTACAGGTTTGTAGGTTAATTGGCTTGGTAAGAATGTAAATTGTCCTTAGTGCGAGTGAGTGAATGATAGTGTTAATGTGCAGGGGATGTTGTTTGGTGCGGACTGGGTGGGCTGAAGAGCTCCTTTCCATGCTGTATTTCTAAACTAAACCCAATATCCATATACTTCCATTAGGACCTTTCAGGCATCCTCACATTATTAAAATTACCCCACTGGTGGCATTCATGCCTTCAGTTACCAAAACTCTTTGCCTGAATACTCTTAATACTTAAATTTAAGAATAATTCTTAATACTCTCCAATCCTTGCATCCTCACTTCCCCTTTAAGATGCTCCTTGAAACACAATTAAATAGTCATAAGCCCCACTATCACATTGCAGTTCCTTCACAAACTGTTTTTGTGAGCTCTTCCCACATTCACAGTCCTATGAAAATACAAGTTACTGAGCACACTACCCACACTAATAGCAATGATTCAATCAGTTCAACTAAACAGCTGACCTATAGAGCCAAAGCAAATGATAAAAGACCTGTGGCTGGGTGTCATGAGCGAGTCCACAGTGGATAATTGCTGAGATAGAAGCCAAGTTTGTTCTAACATATTGCTTGCCTGTCCCATCAGCATGCGACTCCATGCGGAGAGCGCGAGCAAACTGGAAGCGGGGGCCGCACAGAGGTCGGGTGATCCCCATACAGGGCCGGCCCCACCAGTATGCACCTGCATGCGGCGAGCGCGACCAAACCAGCAGCGGGGGCCGCACGGAGGTCGGGTGAGTGGCTCGACACGGCGCGAAGTTGGAGCGATGTCCGCGGTAAGTTCGCAAGGACAGAGAGGGACACACAGAGAGGGTCACAGAGGCACACAGAGAGAGGGTCACAGAGGCACACAGAGAGAGGGTCACAGAGGCACACAGAGAAAGGGTCACAGAGGCACGACGTCGAGGCGGTGCATAATGCGTCGCGGTGGCTGCGGGCCGACAAGCCGTTGCAGCGCGGAATTTTCAAACATGGTCAGTTTTTCGGAGCCCCGCGCGATGTCAGGACCAGCTCTGCACAACTCTATACGGCTCCAGCGATCAAAGTGGGACCGGCCCCGCGAGGACGGACGGCTCAAGCGACCACATTAGGTAGCGCTCACCGCATGGAGTCGCATGCTGGTGGGACAGGCCCTTAATACAGAAATGGTAAAAAAGTTGAGCTTAGCATAGAAACATAGAAAATAGGTGCAGGAGTAGGCCATTCGGCCCTTCGAGCCTGCACCACCATTCAATGTGATCATGGCTGATCATCCAACTCAGTATCCCGTACCTGCCTTCTCCCCATACCCCCTGATCCCTTTAGCCACAAGTGCCACATCTAACGCCCTCTTAAATATAGCCAATGAACTGGCCTCAACTACCTTCTGTGGCAGAGAATTCCAGAGACTCACGACTCACGGCATTAACAGGTCCGAATACCCAGAGGACATAACCAGAAAATAGCAATAACTCCAATACCCTGGAACAGAGGTGATATTGCAGTCCATCACAGGTATTGACTTCCCTACATCAAAGGGATCTACAAGAGGCACTTCCTCAAAAAGAGCAACACCACCATGGTCACACTCATCTTCCTGCTACTAGCAGGAAGGTACAGGAGTCAAAGAATCGTGACGTCTGGGGTCAGGAACCCCATAATCCTCTCCTGGGATAAATAAAGTTCTATCGTATCAGCTCCTTCCCAATAACCATCAGGCTCTTGTACCACACCAACCACAACCCTATCACAGCAATAATCTATGATTAACTTGGTTTTGGTTACACTAGCTACTTTGGTTCTGTACTATTATGGTCTGGTTACTGAGTATTGGTGATTAATTTATTGTATTACTGATTGCATATTTATTTATTGTGTTATTGTAACAGACCTGTAAAGCAGGAGCAAACAATAATTTCATCATTTTGTTCCTGGTACATTTGGCAATTAAAGGCCACTGACTTCTGAGTTAAGGTCAGGCAGTTTGCAGAGATTACAGTGCATTCAAAAAGTATTCAAACCCCTTCACTTTTTTCACATTGTTACGCGACTGCCTTATTTTAGAAATGTTTGCAAAGTAATTAAAAATAAACTGAAATATCACATTTACAAAAGTTTTCTGACCCTTTGCTATGTATGACACTCAAAATTCACCTTGGGTTCATCCGGTTTTCATTTTTACCTTTATGCATCCTGATGATTTTCATTCAGTGAGCTTTTGCTCAAATGGCCTTCAATTTACTTTAAACATATCACAGATGTAGTTGTAATCCGTCACGAGTGAAGAAAGATGAAACATCACCAGACTCTGGCATCCTGCTGCAAGTTTAGAATTGTCCAATAATTACTTTATACTTAATCAAGTGGAGTGAGAAAATGGTGCTTAGATTAGAGCTCGGAGGAATAGGCAGCATTTAAGAGTACCAGGGAAGGTGTGCAATCGAAGTTGGGTTGGAGGATGCTAAAACTGGCAAGAAATTTGCAACATACAATTGCGTATTTGCAATATCAGGCTATTAGCTTCTTCCTCTCAATACATACGATAAAAAAAGCTGTCAACATTCTTTGAGATACACAAAAGTCCCAGATTAGAAGCTGTGCAACCAAGTAGAGGTCAACCATTCAAGTCAAATACAAGCAATCCAGCAGTTTTTGCCAGAGATAAAGAACAATGAATGAAAGATATGCCATGCAAGTTGGAGGAACAGCATCTCATATTTCGCTTGAGCAGCTTACAGCCCAGTGGTATAAATTTGATTTCTCTCATTTCAGTTAGCCCTAGCATTCCCTCTCTCTATCCCTCCCCCACCCAGGTCACACAAGCATCTCGTTTTCACCTTACAAACAGCTACCAATGGCCTGTTTCCTTTATCATCGTAACTTTTTTGCATATCTTTCATTCATTGCTCTTTATCTCTCCACATCGTCTATATCTCTCAGTTCCCTGATCCCGAACCAGTCTGAAAGAGGGTCTCGACCCAAAATATCACCCATTCCTTCTCTCCAGAGATACTGGCAGTCCCGCTGAGTCACTCCAGCTTTTTGTATCTATCTTTGGTTTAAAGCAGCATCCGCAGTTTCTTCCTACACATCCTAGTACTTGTGGTGCATTTCAAAGAGAAAAGCATTCAGTGAAATATAGACAGCCTCTTCCTATGCACAACTTTTGGATTTAAAAAAAGAGTTGCTACCCCTCTGACATGGCTAATATGGGCATCTTAATGTGAATCTCAAACTATCCCACAGATGGGACAGAGGTATTTGAAAGAGCAGTTGATGGAGTACTTTGAGATAGTGCCCTCTTCTCACGAGTTTTCGATGCATGGAAAAGATTCTCAAAACCAACTCCCCATTTTGAGCAGTCAGAATTGGAAAATATCTGGCAAAACAGTGTGAAGTTATAGTAAACACCAGATATAGCTCTAATCTTGAGCAAAACAAAATGTTGGAGGAACTCAGCAGGTCAGGCAGCATCTGTGGGTGGAATAGGTAAGTGACATTTCAGGTCAGGACCCTTGTTAAAGATATCAATTCTATTCATACTACAATCACTTTGAGCTTCATCTGAGCATGACCCGAGCTAATATCTTCACCGAAAAGCAACTCTCATGGGGCAGGAGTGTATAAACTAAATGCAGGGGATATATGGAGCTAGGGGAGAAAGGACAGATATGCAGAAAGCAAAACCAACAGCTAGGGTTGCAAGACTGAAAAAGGAAGCCAGAGCAGGGGGGTGGTATTAAAAGTAAGATTTCAACAATTAAAATCTTAGGAATCAGGATTAGATATGGCAATTAAAACATTAAAAAACAGAAATTAATTGATTAATTATTGCAGAATGGAGTGATACACCACCTATATTAAAAAAAAAATGGCTTGATGTCAGACAAGTCGGTGAACTTATCTACAACAGCCAAAAATCTGTAGCCTCCCTTTGATCTGGTATTTTGTGGGTTCACATGCTTGATCAATGGTGTTTGATCATTAATGTTTTATTATTATTAATGTTTAGTGTTGTCTGAGTCACTAGTAACTATCAATGTATGTGGGCAGAGCACCAAGGCAAATTCCTTGTATGTGAATACTTGGCCAATAAACTTACTTACTATTTTCTACTAAGGACAGAAAGCAGAAGAGGCCTAGTAATATTGAACAAAGTTTCTTGCTGCTACACTGCAGGAGAATGCTGTAGAGTTAAGATGGAGAATATATTGGGATAAAAAGGCGCAGTGTTCACATTGAAAAGCTTTGAAAAAGGCAACCTCAGCTTAGAGATTGCTGTCGTACATGCTCTATTGGCAAGACTACAGCGCACTATTCAGTTACGGAAAATGAAGTGGGGCGATTAATGAGGGGAGAACCACTTGGCAGAAGCCACAGACAGCAAGGTGCAATATAAAACGTTTTAAAACATGCAAGCCTTCCAAAATGTTGGCAGATGAAAGGAGGGCCAACAAATTCAGCAGTGTTGGAGAAATTGCATTTGTGCAAGCAAACACCTTCCTACTGTGGCAATAAATCCAGGCATCTCATGACGTTGATTCAATGTCTCCCAACCAACATCCAACTTGCCTTCAAATTCACTTGGACAATCTCTGACCCTTGATCTCTATCCTTGGATCTGTCTCCATTTCACAGACAAATGATCGATTTTCAAGAATTGACAACAAACCCACCAGCTCCAACCTAGATGACACATCCTCCCATCCTGTCTTTGCAAGAATGCCATCTCTTTCATGCAGTTTCTCCATCTTGGCCACATCAAATTCAAAACTCAGCCTTCCACTCAGATATCCTATTGATGACCACTTTCATCAGTAAATGTGTTTTCCTATACCCTCACCTACACAGTTGTGGAATGGAGCCCTCACCTGTGTCTCCTCTTTCCTGCAGTCCTCTCTTCCCTCCTCCACAGTGCAATACAAGAGATCCCATGATGGTCACCTTTCATCCCACTAGCCACAGCATCTAAGATATCATGTTTCTACACCTCTCTCATCTCCATTCAGGGACGCCGACAGCCCTTCCAGGCATCAGCCATCATCTCTTCCTCTGGTTCAACATGCGTCTCAACATCTTCCTCCAGAGTAATTTCACACTTGCACCGTTTTGCTTCCATTTCACAAAGCATTCCAACCTGAATCATCAAGTGCCAACTTCCTCCAGCACATTGTTTTATGCACAAAATCAGCTGAGTATGTGGATCCCACTCAAAGGTTCCGTTACTTGCTTTTAGATGCTTCAGTGGCATTTAGTGACCACGATTACATCATAAGTTGTTTTGGTAACAAACACTCAGGAACAAAGGTGGCTGTAGTATGGTGCACATTGCCCAGTCCATTTTGGGTACCGAACTCCTCAAAGGACTCAACAGGAAGTACTGTTTTTAAATAAAAAGCAAATCAAAATTAAATCAGATCCTCATACCTTGTTCTCAGCTCGCTACTAGCATTAAGAAGTGTTACAGGAATCAGAAAACAATGATCTTCAGATTGAAGGATAGCTTCTTCCCAGCAAGTATCTATCTGGCTCTATCACAATCCGCTACTGACTTATTTATTAGAACATTGATTATTGCACATTTATGTATCTATTATTGTGCTAATGGACCTGTAAAGCTGAAGCAAGAACTTTATTGTTCTATTACTAGTACAAATGACAATTAAACACTAGGGAGAGCTTGCTCAGAAAGCAGAACTTTTTTGCTCCCATCCCAACACTAGCATAAAGTGCTTTTAATATCAGTGCAATTAAAAACAGATGCTTGCGGCCAACTAACTTTCCTATAAAATCTAAAACTCGCGCATTTTTAATGAACAAATACAAGGACCTATGTTCCAACCCAACATCAACTTCCTATAGATTGTAAAAGGAAAACTGCATCGGGCACTTGGCTCTTTTATTTTGCTGCACTGTCAATGAAGCCACTTGGACGACCATTTATACAAATACACATCAGATGCATTCCCAATAGGTTCTTTTCAACATTTACAAAAAAAAGTCTTCAAGTTATTGTTCAAGCCTGCATAAAGGCAGAATGTATTTTTAGTTTTAAAATGAATTAGAGTTAAATTAAAACAATTTTAAAATTAAAATCAAAAAGCTACCCCATGGGGGAAAAAATAAACCTTGCAATTACAAGCAGTAAACGGCCTCCTCACTCAAAGCCAATGCAACTACACCATTTTCAGGAGGTATTTGCAAAGTATAATGAACGTACTATATGCAGTACCATATGGAAGTCAGCTCAAATTATAATGGTGTGTAGTGCACAACTTACCCACAAAGCTAACAGCAGAGAAATCAAATTCTCGATTTCTGTTCATAGATAAGTATTGAAAAAGCAATGACAATACCTTGAAGCAGGGCTAAAATTTAGGTAGTAAATCATAAAGTATCATAATTGCACCCCAATACATGGTACTCTTCTAGAGCCCAAGTGATGTCGCACTGATCCCAACTTACGCAGAGAGGACCTCAAAGTAAGGGCCTGTCCCACTTAGGCAACTTTAGGCGAGTGCAGGAGACTGAGCTCGCCTCATGTTCGCCGGTGGTCTCTGGTAAGTCTCCTTCATGGTCGAGAGGAGTTCCCGCATTCTGGGAACCAGTCGCAGCCTCAGAATGGTCGCACCAAATTTTTCAACATGTTGAAAATTTCTCTGTGACCCAAAATTGGTCGCCATGGTGAAAATTGATACTTTTGTAGTCGTAGGTGCGGTGGTAGTGGGGCCACCATGATGTCGTTGTAGGTAATCGAGGTAGCCGTAGGTGGGTTTTAGTTAATCTCCTTTGCTGACTGGGCATTTTCATAGGCTCATTGGGGAAAAAAAACCATAAGCACGAGTTTTCAGAACCAAGGAAAACTGACCGGTAATGTTAAATGCCCACTAAACTTCACAGCTGCGTATCGCTGGCTTATTACAAGTTGTCTGGCTTCTTAAAAGTGTCCCCCCCCCCCCGGACTTACCTAACCTTCCTGTTCATCGCGGTGTGTCAGTATCACCTTGGCTTTGCACCATGTGAATTTCAGGCAGCGCTCCCCCGCTCTGTCCCTGTGTGTGTCTGTCCCTGCGTGTGTGTCCGTGTGCATCCGTGTGTGTCAGTGTCCGCATGTCCGTCCATGCGTGCATCCCTGCGCGTGCCGCTCTGACGGTCACCGTTCCAGTTCACGGTTTTTCAGGCGAGTGTTGCGAGCTTGAAGGTCACAGACAGTCCGCTGAAACGTTGAAAAGTCGCCTAAATGGGACAGGCCCTTCAAACTGCCGCTCTTACATGCCAGGATTAGGCTCTAGAACATCAAACAGTACAGCACCAGTACAAACCATTTGGTCCACCGTACATTTAAGTTAATCCTACCAGCCTTTGTGGCAGCACCACTTGTAGATATATTTTATCGAGGGGAGGTCAGTACCTGTGAAGGACCATAGAAACACAGAAAATAGATGCAGAAATAGGCCATTCAGCCCTTTAAGCCAGCACCGCCATTCAATATGATCATGGCTGATCATCCAAAATCAGTACCTCGTTCCTGCTTTCTCCCCATATCCCTTGATTCCGTTAGCCCCAAGAGCTAAATCCTTCTTGAAAACCTCCAGTGAAGTGGCCTCCACTGCCCTCTGTGGCAGAGAATTCCACAGGTTCACAACTCTCCGGGTAAAAAGGTTTTTCCTCATCTCAGTCCCAAAAGGCCTACTCCTTATTCTTAAACTGTGACCACTGGTTCTGGACTCCAACATTGGGAACCCTTTTCCTGCATCTACCCTGTCCAATCCTCTAAGAATTGTATATGTTTCTATAAGATCCCCTCGCATCCTTCTAAATTCCAGTGAATACAAGCCCAGTATACCCATTCTTTCCTCATAAGTCAGTCCCACCATCCCGGGAATTAACCTGGTGAACCTACGCTGCACTCCCGCAATAGCAAGAATTGATAGACCAAGCAGTAACTATCACTTTTTGTAAGCTTCATTCCCGAGTGGTCTCATCTCCTTCTATAACCTCCCCTAGCAGTGTCTGACACACATTGCAATTGGCAAACAGTTTTGCAAAAATATATTCAATCTTTCAAGCATCCAATTGCATTGCAATACCCTACTACACTGGTCTATTTCATCTTACCAGGTAATGATTCTGTAACATCCATTTCAAAGTGTACCCTTCACTAGCTTCCACAAATCCATACCATATCTCAGGGCTTGAGAGACCAAACTCAGCTTCAGGATTCACCCAATTCTGTTTACTGAACACTTTAATAAAAGTCACCCTCAACAATGCACAAATCCCAGTTTTTCTTGCTGGTTCATGACCTGTGATTTTTCCAATTGCCCTTTTCACCCCCTTTTTAAATTGTGTGGATGCTCCACAAGGGGTGGAAAAATAAAGATTAACATGGTATTCCAACTCTGAGATATGTTCAGGAGCAAAATTAAAACCCAAACAAAACAACAATTCAAACACATTCAAGTCCATTTTCACTAAGTGTTGTTATCCGACTATCCCCAACCAGAATCCCGCAAGGCCTAGTCAAGCAACCTGCAAAAGAACCCATGCAGCATAACTGCCAATGTGCATTCATATATAGGAGCCAGTAATTAGCACATTCATATATAAGAGTTAGGGAGATGGTGGGACAAACATGTACCCACCCAGATGAATCTAAAGGTAATTTACTGAAAATGGAGAATTCATTCATAAAGCAATCTCAATGCTAGCATTTATTTCAAGAGTGCTTGTATACAAAAACAGGGAAGTAATGCTGAGGCTCCAAGGCACTGGTAAGGCTGCATTTGGAATATTGAGAGCAATTTTGGGCACCATATCCGAGGATGTGCTGGCTCTGGAGAGGGTCCAGGGAAGGTTTACAAGAATGATCCCAGGAATTAGTAGGTTAACCTATGATGAGGGTTTGTCAGCACTGGGCCTGTCCTCGCTGGAGTTTAGAAGACTGAGGAGCAACCTCATTGAAACATACAGAACAGTGAAAGGTTTGGATAGAGTGGATGTGGAGGATGTTTCCACTAGTGGGAGAGTCTAGGACTCAAGGACACCCTTAGAATTAGGAAGATAAGGAGAAATGTATTTAGTCAGAGGGTGGCGAATCTGTGGAATTCTTTCCCACAGAAGGCTGTAGAGTGGATATTTTTAAGGCAGAGATAGATTTCTGATTAGTTCAAGTGTCAGGGGTTATGGGGATAAGGTAGGAGAATGGGGTTAGGAGGGAGGAATAGATCAGCCATGATTGAATGACAGAGTAGACTTGATTCAGATTCAATTTTAATTGTCATTGTCATTGTACAGTACAGAGACAACGAAATGCATTTAGCATCTCCCGGGAAGAGCGACACAGCAAATGATTTGAATAAATAATAATAAGTGTCCGGGTGGGGGGGGGGGTGATTGGCAGTCACCGAGGTACGTTGTTGAGTAGCGTGACAGCCGCCGGAAAGAAGCTGTTCCTGGACCTGCTGGTTTAGCAACGGAGATACCTGTAGCGCCTCCCGGATGGTAGGAGGGTAAACAGTCCATGGTTGGGGTGAGAGAGGTCCTTGGCGATGCTGAGCGCCCTCCGCAGACAACGCTTGCTTTGGACAGACTCAATGGAGGGGAGCGAGGAACCGGTGATGCGTTGGGCAATTTTCACCACCCTCTGCAATGCCTTCCGGTCGGAGACAGAGCAGTTGCCATACCAAACTGTGATGCAGTTGGTAAGGATGCTCTCGATGGTGCAGCGGTAGAAGTTCACCAGGATCTGAGGAGACAGATGGACCTTCTTCAGTCTCCTCAGGAAGAAGAGACGCTGGTGAGCCTTCTTGATCAGAGTTGAGGTATTGTGGGTCCAAGAGAGGTCATCGGAGAGGTTGACTCCCAGGAACCTGAAGCTAGAAACACGTTCCACCTCCGTACTGTTAATGTGGATGGGGGTGTGCATGCCGCCCGTGGACGTCCTGAAGTCTACAATGAGCTCCTTGGTCTTCTTGGAGTTAACGGCCAGGTTGTTGTCAGCGCACCATGCTGCTAAGTGCTGGACCTCCTCCCTGTAGGCCGACTCATCGTTGTTGCTGATGAGGCCAATCACCGTTGTATCATCTGCATACTTGATGATGGTGTTAGTACCATGTACAGGTGTGCAGTCATAGGTGAAGAGGGAGTAGAGGAGGGGGCTCAGCACACAGCCCTGTGGAACGCCGGTGTTCAGGGTGAGGGTTGAATAGGTGTGCTTGTCTAACCTAACAGACTGGGGTCTGTTGGTTAGAAAGTCCAGTATCCAGTTGCAGAGGGAAGGAGCGATGCAAAGGTTACCGAGTTTGGTGATCAATTTTGATGGTATAATGGTGTTGAATGCTGAGCTGTAATCGATGAACAGCATTCTTACGCAAGTGTCTCTGTTGTCGAGGTGGGAGAGGGCGGAGTGAAGTGCCGTTGAGATGGCATCCTCCGTACTCCTATTCTTGCGGTAGGCAAACTGATAGGGATCCAGTGTGGGGGGTAGGCAGCTTTTGAGGTGTGCCAGGACCAGCCTCTCGAAGCACTTGGTGATGATGGGGGTAAGTGTAACTGGGCGGAAGTCGTTGAGGCTTGCCGCAGTGGAGTGTTTTGGCACTGGCACGATGGAGGTGGTTTTAAGGCACGTGGGGACAACTGCCTGGGCAAGTGACAGGTTGAAGATATCAGTCCAGACGTCTGCCAGCTGCGCCGCACAGACCCCGAGCACGCGCCCGGGGATGCCGTCAGGGCCAGCAGCTTTACGTGCATTAGTCCTACTCAGTGCCACGTGTACGTCGTAGGGGGTGAGTGTGAGGGGTTGGTGATCGGCAGGTAGCACAGCCTTGATGGCTGTCTCTAGATGGTCCCTGTCGAAGCGGCCATAGAAGTGATTGAGCTCCTCAAGGAAGGAGGCGTCGCTGGATGTGGGGGTGGTGTTGGCGGGTCTGTAGTCCGTGATGGCCTGGATGCCTTGCCACATGCGTCGGGGGTCGGAGTTGTTGTTGAAGTGCTCCTCAATCCTGAGCTTATGGCAGTGCTTGGCCTTCTTGATGCCCCTCTTCAGGTTAGCCCTGGCTGAACTGTAGGCTCGAGCATCGCCTGACCTGAAAGCGGTGTCCCGTGCTTTCAGAAGTAGCCTGACCTCGCTGCTCATCCATGGCTTCTGATTCGGGAATATGGTCACCCGTTTGAGGGAGGTGACACTATTGATGGTGGAGTTTATAAAGTCCAGAACAGAGGATGTGTAGGAGTCAATGTCCGTGTGGGAGTCAAGGGTGGCCTGGGCTGCAAACACCTTCCAGTGTTTCCAAAACACTGCTGACCAGACTTCCTCTGACCAGACTTTAGCTGTCCTCACAGTTGGTTTAACCCGTTTGATGAGTGGGGAGTACTTAGGGAGCAGGAACAATGAGATGTGATCAGACTGACCAAGGTGGGGGAGGGGGATGGCTTTGTAAGCTTCAGCTTACAAAGGCCAAACGGCCTACTTTTACTCCTATACCTTTCGACCATTGTTCATACCACTGGATTGCAAGCTACCAAAGTGGAATAAAAGGTGCTGTTCCTCCAGTTCGCAATGTAACTTCACTCTGCCAATGAAGGAGGCAAAGGGATGAAAGATCAGTATGAGAATAGGAAGTGGAGTTAAAAATAGTAAGAGAGCAGAACTCAAAGGAATGGTCACCTACTCTGCAAAATATAAAGGAAGCCACATCAGGGGGGAAGCAGATATTGAAATTTGAATCCTCCAATTTCAAGTAATACCCATCAAACAACCACCCCAACCCTTTCCACTGCCCTCCATCCCAGTGCGCACACATTTGTCCCACCAATTTCCTTCACTCTAGTCACCATGTTCCTTTCCTCTTCTCATTATGCTCCCATCCCAGTCCCCCATTTCCCCTTCATCTCCAACTTTCCCCTCAAACTCCCCTCCCACCTTATACCTTCCACAAGACTTTACATTCCACTCCTGTCAACCCTTTGTCTCCTCAGCCTAGAATAAGCCAACTTTGGAACTACCAAAACCTACCGGTTTTTGCTCTCATCACCCTGGATATAATTTTATTTGTTTAATTCTCTGATCTTTGGCTTTCCATCCACACGATTTTACCAGGGTCTAACGAACTTCAATATTTTGCTTGCCAAATAAATCCTTTTTTTCCCCCCATATAAAGATTCTTAAAATCGTTAATAATTTCTCCACAAGTCCACATTTTAATATTGCTCCCTAAGCAGTAATATTCACAATTTATTTTCTCCTCATTCTAGGAATTCAAGGAGGGAGAGAAGATAAAGGATCTTTCACATTCTCAGGTTGTCCAAACTTTTTCAATAAAAGACAAATGTGGGAAGCGTGCCAAATAATTTAGTCAGTGGTCCAAAAGTAAAGAGGAAATGACCATAGTCTGCTTATCTGCTGTTGATGCAGAATGAGTGGTGGCCACCATATATAGAGAACATCCCTGCCCTTTGAGTTATGCCGAAGGATGGCTCACATCCAGCAAAGGCTTTAGTTTAACATCACATCCAAAAACTCCTTTAGTAATGCAGTGTCAGCCAAGATAGTGTGTTCGATCTTTAAAATTGACTAAAATTTACAGCCAACCAATTCATTTGCAAGAATATCAGTGATCTAATGTTCATGCTGGCAATTTAAATAAATATCTTTGCCCCCAACATACTCAAATTCAACAAAATTGAGTTTTATAATCTATTAGTTTATGATGCATGCAACACATGAACATTCATAGTTCGCAGGTACAATTTTCCCTGCAAATATTGCAGCCAATATTTTTGTTATCAGAATTTAGCATGTAGTATTTCAGAAAGTTGATACTCTGGAACTTAACCTAACATGTTCAGTAAACTCGCTCTCTACATTGTTCCAATCCAAACTGAAGCATCTCTCTCCAAGCAATGTTTTGTGTGACTGAACCAAAAACAGGCATCTCGTACAAATTTCACAAGATAAATTAATTAAAAAACCCACCTCGTTTTCACCCCAAAACTCTTCAATCACCAACACATACAAAGCAGAAAGACATGCACATTTTTAAAGTGTAAAATGAAAGTCAAAGATAGAGGGGTTGTTTGAACATTACTCTGATTTGAAGTATTTAATAATCAAGATTGGACCAGCTATATTTTATTTTAATCAAGATTTGTTTTTTAAAAGGGTGCATCACAGCTTGGTTTGGGAACAGCTCCAGACCATCACTCAAACCAACCTCCCTTCCATTGATTCCATTTATACCTCACGCTGCCTCTGTAAGGCCAGCAGCATAATCAAGGACAAGTCACACCCTGACCAGCTGTTATCAGGCAACTGAGCCATTCTACCACAACCAGAGAGCAGACCCGAACTACAATATACCTCATCGGGGACCCTTGGAATATCTTTGATCGGACTTTATTGGCTTTACCTTGCACTAAACGCGATTCCCTTATGTATCTGTACATGTTGCATGGCTCAATTGTATTCATGTATTGTCGTTCCACTGGCTGGTTAGCATGCAACAAAGCTTTTCACGGTACACGTGACAATAAACCAAAATGAAACTGAGCGCATTCCACTTAAACAGTGCACTGAATAAGCACTTTATGCTGCAATTTAAACAATTCGTGCATTCACACAAAAAACAGGCAATGTCACATCACAAATATTTTGGTTCTACATCATTCTACTGCAATGCAGATTTGCATAAAGACATTTCTTCTCCTTGATCATCAAGTGCTGGAGGAACACCATGACTACTCCAACGGAGGTTGCAATCCACAAGTCACACAGGATCATTCCAATTCCAATTTGAAAGCCATGCATGCAGAGCACCGCACTATCACCACCCTATTCTCATCTCACGACTACTATTGAGTACTAGTTGTACTAAGTACAACTGTGACTTCAAAGTTCAAGAAAAGCTTCTTCCCAGCAACTATCAGGCTTGAACACTAACCACTACCTCAGCAACTATGGCCTTTGGATTGGTTGCACTATGTATTTCAGTTCTGACCCTCGTGTCCTGGCTACCTAGTATTATCATTATTCATTTTGTTGTTTTATTGTTTATTGGATATTTATGTGTCATGTTATTGCATGAGACGTGATCAGCTAATTGTGAATCATTGACTCGGTTGTGCTTTTTTGAAATAATCATGAAAATCAAAGGGCAGGCTGGTATGCATAGTCCCTATGGACTCAAGCAAGGCCTTTGATAAGGTTCGATATGGTAGGCTAATATAGAAGGTTAGATCGTATGGGATCCAGGGAGAGCCAGCTAAGTGAAGAAGGCGTGGACACACCTTGAAGCGTGAAGGTGGCGGTGGAAGGTTGTTTATCGGACAGGAGACCTGTAACTAGCGGTGCACCTCGGGGATCTGTGCTGGACCCATTGTTGTTTATCATCAACGATTTGGATGAAAACATGACTATTCCGTTACAAATGTCGTAAAATAGGTGGCATCACAAACAGTGACGAAAGACTTACAGTGGAATTTCAATCAGCTGGACATATGAGCAGAGCAATGGCAAATGGAGTATAATTTAGTTATGTGCAAGGTGTTGCCTTTTCGGAAATCAAACCAAATAAGACTTTCAAGAGTGTTTAATAGTAAGATTAAACGAGAACTTACCAGTTTGAAGTTTGATCTTTATTTTATGAGGAGTTGCGATGAGGAATTTCGTGAAGAACCCGCCAGCACGCATGCGCGACATCGCTTCAAAGCAGCGGTGTGGAATCACAGAACCAACAAACCAAAGAAATGACTTGTGATAGTAAGATTGAAGAGACTCTAGTTACCAGTTGACTTTATCATCGAGGGTTGGGAGCGGAGGGCACGAAATCCCTCATCGCAACTCCTCATAAAATAAAGATCAAACTTCAAACTGGTAAGTTCTCGTTTAATCTTACTATTTCATTTCGGAGTCACGTGAGTGACTTCGTGAAGATTTCAAAGCTCTGTGATTACACGCCCTGGACAACGTCCATGCTATCACACACGCCACAATAAGGATGGACAGGAGTAATCAAAATTTTCAGACTGCTGTTCTGAAAAATAATAATATTTATTAATAATAACAAAAGAAAAAACCCCTCACTGGGGAATAGTCGAATGTTCTCGGCCTGCATTCAGTACAGCTTCTGCGAACATTCCAGGAGCGGTAATAGGTTTATTATAAAACCGCTGAAAAGTGGCTTCACTGGCCCATCCCGCTGTGGCTAGTATATGGTCCATGGGCACCTCCATGACCTTTGCCGCCGACGTTGATGCAGCCCTGGTGGAATGGGATTTAAATACATTAGTATCTATACCTGCTTCGTTCAAGACGATTCCGAGCCATCTGGAGATAGTCTGTACCGTCACTCTATGGTGAGGTCTCTTATGGCTGATTAGCAAGTATTGCTCCATTCCCCTTAATTTCCGCGTCACTTTAATATAGTGGCGGATGTGGGTGGCTAAACATAGCCTGGCATCAGCGGGGTATGCTGGAACACCAGCTGCAGCCCTGTGAATCCGGGCCTGTGCTGTTTAAGCAATTCATCAATAAAGAAAATAACCTTTTCAGGGGTAGAGATCATTCTATCAATCTTGATCTTGTGAAGAGTCTGTACCCTTTGTGCCGAAGTAAGTGCCAATAACATCACCAACTTCAGGGTGAGTTTGTCCAATTCAAGCCTAATCATGGGCGACCACGTCCTGAGCAGGGTCAGTACATTCCCAATATCCCAGGTGACGTTGTAACACGGTCTAGGCGGATTGGAATTGAATATTCCCCGCATCAGTTTGGACACCAGTTTATTGGATCCTACCTCCAAATTGAGGTAGTATGATAGTGCGCTCCTGGCGCTGTTGATGGCACTATAGCTGAGGTGTTCGTCATGATGTAACCCCGCAAGGAACTCCAGCACATCTGTGATTGAAACGGAGTCATATGCAATGTCCAAGCGGCCGCAGTAGGTTTCCCATTTCCTGATGTGCGATAAATATTGCCGTCTTGTGGACTCCCTGCATGATGCTCCCATGGTATCCATGGTCCTCGATGATAGGCCATACTTCAGTAATGGTCTGTTCAAATCCTGCAAGCCAATAAATTCAAATGACTATGGCAGGGGTGTGGTTCCCCTGAAACGGGGTTCGTCACCAATTGTGGGCAACCCTCTAAGAGGACCCATGGTTGACTGATCATGCCAAGGACCACCGGATACCATGACTGAGTAGGCCAGTCGGGTATGATAAGAATGCCATTAGCAGCATCTAGCTGGATTTTCCGCAATACCCGACTGATGAGGCAAAATGGGCGAAATACATAGAAAAACCATTTCCCCAGTCTAGCGAGAAAGCGTCCATCGCCATTGCCCCAGGATCTGGCTCCCATGATACATATGTTGGTACTTGATGGTTTAACCGTGACGCAAAAAGGTCAATATCCGGCTTACCAAATTTGGCTGTAATTTGTTCGAATATTTGGGAATTCAACATCCACTCGATGTTGTCATTGAATTTCCGTGACCTGGTGTCCGCCACTGTGTTGAGCTTACCTGGTAAATAGGTAGCTGAAATCCAAATATTCCTTTGAATACACCAGAGCCAAATTGTATTCGCCAATTCATCACATGAAATTGACCTGGTACCACCCATATGATTTAGATATGCCACCGCAGGGGTGTTGTCTATTTGGAGACGGACATGAGTGTCAGTAAGGTTTGAACAATAAGCTCTAAGTCCGTGGAATGCCCCAAGCATCTCCAAATAATTTATCCCTTGTGTTAACAAAAGGGTAGATTCTAGTGAATCCCATCTGCCCCCACAACTAGTGTTGTTGTCCGTAGCTCCCCAGCCATGGGAGCTTGCGTCTGTTTGTAAGTATACCACCGGACGAGGCACAATGATGGGTTTAAATGAGTTATGGATATTGTCAATCCACCATTGTAACTCAATTTTTGCCTTTAGTGGCAGCTGCATAGGTCTATCAAAATGTCCAGCATTCAATTTCAATGCTGAAATCTTGGATCTTTGTAAATTTTGATAATGTAAAGGTCCGAATTGAGCAGCTGGAAAAACTGCTACAATTTTCCCAATTACCTTAGCATTTTGTCTGATTGATGGTATACTGACGCAGACCAGGTTCTTGCATGTTAGAATGACATCCCCAACCTTGTTAGTTGGGATGGTGGCAATCATGTGATTGGAATCTATCGTGAACCCCAGATAGTCCATGATCTGTGAAGGACAGAACTTTGATTTATCTGGATGGATAATAAATCCCATTTTTTTGGAATATTTCCACGGTGGCTGAAACTGCCAATTTTGCTGATTCCAATGTGTGCCCAATAATGAGGATATCATCTAGATAAGCCATGACCGTGTGATTTGCCCTCCTCAGTGTGGCTAACACTGGTTTAAGTAATTTGGTAAACAATCTAGGGGCTGTGGTAAGCCCATTGGGCAAAGCTTTATATTGCCAAAGTTGATCCATCCAGATGAATTTCAAGAACTTCCTGTGATGTTTCTGAACGGATACTGAATAGTATGCATCTTAAGTCAATGCATGCCATGAAGCAGCCCTCAGAAATCAAAGATTTGGCCTTCAAACGTGTCTATTTTGAAATGGGTATATTGTACAAAGGTATTCAAATGGGTTAGATCTATAATGACTCGACATCCACCATCTTTTTTGGTTTTAGTAAATATATTGGAAACAAACTCAATCGGCTCATGTGTGGTTCTTTCTATCACACCTTTCTCTAGTAGCCTTAATATTTCAGCATAGCCTACTGCTGTTTCCTTCCTGGAAAGTGCAAATCTGCGATTCGGCATATGCTGAGGTGGAGGAATTTGGCCATTTGTGAACTCAATCTCATAACCCTGAATACTTTGTAAAATAAACTCATCCGAGGTGATGTTTTCCCATGCCTCCTTGAACCCCCGTAGCCTACCCCCAACATGTGAGGTTAGACATGCCACTGCATGAAACCCAGACCGCCTTACCTTCATGGTTATCGGTGGTCCCTGGCGTGTTTGGTGGGACGTGGAGGTGCTGGGTTGCGCTGGTAGTAAGGAAAACGCATTTTCCATGCTGGCCGTTGAGGGCCTAGCCCTAAAAAAGGCCTGGGCTGTTGAGGCTGTTGGTGCATAGGAGGCGCCGGAACATAGGTCCTTGCTGGCCTTTCGGTATGACCTCATGGCCTGAAAAAAGGTGTTTTCTTGGCCGTCTGTCTGGTCATGGTGTGTGACCTCATCAGACCCACTGTTTTTGCATGGTCATCTAGCTCTTTGACCTGCTTCGGGAGGTCTTCTCCGAATAGCTGTCTGGGTGGTGGTGGTGTTGGAGGTGCTCTACATATTCCCGCAAATTTGGGGTTTAATGTTGGCTTAATAATGCTTTTTCTAAAAGCATTAATTTCGTATTGCGTGTTGCAAAGTAGAGCCAGGGCATCCTCCTGTTCGGTGTTTAGATCCACTCCATCCACCGACCTTGCAAACGCGGTTATCCCAGATGTAAGCAACTTCAGGATTCTTTGTAATTTCACTTCCTGAGTTCGAATGCCTGGGCTGATATTGCCCCAAATAGGCATGTTGACTATAGGCACATTGAGCGAATTGCAATTGCCCAGCGCCTTATGTCTATCCATGGCCTTTGCAAGGACCTCCTCCTGTAGCTGATGGTTCGTGAGGGAATCTATGGTAGCAGCCAACTTGGAGTCGAGGGGTTGATATGGGTAATCCAAACTTGGCTGCCACGTCCAGGAGTTCTTCCTGGGGAACTTCAGGTGCAACTGGGGCATGTACCAAGATTTCCTCCTCTTCTGGCCTCATGCTACCCATAGATGATGGGGATATGTTCATGAGTCCCCTGGAACTGTGAGTTTCCTGTCTTTGATTGAGCAGGAGTTGTTCCATAATCCTCTCCATCCGGTCTATGCGCCCTTCATCGTGCGTGAATGGGCGGTTAGAGTCCTCATGCCCGAAGGAACTTCTGAGGCTCCTATCATCGGCCCGTACCTCATCGAGGTAATGTCGGTGCCGTGACGATAAGTCGCTACCAGCCGCCTCAGCGAAACTGAACGACTCCCGCGCGGATCTGCTCATACGCCTTCTTTTGGCTGAGCTGTATCCGGCTGCCTCTGAGGGCATAGGCGGCGAAAAGTCGGCACCCGACGCCTCGGCGTGGTGACCCGACATCCGCGCGGGCTTGCCGACTGTCCTTTTCCTGGACCCAGACGGCGTACGGTCCCGTCCAGCCCCCAGCGGGGGAAGCGGTGACTGTGGCGAGACTCCACCTGTGTGACTGCTCCTGGCCCAACTAGGTGGTGAGTCTCTACTGGCCCTCCTTGGTCTGCCAGTGGACTCTGGTCTCGTTGATGCACCAGGCCGCAATCTAGCGGGTCCTGGTGAACCCTCTGCCCGTAAAGGGCTGGGTTCTCGAGCTCTATCCCTGGCTCTGCTATGAGGGCTCAGGGAGAAGGGCCGTGCAGCAGCACGTAAACCCTTTTTGCTCACCTCTGCCAATGATCCAGTTGGCGAGAGAGAAATGGAGTCAGGGTCCACCTGCTCCGGCGCTGTTCCGACTTCTTGCTCTGCGGGAACTCCGCTAGAGCTCAGCTGTGTCGGTAATTCGGGTCCTGTGACTACAGGGCTCCCCGATTTTCGCGCCTTTTTCCCGGTCCTTCCAGCAGGTGCTGTAGAAGGGAGCTCCGGGCTCGGTGGCCGACAGGTCCTAGAGGATGTCCTGCGGCTCTTACTCCTTTTGTCCATGGTTTTCTGTAGGGAAAAATACACAAACAGACAAACCCAACCAGCTCAAGGTTGGTTATACTTACCCGAGTTGGTCCTTTTGAGGGCTGGTGGTGAGCCGCGCTCCTCCTCCAGCCGTCGACTGCAAATGCGAGCGACGATATGTCGCGCATGCGTGCTGGCGGGTTCTTCACGAAGTCACTCACGTGACTCCGAAATGAAATTGTCATATGCACCATCAACAGCACAATTAAATTCTTACTTGCAGCAGCACAACAGGCCTGCAAACAATACCTAAAGATCATATTAAAACAAAAATATAATACATTATCAACAACAATACAAGTGCAAGAAACAGCCAGGGCAGTGTGTGTTTTTGATAATACTGGCTGCCTTCTTGAGACAGCTCTTCCTATAGATCACTTGATGGTGGGGAGGTCAGTACCCAAGATGGACCGAGAAGTGCCAACTTAGCAAATACTGAACAGCAGTGCCCTGCGCAATTTTGTAGAGCAAATGGACCTAGAAGTAAAAATACAAAAAATCCCAAAATGGCGACACAAGTGGATGTGGTGGTGAGGGGGGCTTTTGGCACGCAGACATTCACTAGTCATGACATGGAGTATAGAAGTTGGGGCATTATTATCACTGTTATAAGAGAAGATGGCGAGGCTGTACTTGGACTATTGTGTTTAGTTTTAGTCACCTAACTGTAGAAAAAGTGCCATTAATTTGGAAAGAATGCCAAAAATATTTACGAGGGTGTTGCTTGAGCTAGAGTGATTGGGCAGAACTTAATTCTTTAGAGTGTAGGACAGAGACTAAGTGATGTTATAAAGCAGCATGATATCAATAAGGGCACAGACAGGATGAACGCATACAGCCTTGCCCCCCAGGATTGTGCAATCAATAACTAGAGGGTATAGGTTTAAGGCAAGGGGAAACGATTGTCTAGGAACCAGAGGGAGAATGTTTTCCGCATATAGTACATTTCTGGAATTAGCAGGCAGAGGTAATAGTTGAGGTAAGCACAGTAACAATATTTAAGATATATTTGAACAGGCACATGGATCGTAAAGACTCAGAGGAATAAGAGTCAAGTGAGTGGAAATGACACCAGTGTATATGAGCATCTTGCAGAACATGAATGAATTGGGCCAAAGGATTAGGATTGTGCTGTACAACTGCCCAATTATCCCCATTGAAGTGGAGATGGCCATCACAAAGTAAAAGAGATGTCTAAATTAGAATGTTTGATCTAATAGAGGAAAACAATTCCCACTTCAAGTCAAAGTCAAAAGTCAAACAAACTTTATTGTCATTTAGAAATACATCGATATATGCAATTCCAAATGAAATTCCGTTGCATTTGGCAATACGATAATACACAGGATAAAATGGATAAAAGGATAAAATGGATAAAAGGATAAAATAGACAATGGTGGCAGCCCATTACATGGCATTCAGGAGTCTGATGGTTCGTAGGATGAAGCTGTTGCAGAACCTTGATGTCCTGCTCCTTATGCTGCGATATCTTTTGCCTGAGGGCAGCAGAGTGAACAGTCCATGGTGGAGATGTGTGGGGTCTTTTATAATACTGCTGGCCTTAGAAACGTAACGTTTGGTCGCAATATCCCCGATTGAGGGGAGAGAAGTCCTGATGATTTTTTCCGCTGTCCTCACCACTCTCTGCACGGACTTCCAGTCGGAGGCTTTACAGTCCGCAAACCAGACAGAGATACAGCTGGTCAAAATACTCTCTATGGTGCCCCTGTAAAAAGTGGCGAGGATGGGATGGGGGAGGTGAGCTCTTCTCATCCGGCGCAGAAAGTGCAACCACTGCTGCGCTCTCTTAACTGTTGATGAGATGTTATTTAACCAGGTCAGACTGTTAGTGATCTGCACCCCCAGGAACTTAGCGCTACTGACCACCTCCACATCGCTGTCATTGATGTGAAGTGGTGTGGGTCTGTGCCTGTTTTTCCTGAAGTCGACGATGACCTCCTTTGTTTTTTCGACATTCAGGATCAGGTTGTTTGTATTGCACCAGTTGTTTCACCTCCTCCCTGTAAGCCAGCTCATTGTCGTCCCGGATGAGGCCCACCACTGTTGTGTCATCTGCGTACTTCATGATGTGGTTTGTACTAAACGTGGCACAACAGTCGTGGGTCATCAGGGTAAACAGCAGTGGACTCAGGGCACAGCCCAGAGGGGAGCCGGTGCTCAGAGAGATGATGTTAGAGGTGTTATTTCCAACCCTCACTGACTCGGATCTGTTAGTGAGGAAGTCCAGTAGCAAGTTGCACATGGGGGTGCCGAGGCCCAATGGAACCAGTTTGCTTATCAGGTGCCGAGGGATAATTGTGTTGAACGCTGAACTAAAATCCACGAACAGCATTCGCACATAAGTGTTCTCCTCTAGATGTTCCAGGCTCAGATGGAGTACGGAGGATATAGCGTCCTCTGTGGAGCGGTTTGGCCTGTAAGCAAACTGGTATGGGTCAAGTGTGGAGGGGAGTCTGGAGGTAATATGTTCCCCGACCAGCCTCGAAGCACTTCATCATTATGGGAGTGAGTGCTACAGGGCGGTAATCGTCGAGACATTGTATCTTGGATTTGTTTTGGCACTGGTATGATGGTGGCAGTCTTAAAACACGATGGGACGACAGCCTGGTTCAGCAAGGTGTTGAAGATGTCCGTAAGGACATGTGCCAGCTGATCAGCACATTCCCCGAGCACCCGCGCTGGTATGTTATCAGGACCTGCCGCCTTCCGTGCGTTCACTCCTTTTAGGAGAATCACTTGTTAGGGAATTAGTGATAGATGAAGGCATGTTTAAATTTCTCTTATAGAGATTCTAGATAGAAAATGAAAACATTTCCCAAGGAAAAAGAAAGTACATTTTTGCTGCAGGTAAGGCAGTGCTCGGTGGCGAGAGGGCAGTAGAATGTTATGATACCATCTAGCTAAGTGGCATCTCAGACAGAATTGGGCAGTATCCACCTATGACAACACAAGTCACATTCTGAAACAGGGTTACCAATCTGGCTATTATATCTAGTAATGGATTGATCCAACCACAAGGTACAATGCCACAGCAGACGAACATTTGCTTTAAATTCTATAAATGCTGAACAGCTTTACCAAATGACCAAAGTAGTCAAATCTAACCTATTTTGTTCCAATTTGATAAGGGTTTCATCTGACTAAACAGCTAACAATTCTGTTGAATTGCAGGAGAAAACATTCAGCCGATTCATGTACAACTTTTGTTCGACATTGTTTTTGGTGCGATGAGATTTAACAGCATTTCAATTTTGTTTATAATTAAATTTTAATTTCAGGATTAAAGGTAAAACGATTCTGCAACCAAGGCGAGTTCATCCAGCAGTTTGTTTTTTGCTCAAGATTACAGAATCTGCAGTCTCGTGTCGAGAGTTTAATGTTATTCAAAGACTCAACAAACAGAAGCTTCGTTGCTGAGATCACACCACCTGGTTCTGGAAAACAACCATTCGGGAGAACAGGGCTTGCGGCATGTTCAATCAGTAGTTTTTAACATGAAACATTAGCAGATATCACACATTACGCATTTAATGGAGTAGGGCTTCACTTGTTATTTTAGCTTGTTTCTTGATGATCGTTACAACTACTAATTGTTCACACAACTCAAAAATCAATGTAGAATATACAAGAAACCACTTTTTCATTCATAAATCTCAGCTACAGCTGCTCTTCACAACACAACATCCAAGAACGATAAACAAAACACAGTCGGAGGTAAACTTTCTGTTGACATTCATTATTTATTTTATTCTTTTTACAAAATAACAATTGTGGTCAGCTGTTCCACAATCCAGAATTCCCCAAACTTCTATCCAAATCACTACAGCAGAATCAAATCTTTTTTTTTAAATGAAGATGGGGTTTATCCATGAAGGCAACCCATTTCTAGTTGTACGTTACCCATTTCCAGCTTGATCACACTGATTCTACTCATGCAGTTTAACTTCATTTTTAATTGAAAATAGAGTACAAGTTAACATGCATAATCCTTTACAATCACCAAATTTACAATGTTTCTTCTTATTATTATGAAAGAGAAAAAACATCAAATCAGTGTAGCAACTTTCCCGTGACTAGTGTTCCATTTTCTGGCAACCCAGGAACGCTGCAGTTAGATCCTTAGCTCCCCGACTATACTATTCTCGTTTAGCCATTCAAAACTTACATTTAGCTTTGCCGATTAGGAAGACACCAAAACAATGAAAGTCCCTTCTCTCTTTCAATCTCAACTATACTATGCTGTATTATTCATTTCCCTTTATGCGTAGCATTTCACGGGATTAAATTACAAATGGCTTTATTCCACACACTTACACAGGCATTGTTCAACTTATTTTGTAATCCGAATGTTGCCTTCTCCAATTCCACTACCCAGCCCAGCTGTATTATCTACGAATCTGACATCTTTGTGTTTGAATCCAGATTTTGTGGTTTAATCACAGCAACAATCTCAGCACCAGGTCCTAAACTGTGCCATCTCAGCCATTCACCTCACACAACATTTCCCATCCTCAAAACAGCTTGTTGTCCATCCCACAACTTTGAATTGAAGTAACCTCTTAGAGAACTATTAGTAAGTATTTTGTCACTGCAATAGGCCCACACTAGCATTGCTAATCTGTCAGATTATTTGAAAAATCACAAAACAGTCAAGAAGATATACAGAATACATGCATTTATAGATAACAAATCAAATGATACAATATATTAAAGCTTTATTCATGCCAGGAGAGAAATTGATTGACTGATGAGATTGCCCAAACTAAACACATCTTTATTAGCCAGATCCATAGCTAATAAAGATGTTCAGCATAAGGCCGAGTTTGCTCTCAACCTCCATGCCTATCCATTGCAGTGTGAAAATGAGGAACGTCAGTGGCCAGCACATCGCACCTCCAAATCTGCCAGTGACCGTCCAACAACAAGGGAAGCCTTTGCAAAAAAAGTGTACCATTTTAAAGAAAAGAATGTAACTGGTTAGAACAGCATGATCAGAGAATACTAGAAATTAAATGGCATCTTCATTTTCAGATGTAATAGGATCCAAAAGAAATTGAACGTGCCTTAATTTAACCAAAGCAAAAAAAAGGAGCAAGAATAGAGTGGAAGCACAAATGTGTAAAAGACAAGCTACAAGAACAGTGCATTGCAGTTACTGCGCCAGTGGACGTTGGAGGTGGTGCAGATAAGAACATTTTTATGCCGTAAAAAGCCTATTTAATCAATAAATAGCCTATGAAGGAGCAAATAGAACAAGGTAAAACTCTTAGTAAATCAACAGTTTCTCCAGAAAATTAGTGGGTGATGGATATTTTCATATGCAGACAGTGTTGGGTTCTTTTTCACCCCAAGTAGGATTTTTTTTTAAATTTAATTTAATTTAATTTTTTGTTTAATTCACTTGACATGGTAACCATGCCGCCACAGCCTTTGGCATCAAAAGCACACAAGACTGAAGAAAGAACAATTACTAAAAAGGTGAAGAGATAGAGGAAACTAGGTCTGCCATTTGTTGTTCCATTTGCATTCATGTATAGCGGACTTTTGATGTTAATATTATAGAAGCTCAGTCGTAACTAACAGTGCCCACAAGTCAGATGTATGTAAGCGAGGGACGGTCAATGAATCACGTGCATAAAATTGATCTACTTCTAATTGCAATCAGCGAAGCAACCTTGATTGACAGAGGAATTAATTCAAGAATATAATGCATTTAGTATTTAGATTGCAAAGATATGACGAGGACAAATAAAATCAAGACTGGAAGTGAAAAATATTGCAAGGTACAATAAAGAGACACTTTATTCTTCAATGATTTTATTTTCCAGGTCCCTACTCCCTCATCTTTACTATGGATGTCCAGTCACTCTACACCTCCATCCCCTATCAGGAAGGTCTTAAAGCCCTTAGTTTCTTCCTCAACCACAGAACCAGCCAATTTCCATCTTCTAACACTCTCCATCGCCTAGTGGAGCTGGTCCTTACCCTTACCAACTTTGACTCCTCCCACTACCTTCAAATCCAAGGCGTAGCTAGGGCACTCAGCACTTCAACTCCACCTCCCATTCCCAATCTGACCTTTCTGTCCAGCGCAAATTGGAGGAACAGCACCTCATATTTTGCTTGGGTAGTTTACACCCCAGAAGTATGAACATTGACTTCTCCAACTTCAGATAGCCCTTACTTTCTCTCTCCATCCCCTTCCCAGTTCTCCCAATACTCTTACTGTCTCCGACTACATTCTATCTTTGTCCCACCCCCTCCCCTGACATCAGTCTGAAGAAAGGTCTCGACCCTAAACATCACCCATTCCTTCCCTACCATTACTGACCTCACTATCTCTATCGCAGGTGATAGACTTCTGACCGACATCTGCTATACCCACTGACTCCCATGGCTCTCTTGACTACTCTTCCTCCCACCCTGCTTCCTGTAAGGACTCCATCCCCTATTCCTCTGTCTACGCCGCATCTGGTCCCAGGATGAGGTGTTCCACACCAGGGCATGGCAAATGTCCTCATTCTTCAGGGAACGGGGGCTCCCCTCCCCTACTACAGATGAGACTCGCACCAGGGTCTCCTCCTAACCCCATAACACTGCTCTCTCGCCCCCCCCCCACTCGCAACAAGGGTAGAGTCCCCCTGGTGCTCACCTTTCACCGCACTAGCCGGCACATACAACACATAATCCTCCGTCAGTTTCGTCACCTCCAACATGGCCCCACCACTCGCCACATCTTCCCATCTCCCCCCGTCTGCCTTCCGCAAAGACCATTCCCTCTGTAACTCCCTGGTCAATTCTTCCCTTCCCTCCTGCTCCACCCCTTCCCGGGCACTTTCCCTTGCAACTGCAAGAGATGCTACACTTGCCGCTTTACCTCCCCCTCGACTCCAAGGACCCAAGCAGTCGTTCCAGGTGCGACAGAGGTTCACCTGCACCTCCTCCAACCTCATCTATTGCATCTGCTGCTCTAGATGTCAACTGATCTGTATCGGTGAGACCAAGCGTAGGCTTGGCAATCGTTTCGCCAAACACCTCCGCTCGGTCCGCATTAACCAACCTGACCTCCCGGTGGCTCAGCGCTTCAACTCCTCCTCCAATTCCGTATCCGACTTCTCCGTCCTGGGCCTCCTCCACGGCCAGAGTGAGCAACACCGGAAATTGGAGGAACAGCACCTCATATTCCGCTTGGGGAGCCTGCATCCTGGTGGCATGAACATTGATTTCTCACAATTCTGCTAACCCTTGCTGTCTCCTCCCCTTCCTACCTCTTCCTCGGGCTCCTCCTCCTCCTTTTTCCCTTTCTTCTCCACGCCTCCCACCACCCATCAGTCTGAAGAAGGGTTTGGCCCAAAACAGTGCCCATTTCCTTCGCTCCATCGATGCTGCTTCACTCGCTGAGTTACTCCAGCATTGCGTAAACCTTTGATATAATCCTCCAACATTTTCACCACCTCCAACGGGATCTCACCACTGGCCACATCTTCCCATCGCCACACCTTTCTGCTTTCCGCTGAGACTATTCCCTCCGCAACTCCCTGGTCAACACGTCCTTTCCCACCCAAACCACCCCCTCCCCAGGTACTTTCCCCTGCAACCGCAGGAGATGCAACACCTGTCCCTTTACCTCCCCCCTCGACTCCATCCAAGGAGCCAAACAGTCTTTCCAGGTGAGGCAGAGGTTCACTTGCACCACCTCCAACCTTATCTACTGCATCCGCTGTTCAAGGTGTCAACTTCGCTACATCGGCGAGTGCAGGCTCAGCGATCGTTTCGCTGAACACCTTCGCTCAGTCCGCCTTAACCTACCTGATCTCCCAGATGCTCAGCACTTTAACTCCCCCTCCCATTCCCAATATGACCTTTCTGTCCTGGGCCTCATCCATTGCCAGAGCAAGGCCCAACACAAATTGGAGGAACAGAACCTCATATTTCGATCAAGTAGCTTATACCCCAGCGGTATGAACATTGACTTCTCTAACTTCAAGTAGCCCTTACTATCCCCCTCTCACCACCCCATCCCCCTTCCAAGTTATCCCACCAGTCTTATTGTCTCTGTTTACATTCTATCTCTAGTCCCTCCCACTCCCCCGACTTCAGTCAGAAGGGTCTCGACCAAAAACGGCATTCATTCCTCCAGAGATGCTGCCTGTCCTGCTGAGTTACTCCAACATTTTGCGTCTACCTTCGATTTAAACCAGCATCTGCAGTTCTTTCCTACATAAAGAGACAATATAGCTATATCGAATAAATATATCAATGACAGCAGTAATAAGGAACATAAAACTTAAATGCTAAATCAATCTCACCAACGAGGGTCTTCACAGATCACCAAAAAATCCATGCCATGAAAATTGATTGCTTTGAACATGCAAGTATTAAATGGAACATAGTCCTTAATATGCATGTAATGCTTTCCCATTCCAGTATATACACAGTTCTCTTGGAAGACATGCCAAGTGTTTCCAGTATGTATAAAGAACTTTAAGCCGCACTCAGTAACAGGGAATGAAAACGTGGGGACATCTAGGTGACCGCAAACATTGAACAATAAATTTAATAACTGAAGATACAAGTACATTGGCAACAAATTAAAAGGAAAGCCAATTTGGTGGGACTGAAAATAGACAACATTGCCAACAAAAACATACCAGTAATAGAAACTAGAAACCTCAAAACCAACAGATCAATTCAAATTTCGACCCCTGCTATTGTTTCTCTCTTCACTGATGTGAAAGACGCCACACCATGAGCAGCCAGAGCAGTGTGCCAAACTGGAAGGGTCACAAATTAATCACCAAATATAAATTGGGTCACTGCTTTGCTTAATACCCCAGTTCAGTTCTCAACTGTGGCCCCAAACGCTCAAACTTGAATTTTTCATCCCACTCTCAATGGCCTCTGCCTTTAGGCTTTTATTTAAACTATACCAATGATTCCCAGTGCAAGCTCCAAGAATCACCTCATTGTAGAATCTAGTCCATTCTAGCCCCAGGTCTTAACATCGAATTCAAATTTCAGATAACCAGCCTTTCCCGTTTGTATGCAAACTAGTAACCAATTTACTTTCAAACACAATCCATTTTAATTTGTTTCCGATTTATATATACTCAGGCAGGTCACGAACAGCCTTTACCACATCCTTTTATGAGCTTTTGGAATAGTTACGTGGATATGCAGGGACCAGAGGTATATTGATCGTGAACAGACAGAGGAGACGAGTTTAACTTAGCATCATATTCTGCATTGACATTGTGGGCTATGTCCTGCATCAGCCTAATTGTATCCCTGACATTCCAACAGTACCTCCGATCATCCCTCCCCATTCCTTGCTACCTAAAAATGGTATTTCCAAGTTTGATTAGTTCCAATGAAAGTCAATCTGAAACATTAGCAGTTTCTCTCTTCACTGATGTTTGCCTCAAAATCATTCCTGAATTTGACGACAGATAAAAAACAAACCAGGGATTAATGACAGCCTCCTTTTACCCGGAGTGGTGGGAATATGGAACTCGCCGCCACGAAGTGGTGGAGGGGTGTTTTGATTAATTTAAGGAAATTCTACATAAACACTGGTAGGAGGAATTCGAAGGTCACGGATGATGAAGTTAATGAATTGGAGGTGGCACGACTGGAACACATCTGCCAACTGGACTGACTGAGCCAAATGACCCACTTCTAGGTTGTCGAATCTATCCAACACGTACTAACTGCGGGAATCGTCTAATGTCCGTAAATGACCTAGCTGCTGGGATTTCAGCCAATATTTCAGCACTCAAAAGTGAATTTTACCAGTTGTGTTAGAACGCTTCATTGCATTCGAGAATTTCCAACCTAAACATGCCACTTCTATAGTTAAATTGTAAATGAAAAATAAAATTCTGCACAGTTGCAAAATTGAAATGCAACATTAAATTCTGGTTCGCCAACAAATTATTTGGTAGCGAACAACCGAGCTTCACCGGCATCGATTCTAGCTCTCGGGTGAACTCACTGTGTTTCTTTCTCTCAGCCTCACTCGACTTTTTAATGCTGCAAACTGACAACGGTGCACAACAGACCCTCAAACTGTCTAATTAGCTGCCTCTCGTTCCGAGACCCCGCAAGATTACTTTTCAACTCCACTCTCTTCATTGAATCTTATAAAATTGTCAGAAGCAAAACTCCTGGGAAATCCTTGTGCATTGATGTCGGAAGAGCAGCCGCCGCGGATGATACTCACCAGCCAGCACGTCCTCCACCTGCCGGCCCGGCCGTCTATCCAGCCTCGCGCGCCCCGTGCCGAATTCCAATCTCCAAGCACCGAGTTCCAATCTGTGCCGCGCGCTCCCAGCACCGAATTCCAATCTGCGCCGCGCGCACCTCCCCGGACCCCACCGCCGGCGGGTGACGTCACACGCACAGCAGTCCACGAGGGTCCCGGGAGTGTAAAGGCTTCGAGTGTGAGAACCTTTCATTTGCACCGTGCCTATCACGTCGCCTTTAAACATCTCTTAGCCCCCAGAGCCAATTAACTACCTTTTGAAATCTAAACATTGTTGCAATGCAGAATACAAGTTAGCGAAATTGTACACTTTAAACTCGCACCAGAAACAATATGATAATGTCCCTCTGATAATGCAATAGTGATTTTTTTTAATCAGCAAAGGTGATTGAAAGATCATTAATGGCTAGGACACCACCTGTTTCAACTTCAACACCTGCTGCACCTATACACAGAAACAAGCACGGTTCGAAGTCTCTAGACCGAATGTGAGACGACGACTGGATTTTGCCCCGACCCGGGGTGGTGGTCTGAGAGCACATTAACGTGGCTGCAGTGAATTATTGCACCACGATTTCCATTCAAAAGCAACGGCAACTCTAGTTAACTGCCGGCCCTTAGGGAGCTGCTTCACAGCAGAACACAGCATCGCTGCCCATGCTGAAAGATCCTGCCTAGTTCAATGCAGGCAATTGGATGATCTTGACTCACGAGCTGATCCTGCCCATTTTTCTGAAAAAAATTGAAACTGCAAATTTGTTTCAATAAATTGTCAATGATTTTCATAATATAACGCTGCTAGGCATCAGCACTGCTTGAACAGATATTTATTCTACTAAATATTGAAGACTAAAGTCATTGTATTTGATCTGCAGCACAAATTTATCCTTCTTGGCAAATGTATGAAATTACACACACTATTCAAAACTTTGGATGTAAATTCAATCACAAATTGATTCCTGGATCATATATCCACACCATTTACAAGGCCATCAATGTACATGTCTGTAATACATGATCCCTGCCTCTGCTGCTCTATTCTGAAATCCTCACTCACTGTCTCTGTTGCCTCAAGACTCGACCATTCCACTGCACCCCAGTCAGACTTCACTCAATCTACTTGGGAATTTAAATTAAGTCATTTATCTATGTGTTGGAGCAAACTACAGGTGCTGGTTTAAACAGAAAATAGACACAAAAAGCTGGAGTAATTCAGCATGACAGGCAGCATCTCTGGAGAAAAGGAACAGGTGATGATTTGTGTCAAATAAAGATGCTGCCTGACCCAGCGTCACTCCAGCTTTTTGTGTCTATTTTCAATTACTTATGTCCCTACTGATCGTCACATTCACCCTTCTTCAAGTGTGCTTATATTGGCATCATTTTGATGACAACTAATTTTAAAAGTTTTTAATCCTTGTTTTCATCTACCCCCTTGGCTTAAGCCCTCCCTCTCTTTGCAATGCCCTCCCATCACATGGCATTTGGACTTAGCAAAGTGTTCATTTCTGGATTTATATCCCTAAACCTCTTGGACTCTACTTCTGTCCTTTTGTTTATTGTCACATGTGCCGAGGTATAGTAAAAAGCTGTTGCGTGTTATCCAGTCAGCAGAAAAACAATACTTGATTACAATCGAGCCATTTACAGTGTATGACAATACATGATAAGGTAGTAACATTTAGTGCAAGCCAGCAAAGTCCGATCTAGGATAGTCCGAGGGCCCCAAAGAGGTAGATAGTAGTTCAGCACTGCTCTCTGATTGTGGTAGGATGATTCAGTTGCCTGATAACAGCACAGTTGATAAAACCAATCTTTTGATCAGCTGCCCTATCAAATTCTTGATAACCATGGGTTATTTTAACACAACAAAGACTCATAATTCCAGAAATATCATTCCAATATTTGAACAAAAAACAAAGTGATGGAGTAATCCAACAGGTTAGGTAGCATCAATGACGGGAATGGACAGACTATGTTTGGGATTTTACTTTAGAGTGATTGAGTAGTTGGCAGAAAACTGTGTACAAAAAAGATTGGGGCGGGACAAAGCGTGCCAAGTGATAGGTGGATACAGGTGATAGGGACAGGGTAATTGGCAGATGGATTCAGTGTTTGACAAAGGCTCATAGTGAAAAGGAAACACAGGGTGTCAGATAAGTAGAGAAGATGAGGGGATGGAAGATGAGTGCACAAAAGAGGGGAAAGGAACAGGGTGACTGGGGAGTGGAAGATAGTATGTGTGCGTGAGTGGATGGGGGAAGGGGAGAGGGCTTGTGGGGGGGTATTACTTGAAATTGAAGAATTCAATGTTCATACTGTTAGGTTGTAAGCTACCCACCCAGAATGTGAGTGCTGCACCTCCACTTTGTGAATGGCCTCACTCTGGCAAGAAGAGGTCCAGGACAGAAAGGTCAGAATGGGAAGAGGAGTTAAAATGGTTAGCAATCAGGTGATCCAGCAATTCTTCCAGTACATGCCTTTGTTTCTTGTTTTGAACCGCAGCTTTGTGTTTCAAAATATAATTGGAATTTATATTTTATATAAATGTTTATCAGCAGGAGTCCGCTGAGCACGAGCCTCTGTGTGTATGTTGCAGATTAAAAATATTTTGCAATTGTGAAAGCTGCAAGATAATGCTTGCTGATTAAATATGCACAATTATTGGAGATGTTACAACCCCATCTGGATACAAATTTATAAAAACATGTTCAGTAAAACAAGTGCATAGAACATGCTCATTACTGTTACAAATATTGATTTCATAAAGTCTGAATGCATTAAAAATAATATTACTTCTTTTAGTGTCACAATTCTCAGTTCAGAAAGTGATTAAACATTAAGAACAGTATCCTGATGAAACATCAAGTAGACATATCATCAAGCAATTAAGGAAAGAAATATAAAATTAATGTAAATAAAGGAGGTTAAAGAACCAGATTTGAGGGACTTATATTTACACATATTAAAATCATCTGTGATTTTACATTGACTTTAACTTAATAAATTATAAGGAATAGATGCAGTACCAGAGGAGACATCCCTTGGTATATGGATCATGTGCAAGCATAGGTGATTATTTTAACCTAGCAGCATACTCGGCAGCTTCATTGTGGGCTGGAGGGCCTGTTCCTGTGCTGTACAGTTCAATGCCAATGCTATGTATATGGTCATGAGACATTGTTTTCTTCGTGTAGTATTGGTGTATTGGAGAGTCTTGTTAAGAGTCTTTGAACTTCTCTGCAGACCCAAACAGCCCCAGGACAGAGACAGGTTTGCTGTCATTCATAGTGTATCCAACGAGCAGAAGAGCGTGAGATTCGTTGCTACAATCATCATCTATGGAGACCCCGCTGGAGAGATCGAAGAGCGTGAGGCTTGTAGCGTTATTAATTCCTTACTAATCCTTTCACAGTATTTCACTGTACTTTAATAAAACATAGATTTTTGTAACCTTGAAGTGTACTTTCTCCATCATTGATCCAAATTTCAAAACCTGCTTGGACCGTTGCAGATCAATATTGTCGTTCACAATTTAAATTTATGAGTGTAAATCCAGCTGGAAGGGAGCCCTTGAGAGTTCAAATAGCACATATGATGTGGACACAAGGAACTGCAGATGCTGGTTTAGAAAAAATAGACACAAAGTGCTGGAATAACTCAGCGGCTCAAGTGGCATCTCTGCATGGAGAACATGGATAGGTAATCTTTTGGATCGGGATGCTTCTATCCATGTTTTCCTGGGATGCTGCCTGACATACTGAGTTGCTCCAGCATTTAACATATGCAAAGTGTTATGTAGAGTTCTGATGTGATGCGGGCAGAAGGCAGGTTACTGGTTGGCAAGTAGCTGGTGAGCATGTTCTGTTGTCCAATTTCTGTTTTACAAATTACAAGTTGCAAAGTGAAGGAATGGTAATCCATCTGGCAAAGTGGATTGTGCTACGTGGGGAGGCATGGATACTTCCTGTGAGCTGAAGAACCATGTGTGCGGTAAATCTCCTGCTGAAGTAGCAAGTTCTCTGGCTTTCAGAGCTGGAGCAATGGCTACAGTCAAAGTGGGGCACTAGTGAGGCTGACAAGTTAGAGTCACAGAGCCATACAGCAGGGAAACAGGCCCTTCTGCCCATCTTACCTATGCCAACGAAGATCCCCCATCTACACCACCTGCCTCTATTTGGTCCATATCCCTCTAAATCTTTCCTATCCACCCAAATGTCTTTTTAATGAACCTGCCTCAACTACCTCCATCTAATCCGTCAAGCTGTCAAATAACAAGTAAATTTGGTTTACCAGGTGTAAATGTTGTAAATGAAGTAGAACTACAGGGACAGGTTACATTATAGGAATATAATGTAGTCACAGGGATTGCAGATGAAGGAATCTGGAGCAGAAAATCAACTGCTGGGGGAACTCAGACAGTGGAATCTGTGGCATCTGTGGAAGCAAAGTAATAGCTGGCATTTTGGGTTGAGACCTTGCATCTGTCTTCACCAGGGAAGAGGGTGCCTTCAAAGAAATGGTGAAAGAGAAGTAAGTTGAGATCCTTATGCAGGGTCACCTCTACTGGTTGCGCCTGTGCCGAAGGACACCATGGCTGGCTGGCGGGCGGACCGGCAGAAGGCGCTGATGTGGCAGCCAGTTCCGCTGTCTGGTCCCTGTGGCTGCTCGCAGCCACCCGAGCTACCTCGCTCCTGGCCACAATGCGGTGGCTCCGCGCCCGGAGCACCATAGCAGCGATGAGTGAGTTAGTTGCTGGCATGATCCCCGACCCCCTCCTACTCAACGCTCCTGCCCTCCCGACAAATTTACCCTTGGCGGCCCAGCCAATTTATGCAGCGCAGGCCATGCTGACCCGGCCCAGACTCCCCACACGCCGTGAAAGGAACTCTCCCCCCACCCAGCGGCACTGTCCTTTTACAGCCGCTTCCCACTTTACAGCCACTTCCCATCAGCTGTCAGCAATGAGGAAGGGACTTGGCTATCCCTCAGTACAGTGACATAGTTTTTGATGTTGCTGTACTGAGGGATAGCCAAGTCTATCTTTCTTGGCTAACAACCTATCCTTCAGCCTCCAAGAGGCAGGTAAATTTTCGTGCCTTATTTTTGGGTAAAAAAATAGCGTCTTCATTGCCAGGAAATACGGGTAATTACAGAACGCTATAAAAACTTAAGGGGCATTATGTTAAGGGATATCATTCCCAAAATGTAAACTGGGTTGGTAATATTGTCAAGGCAAAGTGTGAAGTGTTTCTGAAATGTGTCCAGGTTAATGTTCCAGAGTTATGTGTTCCTGATCCAACAAAGGAGACATTAGATCTTTTTTTGTGGGGAATGAAGTGGGTCAGTTGCACCAAGTTTAGGTTGGGGAACATTTAGTAGTTATTGATCATAACTTCATAAAATGTGGATTAGCTGTAAAAAGGACAATCCACTGTAAAATATATAATTAGAAGAACCCAATTTCAATTAGATGAGACTGGTTCTGCTCTGGGTAAACTGGAACTAAAAGTTGACAGGTAAAACTGTATGGACCAATGGGCTGACTTTAAAGAAGAGATAATCAAACACATTCCCATGAAGGACAAATTAAGAACAACAAAATCAAGAGCTCCCAAGAAAAAGCAAACACAGATTGTATGACAAGTTGTAAATGCCTGCAACAACTAGATCGATTACAAAATAATTAGGGGGAAAGTAAAAATTAAAAAAGAGACACAAAGAGAGCAGATTTGAAAAGAATACAGTGCCCTCCATAATGTTTGGGGCAAAGACCCATCATTTATTTATTTGCCTCTGTACTCCACAATTTGAGATTTGTAATAGAATAAATCACATGTGGTTAAAGTGCACATTGTCAGATGTTAAAAAAAAGGCCAGTTTTATACATTTTGGTTTCACCATGTAAAAGTTACAGCAGTGTTTAAACATAGTCCCCCCATTTCAGGGCCATAATGTTTGGGACACAGCAATGTCATGTAAATGAAAGTAGTCAGATTTAGTATTTTAGTGCATTTCCTTTGCATGCAATGGCTGCATGAAGTCTGCGATTTATGGAAAAACACCATTTGTTGGGTGTCTTCTCTGCAGCCAACTTTAGTTTCTGTTTTTTTTGGTGGCTAGCCCCCTTCAGTTTTCTCTTCAGCATATAAAAGGCATGCTCAATTAGCTTCAGATCAGGTGATTGACTTGGCCATTCAGAATTTTCAATTTTTTAGCTTTGATAAACCTCGTGTGTTGCTGTAGCATTATGTTTAGAATTATTGTCTTCCTGTAGAATGAACTGCCGGCCAATGGGTTTTGAGGCATTTGTTTGAACTTGAACATATAAGATGTGTCCATACACTTAAGAAGTCATTACGCTGGCAACTTGTGCAAGTATGGTGAAGGCACTGTTAAAGTACTAAAAGAAAACTTTGCATCTATCTTCACCAGGGAAGAGGATGTTTTCAAAATACTAGTGAAAAGAGGAAAATTGAAACAGTGGCTTTGTTACAAAAATGAGACCATAGTGGTATTAAAAGTGTTGGCTGCATTTAAAATTAGTGAATCATTGGGTGAGATGTATCCGAGGAGTTTATTCGATGGATGGGTGTAAAGAACATGCACGTACACAGAGAATTCTTTACTATAACTTTATTAACTAAACACACATCACTGCCCCAGCTGTACGTGGTAGTCACGATCACTAGAGAGAGAGCTAGGGGTGGGAAGGTCACAGTTATACTCGAGTGGTTAGCAAGGGCTACGTCACTACTGTTAAAGGGGTATACACATATCATCTACATCCTTCCTCTACAAAAACAAAATAAAGAACAGTGACAAGCGACCACGTCTCATGCGCTAGGGGAATGTAAACAACAGTAATGCAGGAACACAGAATCACACATAATCGCCATAACGGTCCGGCGGCCTGACAAGGCGACCAGACCGGGTCCGAACCTCGCCATCACCTCCTCCCCCCATGGGAACGAGAGGGACCGGCGCAGGTGGGGAGCCCTTAACAGGAGAGCTCCGGGGCGACGAACGCGGCGGGGAGGACGGAGAGGGGGGAGGCGAGAAAGCCGGAGAACCTGGGACAACAGCGGGAAGAAGCACCGGGGAGGGCCAAGGGGAAGGAGGACTGGGCAAGGCAGGCACGGGACGTGGCGGCATAGTCGGCACAGGGGGAGCATACGGAGCAGCCGGAGAGGGACGAGGCTCATTCACCAGCCGCAGGTGCTGACGAGACCTGCGGTAGATCGTGCCGTCGTGGTTGACCAGGTAGGAACGAGGTGATCCAGCAGAACCGACAACAATGGCGAGCCTGGGATGGCCGGAGGCAGACCGCATGTGGACGACCTGGCCAGGATAGAGAGGAAGGAGGACACGGCAGGACTTGTCATGGGAGCGATTTTGGATACGGTGTTTGTGGGCAATGCGCTTCCGGACCATGGCAGGTTTGAGGATGGAGGGAGCAAGCGACTGCTGCGCCACAAGGATCGGAGGGCGCGTGACACGGGACATGAGGCGCTGAGCTGGGGACCCCAGGGCATTGTCAACTGCCTGGGGAAATTCATCCCTGACTTGAGTGAGTTGAGCGCTCCTCTGAGAGACCTGGTGAAAAAGGACACTGCCTGGGCCTGGTTCCCGCAACACCAGAAAGCTTTTGACATTCTCAAATCCAGGTTGGTCAGCACCCCAACGCTAAAGTATTTCGACCTCAAGCACCCCATCGTCCTCACATGTGATGCGTCCAAGTTTGGCCTTGGGGCCGCCTGCTTGCAGGTCCACGACGGAGTACAACTGCCCGTCTCATACGCATCCCGTACGATGACTCCCGCCGAGCAGTGCTATGCCCAAATTGAAAAAGAACTGCTGGCTGTTGAAACTACTTTTCCTGGTCCCTACCTGGTTGGAGAGGCAGCCTTTCTCCGGGCTGCACTTTTGACCCATCCTTGCAGCCTACCAGCGGGCCTGGAGCGGCGTTTCCTGAGGGGACCACCCAGAACCTCGGCTTCGGCAGCGGAGGAGCGCTGGAGCGCCATCGCGGGGCGGAGCGGGTGATACCTTGCCTGGGTCACCGCGCTGGAACTCCGGTGAGCTGGAACTGCTGAGAAAAACATCGCGGAGCTGCGGGTCTGTGGGGCGGCCAGCCGTGGGCGGCGACGCTGACTTCAACATCGGGGGATGTGGGGGAGCCAGTGGGGGAGCTCCATTCAGCGCAGCCTTGTTGGCTTTGGAAGCCGCGGACTCCGGTAAGGAAGCGGCCGTTCCAGGTGGCCCAGGACGCTGACAGGATTCTCCCGACGCCGGAGCACCATCACCCCGCGAGAACGGCCTGGAACATCGGGCCTCTGTGAGGAGGCCTCAATAGGCCTGACTATGGGTGGACATGGGTTGGGGACTGGACTTTGTGCCTTCCCTCATAATGGGAACCATTGTGGGGGGATGTTTTTTTATGTTTTTTTTAATGTTTAAATCTCTTTATTAGTGTTATGTATATATTCTTTATTTTATGCATGGCAAGAAACATTTCACTACACCAATTGGTGTATGTGACCAATAAACTAACCTTGAACCTTGAACCTTGAACCTTAATCCCTTGATAATAAAAACAGCTATGGATAAGTTTGGGATTTACAGGGTAGGCAATTTAACCTCAGTAGTGAGAAAGCTTTTACAAAAATTGGAATAGGATTAATAGTCATCTGGGGATAAATTTTTATTAAGGCAAGCCAGCATAGGTTTGTTGAAATAAAATCATACTTAGCCAATTTGACAGTAATTTTAGATGAAATAAATAGATTGAGTTACAGGCATTGTAGTAAATATCATGTACATGGACTTCCAGGAGGCTTTTGATAACCATGGTTGAAGCATATGTCATAAAAATGACATTGATGGCACAGAATGGAAATTGGCTGAAGAACATACCACAAAGGGAATGGCTGTTTTATTTGGACTGGATTGAAGATCAAAGTGAACAGTGCCTGCAGCAACATAATAGCCTTTAAAAAAAAACGTTAATTAATTATCTGGTCTTGAGGGTGCATGCCACAATTTATAAAACTGCAGATGTTATAAAAACCCAGCAGTAGTATATACTGCAAAAATGCTGGTGATATATCACAGCAGGATATGAACAGCTTAGTGGGATGAGTAGCAAGAAGACGGATAAAATTTAATTCAGAGATGATGTATTTTGGAAGAAAGATTGGGAAGAGCGTCTGAAGATGGGTCTCGACCTGAAACGTCACCTATTCCTTTTCTCCGGACATGCTGTCTGACCCGCTGAGTTACTCCAACTTTTTGTGTCTATCTATGAGAAGAGAATATATAGAAGAAAGGATACTATTCTGAAAGGAATGCAGGAACAGAGGGATCCAGAATTCTGTGCGCACAAATCATTGAAATTGGCAGGATAGGCTGAGAAATGGGTTAATAAGACAAATACAATTAAAGGCTTTGTCATGGAGACAGAGTGTATAAAAGCATTGGCCCAGTCCCAAATGGAGTGGTGTTTAATTCTGCTTGCTACACGATAAGAAAGATTTGAAGGCATTAGAGAGGGTCCTGAAAAGATTTATGAGAATAGTTCAAGGGATAAATCTACATATATTAAAGACACAATAACTGTTTTCTTTGGAGAAGAGAGATATAGAGGTATATAAAATGATGATAGTTCAGAGTGAATGCATAGTGAAAGGCTGTTCCCTTTTGTGAAAAGGTGAGATGACTCAGGATCACAAATAGAAAGATCAAGGAAAATTAATTAAGAATAAGAACCAGGAAACTTTTGTTTGTAGCATTATAATCTGATGGAGTAGATTCCATTGTAGCCTTAAAGTGGGAATTGGATAACTATATGGTGATTAAATATTTGCAAGGCTACAGAGAAAATGGTGGCTAAGGAGCTATTGAAAATTTCCAAGAGATGGAAATTAAGAGTGGCTCGTATAGAGAACTGGCAAGGATGTGATGAACCAAATTGCCCTTTTCTGTGTTACTGTATAAACTATCATTTTCTAACTTTGCAGGTAACACCAACATGGGAGATTCTTAATGCCAGGGTCAACTACAACAAAATATAACAATATTTTCAAATGTAACTGTCATTTCAATATGTAACAATACTTTGGTACAAAACTGACTATACATTTTCATTTATGGTGGTACAGTTTAGTAAGTAAAGAGAATTATAATATATATTTTTAATATGCCTCTAGGAGGAATAAGAGAGTATAAACTTGCCAGAAATATCAATACATTCATAAAATAAGCTAAGCATTATTGTCCATTATTTGAGAGGAAAAATTAAAAAAATAGAATAATGATGTCAAACACATATCAGATGTTGGTCACACCACTGTTGGCCTATCACATAAAACTCTGGTCACATTTTTAAAATAACTCACTAGAGACACTGGAAAGATGTAAAAATGATTTACCAGCATGGTGTCGAAAATGTGAGGCTGTACTTATAAGGACAAGATGAAGAAATTAGATATTCTTATTTATTAAAAATGGCAAGGGTTAATGTGATGGAAGTTATTGAAATTTGAGACTTTTGATTGAATAAACATAAAGCAAGTTTTTCCACATATGCAGAAATGCCAAAGTAGAAACATCATTAATCATAGTAAAGGTGGACAAAATTGCTGGAGAAACTCAGCGGGTGAGGCAGCATCTATGGAGCGAAAGAATAGGCAACGTTTCGGGTCGAGACCCTTCTTCAGACTGATGTCGGGAGGGGGGAAAGAAAGGAAGAGGCGGAGATAGTAGGCTGTGGGAGATCTGGGAAGGGGAGGGGAAGGAGGGAGAAAGCAAGGATGACCTGAAATTGGAGAAGTCAATGTTCATACCGCTGGGGTGTAAACTACCCAAGCGAAATATGAGGTGCTGCTCCTCCAATTTGCGGTGGGACTCTGGCCATGGAGGAGGCCCAGGACAGAAGTTCGATTCGGAATGGGAGGGGGAGTCGAGGGGGGAGATAAAGCGACAAGTGTAGCATTTCTTGCGGTAGGGGAGGGGGTGGTTTGGGTGGGAAGGGATGAATTGACCAGGGAGTTATGGAGGGAAACCCCATCCAAGGGCCCAAGCAGTCTTTCCAGGTGAAGCAAAGGTTCACCTGCACCTCCTCCAACCTCATCTATTGCATCCGCTGTTCCAGGTGTCAACTGCTCTACATCAGTGAGACCAAGCCGAGGCTTGGCGATCTCTTCGCCCAACACCTCCGCTCAGTTCGCAATAACCAACCTGATCTCCTGGTGGCTCAGCACTTCAACCCCCTCCCATTCCGAATCCGACCTTTCTGTCCTGGGCCTCCTCCATGGCCAGACTGAGTCCCACTGCAAATTGGAGGAGCATCACCTCATATTTCGCTTGGGTAGTTTACACCCCAGGGGGTAAACTACCCAAGAACATTGACCTCCAATTTCAGGTACTCAATGCTATCTCCCTCCTTCCCCTCCACTTCCCAGCTCTCCCAGAGCCTACTGTCTCCGTCCCTTTCTTTTTCCAGCTCCCCACCACATCACAGTCTGAAGAAGGGTCTCGACCCGAAACGTCGCCTATTCCTTCACTCCATAGGTGCTGCCTCACCCGCTGAGTTTCTCCAGCATTTTTGTCCACCTTTGATTTTTCCAGCATCTGCAGTTCTTTCTTAATCATTAATCATATTAATACTGTTTATGGCTTTCAGAGAAAAGCTCAACGATAAGGATGTGAAAGTTAACATCAAGTGACCTAGATGCACGAGGTGGAACTACTTGAAGAGGGGGAATTTACATATGAGGAATACTGCTTTAGATGACAACAGAAGATCTTGCAAACAGAGTTGGAATAGAAAAGGCCGATTGAAGCCTGAGTAAACATAACCAGCAGCATGAGATACTCAGGCTGAATATTATTTTCCATGAATGAACTATGCTGGTAATTATATTAATGATATTTAACAAAAGTATAAGCCAATCTATTAATTTAAATTCACAGGTCCATCCTCAATTTTCCAAAATACTCAAAAAAAGTTAATGTTAGAATATAAACAACAGCAGGTGTGAGCTAAATCATTCAATGAAAATATGACATCTAGCCTTAGCTTAAATACTGTTCCCTCTCAATATTTTTTGTTTGTTAGCCTCTACCACGGATATATCAAATGACTGCTTTCACAGCACTTTAAGAAAATAAATTACCATCATCTTAAATGGGCAAGACCTTAATTCTAAAAATTGTTTACCATTGAAAACTTAAAATAAATCTATTCAATATGATAATTCTTAAATTAAACTTTTAGAGCCTAAAGATAAGAGTGTTTACAACACCTTCAACATATCACCTGAGCCCCTCCTGAGTCATTGGGAATGTAAATTTGATGGAACTTTCAAGAGCCAACAGTTACAAATTACGATTTTGCCTCAAAACAACATTTCGGTGTTACAGAGGAAAACAAACAAATCTGACTTTTCTGAAAAAATGGCAACAGTTACTAAAGCGGTGACTTCCACATAAATGTGCATAATTATGCAAGTTCTTAAACTGAATATATATTGATGTAGAATCTCCAGACAACACCAAACCATCTATCTAACTGTTATGTCTGCTTGATCACACTTCTTGCATAAAGCACGGTCCAACCCGATCAGTGAAAACCTGCATGGAACAATATCTTGTGAATGTAAATCTCACAGAAGTGTTTTGGGCAGGTCATTGCTGAATGGGCAATTAAAGCTGTCAAACAGCTTGAATGTGTAAGAAAGAACTGCAGATGCTGGCTTAAATCGAAGGTAGACACAAAATGCTGGAGTAACTCAGTGGGACAGGTAGTATCCTGTGGAGAGAATTAATCGGTGCTGTTGCGGGTCAAGACCCTTCTTCAGACTGAAGAAGAGTCTCAACCAGAAACGTCACCCATTCCTTCTCTCCAAACAGCTTGAATGGTTATGAATGTCTCCGAAATTCACTATCACTTCAGAAAGTATTAAAAATGAGTAGATGCACATCATAAGAAAATACATCAACAATGAAATATATTTAAAAATAACTAAACTAAATTTAAAGCTGCAAATTTCTTGCAATTTTCTTAACTCTGTTGGCACATTTCTCTCCAGTAGAACAAATGGAGTTTCTAATCCTGCAGATCTCATTTGATGCAAGTTCAATATGAATGTAATTGCTGGAAAACCACAGGAAGCTAATGGTAGGAATCCTCAGGTGCAATGCAGTCAAAAGGCTTCCTGTTATAATCTCTAAGGAAGTTCAAAACATGCATTATCATACGCAATTACATGGAGATTACTGCTAAATCTCCAGAAAGTCATATTTGTTTGTTTTCCTCTGTAACACTGAAATGTTGTTTTGAGGAAACATTGCATTTTGTAAATGTTGACTTTTCAAAGTTCCATCAAACTTACTTTCCCAGTGACTCAGATGGAACTCAAATGTTCCATGGCAGTATCTGAAATAGAGCAGTCCCAGAGCTCCAAAGTGTCTGAACATATTGTATTTACAATGCAATTTCCCCTCTGATGGGGAGATGAAACCCCGATTAAATAGCGATTTTATGAAGATATTCCTTTCATGGTTCCACTTCAGTAACTCCAGCTCTTTGTAACCACTATCCTCACACCGTCCTCTCATCAAAGTCTGACTTATTGTGCATGGCTAAGCTAAACATGTTTTTCCATGAATTAACTATTATTTTTCACCTTTTGTAGCCCACAGAGTCCCAAGAGTACATTTGAAGAGAAGAGCAATGGAGAAGTTGTGCTTTCATAAGAGCTAACGGTGGAACAAAGCCAACTTGTGCCATGGATCAGGGATGATGACATTGTACAAATGTCATGTCCAATTCATAGAGGATGAGGATGATTAGCATATCAGAGCAACAGAAAATGTAATTGGTAATTTTGATTAAAATGATCTTTGTGGTATAGGAAGATAGAAATTAGAGAAGGATGAAAATTATATGAATGCTTCTTCAGTTTCGTTTTAGTTTAGTTTAGAGATGCAGCTGAGAAACAGGCCCTTCTGTGCCGACCAGCAAACCCCGCACACTAATAATATCCTACACACACTAAGAATAATTTACAGTTCTTAACGAAGCCAATTAACCTACAAACCTGTACGTGTTTGGAGTGTGGGAGGTAACTGGAGCACTCAGAGAAAACCCATGCAGGTCACGGGGAGGAATGTACAAACTCCATACAGACAGCACTCGTGGTCAGGATCGAACCCACGTCTCTGGCGCTATAAGGCAGCAACTCTAGCAGTCCCACCATGCCTTCCCTAACTTGTTGGGTACCTTGAAGCTGTGATATTGAGTACACTAATAGTTACTGAAGGATTACAATTAGCTGTCTGATGGCATCTGCATATAGAATCCATTTGCCTGCTTGAGGATAATTCATTATACTTCTCTCTCCCTGTCTCCACTACGTCCATGCAGACAGGAAGGGAGGCAGACTAACTGAAAGCAGATTTCTGCTGCTGCAACTTTTGAACTAGCTACTTGGCTGTGGGCCAAGGTGTTGTACATTGACTCATTAAGCATTTTGGGTTTCAGTGTTAGCTTATCAATTATTTAACAGCTGCACACAAATAGGCAAGAGCAGTGAGAAAATATTCATTTTATACAACAGTATATGTGTCTTGTGTGAGTCAACAAACTGTAAAAATGACTTGTTTTGTTCTCACCAATGAATAACCACTTGCAGCTGAAAACAGGAATTATTTCATTGTAATTGTCTTAAAATAACTGTCATTGTGCAGTAGTAAAACACGGGCTAATGTTATCCTACTTAAACAAAATCACCAATATCAATCTTATTGCTGTGGGGAGGTACTAAACAAAAACAAGATCCCCACAAATACTGGGAGGCCCAGCTGCAATAATGTTTGCAGTTTTTCAGTAAAATACAGTTAATTTACTCCCAGAGGAGGAATAATCACACCGCCTAAACATCACAACAAGGGTGGCACAATAGCTCAGAGGAAAGTACTTCTACTCACTAATACTACCCAGAAACCAGATTCAAAGCTGACCTATTGCATGGAGTTTGCTAATTTTCTCAGAGACTGCATGGACTTTCTGTAGTGCTCCAGTTTCCTCCCACATTCCAAGGATGTTGGCGTAAGTTGGTGGCAAAATAAGGATGATGGAGTTCATGGGCAAATGAGAGAGAATAGATTACAGGGAAAAAATTGACTGATTGTTCCATATGCAGCCAAAGGTCCAAACAGCCTCCTTCTATGTTGCCAGGGAACATTTAATCAAAATAGAGAGGAGCTCTAGAGGAAGAGAGGTTCAAGCCATGTTTCAGTTGCATTAAAAGAGGATATTTTGGTGGGATAATCCAGCAAGGCCACACAGGGATAAGGAAGGTGCAATCACTATGATGGAGTTATACTATAGGCCTCTGAATAAGCATCAGGATCTAGAGCAACAGACATACAGACAGATTATGGGAAGAAGTAAAGACAGTTGGTTATTGTGATGAGTGATTTTAACTACCCTGATATTGACTGGGACTCCCTTCACTGCCAGGATCTTAGGTGATGCAGAACTTGTTGGGTGCACGCAGGAAGGATTTTTTTAACAATATCGAGATAGACCAACATGGGATGGGACCGTAATTGACCTTCTGTTGAAGAATGAGCCTGTCCCATACTATACAGATTACCTACATTTTCATCCACACCATTGATGTTCCAGAGGGAGAATTTAGAGAGCAGTGGTCATAATTCCCTGTGTTTTCAAGATAGTTATGGATGAGGATCAGACTGGTCCTCTGGTAAAAGTGCTACATTGAGGAAGGCTAATTAAAGCAGTATTAGGCAGCAACTGGAGGAAATAGACTGGGAGTAGCTATTGGAGGGTAAATCCACATGTAACATTAAAGGATCTTTGAAAGGTCAGTAGATTAGAGTTCAGGATCAACATGTTCCAGTGAGGATGAAAAACAAGGATAGCAAGGTTCAGGAACCTTGGATGAAAAAAAGATATCATAAATATAGTCAAAAAGGAAAAAGGAAGTATATGGAAGGTTCAGGAAGCTGAAATCAGAGAAGGACTTTAAGAAATATAAAGGAAATGGGAAATAACAAACAGGAGGACTCATCAAATAGGATTAAGGAGAATTCCAAGGCATTTCATACATATAAGAGGAGCAAGTGGGTCACTTGGATGTCCACTGAAAGACAAAACAAGGAATCTATGCATGGAGCTAGAGGAGGAAAGTAAGATGCTTAATTACTATTTTGGTATTCACAAAGAAAATGGACATGGATGACGGTGAGATCAGGGGGAGGGTTAAGTTGATATTTTTGGGCATGTCACTGTGAAAGAGGAAGCATTGGCTGTCTTGAAAAGCATTGAATTAAGATCTCAGAACGTCATGTGATGTATCATAGCATATTGAGGAAAGCAAGGCAGGAGATGGCTGAGGTCTTGACAGAGATCTTTATATATCTTCTTTGGCCACAGGCATGATGCTAGAAAACGGAAAAATAATCAATGGTGTTCTTTTGTCCAAGAAGTGCAATGGGGACGTACCAGGAAATATACAGTGGCTTGCAAAAGTTTTCATACCCCTTGAACTTTTCCACATTTTGTCACGTTACAACCACAAATGTAAATGTATTTTATTGGGATTTTATGTGATAGACCAACACAAAGTGGTGCATAATTGTGAAGTGGAAGGAAAATGATACATGGTTTTCAAATTTTTTTACAAATAAAAAACTGAAAAGTGTGGCGTGCAGCCCCCTTTATTCTGATACCCCTAAATAAAATCCAGTGCAACCAATTGCCTTCAGAAGTCACCTAATTAGTAAATAGAGTCCACTTGTGTGTAATCTAATCTCAGTATAAATACAGCTGTTCTGTGAAGGCCTCAGAGGTTTGTTAGAAAACATTAGTGAACAAACAGCATCACAAAGCCCAAGGAACACACCAGACCGATCAGGGATAAAGTTGTGGAGAGGTTTAAAGCAGGGTTAGGTTATAAAAAAAAATCCCAAGCTTTGAACATCTCACGGAGTACTGTTCAATCCATCATCTGAAAATGGAAAGAGTATGGCACAACTGCAAACCTACCAAGATATGGCCGTCCACCTAAACTGACAGGCCGGGCAAGGAGAGCATTGATCAGAAGCAGCCAAGAGGCCCATGGTAACTCTGGAGGAGCTGCAGAGATCCACAGCTCAGGTGGGAGAATCTGTCCACAGGACAACTATTAGTCGTGCACTCCACAAATCGGGCCATTATGGAAGAGAGGCAAAAGAAAGTCATTGTTGAAACAAAGCCATAAGAAGTCCCGTTTGCAGTTTGCCACAAGCCATGTGGGGGACACAGCAAACATGTGGAGGAAGGTGCCCTGGTCTGATGAGACCAAAATTGAAGTTTTTGGCCTAAATGCAAAACGCTATGTGTGGCGGAAAACTAACACTGCACATCACCCTGGACACACCATCCCCACTGTGAAACATGGTGGTGGCAGCATCATGTTGTGGGGATGCTTTTCTTCGGCAGGGACAGGGAAGCTGGTCAGAGTTGATGGGAAGTTGGATGGAGCCAAATACAGGGCAATCTGGGAAGAAAACCTGCTGGAGTCTGCAAGAGACTTGAGACTGGGGCAGAGATTCACCTTCCAGCAGGACAACGAACCTAAACATACAGTCAGAGCTACAATGGAATGGTTTAGATCAAAGCATATTCATGTGTTAGAATGGCCCAGTCAAAGTCCAGACCTAAATCCAATTGAGAATCTCTGGCAAGACTTGAAAATTGCTGTTCACAGACACTCTCCATCCAATCTTGAGCTATTTTGCAAAGAAGAATGGGCAAAAATTTCAGTCTCTAGATGTGCAAAGCTGGTAGAGACATACCCCAAAAGACTTGCAGCTGTAATTGCAGCGAAAGGTGGTTCTACAAAGTATTGACTCAGGGGGCTGAATTCTTTTGCACGCCACACTTTTCAGTTTTTTTATTTGTTATACAATTTGGAAACCATGTATCATCCTTCCAATTCACAATTATGCATCACTTTGCATTGGTCTATCACATAAAATCCCAATAAAATACATTTACGTTTGTGGTTGTAACGTGACAAAATGTGGAAAAGTTCAAGGGGTATGAAAACTTTTGCAAGCCACTGTAGGTCAGTGAGTCAGTGGTAGGGAAATTACTGGAGAAGATTGTTAGGGATAAGACTTACTCGCATTTGGAAAAGTGTGGACTTATTAGGAATAGTTGTGCAGTGGAGGTCCTATCTCACAAATATGAGTTTTTGGAGGAAGTTACAAAAATGATTGTTGAAGGTAAAGCAATGGGTGCTGTCCAAAAAGACTTCAATACAGCATTTGGTACAGCATAAGTCCATCATGGTAGGATGGTCCAGAAGTCTAAGTCACATTGGATATAAGGTGAATTGGTAAACTGGATCATGGAGGAGAGATCTGACTGGAGGTCTGTGACAGTGGTGTTCCACAAGGATCACTCTGGGACCTCTGTTGCTGGTAACGTATATCAATGGTGCGGATGTAAATGTAGGTCATCTGGTTAGTAGGTTTACAGATGTCATGAAAATTGATGGAGTTGTGGAGAGCAAGGAATGTTCTCAAAGGACACAGCAGCATATAGATCAGTTGTAAATTTGGGTGGAGAAATGGGAGATGGAGTTTAACCACTACAAGTATTAGGTGTTGCATTTTGTAGGTTAAATGTAAGAAGAAAGTTTAAAGTAAATGTCAGGAGCTCCCTGAATGGCACAACTCAAGCAGATATAGTGTTTAAAAAAAAGTGTACTTCATGCTCCTCTTTATCAGACAGGACAATAAGTATTAATGTTGGGAATTAATGTTGCAGTTGTGTAAAACTTTTGTTAGGCCACATTTCGAGTATTATGTGTTCTCCTTGTTGCCTCATTACTGGAAGGATGCCAAGGCTTTGGAGAGGATGCAGAAGATGTTCACCAGTTTGGTGCATGGATTGGTCTATCTGAGCTATAGGGAAAGGTTGGACAAACTTGGATTGTTTTATCTGGAATATCAGAGGTTGAGGGGAGACTTAATAAAAGTATATACAATTATGAGAGGCATAGCCAAGATAGACATACAGAACCATTTTCCCAATGTGGAAATTTCAAAGATTAGAGGGCATAGCTTTACGGTCAGAGAGAAAAGGTTTAAAGAAGGTGTGTGTGCTGGGCAAGTGTTTTACATGGAGAGTGGTGAGTGCCTGGATGGTGGAGGATAGTGATGTTTAAGAGGCTTTTAGATAGGCACATGGATGTGCAACAAATTGAGGAATATGGATCACACACAGGCAGAGGAGATTAGAATAACTTGACGTAATGTTTGACACAGACATGGTAGGCTGAAGGGCCTATTCCTGTGCTCCACTGTTCTCTCCTTTTCATGGAACAAGTTGGTAATAAGGCCCTGTGCATTGACCTCCCTGAATAATAAGTGAAAATAATTACTCTTGAATAAAACATATAAATTGCTTTAGGTAAAGTATGCTTCATAAAAGTGACATGTGTAAAGTAAAGCACTGTCCCAAATAATCAATATCTTTGCAGATGATCTGCTGATTTCCGTGGACCATTTCATCTCCCAGTGGACATTATATTGCACTTTTAAAGAGGAGATGCATCTCAAAGCATTTCATAAATCCATAAAGAAAATAGACTCTGAAGCAATGAGAGGAAGAGAAATTAGGATGTGACCAAAAGCTTGAACACATTTCAAGGCTTTCAAGGAATCTTAGAAGAGATGCATCTGAGGCAAAAAGCATTAGTAACAGTATGCTAAAGGTCAGGTTTGCTGTGGAAGAACATAAGCTGCAATAGTATGAAAACAGTGGCAAGATGCACAGGGAATTGGAGTGATTGCAATAATGGAATATTGGTGGTGTTGTGATGGTAGGCCAAAGAGAGAAGAAGGTTGGATAAAAGGGTAAGGAAAGGAAATTAATTTTAAATAAAGATTTGGGAGGCCAGAAGTTAATTAAGGATGGAATGATGGGTGAGCAAGCTAGGTTGATTGGTAGACTAAAGACAACTAGATTTTGGATGCACTAACGTTTATGGAGTATGGTGTCATAAAGCATAATGTAGAGTGTGGAATTAACCAAGTGGAGCCTGAATGATTGGCAGAGGGGAGCGGCAATAAATTAAGTTGAAGGTAAACAAAGTTGTGGAGAAGAAGAAAAGTAGCCTTGCTGATAGAGAAGAGATAGAGTAACAAATTCAGACAGTCACAGAGAAAAAGAGATGAAGATAGTGGTGATGGAATGTGGCGTAAAATCAGTGACTCCTGTCTTCCAACTATTAAACTGGGAAATTACAGACCTTCAATTACTAAATCATATTATCCTCCCAATGTCACAGGATGAGAGATGAAGGCAAGCCAGAATGGGCAGGCACAGTATACCAGTAGGAAAGTGGCTGGCTCTATCTATATTACTAAAAGTCTGATCTTGACCACTTCCTGTTCTTCTGTATATTGATTTTAGAAAAAATGCTGCCACTTACAGCTGTGACTTTTGGCCATCCTACTCAGAGTCCCCTCCGCTGCGTAGGACAAGAGGATTTTTCACATTGATGAAAAATAAAAGAGTTATTAGTGTTTAAAAAATGTTGAGATTCTCTCTCCTGAAGGCCACGCCCCTTCCAAAGGGACTATAAAACCCGGAAGTGTTGAGTGCCTCAGTCAGTCTTTGCAAGATGGGGGAGCGAGAGGGTCATGTCTCTCAGTCTGAGCTGTGAATAACACTGAACACGAGTCTACTAAACTGTGAGTGTGGTTTTCCTGACCTTGTGTGCCCTTAATGTAGTTTGAAAATGAAAATGCAGTTGGTTTGAAAGAAAGCACAGCAAATGGTTGGTGGTGGTTGGTTTGAAAGAAACGACAGCAAATGGTTGGTGGTGGTTGGTTTGAAAGAAACCACAGCAAATGGTTGGTGGTGGTTGGTTTGCAATAAAGCACGGCAAATGGTTGGTGGTGGTTGGTTTGAAATAAAGCACAGCAAATGGTTGGTGGTGGTTGGTTTGAAATAAAGCAAATGATTAAAAGTCTAAACTTGGCAACTTCCTGTTTGCACTGTATATTGATTTTAGGAAAAACGCTACCACTTATGGCTGTGATTTTTGGCCATCTTACTCAGTCCCCCTCTGCTCATCGGGTGCAGAGGACTCTTCCCATCAATGAAAAATAAAAGTGTTATTAGTGTTTAAAAAATTTTGAGAATCTCTCTTCTGTCAATCACGCCATCCGGTGGGAGGAGGGAGGGATTATAAAACCTGGAAGTGTGGGTGTGGCTCAATCTCTGCAAGATGGGGGTGGGATAGGTCACGATTGTCTGAGATGTGGATCAACTGAATACACTGAATGTCTACTGAACTGTGAGTGTGGTGTTTATGTGGTGTTTATGTGGTGTTTATTTGGTGTTTATTTGGTGTTTTGTGTGGTTTTATGGTGGTTTCACCCTGCTTAAAATGGTATGAAACTGCATTTGAATGTGGTGGCCTTGCATGCTGCATGAAATGATATGAAACTGCATTTGAATTTGGTGGCCTTGCACCCTGCATTAAATTTGATGAAACTGCATTTGAATTTGGTGGCCTTGCACGCTGCTTGAAGTGGTATGAAACTGCACTTGAATTTGGTGGCCTTGTACCCTGCTTGAAGTGGTAAGAAACTGCACTTGAATTTGGTGGCCTTGCACCCTGCTATATCAAGGAATAGCCGTGAGTCAACTACCAGCCCACCAGCTGTGAGTGAGCTGCCAGCACATCAGGCTTGAGTGACTGAGCTGCCACCTCAAGAATCCATTTGGCCCACGATGTCCATAGAAACCCTCTGGAAACCAGTCCCCTCAGCCCACAACACCCATACTAGCGCTCCAGAAAGTGCCTCCCCCCCCACCCCCACAACTGGCCACCAATATTGAATTTGTGGAGAGGGGGAATATTGCGTTGGGGGACCAGCCCTCCCGTGTGAACACGGGACCCAACGGGTCCCACTTAGTTCAAGTTCAAGTGAATTTATTGTCATGTGTCCCTGATAGGACAATGAAATTCTTGCTTTGCTTCAGCACACAAAACATAGTAGGCATTTACTACAAAACAGATCAGTGTGTCCATATATCATAATATAAATATATACACACATGAATAAATAAACTGATAGAGTGCAAATAACAGATAATGCATTATTAATAATCAGAGTTTTGTCCAAGCCAGGTTTAATAGCCTGATGGCTGTGGGGAAGTAGCTATTTCTGAACCTGGTTGTTGCAGTCTTCATAGTCCTGTACCTTCTACCTGAAGGTAGCAGGGAGATGAGTGTGTGGCGAGGATGGTGTGGGTCTTTGATGATACAGCCAGCCTTTTTGAGGCAGCGACGGCGATAAATCCCCTCGATGGAAGGAAGATCAGAGCCGATGATGGACTGGGCAGTGTTTACTACTTTTTGTAGTCTTTTCCTCTCCAGAGCGCTCAAGTTGCCGAACCAAGCCATGATGCAACCGGTCAGCATGCTTTCTACTGTGCACCTGTAGACGTTAGAGAGAGTCCTCCTTGACAAACCGACTCTCCATAATCTTCTCAGGAAGTAGAGGCGCTAATGTGCTTTCTTGATGATTGCATTAGTGTTCTCGGACCAGGAAAGATCTTCAGAGATGTGCACGCCCAGGAATTTGCAGCTCTTGACCCATTCAACCATCTACCCATTGATATAAACGGGACTGTGGATCCCCATCCTACTCCTTCCAAAGTCCACAATCAATTATTTGGTTCTGCTGGTGTCGAGGGCCAGGTTATTGTGCTGGCACCATATGGACAGTTGCTCGATCTCTCTTCTATACTCTGACTCATCCCCATCAGTGATACGTTCCACAACAGTGTTGTCGTCAGCGAACTTGATGGAGTTTGTACTGTGACCAGCTACGCAGTCATGAGTAGAGAGTGAGTACAGCAGGGGGCTGAGCACGCAGCCTTGAGGTGCTCCCGTGCTGATTGTTATCGAGGCTGACACGTTTCCACCAATACGAGACTATGGTCTGTGAATGAGGAAGTCGAGGATCCAATTGCAGAGGGATGCGCAGAGACCCAGTTCTGCGAGTTTGGTAACCAGCTTGGAGGGGATAATTGTGTTAAATGCCGAGCTGTAATTGATAAATAACAGCCTGACATATGAGTTTTTGTTGTCCAGTTGGTCCAGAGCGGAGTGGAGGGCCAACGAGATCGCATCCGCCGTTGATCTGTTGTGGCGGTAAGCGAACTGCAGTGGGTCCATGTTTTTGTCGAGGTAGGAGTTGTATTGCTCCATGATCCATGATTATAGTCTAGTATTATAATAAATTTAACATACCTGTACTTTTATTCCTGTACAGAGGAGTGGTGGGATTAACAGATATAATAGATTGGTAATTCATTGTTCTATATAACCCCATTGAACCCAACCTGTTATTCGACTGTGGCTGAGGCAGGAGAGGATAATGAGGGTTGGTATTGTCGGGAGAAACCTTAGTCGGCTGTTTAGGAATAGGATAAATGATCTGGGTGAGGGAATTGAATGCAACATCTCCAAGTTTGCAGATGACACAGATCTGGGGGGCAGTGTTAGCTGTGAGGAGGATGCTAGGAGGCTGCAAGGTGACTTGGATAGGTTGGATGAGTGGGCAAATGCATGGCAGATGCAGTATAATGTGGATAAATGTGAGGTTATCCACTTTGGTGGCAAAAACAGGAAAATGGACTATTATCTGAATGGAGGCCGATTAGGAAAAGGGGAGATGCAACGAGACCTGGGTGTCATGGTACACCAGTCATTGAAAGTAGGCATGCAGGTGCAGCAGGCAGTGAAGAAAGCAAATGATATGTTAGCATTCATAGCAAAAGGATTTGAGTATAAGAGCAGGGAGGTTCTACTGCAGTTGTACAGGGTCTTGGTGAGACCACAACTGAAGTATTGCGTACAGTTTTGGTCTTATAATCTGAGGAAAGACATTCTTGCCATAGAGGGAGTACAGAGAAGGTTCACCAGCCCTCAGGTAAGTTATACTAACCTTGAGTTACTTAGCTTCTGTAGTAGATTTTGCTTACAGAAACAATGGATGGGAGACCAGATTGAAGGCATCAAAGCATGCCTCCAAGGGCCACGGGACTTCGGATGGGAGTCAGCGGCCACTATCCCCGGAGTTGTCCGCAACACCGGCAGCACCCACTCCGCGGGCCGGGATAAGAACGCAGAAAATGGGGGAGCCCTGCGCAGCCAGGACCCGACTCTCCACCAGGGTTGACTATGGAACCACATGGTGGTAGGAGCACCGCGCGGGAGCAGGGTAGTCAAGACCCTGACTCCCTACCACTGTAACCTAAACATAGGGACAGTGGCATGAAGGTGCGTAAACGTGTTCCCTGCTCTGCGGCACATTTTGTCTCCCCTCCTATGCAGGTCACCAGAGGGCGGACCAGGGGAAGAATTGCACTAGGTCGAAAAGCCCCGCTGCAGTGGCCGGCGTCGACTTGCCACCGGAGCAGTCCGCCAGATCGCGGACCGGTGAGGGATCGAGGTCTGAGTCTGAGAGCCCCGCAGGTGCGGCCGGCGCAGACTCACCACCGGGGGAGCCTGCCAGATTGCGGGCCGGTGGTATATCATCGCGGTCACCGCACCCCGCGTTAGCGGCTGGACGTGACCGAACGCTGCCTTGTCCCGGGGGAGGACAGGCGGCAAGCCCGTGCGGACGTCAGTGCACCCCGCTTCAGCGGCCAGAACCGACTCCTCACCGCTCATGTCTTTCCAGACAGGTTGGCCGCCACCGTCCGTAAGATCGCAGACTAGCGGCATGTCCACGCGGGAGTCGCATAGCCCCGCTGGAGCGGGAGGCAGCGACATCCTGCCTAGGCACTGTAGACAGCACCTCGACGAGGTGCGGGCCGATGGCAGAAGCCTCAGTAGTTCAGGAGAACCTGAGGAAGTCAACTTGCTGTCCGCAGATGCGGTGGCGGTCGCATGGCCCGCATAGAGCGCATGATGGAGTGACTCCTTGAGCGATATCTCCGGCAGCAGGATCGGATGTCCTCAAGTTCCAGGAGACATGCATCTGGGCCACCCAGCATATCCCCTTCATCGGTGGGGAGTGCCAAGAGTCAACAGCTGGCTGATGTTGAAGAGGGATTGGCGCAGGAACCTGCAGCACCTGAGAAACCCCAAGAGGAACTTCTTGATGTGGTTTCCAAATTTACCAAATCTAGCGGCAAGCATTGACTCCTCACAACACACCAGCTGCAGGAACAGGTCTTGACCGAGTCAATAAATCCTGAAATTGTTGACATCGGGAATCATTGCCTTTGCCAGGTTGATTGACGGCACGGAGATGACGGAGGAGTGGAAGATGCTCTTGCGCTACTGTGTAACACACAGTACGAGATAAACTCCTTCCGGGAAATCTCCATCAAACCAACTCACAACCCAAAATTCGCAGGTTTGTGCAAAACCTCTTCAACGCCGCCACCGAGACAGTTGTTCGGTGAAGACCTGCCAAAACAGGTAAAAGACTTGGACGAGGAGGTGAAAGCGGTCGGGTTGATGAAACCACCATCCTCGAGCAGGCCACTGGTGTATCACAGACAGCATCCTTACGTTACGTCTAACAGGCCGCGGGTTCAACCCAACAGGGCTATCAGAACCTATCCACCGGTCGCACCCTATCTACAAAAGCCTTTTAGGTGGGGCCCACAGCGACCAGCATGGGTGATGCGCCAACCCCACATCCCAGCAACACTACGAACCAAAAAAAAACCCAGAACATCAAGGCCACCGGTAATCATGGAGGTAAGGGGGTCTGGTTCTCTTGGAAGTGCTGCATGTATACCCTCACAAGTAGGAGGGAGGTTACATACATTCTGGGATGCATGGGTTTCTGGTTGTCACTATCCCAGGGAACAAAGCAATAGACATAATAGAGGCATGTAACAGCCTTGCTTGCGCCAGGAAACCGACTATTAGAAATGCTGCTAAGGTAATTGGTAAACTTGTAGCTACATTCCAGCTGCACAATTTGGGCCGTTACATTATCAAAGCTTGCAAAGAGCAAAAAGCTCAGCATTAAAAGCGAATGCTGGACATCTTTACAGACCTATGCAGCTGCCAAACAAGGCATAAATTGAGCTACAATGGTGGATTAGCAATGTTTGTGATTGTTTAATCCCATCATTACATCAAACCCATCAGTCGTGTTACAAACCGACGCAAGCGCCAAGGGCCGGGGAGCTACCGACACCACTTCCAGTTGGGGCGGTAGATGGGATTTGCACGAGTCTACTCTTCTTCAATCACAAGGTACAAACTATTTAGAAATGCTGGGGCCATGTCACGGGCTGCGGGCTTACTGCACTAATCTGCATCATACACATGTCCGTCTTCAAAATAAATAATACCACTGAGGTGGCATATTTAAACAATATGTATAGATGAGTTTCTTTATAGATGAGTTGCTTAAACAACACAGACCTGGGTCTTCAGGTCTGAAAAAGTCAATATCTTGTGATGAATTGGCAAAAATTAATTTGGCTCTGGTGTATTGAAATATTTGGATTTCAGTTACGTACCTTCCGGTTAAGCTCAATACAGTGGCGGACACCAGGTCACGAGTATTCAATAACAATACCAAGTGGATGTTGAACCTCCAAATATTTGCTAAAATTATAGCCAAATATGGAACACCAGATATCGACCTCTTTGCGTCCAGGTTGAACCATCAGATACCAACATATGTCTCTTGGGAACCAGATCCTGGGGCAGTGGCGATGGACGCGTTCTCGCTACATTGGGGGAAATGGGTTTTCTATGCTTTCCCCCATTCTGCTTCATCAGTCGGGTATTGCAGAAAATTCAACCAGATTCTGCACAAGAAAGGACCATGGACATCATACAGCATCGTGCAGAGGAAGCAGTACCTCACCCACATTAGGAAATGGGAGGTTTCTGTAGTCGGACCAAGACCACCTACAAATCTGCTACGATCTCCAATGTGCTGGAATCCTCGCGGGCCTTCATTATGATGAGGCCCTCGGTTACAGTGCCATATACAGTGCCAGAAGTGCACTGTCATCCTACCTCAACATTGGAGTGGGATCTCACCAGCTAGTATCCAAACTATGAGGGGTATATTCTATCCAACCCTCCCCAACCACGATATTATATTACCTGGGATATAGGGGTGGTGTTGACCCTACTCGGGAGCTGGTCGCCTATGACAGATTACCACTGGACTAACTCACCTTCAAAGTGGTGATGTTAATGGCACTGACCACAGCATAACGGGTCCAGACTCTACAGGAACTAAAACTGGATAGAATGGTCTCAACCCCAATAAAGTGACTTTCTTTATAGATGAGTTGCTTAAACAACACAGACCTGGGTCTTCAGGTCTGAAAATGGGCATCAGGAATATGGAGACGAGTCTGTTATCAGCCATGAAAACCCACATCACAGGGTGATGGTGCAGACTATCTCCAGGTGGCTCAGGGTGGTATTCGGTGCAACAAGTAAGACACTAACATCTTTAAATCTCATTCTACCAGGGCTGCATCCACATCAGCGGCGAGGACCTTGGAGGTACTCATGGATCATGTCCTTGCAATAGCGGGCTGGGCCAGTGAAACTACATTTCAGCGTTTTTATAACAAACCTGTGGCCGCTCCCGCAACGTTTGCGGAGTCAGTTTTAAGTGCTGTTCCCTAAACGTTTGTCCCCGAGTTCAGGGGTTTATTGTTTGTATTAACAAATATGTTATTATTTTTCAGCTTGTTCAAGTCTGAAAAAAGTTAACATACTTTCTCCATCAGTATTACGGCAGTGTGTGAGCATGGACGTGGTCCAGGGCATGGAATCACAGAGCTTTGAAATCTTCACGAAGTCACTCACGTGACTCAAAAGTAAAATAGTAAGATTAAACGAGAACTTACCAGTTTGAAGTTTGATCTTTATTTTATGAGGAGTTGCGATGAGGGATTTCGTGCCCTCCGCTCCCAACCCTCTATCATAAGGTCAACTGGTATATTCGAGTCTCTTTAATCTTACTATCTTCAGTCATTGTTGTTATCTGTGATTCCACACCGCTGCTTTGAAGAATGTCGCTCATGCGTGCTGGCGGGGTTCACTACCCAAACGGCTACTTTCATCTCCCACTCACTCGCCTTTTATATTCTCTGGATCTGGGAGGCCGAACTTCTGTCCCAGACAGCCTAGCAACAGAGCCACAAAGCCTGAGAGGTGACAGGTTCTATAACCATTTGACTGAGCCACATGAGTGAGTTAGAGTTAAGGGGCTGTCCCACTGCGACGACTGAATTGGAGAGTTTAGAAGAATTTAGGAGAGTTTGAAAAAATGTCATGTTGAAGGCCTCCTTTTACTATGTAGAAGACCTCCTTCGACTATGTTGAAGAATAGCTTCGACTCGCTTCTATTAGCTTAGGGAAAATTGATTACTGAATAGTGGAGAGTGAAGACGACCTCCTTCGATCTCCTTCGACCTCTTTTCAACTATGTTGAGGACTATCTACGACTACCTTCGATTACCTTCAACTACCCTCAATTACCTACGAATAACATGCCAACCTACTACGACCTACTTCAACTAAACGTACGAGTAAAAAAAATATCGATTTTTTTTCTTGGCGACCTTTTTTTTTCTCGCAGGCATTTTTCAGCATGTTGAAAAATACGCCGCGACCTAGCTGAGGCCTCAAGTACACGGGGACTACTCTCGAGCATGAAGTAGAGTTACAAAGACCTCTTAAGACCTCGTGTCGACCATACTGCGAGTATGTGTCGAGGGCAAACTCTTCTAAACTCACCAATTAGGTCACTGCAGTGGGCCAGCCCCTTTAACAGCAGCCATGAAAGACCTCTGGAAGGTTTTAACAGATGACAATGGATATGTTTAAGGCAGTGATAGGTAGATTCTTGATTAGTTCAGGTGTCAGAGGTTATGTGGAGAAGGCAGGGAGAATGGGGTTAGTAGGAAAAGATAAATCAGACATGATTGAATGGCAGAGGAGACTTGATGGACTGAATGGCCTAATTCTACACCTATTCCTTATGACCTTAGGACAAATTTCCAGTAATGCTTTTGAATGCTTGATATTCAGAAGCATTCAGGAACTGTTAAAAAATAAATGTTATTTAAAAAAATTAAATGATTAAAGCATTAAAAAAACCTTTTCTGAGCACTTAAATAATTTAAAACATCAATGCAAATACAAATGTGTTAAAATATAACAGATCTCACATATGTAATTGTAAATAATTTATTGTAATTGTAATTAATTTATTAGCCAAGTATGTGAACATACAAGGAATTTGATTTGCCCACAGTCATACAAAAAAGCAACAAGATACATAACCACATAAAGTTAAACATAGACGTAAACAGCCTCCACAACGGTGTGTGAGAATCCCCAAGGCACACAGCATAAGCGGAGACCCACAGCCATCAGTTCAATGTCCGGGCCACATGTAAAGAACATGCACGTACACAGAGAATTCTTTACTACTACTTTATTAATTAAACACACACATCACTGCCCTAGCTGTACATGGTCTGTCACGATCACTAGAGAGAGAGCTAGGGGTGGGAAGGTCACAGTTATACTCGATTATGGGGGAGTGATTAGCAAGGGCTACATCACTACTGTTAAAGGTGTACACACATATCATCTACATCCTTCCTCTACAAAAAAAACAAAACAAGAAACAGTGACAGGCGACCACGTCTCATGCGCTAAGGGAGAGTAAACAACAGTAATGCAGGAACATAGAATCGCACATAATCGCCATAACGGTCTGGCAGCCTGACAAGGCGACCAGACCGGGTCTGAACCTTGCCATCACATCCCCCCCCAACGGGAGCGAGAGGGAGGGGGGCCCTTGACAGGAGAACCCCTGGGCGACAAACGCGGTGGAGAGGACGGAGAGGGGGGAGGCGAGAAAGCCGGAGAACCAGGGACCACAGCGGGAAGAAGCACCGGGGAGGGCCGAGGGAGGAGGACTGGGCAAGGTGGGCATGAGGCGCGGCGGCAAAGTCGGCACAGGGGGAGCATACGGAGCAGCTGGAGGGGGACGAGGCTTGTTCACAAGCCAGAGGTGCTGACGAGACCTGCGGTAGATCATGCCGTCATGGTTGACCAGGTAGGAACGAGGGGAGCCGGCAGAACCGACAACAATGGCAAGCCTGGGGTGGCCAGAGGCAGACTGCATACGGACGACCTGGCCAGGCAAGAGAGGACGGAGGACACGGCAGGACTTGTCATGGGAGCTCTTCTGGATACGGTGTTTGTGGGCAATGCGCTTCCTGACCATGGCAGGTTTGAGGACGAAGGGAGCAAGCGACTGCTGTGTCACAGGGGTTGGAGGACGCGTAACACGGGACATGATGCGCTGAGCTGGGGAACCCAGGGTATGGTCGCGGGAGATGTTGCGGAGATTCAGGAGGGCAAGGTACATGTCAGAGCGAGACAGGCGACAACGTTCCAGCAATCCTTTAGCACTGCGGACCACGCGCTCAGCCAGGCCGTTGCTCTGCGGGTACTCCGATCACGATCACTAGAGAGAGAGCTAGGGGTGGGAAGGTCACAGTTATACTCGATTATGGGGGAGTGATTAGCAAGGGCTACGTCACTACTGTTAAAGGTGTACACACATATCATCTACACCACACACACGCTCCTTCACCATGATGTGACCAGAGTTGTACTGACCGCTGTCACTCTCTCTGCAGTCCCTGTCTGCCTCAAGTCAGAAAGCCGTCCACACTCGCACTAGACTCCGGGATGTCCTCCTGGAGCCATGTCCCCGCAAAACACCAAGATCACTGAAATCCCTCCGAGTCCTCACCAGTGCAGGCAGCACGTTCATCTTGTGTTTTTTTTGGTGACCACACATTCCCCACCGTGATGGACGGCAAATAACTTGTACCTCCTGGGGCAATCGAAACTTATACCTCCTGGGGCAATCGAAACTTATGCCTCCTGGGGCAATCAAAACTTCCGCAGTCGGGTTGATCGAAGCTCCCGAATCGGAGCAATCGAAGCTTCCGCAATGGGGGCAATCGAATCTCCTGCGGTTGGAGCTCCCGCAGTCGATCTCTAACAAAATATATCTCAGCTCCACGATGTTAACGTCGCAGTGCAGATGGAGATACGATGTAAAAGTCTCATCTCTTTTGAGGAAAGGCATAAAAAAAGTTATCCCCCATATTACAAAAAGTAAAGAAACACTAAAAACATACAAGTAAACACAGACCCAAAACAGCAAAAGAAGAAAAAGACGAGACAGGCCGTTGGCGCGGCTGCCATGTACGGCGCCACCCATGTGCTTATGAGATCTACAAATGAATCTGATGCAGATCTACTTCAGGTCTAATTGGCACAGGGGGGCTAAGAATAGATTCCCCAGCATAAGTGCTGGGAATCTGTAGCAAGCTTTTGCACTGCCACTGGACTTTATGCAGAATCCAGCGACGAGACACTGACATGAAACAGATCTTCAATCAATAAATTTAGAATTTCTCCATCATGTGAACTGCTGGCAAATCATGTAAAATCCAGTAACACAATGTATATTTCCCAGTCAATATTTAATTAAAAATAACATATATTTCATCTATATTAATTTGCATTTGATGAGTAATCCAAGCTGTTTGGGTTATTCAACAGCCATTGTTATTTTTAAACAGCTTAGAAACATGCAGATGTAACAGGAGCTTTGGACATTTTGTTTGAAAAAAATACCACATTTGGAATGATGGGTTTGATAGGAAGTCTGCTTTTCAAAATGAATGAAATCAAGTTTGCAACACACACGCAAGAATAATGCATTGTTAAAAATGATTGATTTTCTAAAAGCCCTGTCCCACGGTACGAGTTCATTCCAAGAGCTCTCCCGAATTTAAAAAAAATCAAACTCGTGGTAAGCACGGAGAATGAAAGTAGCGGGTACTTCGGAGCTCGGGGACGTCTCTTAGTGGTTCGTAACACTAACGGCAGGTACTCGGGAACACTCACTAACAGTAGGTAAGTACGGGAAGACTGGTGAAGATTTTTCAACATGTTGAAAAATGTCCACGAGAGCCCCGCGTACCGACGAGTGGCCATTACCGTAAATCTCCGATTTTCAAATCAGGGCAAACTCGGGAGAGCTCTTGGAATGAACTCGTACCATGGGACAAGGCTTTAAGCGTCTTAATATTACACATAAGCACATCTTGTTCCAATTGAACGACTTCCTGACTCACTGACATTAATCAGCGAGAATAGGTGACAACACCTCTTCCACAATAACTCTCAACACTGATGTCCCACATGATTGAGATCTCAGTCCTCTACTTATTCTCATGACCGTATGTCCAAACTCCACTCAGAGTCTGTCTACATGTTTGCAAGCAACACCACTCTGGTGGGCCAAATCAAAAAGAATTATGTGACGGAGCACTGGAAGGAGATTGAGAACTCAGTGACATGGTCTTGATTAGTACAGGTGTCAGAGGTTATGGGGATAAGGCAGGAGAATGGGGTTAGGAAGGAGTGGTAGATCAACCATGATTGAATGGCATAGACTTGATGGGCCGAATGGCCTAATTTACTCCTATTCCTTATGACCTTATGGTGTCAGGACAATGACCTCTCCCTTAATGTTAGCAAGATGAAGGAGCTAGTTATTAACTTCTACAGGTGTGCAGTAGAGAGCATTTTGACCGGTTGCATCATGGCCTGGTTCGGCAACTTGAACGTCCAGGAGCGGAAAAGATTGCAACAAGTTGTGACAACTGCCCAGTCCATCACCGGCTCAGAGACCCACACCATCCTGGCCACACACTCATTTCACCACTGCCATCGGGAAGAAGGTACAGGACCTGAAAACTGTAATGTTCAGGTTCAGGAACAGCCCCCTCCCTTCAGCCATCAGGCTATTAAAGACGACAACAAATAAGCTCTGAACTACAACAAACTATTATTATTATTGCACTATAATTTTTTGTTTTTTGAGTATGTGTGCATGTATATGTGTGTGTGTTTGTGTGTGTGTGTGTGTGTGTGTGTGTGTGTGTGTGTGTGTGTATATATATATATATGAATTTTTTTGGCTTATTTATGTACTATGGCGGTA